>CM077079.1:202929576-204129576 GCA_039513925.1 Platanthera zijinensis | reverse complement strand
TCAAAGTCTATCAGATGGATGTGAAGAGTGCCTTTCTGAATGGAGTGTTAAAGGAAGAGGTTTATGTTGAACAACCTCCAGGTTTCATCTCTCCAACTTATCCTTATCATGTTTTTAAATTGCATAAAGCCCTCTATGGTCTAATACAAGCTCTAAGAGCTTGGTATGAGACTTTAGCTAGCTTTTTGATAGAGCATAAATTCATTAGAGGCATTGTAGATAAAACATTATTCACTAGACATCATAAGGATCAAACCTTGTTAGTACAAATATATGTGGATGACATTATATTTAGGTCTACTGATCCCAAATTATGCAAGAGGTTGTCTTACCTCATGCATTAAAAATTTGAGATGAGTAGTATGGGTGAGCTCTCCTACTTCCTTGGTCTCCAAGTGAAGCAGCTGCCTGATGGCATCTTCATTTCCCAGGCTAAATATGCTAAAGAGCTTATTATAAGTTTGGGATGGCTGATGCCTCAGCAAAGAAAACACCTATGGCCACAAATACTATAATAGAATCTGATGCACATGGGAAACCTGTGGATCAGAAATTATATAGGGGCATTGTTGGATCCCTACTATATCTTATAGCTAGCAGACCAGATATCATGTTTGCCACATGCCTTTGTGCTAGGTTACAGGTAAACCCTAAAGAATCTCATCTAATTTTTCTAAAAAGGATTTTAAGATATAAAAAGTGTTGTCCTAGTCTAGGTCTCTGGTATCCTACTGAGTCAGAGTTTGAGTTAACTAGATACTCAGATGCTGACTTTGCTGGATGCAGAGTGGATAGAAATAGTGCCTCAGGAACTTGCAAGTTCCTTGGTATGAGATTAGTGTCTTGGATTTGCAAGAAGCAATCATCTGTGTCCACATCAACTGTTGAAGCAGAATATATTGCAGCTTGCAGTTGTTGTTCACAGATACTGTGGATTCAAAACCAACTCCTGGACTATGGGTTCAACTTAAATAATTCAACTCTCTTATGTGATAACACAAGTGCTATAATAATAGCACAAAATCCAGTCCATCACAACAGGACTAAACATATAGATATTAGGCATCATTTCATTAGAGAGTGTGTAAACAAAAAAAATTAAACTTGTCTATATCTACACTGATTTGCAAAAAGCTGATATTTTCACCAAGCCCTATAATGAAAGAAATCACTTATTCTTTGTAAATCAGCTTGGAATGATCAATGGAGAAGACTTAGTTTATTTTTTGTCTGCGCTCGAAGAACTCTTCAGATTTCGTCGACCTGAGATCGACGAACTCCCTATTAGTAAAGTTAGTTTCGTCGACCTGAGATCGACAAACCTACTTCAGAAAACTTTCGTCGAACGGAACTCGGCGAAATGTCTTCAACCCTTCAGACTGAGATCGACAAATTTTTTAAGTACAAATTATTTCGTCGACCTCATATCGAAGAACTATTTCTTTTAGTGGAATGGAGGTTGTCATTTCATATTCCGGAAAACCTTATATTTAGGTTTTCTTCGACCTCCGTCCCGCGCTTTCAGTTCTCTTGCACTTGATCTTCATTTTCTCTTGCAGGTACTTTCATGGCGATTCCCGCAGGAAATCTAGTGGCAATGAAGTTTGATACTGGATTCGATCTTGACTTCGAATCTTTTCAGTACTCAGACCCCATCTTCCTGAATATTCTACAGTTACTTGAAGAACAATAGTTGAAGACTCTGCTCTCCACCCGCATGAAGATATCAGGAACAAAGATTAGGGAATAGGTTTACACGGCTTCTACAAGGGAAAATACGATGTCTGGAACAATCGCGGGTACTAATGTTTCTCTTACCCCCGATGTTTTAACTCAAATTTTTGGATTGAGAAATTGTGATGAAGAATTAGATATAAATTTGGAGCAATTTGATATGATGCTTAGCATGATGGGGTATTCGGGACAAACCCCCAATAAATTGCTTAAGAAACATTTGTCTACATAGTACGAGTTTCTTGTCGACATTGTGGGGAAGGTGCTGCTAGGGAAGCACACTGCACATGACTATATCACCAGGCATCAGTTCCTGGTCATGTGTGTCATAGTGAATAAAAGGACAGTGAACTGGGCGCAGATCTTATTTGATCTGATTAGAAAGAAGAACAACAAAAAGGAGGTTTGCTTTGGAAGGATCCTAGGGATCTTCCTCAAGGAAAAGGCTGTTGAATCACTGGTCTCCCCGACCATATTCATTATTGCTAGCAAGAGACTCACTTGTGCTCTGTTTAGCAAGTTGGAGAGGATAATCACTAAGCCAACCAAGGCTCCCTCCTCTTCCACCAGAACTTCTGAAAGTACCAGGGCTATACCAGCAACTCCCCACCCCATTAAAGAGATCCCTTCCACCCCTCCACCACCTCCAGCTACTCAGTTTCCATCCCAACCAGCAATACAACCAACCCCACCTTCCCCTACCATTACAGTCCCTACCTCTACACTTCCAACATCCTAACTTCCTGCCTCTCCAACACACATTCCCTCTAATACTCCATCCCCCCAGCCTGATACATCTATACCCTCACCACCCCAATCTCCTCTTCCATATAGTCTTGTTGATATCCCCCAAATCAACCTCTCATCCCTCCCATCCTTCAACCTCTTATCATCCCCACTACACACTCCCTCTTGTTGGAACCCTTGTTTTGATTTGTGCTAGGTTAACTCTTAGGATGTTTAGACCCTTTTGTATAGCCAGGGTCTCTGTCTTAAGTCTTAGTTACATCCCCTTTAGATCAGGTTTGGGTAGACCAGCATTGCAGTGGACTCAGACTCAGATTTAGAAAATGTTGTGAACTATCTATATCAGTTCGACTATAGTCGAACTCAACTCAACGATCGTCGATCTCCCATCGATGATCTCAGAGTCTCCTACTCTGAACTGAGCTCGATGATCTACGAGCTTAGGTCTATGATCTATTGTTTCTCTACAGTAATCAAAGCTCGACGAAAGCCGTTCTCTGGTCGATGATCTCTTATCTCTGGTCGACGATCACTGAACCGAGCCCTACGATTTTATGCTGCCTTCTTCTATCAGTGTTCTCAGATCAGTCAGAAGTCTTATTTTGGTTATGATAAATTTATTTTAAGGCAACATATATTCTGATAATAAATGCTGATACTCCAAAGGCTGTTAGTCGTATTTCTTGAAGCATTTATTATGGTATTCACAGAATATTGTATAGAGAAGGTTATGGATTATACTTATGACTGCCAGCCATTCTAGCCGTTTGGGCTCCTCAATTCTTGTAGTAATTTATGCCTTGCCTTGGGAATTCAAATTCTACCCGTTTTTCTTCATACTGACAGAACATATATCTCAATATAACAAAAAGAAGAAGATAGACAGGAGTAAGTCGGTAATCAAAAAGAAAAGAATCTTCCTTTATTCTCAATGGATATTGCATGCTTTGCTAAAAAGAAGAAGAAGAAGAACTTTTTCTGAACAACATTTCTCTCCAGTCTTCTTCTCTCTTCAGTCTTCAAAGATTCACAGAGATTCACAAAATCAACAACTGTTATCAGATTCAAAAAGGCTTTATAACTTTTTATCCTTGAAGACCTACACCCAGGGCCAAGCTTCATCTTCCTGGATCCATAAAATATCTCAGGGGGAGCTTTGACATTCTTCTCAATCCACAAAATCTTCTCACTTGTCTTAGAAAGAGAAGATTCTCATAAACCTTTTCTTCTACCTCCATCTGTACAGGGTTATCTCTCCCTTCAAAAGTGAACTCTTTGGTGATAGGGCACCTGATCAAAAACCTATTGGATTTTGAGCTCCTTATCAAAAGCTCAAAGGGTATCTAGATCTACCTGCAATAGATCTTATGGTGATTGGGCACCTGATCAAAAACCTAAGTGGATTCCTACCTGGGTGGTAGAAGAGTGGATGTACCCAGATTTGGGGAACCACTATAAATTTTCTTGTGTCGTCTGTGTTTCTCTGTGATTTCGTTGTGTGTTGTGTTGCGGTGGTAGGCTAGCTTATTTCTTTTCTCTAGTTAATTTTATTAGTATTTTAATTCCGCAATAAATCTAAACATTTTTTTTAAATACTCTATTCACCCTCCTCTAGAGTAAAACCTATCTATCCCTCACTTTCAATTGGTATCAGAGGGTGTGTTTTTTTTAAGGTTTTACAGGCTAACAACTGAACCTAAGATCTCAGATAGATACATCTTTACTCTATTTCTCTTTGTTATACCATGGCATAGTACAAGGACTTTGCAAGCACCAGACCTCAAGTTTGCAACTTGCAAAAGTTTGGAATCTGGAAGGCAAGATCAAGACTTTATATGAATTAAATTGATGAAGATATTTATGCTTCTATCTTAATAGGAGTACCTTCACCCCTAGCTGCCACCCCAAGCACTTCCATAAACATGACTGCAGTACCTCCTCCAGACTACAATGATTCATACAAGAAAGCAAAAATTTCTGATGCCAAATCCATGAATATACTGGCAAAAACAATGTTTGATGACATATTTCAGAAGGTAGCTGAATGTGAATCAGCTAAGGCTATCTGGGATTCCTTAAACCAGATGGTTGAAGGATCAGCATATGAAAGGAAGGATAGGAGAGCTCATATCATCTCCCTGTATGAGAATTTTAAAAAGGAAGAAACTGAGCAAGTGTCTGAGATGTATAACAGACTCAGTATCATTGTTAATGAACTGAAAACCTTTGACAAGGACATCTCAGTCATAGAAATAAATGACAAGATTCTAATGTGCTTCCCCAGCTCATGGGACTCGAGAATCTGGCCTATCAGAGAGACCAGAAGCACACCTGAGATGACCACTGCATCAGTCTTAGGAAAGCTGAAATCTTATGAACAGCTGCTGAAGATAAGAGAAGCTGAGCAACAAAAGACTGCTGCACCAACAAGGACTGAGCAGAATATTGTTTTCAAAGCATCAGAAGATTTAGAAACTTCTCCATCAAATGAAGAATTGATGAGTCTCTTTGCAAGGAGATTCTTCAAGATGGGGAGAAAAGAATTCAGAAGGAAATCATCAAGGAGTGATGATAAACCAAGGTATGATAAAACCTCTTCTAAAGAAATTATTTGTTTTGGTTGCAGAAAAGCTGGACACATTCTTCTAGAGTGTCCAGAAAATAAGCACAAGGAAAATAGGAAGGACAAAGACTCCAAGAAGTACTACAGCAAACCATCCTCCTACAAACACAAAAAGAAGGAGAGAGGGTTTGTTGCAGAAACCTGGAGTGACACTAAAGAATCATCTTCCTCCAGTTCTAGTGAAGATGAAGAAGAAGCAAAGGCCATAGAAATTTGCTTAATGTCCATCAATGCTTCAGGTAATGTCTCAGAAGAAGAAGAATCTGAAGAATGTTCAGATTGTGATCAGGTATTGGAAGATTTTGACTTTACCTCTGAAGACTTTAAATCAAACTTTAAATTTATGTGTAGTGATCTGATTCGATCTGAGAAAGAAATCAAACTTCTCAGAGATAGGCAATTTAACTATGACAGTTTAGTATCAGAAAACAACAAATTGAAAAATGAAATAAACATGTATAATGAACAAATCATTTTTCTGAAAATGGAATTAAGTAAGTCAAAACACCTAGAGGAATCATTAAATGGAAGAAGTAAACAGCTAGAAGAAATTACCAGCACACTCAATGCCAGGCTTAATAAAAGTAAGTTAGGATTAGGTGCATCATCTAGTGAACCACCAGTTATTCAGAAAAATCATCTCTCACAACCTATAAAGTTTATTTCAGATAAAGGTAAGAAAAATGCAGAGCAAATTAAAAGGGTTAATAAGGTTCTAAAACAAGTTGAGAAAAATAGAGAAAAATAAACAACTAAGTCTCAACAAAAATCGTCAAACCAAGATCGATGATCTCAGCATTATGCGTCGAACGCCGATCGACGATCTCAGAAGCCAGAGCTTGAGTTCAAACACTCTGCAAATGGAGATCGACGATATCACTATGTATTGTCGACCAGAGATTGACGAACGTGGAACCAAGATAATAACTACTATTACTCTGAGAACCGAGATTGACGATATTAATGTTGGTTGTCCAACACAGATCGATGATCTCAACTTAAATCGTCGAACTAAGAATAGAGTTATCAAAACTTCAATTTAAACAGAAATAGAAATTTCAATAAGAACCCCAACTCTAAATCATTTCATCCCTTAACTAACTGGACAATACCACCTAAGAGATTTCATCCCTTAGGCTATAAATGTCAACCTGAATACACTTATATTTCAAGTTTTAAGTATGAAAAGAAGCCAGGACCCAAGGTTACCTGGGTTCAAAATGTATAATCTGTCATTTTGCAGGTGAAGACCTATCCTACCATACAGGATAGATGGTATCTGGATAGTGGGTGCTCCAAGCACATGGCAGGAAATAAGGTCAACCTAAATAACTACAAGGCAAAGCTGGGTCCAAAAGTTGTATTTGGTGACTCAAGTTTTGGTCAGACAGAAGGCTATGGAGAATTCACACTTGGAGATGTCACATTCCAGAAAGTGGCATATGTAAGTCGTCTGAAACATAACTTGATATCGATAGGTCATCTATGTGATGCAGGTTATGAGGTATGTTTTACTGAATCAAAATACAACATTTCTTTAAATAATAGCATTGTGTTGTCAGGATATAGGTTAGGCAATAGTTACTTAGTAGATTTTAATTCTGCTTATTCAGAAATTTGTTTATTTAATCAGGTTAGCAATAATAACACATTATGGCATAAAAGGCTAGGGCATCTAAATCTTAGAAACATTGCTAGGTTTTCTAGGGATAACCTTGTTATAGGATTGCCCTCTTACCCATAAGAGAAGGAAAGCCATTCCAAGGCTTGTCAAGTAGGAGAGCAAACTAAAAATAGCTTTAAATCAGTTAATAAGAGTAATTCACCTAGGATTTTGTATCTGCTTCATTTGGACCTTTTTGGACCAATTGATGTACAAAGCCTGGGAGGGAAGTTCTATACTTTAGTTGTAGTAGATGACTTCTCTAAGTTCTCTTGGGTTTTTTTCTTGAGAAACAAGTCTGATAATTTCAAGGTTCTTACAGACTTTCTAAAATGCATAAAAATTGAGTACTCTACTCAAGTTGCATTGATCAGAAGTGATCATGGCACTGAGTTTGAATGTCTTCCTATACATGAATTCTGTGAGAAGGAAGGTATCAGACACTGCTTCTCTGCTCCCAGAATTCCTCAACAAAATGGGGTAGTTGAAAAGAAAAACAGAACACTCATTGAAGCTGCAGGTACATTGCTTGCTGATGCTCACATGCCTCTATCCTATTGGGATGAAGCTGTAAGCACAGTAAACTATGTCCTGAAAAGAAGTTTGATACACGAACTTAAGGGAAAGACTCCCTATGAATTACTCAAAGAAAAGAAACCTAAAATAGATTACTTTAGAATTTTTGGCTGTATTTTTTTTATTCATAATAACAACAAAGATTATCTTAGAAAGTTTGCAGCCAAAGCTACAATGGGAATTTTTCTAGGATATTCCCAAGTTAGCAAGGCATATAGGGTCTTCAATAAATCATCTTTGAAAATTGAAGAATCTATTCATGTTACTTTTGATGAAGCTAATATGTTTTATAAGGAGAAGGAAGCTTCTACCAGTAATTATTTGCAGGTACCAAATCTATGTGAGAAATTGGATGAATTAAATCTCACCCAAAAGGTGATATCTCATCCCTCTCCATAGATTGATGAAGAGAGTGAAGAAGAATCTCTGAAAATTGCTGAAGGCTCTCCAACAGCAAATTTAATTCCACAAGAGGAATCAGTTCATGATGCTGTTGTTGTTGAACAAACTCCACCTCCTTACTATGTTACACTTAGAGATCATTTGCTATCTCAAGTGATAGGAGATATGTCAGTTGGTTTGCAGACAATGCATCAACTCAATGAAGATGTGATGCATGCATGTTTATTTTCTCATTTTGAGCCCTCATCCATTAAAGATGTAGTGCAAGATCCACACTGGATTATTTCAATACAAGACGAGCTAAATCAGTTTGAAAGATGGAAAGTTTGGAATTTTGTTCCTAGACCCAAAGGACAGCTAGTTATTGGAACTAAATGGGTGTTCAGAAATAAATTGGATGCCCAAGGCATAGTTGTCAGAAACAAAGCAAGATTAGTGGCATAAGGCTGCATGCAAGAAGAAGGTATTTACTATGATCAGACCTTTGCACCTGGTGCAAGGCTTGAAGCTATCAGAATTTTCTTGGCCTATGCTGCTCACAAGAAATTCAAGGTATATCAAATTGATATCAAAAGTGCCTTTCTCAATGGGGAACTTAAGGAAGAAGTGTATGTGGAATAGCCATCACATTTTATCTCTTCAACTCATCCCTCTCATGTTTCCAAATTGCATAAGGCTCTCTATGGTCAAAAGCAAGCTCTAGGAGCTTGGTATGTAACCCTAGCTAGCTTTCCTTTAGAGAATAAATTTTCTAGAGGCTCTGTAGATAGGACTTTATTTATTAGACATCATCATGATAGGATTCTGTTAGTTCAAGTATATGTTGATGATATTATATTTGGATCTACTGATTCTAAACTTTGCAAAAGGTTTTCTTATCTTATGCACTCCAAGTTTGAAATAAGTAGCATGGGTGAACTTTCTTACTTTTTTGGTCTTCAAGTAAAGCAAGCTCCTGATGGCATCTTCATTTCCCAGTCCAAATATGCTAAGAAATTAGTAAAAAGGTTTGGGATGGTTGATGACTCAGCTATGAAGACACCCATGGCTTCTAATGCAGTAATTGATTCTGATGAAAAGGGTAAACCTGTTGATCAGATAAATTTTAGGGACATTATTGGGTCTCTATTATATCTTACTGCTAGTAGACCTGATATAATGTTTGCAACATGTCTTTGTGCTAGATTTCAAGTCAATCCTAAAGAATCTCATTTAATTCTCCTCAAATGAATATAAAGATACTTAAAGGGTTTTCCTAATCTAGGACTTTGGTATCCCACAGAGTCAGAATTTGAATTAACTGGATATTCTAATGCTTAATATGCTGGATTCAGAGTTGACGGAAAAAGAACTTCAGGAACTTATTAGTTCCTGGGTGATAGATTAGTATCCTGGTTTTGTAAGAAACAATCTTCTGTGTCTACATCAACTGCATAGGCTGAATATATAGCTGCTGGTAGTTGTTGTTCACAAATCTTGTGGATTCAAAATAAGCTACTGGATTATTGGTACACTCTCAAAGATTCCACCATCTTTTGTGATAGTATTAGTGCCATATCTATTGCACAAAATCTAATCCGGCATTCTAGGACCAAGCATATAGAAATAAGGCATCATTTTCTTAGAGATTGTGTTGACAAAAAACAGATTAACCTCAAGTTTATCTCCACTGATTTTCAAAGAGGAGATATTTTTACCAAGCCTCTGGATGTGCAAAAACACCTATTCTTTTTGAATCAGCTTGGAATGATAAATGACATGGATTAAACTTGACTTTTTTATTTGTTAAGATGTGGTCGACGATCGTCGAATGGAGATCGATGATCGTCAAACTCATCTTGAGCTCAATCGTCGACCTGAGATTGACGACAGCTCTGTGTGAAGAAAAAAATCGTCAAATGGAGATCGACGACTTTGCTTCAGTAAAATCAATCGTCGACCTATGCTCGACTATCGATATTTTTTTTTCAACTGAGATCAGAGACCAAAGATATCATTTGCTTTTAAATTAAATCTTTGACCTAAAATCGACGTTTTTGCTTTTATCGTCAGCCAAAGATCGTCTCTTCATATTCCAAAAACCTATGTATAGGTTTCTTCTCGATCTCTGTCCTGCGCTTTCATATTTCCCCTCTGCTCTTGATCTTTGCTCTCTCTCGAGTTTACAGGTTTCCCATGGCAATCTCTTCAGCAGTTCTCGCAGCGATGAAGTTCGACACAGGATTTGATGTCGACTTCGACTCTTTTCGTCATTGTGATCTTGTGTTTCAGGAAATGCTACAACTTTACGATGATCAGGGTTTGAATAAACTTATGACTACAAGAATAAAGCTATCTGTTGCTGAGATAAAGGAATGGGTTTACACCTCCTGTGTCAATGACTCTTCGATGATTGGTTTCATCTCAGGACAGTAGGTGACTCTAAACCCTGCAATTCTTACAGAGATTTTTGAACTAAAGAATGGAATGGATGATCTGGATCAGGACAGTTCAGAGTATAGCAGGATGCATTTGGAGATGGGTCATGCCGAGGGCATTCCATCTAAGTTATTAAAGAAAAACTTATCTGTAGGTTTTAAGTTTCTTGCGGATGTAGTGGGAAAGGTTTTACTGGGCAAACATTTGGCCCATGATAACATCAACAGGCTATAGTTCGCTATCATGTCTTCTCTAGTTAACAGGAAGGCCATTGATTGAGCAAGTTTGTCCTTCGATTTAATCAAGAGAAAGAACAATAAAAAGGAAGTCTGCTTAGGGAGGATTATACGAATCTTTGTTCAAAATAAAGCACCAGAGCTATTGGTGTCTTCAACCATAGCTATTAATTCCAGTAAGAGGCTGGATTGCTCTTTGTTCGGGAAGTGGGAGAGGTCGATTCAGAAACCCTCCTGCGCTGGAACCTCCTCTCATACATCTAAGGACACAAGGACTGTCATAGTCACTCCTCAACCTAGTGAAGAAGTTCCCTCTCTTCCTCCTCCTCCTCCAGCTTCCCCAATCATCCCAAATGTCTCCTCTCAACCTACCTCAGTTATTCCAACTACTCCTTCATCTCCAGTTATTATCTCTTCCCCTACTAGGTCACCCCTTCCCATTTCTCCTACTGAACCGCACTCCCTTCACTCCTTGTCCATTCCAAATTTTAACCTGCTCTCACCACACTCATCCCCTTCTCGTCGAGCTGACTCTCCCATCAACACTGAAGTATCTCCTCACAATTCCCCCATACATTCCTCCAGAAACTCCCCTCTTCAGGATGACATCATGATAGATTTCACTCCTCCTCCCTCTCATATTTCTATTTCAACTCAGACTTCAACTGAGTTTCCTCAAGTTGATCCAACCTTTCTCTCTCATCTTCTTGACCTCCTCACTCCAACCCTCAAATCCTTGATAGCAGAAGCTCTCTCACCCCTTGCTCAATCTATCTCATCTCTTTCTGCCTCCCTATCTGCTTCTCTCTCGACTTCCTCTACTCCTTCTTCATCTAGGGGTCTGGCTCAAGTTGTCATTGAAACCAGACAGGGGGAGATGTCCTATGAAGATGCTATAGGATCAGATTCAGCATACCTTCAGGTTCAGCCTCCTCCAACAATTCAAGAAGTAGTGCAAGAAGAAGAATTGTTTCAAAAAATTTGTACAGACATAGTTCTATATTCAGACATGCTTATGACAGATGAAGACATCAATGTGTCAATTCCTAAGATATTTAGTGGTTATTGCTTTATTAATCCCTCAATCAATTTACAATCTCTTTTACATTCTTTCTCTTTGTTCAAAGCTATTTGGAATTTAGTTGAGACAATTTCCTCCAAGGCCATGGTCTGTTATACTAGACCCATATTTCCTTCAGTTGTGAAACATCTTTTGCAGATTCAATATGTTCCAGCTTGTTCAAATATTCAATCAGTTATTGAATGTATAGATATATCATCCCCTCTGGATGTAGAGTTTTTTCATATGTCATAAGAGAAGAATGAGATTGATGCTCTATCAGTTGTTGATGAATTTCTTGATCTAGTGGTCTCAGAAAATCTAGCCTTAGCCCTAAAAACAAGCTTAATAAATCTTTGTGAGCCTATTAGTCCTTATCCATCTCTGGATGATTTCATTGTTATTGATATTCAGGAAGAAGCAAAGAAAAGGCTGTTAAGAAGTCAGATGATAAGCAAATGAAGGAAATAGATGATTTATATGACAATCCTCAGGTTTTATCTGATGATGATGATTCAGATGATTCAGATGATAGTAATTCTAAGAAAAAGAAAGCTTCAAAGAAAAGAAAAGCTGCTCCCCAGGTTGCTCCTAAACCAAGAAATACAAATGACACCCCTTACTTCATTTTGAAAGGGATTACTCCATATCCTGGCATGGAGAGCTGGATGTGGTTATCCAAGAATGTGTAGAAGCCAAAAAGAAGAGCAGGAGATATTCTCCACCTCCTCAGAAATTCAGAAGAGGCCCTCCTCCTCCTCCTGCTGCCGGTGCTTTAAGTGCCATCTCTCAAGTTTCTGGTGCATCTTCCCAGCCTTCCTCTTACTCAAGATCATATCAAAGGCAGGACAGATCCTCCAGGACTCAGTTTCAAGGAAGTAGTTAGCAGCACAGATGTCAGAGCTCCTCAGAACAAGTGAAAGAAGTCATTTATTAGAATCCCTCTTCTCCTTCTCACCAACAAGTTACTTAAAAGATTTAATAGATAGCTGCTTATCAAGTCATAAAATATGTTGTATCCTACAAACCTAAAAGAAATATTATGAGGCTGCCCCTCCTAGATCTCTCTACTCCCAAAGTGATGATCAGCTCAGCTCAACAGGCTTTCAAGCTCAATCTACTCAGTTCAAAGCAGTCACTGTATTGCCTCCTCAAGAAGATCAGTCACCTGTTGAACAGGAACTTGATCCAAACTTTAGGATGGCCAGGCTTCAGAAATTGATTGGTCTTTCTCTTATCAGAAAAGCTATAGAAGAAGGACAAGTTCTATCTTCATTCTCAACTATGTCCTCTTTCAGAGAAAAAGAGCCGGATAAGCTTCAAGTAAGCAAGAAAGTCTTCAACCAAGCTGAATATATGGCATTGCATCCTAAAGCAATTGTGCCCAGGACCAGCACATAAACATCTCTTGGTGGGCAAGACTTGATGACATCAAAGAAGAATGTACAAGACCCTAGCAGGAAGATAATATTCTCAAAACCTTCTTCTGGTTCTTCATATGATAAACCATAGTTTATGTTATTTGTTTAATGATTAACTAATTATGTACAATGCACTGCTATAACATATCTGTGGATGTTATTTCATCCCTTCAGATATTTATGGTCTTTGTATTTTATTTCTTTTCAGTTTTGTTTTTGAGTGACCTCACACAAATAGGGGGAGATTGTTGGAACCCTTATTTTGATTTGTGTTTGGTTCACTCTTAGGATGTTTAGACCCTCTTGTATAGCCAGGGTCTCTGTCTTAAGTCTTAGTTAGATCCCCTTTAGATCAGGTTTGGGCAGACCAGCATTGTAGTGGACTCAGACTCAGATTCAGAAAATGTTCTGAACTATCTATATCAGTTCGACTATAGTCGAACTCAGCTCGACGATCGTCGAACTCCCATTGATGATCTCAGAGTCTCCAACTCTGAACTGAGCTTGACGATCTACGAGCTCGGGTCGACGATCTATTATTTCTCTGCAGTAATCAAAGCTCGACGATAGCCATTCTCTGGTCGACGATCTCATATATCTGGTCGACGATCTCTGAACCGAGCCCTATGATTTTATGCTGCCTTCTTCTATCAGTGTTCTCAGATCAGTCAGAAGTCTTATTTTGGTTATGATAAATTTATTTAGAGGCAAGATATATTCTGATAATAAATATTGATACTCCCAAGGCTGTTAGCCGTATTTCTTGAAGCATTTATTATGGTATTCAAAAAATGTTGTATAGAGACAGTTATGGATTGTACTTATGACTGCCAGCCATTCTAGCCGTTTAGGCTCCTCAATTCTTGAAGTAATTCATGTCTTGCCTTGAGAATTCAAATTCTAGCCGTTTTTCTTCATAATGACAGAACATATATCTCAATATTACAAAAATAAGAAGATAGACAAAAGTAAGTCAGTAATCAAAAAGAAAAGAATATTCCTTTGCTATCAGTGGATATTGCATGCTTTGCTAAAAAGAAGAAGATCTTTTTCTGAACAACATTTCTCTCCAGTCTTCCTCTCTCATCAGTCTTCAAAGATTCATAAAGAGTCACAAAATCAACAACTGTTATCAGATTGAAAAACACCTTACAACTTTTTCTCCTTGAAGACCTACACCTAGGGCCAAGCTTCATCTTCCTGGATCCATACAATATCTCAGGGGGAGCTTGGACATTCTTCTCAATCCACAAAATCTTCTCACTTGTCTAAGAAAGAGAAGATTCTCATAAACCTTTTCTTCTTACCTCCATCTGTACAGGGTTATATCTCCCTTCAAAAGTGAACTCTTTGGTGATAGGGCACTTGAGCAAAAACCTATTGGATTTTGAGCTCCTGATCAAAAGCTCAAAGGGTCTCTAGATCAACCTGCAGCAGGTCTTGTGGTGATAGGGCACCTGATCAAAAACCTAAGTGGATTCCTACCTGGGTGGTAAATGAGTGGATGTACACAAATTTGGGGAACAACTATAAATTTTATTGTGTCGTCTATGTTGCTCTGTGATTTCTTTGTGTTCTGTGTTGCTGTGGTAGTCTAGCTTATTTCTTTTCTCTAGTTACTTTTACTAGTATTTTAATTCCGCAATAAATCTAAACATTTTTTTAAATACTCTATTCACCCCCCTCTAGAGTAAAACTTATCTATCCCTCACTTTCACCTCTCCTCAAAATGACTTTCCCCTACACACTCAAATCCTACCTCCACCTCCACCTCTAACTCCCCCAGCACCTACCATATCCACTAAACCAACCACTGCCACAACATCTACCTCTCCACACTTGGATCCCTCCCTTGTCTCCCCACTTATTACCCTCCTCACACCCCTCCTAAAAATACTCATAGCAGAGGCTATCTCTCCTCTTGTTGCATCCATCTCCTCTCTTGCTGCTCAAATTAATGCTTTAACTACTTCTCCCTCTTCAATTTGGGGCCTGGCTTTAGTTCCTTCTAAAACCAGGCAGGGGGAGATACTTGATGAAGAAGTAGCACCAGTTGCAGCAGAAGATGTAACACTAGCAGAATCAGATGATAAGGATATGGACACAGCAGTTGTAGCAGAAGATGTAACAATAGAAGAAGAAATAGCAGAAGTACAAGAAGAAGTTCGAGCAGAAGAAGTACAAGAAGAAGTTATGGCACAAGATGTACCAACAGACAGCACCAAGCCATCTATGGCCATAATCCCATATACCACACCCATTTGGCTCAAGGCCACTTTTGCAGCTCCTGAGCCTCTTCCCAGAGTTTCTTCCCCCACCATCTCATCCCCTATAACACTAGTGTATAATATGGATGATTCTCCAATGCCTGACCTGAATGCTTTAGTCATGGATGATATTGAGGAAGAAAAAAAATTAGCTGCTCATAGCACTGATGTACACAGTTCTCCAGTTTCCCCCCCAGTTCCTTCAAAGGTAGAAAAGACAACAACTTCTGATGACACATTGAGAGAGATTGATGCCATGTATGACAATCCTCAGCCTTCTGATGATGATGATGATGATGATTCTGATGAGGACCCTAAGAAGAAGAAAGTTTCGAATAAAAGGAAAGCCCCTCCACCTCCTGCTCCAAAACCCAATCCAGCAAATGACACACCCTATTATATTCTGCAGAACATAACTCCATACAAGGGTATACCAGCTTGGATGTGGCTATCCAAAAATGAACAAAAGGCAAGGAAGAAGAGCAGAAGATATCTCCTCCCCCACATAAATTCAAAATAGGTCCTCCTCCTCCTCCTCCTGTTGCTGGTGCCTCAGGAAGTACTTCTAAAGGGATAGATGTAAGATCCTGTTCCTCAAATCCGAGGCAACCCGGATCTTATGCCCAGAACCGCCGCCTTGCGGTGACACTAACGCACGAGTTAGTCGTCACCGCAAGACGCCGATTCTGCCGGCTAGTACGATCATAACCTGTTCGGCCAATATGAGAATAATTGCATAATAAATCAGAGTAAAAGCAGAAGCAAGTCCACAGCCACAGTATATATATATCAAATGAAACATAAGACAGTCCATAATGAGTACAGAAAATGAATGAAAGAAGGGCTTATGCCCAGTACATCATATCTCTCTCTCACTCTCATACACAGCAGCGGAAAAACCATAACTCTCTCATCACCTGTAGACGTGCTCCAGTAGTAGTAGTAGGTATCTGCCCCTCAAGTCCTGCCTCCTCGACGTGCTGGTCCACCTCCTCGAGCTCCTAAAATAGTAAGGTCACCGACCATTAGTCAAAAAGACTAAGTCGTATCCTCAGCACCTCCTCCTGCAACTCCTAGGCACCGTGCGGGAGGACGAAGCGGAGGACAACAAGGGGTGGCAAAGGCGAGCAGGTGACAGGAAACTAACAGGGTATGTATAATCAAAATATAATGAAATGTAACCTCCACTTATGCGGGTACGCATAAGCAAGGGATCTTTTGCAAGGCTCCCATTGTATAGAATGTCCCATACCATTTATACAATGGGGTGTCAGAGTCACAAGCATATATATATAAAGGAAAAATAACCTCAACCTATAAACATGCCCACTCAGGCTTATAGGCTAAGGGATCGTATAGCAGGTCCTAATGTATAAGCGTCCCATACCACTTATACATTAGGTGACTTAAGTTGTTATGAAGGTTAATGTTATGCATCTATATGGTGGGTATGATATGAACATGCAGTGCAACACACACACACGACTCCGTGATCACAGACCTTTAGTTCCCACTTTTCGAGAGCTAGCATCACTCTCAGGTACCACCGTTGTGGCTACGGCAGCAGCGGAGCGGGCGTCTCCGCCTTCTAGGCGGGTATACACACTACCAGGCCTAGACCTCTCTTGTGCGCCTCTGTACACCGTCAGTGCACTCTAGAGTCTCTGCGTACAACTTTGCTGACTACCTGTCAGTCTTGTTGGGCTGGGTGTGCGTTATTAGGAAAAGCCTTCCAGACTCCAGTGTAAACATCCTACTGGTCCTTCTAACCCTCGCACCCGCCTGGTCCACCGTACTGCCGTCGGTGTGACGACCGGCCAGTACCGCATGGCCCGCCACTAGTATATGCACATGCAAGTATTATATATTGAGCCTCCAGCTCAAAGGACTATCCTGTCTCAAATCTCTCCAACCCGCCACGGGTGAGTATATGCTACAAACCCTCCAACCCTGGCCGGGTGAGTGTATATAAGCCAATTTCTTTCCTCCAACTCTGCACGGGTGAGCAAGTAGTCAAAAGACTCCAAGTCCCTCCAACCCGGCACGAGTGAGCACATGTCCAGTTCACTTAACCTATTAGACTACCCTTATCTACAGATTATCATACTTAGAGTCTTAAGGTTAATCCCAGGACTGCCCAAGGTACTCCCGGTGAAGGGCTCTCAGGGGCACTAGGAGCTACGATGGGCTGAATCCCAAAGCTCCCTTTCTCAAGGATATTTACTTTAGTTGATATCTACCCAGAATCCCTTTTTCTCTCTCCTGTTACATAGAGTGACCTAGTGACTTAAGGTATGGGTTAAGGAGTGACGGTCTTCCGTCAACTCTTCCTAGGCAAGTCTAATATTGCACTGTTACTCTCGTCTCTAGAATGCATCTGCCACCCAGGGTTACACCTCCGATCTTATACTCTAACTCAGTTGTTAATCCATCCCCTGGCGGCCTATAGTACAGTCTACTTTTACTATGCGCACCCCATGACCTTGTACCACCCCGAAATCAAACTTTCAAATCTTTGGACCAATAGACCCCAAGTATTTATCCTATGGTGGTATGACCATCTAAAGTGTGTATGGTAACTTTTATAATTTTCTCTATTATTTTTATATTTATTTTATTTTCTCCAAACATTCCCCAAGGTCGTTTAACACATGAGGTATGTTGTTGCATAGTCCTAATGATGCAAAGTAATTATCTTGTCATTATCATGATGAATCATCATTATTTTCAAAAATTCATAATTTCTCTCCAATTTCATGTATTTAAATATTACTTTTCATAAGCCATCATAATTACTACTTTTCAAATGAAGTATAGAGAATTTTAATCACAAAAATTCCAATAAATTTACAGGGAATCTAATTCATCAAAACAATGCTACTGACCAAGTTTCATCAACTTTAACAATGTTATAGACTTGCAATTCAATTTCTTGGGTATTTACCAAAATGCCATTATGATGAATTAAAATTTGTATGCACCTCTAAAAATTCTGAAATAAATATGTCAGTTAGATAATACCCATATACACCTCTATGAATATTCCCAAATTTTTCTGACCTATATTTTCATTAAATCATGAATAAAAGCAATAGGGGTAAAATGGTCATTTACATAACATTCTACTTCAAAAGGTCTCAAACAGAGAAAATAAAATTACCCCAACTCAATTATATCCAAATCTTTAACAGGACCAAATTTGAGGATTTTTGCTTGATTGAATCTAATTTTTATTTTTATTTTCCAATAAGACCATAGTTTTCAATAATTCCAAATAATGGGATTTTTATTCCCAAAAATCCCATAATACTTTTGAGGGGCTGCATGTGACCTAAATATCCTTTAAAATTAATTTCAAGGTCTTCAGAAGTCCTGAGATGAATAAATACACATTTTAGCAAAATTGCTATTTGCACACCAAGGTTAATTCTAGCCTACACTTGCACATGGAATAACCCTTCATGCAGGGGTCCAATTGCCTTGAAATTTCTACCAGACACCAATAATGTCCCCAAGGACATACCACCAAAATTTGGGGTCATTTGGGTGCCTAAATTTACAATTATGCCCTTAATTTAATTTTTGATATTTTGATAAAAACTATAGAAAAAGTTCTTCCAAAAATTCCAAATTTTTGGCAGGGCATAGGCATGCCCTAAATACACCCATGACCAAAATTTCAGGTCATGGTGATGTTTGGTTTGTCTTGGGCATCAAATTTGGTTTCTGCCCTAGTTTAGGGGCAGTCCTAGCAAAACAGCCCTACATGGCAGCCTACTGGTCCAAAAGTCATGATTTTTGTGGCATTTCAAAGTTATCCCATCTACCTAACTTTTTAATGCAGGGTTCATCCTATGGTGGGGCCTCTAAGTACCTCATAAACAACATGCAAGGTGTCTGATATAGTGTGACAGTTAATCTTACTATTCATATATGTATTTAATATTAAGGAATTTATATCAGCCAGCACGAATCTTGATGTAGATCTGACGGCTGCTGAGTCTTCTTCCCCATGCATTGCATGCAGGGCCAACCGAGCAGGTGTTCCTTGCGGGGCCATATCCGACCATCGCCGGCGGCGGGGCCTCCGGCCAAGTTATCCCCCGGCCTCACGGTGGTCGGGGCTTGAACTGGCCGGCGGCTGGGCGGCGAGGAGCGGCGGACGGCGGCGGCGCCACCAAACCAAAAAAAACCCTAATCCGCCATTTTTGAAGCTTTTCCAAGCTGGTAGAGGCCTACAGTCGAGCTCTTTTGAGCTTGACTACTAACCTAGGAGACCTAGGAAACTAGTACAGTGAGAGGGGAGGGGATACGGACTCTTGGTGGTTGTGGTTGAGGGTGGCGACGGCTTCCCCTAGCATGCACATTCCGGCGAGCTCCACGGCTTTCCATGGCTTCCTTCCTCTCTCTCTCTCTCTCTCTGGGGTAGGGATGAAGTGGGAGTGAGGGTGTGAGGTCGGTTTGGGGCTGAGTTATGAGAGGGGCGACTTCACCTAGGTAGGGGGGCGGATTCACCAAGGAGGGGGTCAGGTTAGTGGATTTGGCCGGCTAGGTGGCTGGTGAGTGGGTCCCACTGGCCATGAAGGCTGATTAGAGCCTAGTGGGTCGGGTTGCCAAGTGTTGGGCCGGGTTGGGTGAGTGAATAGGGAGGGTTGACTCCACCAAGTTGTTTAGGCTATGTTGGGCTTGGGTTGGGTTTGGGCTTGGCCCAAGGCAGCATGGTGGGGGTCCCACACCTCCTAATACCCATGCATTGTCAGCCAACCCATCATGGGTTGGTGGGATGAGCCCAAGTGGCCCAAAATAACTCCTAGGCACTTTCTCTCTCCTATTCTTCCTCTTTTCTCTCTCCTAGGTAATTTTCCAAATTTACTATTGAGAGGCCCTATTTTTCTCTCCCCTAGGTTTATAGGGTCACTTTAGGCCCACATGATGAATTTGGGTTGATTTGGGTGGACCCAACCCAGTGAATTGGGCTAGGGCACCATTTTCACTATTTAGGTCAAAGGTGTTGACTTGACCCATCATGGTCAACTAGTTGACCCCCTGACCTACCTTGGGGTCCACTTAGATTGTACTTAGGGTTAGGGCATCATGGTGGGGTCATGGTGTGGCTAAGGTTCCTGTTTAGGCTAGTTTGACCTAGTTTGACTTTGGCCCCATAGTGGGCCCCACATGGCTACAACCCACTATCTAGGGTCAAACCTAGCTCATTACCCTAACACCCACCCCATGCCTAACCCAATCTAAGTTAAGGGGTCTAGAAGTAACATTGGGATGTTACAATAGATGCACCTTCCAAGTCTACATCCTTCACCAGAACATATCAAAGACAGGAAAGGCCATCTAAACATCATTCTTAAGGAAGAAGCTAGCAAAGTAATGTCAGTTTTACAGAGCAAATAAAGGAGGTAGTTTATCAGAAACCAGAGTTCTCACCTCCAAGATAGCAAGCTCAACAAAGAAGGCACACAGAATTCCACAAGCCCAAAAGAAAATATAGTGAGACTACTCCTCCAAAGTCTCTGTATACTCAGAGTGATGAAACCTTAAAAGTAACAAATTTCCAAGCACAGTCCACTCAATTCAAGCATGTTACCCTTCTTCCCCCATAAGATGATCAATTATCTTTTAGTCAGGATATTGATCCCAACTTCAGGATGGCTAGGCTCCAAGAGTTGATTGTTCTGTCACAAATAAAGAAGGCAAGAGAAGAGGGTGAAGATCCAACAAAGATCAGAACTATGTCTTCATACAGAGAAAAAGAGCTGGATAAACTTACAAGTGAGCAAGAAAGTGTTTGATCCTGTAGAGTACATGGATATATACCCAGAGGCTGTAGTACCCAGAACCTCCACCCTGATAGTAATTAGAGTAGCAGATATGTACATGTCAAAGAAGGAAGCTGTTAATCCTGACAGAGAGATCATCTTTACTCAGCCTGGAGATAAGAGCAACGGAGCAGAGAAACAGAAGAAATAGAACCTGAACTCCTATGTGTTTGGTATACGTTTGAAAAACTGTGTTATATGATACAAAGCTAACTGTGTAAATATATCTGCTACATATATATTATTTCATTCTTTGCCAGATATATATTTTCTTGCTTTGTACATTTCTTGTTATCATTGAGTCTATAATTAGTGACCTCACCCAAATAGGGGGAGATTGTTGGATCCCTAGTTGGATTTGGGCTAGGTTCACTAATTCAGGATATGACCAAACATGTATAGCCAGGGTCATGGTTGTGTCCTAGAGTCTACGTCTAGTCCTTAGAGTCAACAATGCCAGGGACCAGCCTCCAATACTACCAGAGACTCAAGAATTAGAGAAAATTCAAGACTTAGAAAAAGAGCTCTATGTTCATCGATCTCAGGTAGACGAAAGTCGTGCTTAGCTCGACGAACTCAGAGACAATTCTCTGAGCTGAGCTTGATGAACTTGGTTCTCAGATCGACGAACTCTGGACAAAGTGACAAAACTTCTAAGTAAAACTTCGGTCGACAAACTTAGAACATCAGGTAGACGAACTCTGTTCTCTGTTCCCAGATCGACTAATCAGATGTTTCAACACTCAACACAAGAGAACATCACACTCAAAGCCAAAATGATGATTCAACACTCAATGCAAGAGAACATCACACTGAATGCTAGAATGATGATTCAACACTCAACACCAGAGAACATCACACTCAACACCAAAATGATGTCTCAAAACTCAGCACCAGAAAAAATCTAAGTCAAGAATCAAAACTCAGGTCGATGATCTTGGACCTCAGCTAGATGAACTCAGTTCTCAGGTCTCAGGTCGACGATCATGGACATAAGATTGACGAACTTGGTGCACAGAATAGGAAAGTTTTCAAGCAACAGTCAGCCATTCAGAGGTCGACGAACTTGGAACTCAGCTCGATGAACTATGGACTCAGGTGGACAAATCCAGACTTGGATGTTTCCCTTTTCTGTTCCTATTATATTGCAATGATTCCTGAGTAATTAATGCTCTAATATTCTCTGAATATTACCATTAAACAAGAGCATTAATTAAGGTCTTTATCAGGATTATTGCCTGTCGTTTTCCAAAGGGACAGTTGGAGAAATCAATCAATGCAAAATATTATCTGGCCGTCATCATTGAATGTACAAAGGATTTCAAAATTCAAATGGAAGTTTATATCGAAAAGATTAAAAAGTATAGATTCTTCTTCCTCCCGTACCAGATAGCAGACGATATACAACTGATACAGATACACAGAAAACCAGTCAGGAAGAGTAGAACACCATCGTCTCGCAATAAGGATTCTCTCTACTCTCGCTCTCTCTTGATAACAAAGCACTAGAAAGAAAGATCTGCTAGACTAGAAGAAGAATAGATTTCAGAAAAAGAAGAACAATCATTTAAATCAAGAGTCTTCTTCTTCTATCATCCTCTCAGGAAATTTCAAAGGACAATAACTACTACATCTGTCAAAAAGTTCCTGAAGTTCTTCTGGTTGAAGTTGAAAGCTTGAATGCCTATCACCCTGAAGCAAAGTTCCTTTCACCCTTAATAAATTCAGTATTTCAGGGGGGAGCTTTTGCCACCATCAAATCCACAGAGTCTTCTCAGTTGAATACTTGAGAAAGAGAAGACATCATCACTCTCTCACACCCTCTATAAAAAGGGTTCTCTACTCCCTTCAAAAGTGATTCCTGGTTGCAAGTATCCTAACCAAAATACTTGAGGTTTGGTTTTTGAGCACCTTACCAAAAGCTCATTGGTGGCAGTCACCTGAACAAAAACCTTAGTGGATTCCTACTAGGGTGGTAGAAGAGTGAATGTACCCAGGTTGGGGAATCACTATAAAATTCTTGTGTTGTCTTGTTGCATTTTTCTTTTGTCCTTGTTGTGCTTATGATAGTTAGGATTCTCTTATTTTTATTAGTTTAATCTGCTGTGCATTGCTATAGCATCTGAGTTTAGAAACAAGTTATACTATTCAGCAAAAGATTTTAATTACTCACATATACTCTATTCACCCCCCTCTAGAGTATATAAGATCTAATCCTCACGTTCAAATTGCTAGCTTGCTTTTCCTTTTATAGCTATATAGATGTTACAATTTATCTGCTAGATAGTTCCACCATCACCTGCTTTGTTCCTTCTCTCCATCATTATATCATTCCTATCATTCTTCCCACACAGTGCCTAGGAGCCACTAGGGGAGGGGTGGGGTAATTTAGGCATAGTATTTTGACTAACGGTCGGTGGACTATGCATTTCAAGGACCCCGGATGGGGGACAGGGAGCAGCAGTACGAGATGCAGCACCAGCGGAGTATGGTGAACTTGGAGGTGGGCCAATCTAGTACAGGAGCACCAGTCTCTGGCTCCGTGAGTGTTAGTTTTACTTAGCTCTGCGAGAGTGAAGTATTTAGGATATATTGTACCGGGCGTTGCCCGTTTATCTTTCGATTTTACTGATCTATTTCTATACTTTCATTATCTTGTGGACACTGCTGTGATTTTTATTTCATATATTATATGTGATTATAGACTTGACTTAATTGTCTTATTTGTTGTATACTTCTACTTCTTAATGATCGTTATTGCCGACAGAATTAGCTTTTTGTAGTGGTGACCCTCCCAATTGTCGTTGTCACTACAAAACGATGATTCTGGGCTAAGACCCAGTAGCATAGCAAAAAAATGGGGTCTTACACAATTAACCTTTACCGAAAGCACACGGAAATTTAATAGTGGTTCCCCAGGGTCTGGGTACATCCACTTTCCCTCACCACCTTTCTAACAGTGTCTTAGACAAGGCAACCTCCTCCAAACTCAGATAAAAGAGCTTACAACACTAATCCCTTAGGATCTCTCAGGTTTCCTCCAAACCCTACATCAAGTCACTTCCCTATAATTTAGAGTAATCTAGACCCTACAGCTCAGTGACCCTCCTGGTAAGCTACGTCAGGCTTGTCATGAAACCCTACAACTCAGACTGGGAGGACCACACCACACTCATGCACATAGGCCCTTCAAACTCAGGCTCATCAGCCTTACACTGAGGCGCACATGCCCTACTAACTAAGAACAAAATGTTCTTACAAGATGGTTTGTTTAGATTACAACAGAAGATAATAAAAGATGTACACCTTCAGATTTGGTTTTCAGTTGAGATTGAACAACTGAGAGTTATCCTGGAGTAGGGCTTGAAATATTGTTCTTCTACTTGTGCCCTAGCTCCTTATTGATCTCATGTCTCCTTGTAGAAAGAAGAAGATCAACCACAGACCCTAATGGACCCAACCTATTCTCCTTAGATCTGAGAACAACTTCTGGAAGCATAAGGCTGTTGTCACTCTCCTCACTTCTAGTACTTTACAGTAGCACTTAGCAACAACGATAATTACTTGCCACTAGCAAGCACATGATTCTCCTTTTTTGATCTAGAAGATGCTTTATATATGTTCCATCAATCTGCAATTGCTCTTGGATTGATTTTACATTACATGGCCAAGAATGTATAAAGCTATTTTAATTGATTAGCCTTTAGCCAAAAATGGGTCGCGCCATCTGAACGACTGTATCTAAAATTGTCTCAACAGTTTAGCTGAGACTATCTTCTGTCTTAGCTGTAGATTAACTGAATCTCAGCAGTTCCGCTGAGACCATACTGTTTTTTCAGTAGGGCTACGACAGGCTGCTATCTCAGTGGCTATTAGCTTAGTCTTAACGCTTCTGTTGAAACCAAATAACCTTTTCAATAAATATCTCCAGAATTGTTTAGACAAATACAACAACATTTAGAATTGTTATAAAACATATTTTAGAACAACTCAAACCAATAAAATTAGTATAGTAAAAGTTTTATCAAATACATTATGCACTTAGCATTGAAGGTGATGCCTCTTCAAATCCAAGAAACATTGATGGGCAATAATCCAAACAGTTTTGCATACCCTGATTAGGAATCAACTCTATGTCAAGTTCTCTAAGTGTGAGTTTTGGCTTCCATCAGTGGCTTTTCTTGTTAATGTCATTTGTAGAGAGGGTATTGTTGAGGTTCCGGCAAAGATGGTTGTGATACGGGAGTGACCTGTGTTGTATATTGTGGCGGAAGTCAGGAGATTTCTTATACTTGCAGGCCACTATAGGCGTTTCGTAGAGAACTTTTCGCGGATAGACCTAACTCTCAATATGTTTGATGAGTATAAAAATATACAATTTTATTTCATATTAAATATACATATTTATAAATAAAAACCTTAGTTTTATTATATAAAACTAACTAATTTTATTATATTGTATTTTTCTGTTTTAAAATTAAATTCTAAGTTTTTTTTCTGAAATTTTGTATTTTTTTCTTAGGTCACGCCCCTAGGTCACGCCCGTGACCTAGGGCGTGACAGCTCTTTTTAATCCCGTTTTTCTGCTATTTTTCTGGACAGATCAAACTCAGGAAATTGATGGTCACGCCTGCTGAACACGCCCGTGCCAAAGGCGACACGCCCGTGACCCAATGAAGTTCTATCCAGAAGTCCAGCCAGCTGCCGCGCTGTCGCCACGCCCCGTGCCGTCTGTTGAAGTACATGCATGACACGCCCGTGACCCGTTTCGACACGCCCGTGACCAGTTCAAGTCTATCCAAATCTCCAGCTGGCTTGCCACCTGTCCCGACAGCCTGTATGTCACGCCCGTGACCCTGACACGCCCTACCCGACACGCCCGTGTCAGGGGGCGTGTCACCTGAAAATTTTTTCTATAAATAGGCCGGCAGGGATTTGTAAATTCAATTGAACTCCAGCAGATTCCTTAAGAACTGTTAGGACTCCCCAGCTCTCTGACAAGGAACTGGTAGTAGCTTTCAAGTATTCTAAAGTTCTGTAAGTTGTAATTTTTCAGCTTTATTTTCAGCTTTTTAGAAAGTTGTAATATTTTCGGACTTTATAAAATAGGCTCTTTCAATTTCAATTCTGAGTACTTTATTGCTTTCTTTTACTTTATTTTCTTTATACTATCCCGAATGAAAGGCGAAGCTCTGCTTATGTCCTAGATTAAGATAGTGTAAAACTGCTTTCAAATCTATTTTCAAAACCCTATTCTTTCATACTATTCCGAATGAAAGGCGAGGCGAAAGCCTAAGTCCTGAATTCAGATAGTGCGGAAGCGCTGCAAAATTTTACTACCCTATTTCAACAACAAAGGTGAAGCGAAAGCTTAAATCCTGGATTGAGATAGATAGGTAGATATTATTTTCTGTACTTTATACCGCCCCCATCCTGAGAAGAGGCTAAGAACCCTTAGCACTTGGTCAAGATGAGCTCTGGGCTGGATACTATTTTCAACTATTTCAACTCTACTTTCTAGTTATTCTAACTAGGGTTTTCTTAATTGATCATATACCAGGTGACGAGACACTACGTTTACGTTAACCCGTTTAAAGGCAAGCCTTCCCGGTCGTACTTTCGAGTCAGTGATGCTACCACAGGAACCCTCTCGTTAAGTTAGATAATTAAGAAATAAAGTTGTTCTTTAATAGGCGAATTAATATCCACTCAAATTGATTCTGAAATCAAGGACTAAATTCTAAGTCCCTATCTTAAGAAAATCACGTATATATATTTTTCTATCCTTAGTTTTTAAACATAAACCCAACTCCGTTCTTTCGATAAAATAATAATCAGTTCTAAAAAGTAGAATAATTAACACCGATCCCAGGAAAAATACGACCTTGATATTTTCTACAAAATACTATACTCCTTTGCGATAGGTACTCTTGCCTTAATCCACAGGATATAAGTAAGTAAACAAAGAGATAGACTTATATACGTAAAAGATTATATAAAACCAAATCTATCTTCTTTAAAACAAACTTTACTTATCAAGCTTTTTGGCGCCGTTGCCGGGGATTTGTTTATTTGTGTTAATATTTGAAAATAAAAGAACGCTATTAATTTTATCTTTTCTTTTTCTTGTTATTTAAAAACCTTAGTTTTATAAAAATAAAACAAAAATAAAATTCCCTGAATTTAAAACTTTGTTTTTATAAAACCTAATTTTTTATTAACAAGTTTATTAACCACTAACAAATTCTAACAGAAAAACCTAACCTACTAATTTAACGTAGTTTATATAAAACTTGAAAAAAATAAAAAAAAAATAGTTTATAATAAAAAACCTGCTTTTATTATAAAACTGCTTTTATAAAAAAACTTGTTTTATATAAAAAACCTGTTTTTAGTTATTTTCCGTTTTACGTCTTTTTGGTGTGTTTGTATTTGTAATTTTTTTTTTAGTTTTTTTTACTTAAGTTTTTTTTTTATTTTTTACAAAAAGCCTTTTTTAGTGTATGACCCGTGGAACTCCATCTGATTTAACTCTTGGACTTGATCCTGAAATCGAACGCACCTTTCGCAGGCGCCTCCGATCTCTGAATCAAGAGCTCGTATTAAATCTGGAAGAGTCCGTAGGCACCGCACACGTTCAAGAAATGGAAGCAGAGCAACAACAAATGCCAGAGGTGGTCCCCCAAAGGACCATGTCTTATTATGCACGACCTAATTTAGATGACACCGGGTCTAGTATCGTTCGTCCACCAATTGCTAATAATAATTTTGAGATTAAATCGAGTATAATCCAAATGATTCAAAATTCCGTTCAATTCGATGGATTGCCCGATGAAGATCCAAACACGCACTTGTCAAATTTCTTAGAAATATGCGACACATTTAAGATAAATGGCGTCACTGATGATGCCATCCGTCTTCGCTTATTTCCTTTTTCATTACGAACGAAAGCCAAACAGTGGCTAGGTTCTCTCCCCAGAGGATCTATTACCACTTGGGCTGAAATGACCGAAAAATTCCTTACAAAGTATTTTCCACCTGCAAAAACCGTACGTCTGCGTGCGGATATTTCTTCCTTTGTGCAAGGCGAGTCCGAGTCTCTTTATGAGACTTGGGAACGTTTTAAGGAATATTTACGTCGGTGTCCACATCACGCACTGCCAACTTGGCTCCAGGTACAAATATTTTATAATGGTTTGAATATTCAAACCAGACAAGCCATTGATGCTGCCGCTGGGGGCACGCTCAATAACAAAACCCCCGAGGCCGCTCAAACCCTCTTTGAGGAAATGGCCATGAACGCGTACCAGTGGAACGTGCCAAGGTCACACCCTAAACAAGCTGGGATATATGAGCTCGACACTTCTTCTACTTTAGCACTCCAAGTAGAAAATCTAACTAAACAATTGGCTGGAATATCTGCTTCCTCCGCCACTACTTGGAATCCGAATAATAATATAATTGAAGAAATCGATTATATGGGGAACTCTTATAGACCTTCCTATAATCCTAATATGAACTTAAATAATAATTCTTATAATCCAGGATATAGGAACCATCCTAATTTTTCGTGGAGCAACCCCAATAATGCTCAACGCCCACCGACTACAAATCCAATTGGATTTGCACCGCAACCCCCACAACCACAAACACCACCACCACCACTGAACCAATTTAGGCCAACCCCGATAGAAGACATATTTACGAAATATGTCAGTATCAATGAGTCCAATATCCGGAACCTGACCGGATCAATTAAAAACTTAGAAACACAAATTGGACAAATATCAAAAATGCTATCGGAACGCCAACCTGGTAATTTGCCAGGAAATACGGAACCAAATCCGCGGGATACTGGCCATTCCAGTAACCCAAGTTGACAAGCCGTCCAACTACGAAGTGGCAGGGAGCTACCACCACCCGTTAGGGTAGAAAAAGAAGCTAAGGTTAGCCTTCCTACACCACTTCCCGTTACGACTCTGCCTCCTCAACCCCCGCGAATTTCTTCCACACATGTTGTTTTACCTTATCCATCTAAATTAAAAGATGAGCGAGAAGATGAACAATATAAAAATTTTCTAAAAATGCTAAAACAAATTCAAATCAATATACTTTTCTGCAAGGCAATTGTACAAATGCCTAAATACGCAAAATATTTAAAAGCGTTATTTTCAAATAAAAAGAAACTCGAAGATATTTCGAGAGTTTTTCTTAACGCCGAATGTTCAGCCGTTTTATTACATAAATTACCCCCAAAATTAAACGATCCGGGACGATTTTCTATCCCGTGTCTTTTCGGTAATCTATTAATAAAAGATGCGTTAGCAGATTTAGGTGCTAGCATAAATTTAATGCCCTACTCGCTCTTTCTAAAACTAGGATTAGGTAACCCCAGCCCAACTAAAATGAGCATCCAATTAGCAGATCGTTCTATTAAATATCCAGTAGGGATAGTAGAGGATGTTCTGGTCAAAATAGACAAGTTTATCTTCCCGGTAGACTTTGTTATTCTTGATATAGAGGAAGACGCCGATGTTCCCATAATTCTCGGTCGTCCTTTTCTCGCAACCTCTCGCGCGTTAATAGACGTAAGTAACGGTAGACTTCTCTTACGAGTAGGAGATGACGAAGTTACTATCGATATAGATCCCTCTATGAAAAACTCTTTAATAAATGACGATTCCTGCTACCTTGCGGAAGCCTCTTTTGAGGAAAATGGTTTTCCCTATTCTGATTTATTTTCAATAACGGTAGAAGAATCGGACTTGGCAGACTTACCCATTTCAAATGAAATGCTTACCGATGACCCTTTAGAACCTTTTATATCTTTAACTTCTACAACTTTAAAAACTCCATCTTCATATGAAAAACCACCAACCCTCGAGCTGAAAACACTTCCTGCACATTTAAAATACGTTTTCCTTGAAGCCGAATCTAAACTCCCTGTTATCATTTCTGCCGAATTAAATGATAAGAAAACGTCTGAATTAATAGAAGTGTTAAAACAACATCGTCGTGCATTAGCATGGCAAATTTCTGATATTCAAGGACTCAACCCATCTTTTTGTACACATAAAATATTTTTGGAAGATAACCCTCGTAAATCTATCCAGCCCCAACGTCGTTTAAATCCTAATATGAAGGATGTCGTAAAAGCTGAAGTAATGAAATTATTAGATGCAGGAATTATCTATCCAATCTCAGATAGCACATGGGTTAGTCCCGTACAAGTCGTCCCTAAGAAGGGCGGTATAACGGTAGTGCCAAACGCTAATAATGAACTAATTCCAACACGTACTGTTACGGGTTGGAGGATGTGCATCGATTATCGAAAATTAAATGATGCCACCCGTAAAGATCACTTTCCACTACCATTTATAGATCAAATATTAGAGCGACTCTCGGGTCACTCATATTATTGTTTTCTTGATGGTTATTCAGGGTATTTACAAATTCCTATAGCCCCTGAAGATCAAGAGAAAACTACGTTCACTTGCCCCATTGGTACTTTCGCCTATAGGCGAATGCCATTTGGACTTTGTAATGCGCCAGCAACATTTCAAAGATGTATGCTAGCTATTTTTGGCAAGTTAGTAGAGGACGTTATGGAAGTATTTATGGATGACTTCTCCGTATTTGGAGACTCATTCCATACGTGTTTAGATAACCTCGCTCGTGTTCTTCAACGCTGTGAAGACACGAATTTAGTGTTGAACTGGGAGAAATGCCATTTTATGGTCCGCGAAGGTTTAGTTCTCCGTCATAAAATTTCTTCCCAGGGAATCGAGGTAGATAAGGCCAAAATAGAAATAATTGAAAAACTTCCTCCTCCAACAAATATAAAATCTATTCGAAGTTTCTTAGGCCATGCAGGTTTCTATAGACGGTTCATTCAAAATTTCTCTAAAATAACAAAACCGTTAACTCATTTATTAGAAAAAGAAGCCCCATTTATATTCGATAGTGAATGCTTAGTAGCATTCAATATTATTAAGGACAAACTTATCAACTCTCCTATTCTAGTAGCCCCAGACTGGTCCTTCCCTTTTGAGATCATGTGTGATGCGAGTGATTATGCGGTAGGAGCTGTCTTAGGACAACGAGTAGACAAATATTTTCATCCTATCTATTATGCAAGTAAAACTCTCACATCTACACAAACCAATTACACAACCACGGAAAAGGAACTACTGGCGATTGTATTTGCATTTGATAAGTTTAGATCTTATATTACACTATCGAAAGTTATAGTTTTTACGGATCATTCTGCTTTAAAATATTTACTAACAAAAGCAGATGCCAAACCCCGTTTATTACGTTGGATTCTCTTATTACAAGAATTTGATTTAGAGATCCGAGATAAGAAAGGCGCAGAGAATTTGGCAGCCGATCATCTTTCTCGACTAGAGAATGCTGCAACAGATACACTCGTGGAAGCCGACATCAAAGATAAATTCCCTGAAGAAAGTCTCCTCGCCCTCGAAAAGGTAACAAACTCTTCTACTCCTTGGTTCGCAGACTTGGCTAACTATTTAGTAGCCCGAGTCCTTCCAAAAGCTTTTTCATTTCAAGAAAAGAAGAAATTCTTTTCTGACTTGAAAAACTACTTTTGGGAAGACCCGTATTTATTCCGAGTCTGTACCGACCAAGTAATTCGAAGATGTATTTCGAACGAGGAAGGACTAAAAATACTACGGCACTGCCACGAAGGACCAACCGGCGGACATTATCAATCCAACCGGACTGCACGTAAAGCCCTTGAAGCAGGTTTCTTTTGGCCTACTTTATTCAAGGACGCTCAAAAATTGGTAAGCGTTTGCAACCGCTGCCAACGGTCAGGTAACATTTCCCGTCGGGACGAAATGCCCCAAAACTTTTACTTAGAATGTGAAATTTTTGATCCGTGGGGCATAGATTTTGTAGGCCCTTTACCTCCTTCTTTTAAAAATCGTTATATCTTAGTAGCGGTCGATTACGTTTCACGATGGGCTGAAGCGCAAGCTTTACCCACCGCTGACTCGAGAGTCGTCGTTAAATTTCTGAAAACCTTATTTTCACGTTTTGGCACGCCTAGGGCAATAGTTAGCGACCGAGGTACTCATTTTTGTAACACCCAGATGGCTAAAGTGTTAGCCAAATATGGAGTTACTCATAAACTCGCTACCGCTTATCACCCCCAAACAAGCGGCCAAGTGGAGGTAGTCAATAGAGAACTAAAGCGCATATTAGAAAAAACTGTAGATACCAATCGAAAAGATTGGTCCCTCAAATTAGATGATGCACTTTGGGCCTACCGTACAGCATTCAAAACTGCGATCGGTTGTACACCTTATCGTTTAGTATATGGAAAAGCATGTCACCTACCTGTAGAATTAGAACATCGCGCATACTGGGCGCTCAAATTTCTTAACTTAGATACAAACTTAGCCGCCGAACAACGTAAATTTCAACTCAATGAACTTGAGGAATGGCGTGCAAACGCCTATGAAAATAATAAATTTTATAAAGAGCGATCTAAGTTTTATCATGATAGGAAAATTAAATTTCCAAAATCTTTTTCACCAGGTGATCTTGTCCTACTATATAACTCACGCCTTAAATTATTTCTAGGAAAATTAAAATCCCGATGGACCGGACCCTACACTATTAAACAAACCTGGCCATATGGGACCGTTCTTATTTCTCACCCTGAACTAGGAACTTTCAAAGTAAACGGGCACCGTTTAAAACTATATTTTACTGGGGACCCTTTTCAAAAAGAACCTGAAACCCTAACACTACTCCATAACCTCGAAATATAAATTCCTTTGTATATTTCCATCTTTTATGCTTTTGTATATTCTGTACATATTTTTCACTTCATACATATGCCTAACATAAGTATGGGGGTTCTTTTTAGCTGCAAGTTATTTTCACTTTTATGATATTTCTTATATGTTTTCAATAAAAGTATTGTTTATTTTAGTACTCACCAAAACAATTCCAAATTTTCAAAACCATACTATGTAAATATATTCCAAAAATCTGAGTTGATCAAAAATGCAAATTATTCAATTTTCAAATTTACTACTCCTTCTCATAACTAGATAGATACAAATATCCGGAATAAATTTGTAAAATCCTATCTTGTAAATTTCATTATAATCAGAGTTATTATTTTAGCAAGCCTGCTTTCAATATCAAAAGAAATACATATATATACAATAGAAGCAAACATATTATGTTCACCAAACAATTGTAGACTGTAATTATCCTTACTCCATTCTTAACGAAATATAAGAAATACAAACTATTATAGTTGCTCTCAAAATTTTTTATCCAACTCTTGAATATTTATTTATTTTTTACTTGGCATGTTTTCTTACGCAAGCAAGTATCTAGGAGTATGTACTCCTAGTAAAAGAAAAGATCTTATGTCCATGGGAATAAGATTTCATTCCGTACACATAGGCATCCAATAAATATGAAAAGATTATATGGAAAGGAGTATGTGCGCCTCTAAATATACATTGGATTCAATTAAAAACTCAAGTATGCTTTGTAATTTTTTGCCACTTCGGAATTACATTCCTTAGTAGTTATAACAACGCATAACTTAGATAAAAAGATGATAGAATACAAAAATCTATCACTTCTACAAAAACCTATTGTATAGGTAAAAATTCCACCCTTCCAAAGTTGATATTCTATTTTTGTTTAAAATTTTTTGAGAGCATAAATAATAGAATGCATATTTCCAATATATCTCGTATAAAGATATAGTAATCATAAAGCCAATCTATCCTTGTTATATCTGATTTTAATATATGCTTACTATTTGTTTTCAAAAACTTTTATGGCTATAAATTCTAACTCTGGTATCAATGATATGTACGATAACATTCAAAATCTTTATTCACCGGATGTTTATACCTATTTTATCTTGAAGAATTAAATTGATAGTAAATAGAAAATTTATTAACCTTGTAAATATACTCAACTCTATTATTGCTCTGGAATAGCAAAATCTAAGTATGGGGGTATTTGATGAGTATAAAAATATACAATTTTATTTCATATTAAATATACATATTTATAAATAAAAACCTTAGTTTTTATTATATAAAACTAACTAATTTTATTATATTGTATTTTTCTGTTTTAAAATTAAATTCTAAGTTTTTTTTCTGAAATTTTGTATTTTTTTCTTAGGTCACGCCCCTAGGTCACGCCCGTGACCTAGGGCGTGACAGCTCTTTTTAATCCCGTTTTTCTGCTATTTTTCTGGACAGATCAAACTCAGGAAATTGATGGTCACGCCTGCTGAACACGCCCGTGCCAAAGGCGACACGCCCGTGACCCAATGAAGTTCTATCCAGAAGTCCAGCCAGCTGCCGCGCTGTCGCCACGCCCCGTGCCGTCTGTTGAAGTACATGCATGACACGCCCGTGACCCGTTTCGACACGCCCGTGACCAGTTCAAGTCTATCCAAATCTCCAGTTGGCTTGCCACCTGTCCCGACAGCCTGTATGTCACGCCCGTGACCCTGACACGCCCTACCCGACACGCCCGTGTCAGGGAGCGTGTCACCTGAAAATTTTTTCTATAAATAGGCCGGCAGGGATTTGTAAATTCAATTGAACTCCAGCAGATTCCTTAAGAACTGTTAGGACTCCCCAGCTCTCTGACAAGGAACTGGTAGTAGCTTTCAAGTATTCTAAAGTTCTGTAAGTTGTAATTTTTTAGCTTTATTTTCAGCTTTTTAGAAAGTTGTAATATTTTCGGACTTTATAAAATAGGCTCTTTCAATTTCAATTCTGAGTACTTTATTGCTTTCTTTTACTTTATTTTCTTTATACTATCCCGAATGAAAGGCGAAGCTCTGCTTATGTCCTGGATTAAGATAGTGTAAAACTGCTTTCAAATCTATTTTCAAAACCCTATTCTTTCATACTATTCCGAATGAAAGGCGAGGCGAAAGCCTAAGTCCTGAATTCAGATAGTGCGGAAGCGCTGCAAAATTTTACTACCCTATTTCAACAACAAAGGTGAAGCGAAAGCTTAAATCCTGGATTGAGATAGATAGGTAGATATTATTTTCTGTACTTTATACCGCCCCCATCCTGAGAAGAGGCTAAGAACCCTTAGCACTTGGTCAAGATGAGCTCTGGGCTGGATACTATTTTCAACTATTTCAACTCTACTTTCTAGTTATTCTAACTAGGGTTTTCTTAATTGATCATATACCAGGTGACGAGACACTACGTTTACGTTAACCCGTTTAAACACAAGCCTTCCCGGTCGTACTTTCGAGTCAGTGATGCTACCACAGGAACCCTCTCGTTAAGTTAGATAATTAAGAAATAAAGTTGTTCTTTAATAGGCGAATTAATATCCACTCAAATTGATTCTGAAATCAAGGACTAAATTCTAAGTCCCTATCTTAAGAAAATCACGTATATATATTTTTCTATCCTTAGTTTTTAAACATAAACCCAACTCCGTTCTTTCGATAAAATAATAATCAGTTCTAAAAAGTAGAATAATTAACACCGATCCCAGGAAAAATACGACCTTGATATTTTCTACAAAATACTATACTCCTTTGCGATAGGTACTCTTGCCTTAATCCACAGGATATAAGTAAGTAAACAAAGAGATAGACTTATATACGTAAAATATTATATAAAACCAAATCTATCTTCTTTAAAACAAACTTTACTTATCAAGCTTTTTGCCACGCCCCGTGCCGTCTGTTGAAGTACATGCATGACACGCCCGTGACCCGTTTCGACACGCCCGTGACCAGTTCAAGTCTATCCAAATATCCAGCTGGCTTGCCACCTGTCCCGACAGCCTGTATGTCACGCCCGTGACCCTGACACGCCCTACCCAACACGCCCGTGTCAGGGGGCGTGTCACCTGAAAATTTTTTCTATAAATAGGCCGGCAGGGATTTGTAAATTCAATTGAACTCCAGCAGATTCCTTAAGAACTGTTAGGACTCCCCAGCTCTCTGACAAGGAACTGGTAGTAGCTTTCAAGTATTCTAAAGTTCTGTAAGTTGTAATTTTTCAGCTTTATTTTCAGCTTTTTAGAAAGTTGTAATATTTTCGGACTTTATAAAATAGGCTCTTTCAATTTCAATTCTGAGTACTTTATTGCTTTCTTTTACTTTATTTTCTTTATACTATCCCGAATGAAAGGCGAAGCTCTGCTTATGTCCTGGATTAAGATAGTGTAAAACTGCTTTCAAATCTATTTTCAAAACCCTATTCTTTCATACTATTCCGAATGAAAGGCGAGGCGAAAGCCTATGTCCTGAATTCAGATAGTGCGGAAGCGCTGCAAAATTTTACTACCCTATTTCAACAACAAAGGTGAAGCGAAAGCTTAAATCCTGGATTGAGATAGATAGGTAGATATTATTTTCTGTACTTTATACCGCCCCCATCCTGAGAAGAGGCTAAGAACCCTTAGCACTTGGTCAAGATGAGCTCTGGGCTGGATACTATTTTCAACTATTTCAACTCTACTTTCTAGTTATTCTAACTAGGGTTTTCTTAATTGATCATATACCAGGTGACGAGACACTACGTTTACGTTAACCCGTTTAAACGCAAGCCTTCCCGGTCGTACTTTCGAGTCAGTGATGCTACCACAGGAACCCTCTCGTTAAGTTAGATAATTAAGAAATAAAGTTGTTCTTTAATAGGCGAATTAATATCCACTCAAATTGATTCTGAAATCAAGGACTAAATTCTAAGTCCCTATCTTAAGAAAATCACGTATATATATTTTTCTATCCTTAGTTTTTAAACATAAACCCAACTCCGTTCTTTCGATAAAATAATAATCAGTTCTAAAAAGTAGAATAATTAACACCGATCCCAGGAAAAATACGACCTTGATATTTTCTACAAAATACTATACTCCTTTGCGATAGGTACTCTTGCCTTAATCCACAGGATATAAGTAAGTAAACAAAGAGATAGACTTATATACGTAAAAGATTATATAAAACCAAATCTATCTTCTTTAAAACAAACTTTACTTATCAATGTTGACATGGAAGGATCAGAAGTTCATTTGGATGCTAGAGTGCGCGCGAGCTTTTGAGGAGTTGAAGATTCATCTGACCAAGATGCCTATTTTATTCTCGCCATATGGTGCAGAAGGCTATGAGATCTATACCAATGCCTTAGGGAGTGGCTTAGGCTGCGTTCTTCTACAGTTTGGAATGGTTATAGATTATTGCTCTCACAAGACGAAGGTGCACGAAAGAAATTTTCCAGTATGGGACTTGGAGTTGGAGGCTCTGATATTTGCCCTGAAGCCTTGACGGTATTACTTGCATGGCATGAAGGATGACATCTTTACGAACCATATTAGACTAAAGTATCTGTTGAACCAAAATGATTTGAATATGCGACAAAAGAGGTGGATGGAGTTCCTTGGGGTCTATACTTTGAGATACGCTATATTCTCGGGAAGGGAAATATTGTGGTAGATGCGTTGAGTCGCAGGGCTCCGACATATGCCAACTTAATACAGATACAAGGTGAGCGTCTTATTCGAGACTTGAAGGCCATGGAGATCTCTTCTTTTGGTGGGAAATCTAGTGTAAATGCATGTTTATACTGAACAGAGGTGCAATATGACCTCACACACAGGATTTGGCAAGTGTTGGATTTGGATGGCAACATGAAATGCTACTTGGTAGAGGCTGTGAATGGGTCAAATGCCCAATTTTCTATTGATGAAGGTCTTTTGTGGAAGGATATTCAGTTTTGCGTCCTTAATATGGATAAATTACGGGAGGAATTTATGTACGAAGCACACTCTACAAATTCCTCAATCTACCTGGGGAGCACAAAGATGTTCAAGGACATGAAAAAGCAGTTTTTGTGGCCAAAAATGAAGCAGGACATAGATCATTATGTGGCGAAGTGTCATACTTGCGCCCTAGTGAAGGCTGAATGTAAAAATCCTTATGGTTTCTTGTTGTTTTTATCGATACCAGAGTGGATGTTTGGCAATATATCTATGGATTTCCTATACGACTTGCCGAAATCGCAGAGCGGGAATGATGTCGTTTGGGTGATCATTGACCGAATGACAAAGGTGTCACACTTCATTTCGAACTGGAGTATTGATTCAATGGAAAGGTTGGCGAAGATTTATGTTGAAGAAAAAGTACAATTGCATGTTGTGCCCCATAGCATCAATAATGACCGAGACGGGCGTTTCACTTCAAAAGATTGGAGGCTAATCCATCAATTATTGGGTACAAAGTTGAAGTTCAACACGACTTTTTATCCACAAAAGGATGGTCAGACCGAGAGTGAAAATACGACAATGGAGGATATGCTTCACACGTGCACCATGGATTTAAGGAAGAGTGGGATGACCATATCATTAAGATCAAGTTCTCCTATTACAATAGCTACAAAGCGAGTATTAAAATGGTTCCCTTTGATAAAGAATTATTTTTAATTATTTTTATATAGTTTTTATTTGTTAAATAATTAATTTTTATTTAGTTTATATTAATATTTGAAATAATTGCTTTCTTTTTTAATTTCAAGTTAATCTAGGCTGCAATTATCTATTTGAAGCTGACAGGACTAATCGGGAGAAGAATCCAAGGAAAACTGGAAAAATTACAAGCACATGCCCCCAAGTCACGGGAGTGACTTGGGGGCGTGATACTTATCATGGTCGTGCCTGCCTCTAGATGTTCCAGTTCGTTTTCCACCTCATTTAAATTTACACGCCCTTAAGTCATGGGCATGACATGGGGAGTGACTCCATTCACGGGCGTGGCATCTCCGCAAGAGCTCCAGATTCCATTCTACGTTAGATTAAAGTTACACGCCCTGTTCACGGGCGTGACTAAGGGGCGTGACCACCTGCTCAGGGGCCTGATAAAGCAATAAGAGGCTAGTTTCCCAATCAAGCCATTCTAGCTTACACCCCCTAGGTCACGAGCGTGACCAAAGGGCGTGGCCTCTTTTGTAATTGCCAAATTAACTCCCGCCATTTCAAGTTCCTGCCATTTTTAGAAATAGTCAAGACATGCCCTAGATTATTGGTGTGACCTTGGGGCATAACCCTCCATCTACTCAATTTTGGCGGGTTTTTTCCAACATTCCAAGGCATTCAAGATGACGGTTCCGCACCTTACACACCCTAGGTCATGAGCGTGACCTAGGGGGGTGACTCACCAGCAGATTTTACTATAAATTCCAGACAAGACCAGAAGCTAGGGAGAAAGATTTTGGAGTTCAGTTTTGTAACATCCCACTTTCTACCAGGCCCCCTAACTTAGATTAGGTTATGACAAGCGGTGGGTGAATGGGGTTAGGCTAGGCTTGAACCAAGGAGTTAGGGTGGTTCACATATGGCCCACTATTGGGTTCAAGTCAACTTTAACATAGAAAAATTACTCTTGATCAATAGGGGTCGAGTGTGTCGAGTGAACTCGATGCCATTTGACGAAGCATCGAGTTCGTTGAGTGAACTCGACGCCATTCGACATAGCGTCGAGTGTGTTGAGTGGACTCAACGCCATGCTCTTTAACTTAGAAAAATTGTTCTAGATTAATTGGCATCGAGTGAACTCGACGCCATTCGACGAAGTGTCGAGTGCGTTAAGTGAACTCAATGCCATTCGACAAAGCATCGAGTGCGTTGATTAGACTCAACTTCATGCTCTTTACATGGAAAAATTGTTCTGGATCAATAAGCGTGGCGTGAACTCTACGCGATTCGATGATGCGTCGAGTGAATTGAGTAGACTCAATGCCATGCTCTTTAACTTAGAAAATTTGTTCTGGATCAATAAGCGTCGAGTGAACTAGACTCTATTCGATGAAGGGTCGAGTGCGTTGAGTGAACTCGGCGCCATTCGAAGAAGAGTCGAGTGATACTCGATGATTTTGGAGTTAAGAGTATTTTTCGGTCTGATTCATATATATGGCTGAACCGGGTTTTTGGGATAAGCAATCATGGATCATTTAAACCCGATCTCTTAAATAATACCTATTTAATACATGATCTTCTCAAGAAGACCTATTTAAATCAATGATTGGCGGTCCAAAACTAGGGTGACACGTGTAAAGTAACTAAAACCCTAATTCTTCTTATAAAAAGGAAAGAAATGAGAAACCCTAGTTGTCACTCCCATTTCTTGCCAAGCCCGCCGTCACCATCATTGAGCAAGAGGAGTGGGAAATGACTCATATAGTTAAGCTTTTGCTAGAGAAACAAGGGATCGAGCAAGTTCACCGGAGAAGTCGTCGACCATGGGTCACCACTACTGCACCCTTCGCCAAGCTCCCACCCAAGTCAATTTCTCCTCCCCTCCCTCTGTGCTAGTCATCTAGATCTTTTAGGAGAGAAATAGGAATCAATTGATCCTGATACGATGAGAGGAATATGATAGAATGCCAAGCATTTCTTATTGCTCGGGTTCACTAGAGGAGTCGCCTCTAGTGTCCATATTATCGGGAAATGCTAGCCACCACCTCAACGGAGGTGGTGGTGACAATCGTCGGTGGTGGCGGCAGCCTAAGTGGACAGAATCAAGGGATAAAAATGCTACAGGTAGGATCAATCATGTTCTCTGGCTATCGGGGGAGATAACCCGATGCCGCTCATTTTTGAATTAATCAAATTATAGCATTATTATTAAATGTAATATTTCATCACATGTTAAACAGTCACTTGCATGTTAATTGTAGGCCTTGTAGAAAAATATTCAGAGGAAACATTCAACATAGAAAATATAGACCAAGGTCTTCCTTTGTTTTGATACCCTAAATTTGCAATTTGGAGCAATGTATCGCCTTGTAGGGTAATTCTCCTAGGAGTGCTCCTAGGCTAGGGAAGAATTTCAAATGGATGCCTAGGATAAACTGTAAGTCCACATACAGTGAAACTCATGTAATGCATGTGAGTTTGATAGACTTAGACAATGTCAAAAATAAGAATTTTTGGAGAATAATTTTCTATAGTTTTTATAGAAATATGATTTATTAAATAAATGTAATTTAGGGTGATTCCCTTTTACAAATGCCCCCATATTTGGGTGGCATGGCTCTACGGTCATCCTAAGGCCTTGGTAAAAATTTGGAGCAATTTGGACCTCTGTATTTTTGAGGATCCAACATCCATGGTGAAGGTAGAATAGTGAATGGTGTGCAAATAGTAAAAATGAAAAAAATGGGAATTTAGCCCATTTTGCGCAATGCATGTCCATGAAAGTTTGGAAAGTGGCTTATGGAGTTGGATTACTCCTTTCATGAGAAAATAGGGATTTTTGGAATAAAAAATCCCATAAGTTTGAATTATTTCAAAAATAGCACACTTAGGTGTTAAAATGAAAATTAGGGCTATTGACTTTAGGAAAGTCCAAATTGTGGACCCAAGCCCTAAAGGGTCATTTCACATCTCTGGAAAAACTATGAGAACATTTGAGAAGTATTCCTTGTTCAAAGAACATATTTACACTTTTACCCTTTTGGGATTTTGATAAAAAACATGGATAATAATGTTTGGAAAATAATGAGGAAATGTCCGGACCCTTATTTTTGTATTATGAACTCATAGAAATTTTATTAAGATTTTTGGATGATTATTTATGGTGATTAGTTCATTAGTAACATTTTCATATATATTTTAAAAATATTGATATCTTAGGTCAAACCACTGGATAGAATTATGAAAATTTATTTTGAGCATTATCTTGTCAATATTAGTAAGTACAAATTATCCCTGAATTTTTACATGATTATTTTTAGTGCTTCATTTGAAAAAGGGAGATAATGTGATTTTAATCATAAATGAAAATAAGGGTCAAATCAAGTTGGAAAATTAGGATATTTGGTGAACAGACATTTTTAATAAAATGAACTTCATATAATTTATTTAGACATAATGGACCAATAGTTAGAGTAGTTCATGTTTAAAGTGACCTAGTTCACCTAATTAATTAATTTAAATTATGGTCCAAAATAATTAGAAAAATTATGGAATCTGAAAGATCAATATTATACACATGACAAACCCATGAAAAAATTTTGGAGACCTTTGGCTCAAGGAATTTGAAGTCATCTCATATGGGTTAGAATTAGGTCATGGGATGCGTTTAGTAAAAGTGACATGTTGCATTAGGGCACCCATGGTAATGAGATGTAGCTGAATTGAGAGATGTATTGGGAAGTTTGAAACCCTAATCGGGATCACAAGTATGTCACTACATAGTAACGCGTGTTAGAGTGCAAGCCACAAAGAGAACAATTACAACGGGGTTCGGTGAAAAATCGTCATTTTTCCCAATAAGTACTTTAAACCATTAGGTATACTAAAGAGCAACAACGAGATTGTCCTAGTAATAATGGGTAGACACTAATAACAGTAAGTGTTCTTGAGAAAGAGACCTTTGGTCGTCAGCCCATCATAGTTCCTAGTTCCCTCGAGAGCCCTTCATCGGTCATGCCCTGGGCAGTCCAAGGATCAACCCTGAACTGCTACGTATAACAAGAATTAGACAAGAGTAGTCTAATAGGTTGAGTGCATGATGTGAAAAACTCACCCATATAGGGTTAGAGGGATTCAGGACGGTTTTAGTCCTGCGAGCTAGAGGCTCGGGTATTTGATATTGGAAGGGTTTAGTCCCGGGAGCTTGAGGTTCGGGAGGTTTAATTTAGGATGGGTTTAGTCCTTTGAGCTAGAGTCTCGGGTGTTTGATACAGGATGGGTTTTGTCCTGCGAGATGGAGGCTCGAGAGGTTTACATTAGGATGTGTTTGTCCTGCAAGTTGGAGGTTCAAGTTTTAAATAACTTGCATGTGCATAGAACATATTAGTGGCGGTTCATGCGGTACTGGCCAGTCATCACACCGACGACAACACGGTTACTCTGGTGAGGTGTGAGGGTTTGAGGGGCCAGTGGGTTATTTTACACTGCGGTCTGAAGGACTATCCCGGAAAACGCACATTCGACCAAAAATACTGGTGGAGATGGCTGACAAATTAGTGCTCAGGGACTCTAGAGTGCATCTAGGATGAGTACAGAGGCGTACGAAGGGACTAGGGCTGGTAATGTGTATATGAAAGTCTTGATTTCAAGAACAACTAATCACCTAGAGGGGGGTGAATAGGTCCAATTTATAAACTTAGGCAACTTATCGATTAAAATCACAGCACAGGAATCTTATCACAATTAATACCAGCATAGTACACAACATAGTACACAACACAGTACACAACACAGTACACAGATATTTATAGTGGTTCCCCAATTGATGCGTACGTCCACTTTACCCCCTTCGCCTATCTAGAAGTATACTAGATTCGGCCAAACTTCCTTCTATCTTTATCAGATCCTCAGATCTTACATCTCAGAGCCCAACAGACTCCTACAACTAAGGCGCAAGTCCTACCACTCAGATCACCAAGATCCTACAACTCAAGTTCTTCCTAAGAACTCTACCTTAGACTGACTCCACACTCCTACAGCTGGGACAATCCTGCCCTATCTCAGTGTGAATCCACACACCTACAACTCAGGAAACTCCTGCCCTTCCTCAGCTTTTATAACACAGGCTTACAACTCAGGCCTTAGCCTTACCACTTAGATTCAAAATGAATCTTACATAAAAATATTTAAGAAATGAATTACAGACACCAGAGAAAATTCTTTGTTCCTGTCTACCTATACCGAGCAGATGTGAGTCCTAACTTCGTCTTCATAGCAACAAGATGATACATTGATCTTGAAATGATGCCTGACTTGTTCTGGAATCAACTAGTAGATGAATCCGGTTCTTCTTATTCAGGAATATCTCCCGATCTAGACTAAGCAGATTTCAGCCCTTCCTTATTCTTTAATCCAATGAATTGATCCTCAGTTTCTGGATCTGCTTGGATTGAGAAGAAAACTTCAGCTAGGGCACACTTAGGCTGATTCGTCTCTCTTAGAGGATTACTCATAACTTACTGGCATGGATGTTGATTGCACCAGCAAACTCAGATGCCCTTCAGATTTGAACTTGAGGTTCTTCGCTTCTACAACAATGGCGGATGAAGACGACAAACTCAACTTCTCATTTTTTTAGAAAGTTAATCAGAAATTAATCTAATAATCATTCTTAGATCTTGATCTCTTCTGATATTTATAATCCCATCACATTGGCGAGATGATCGACATGTGTCTCAGTTTTAATGGTGGTTAAAACCTCAGCTTTATTAACTTAAGATCCATTGTAGACTGACGACGACATTAATGTCGATTTACATCGAATATGAACTTACTTGACTTGTTGACTTTGCTGAGTAAGCATCATTCTGGACTTAGCTAAAATCAACTAACTTTTCTGAATTTCTGCATTTGAAGAACTTCAAGCTCAGCTCGACGAAATCTGAGATCAGCTTGAAGAAACAGTGAAGCTGAGATCAACGAATTCTATCAGCTCAGTTCTTTCTTTAGGTGAAAGCTGAGGTCGATGAACTTTGAGCTTAGTTCGACGAAACCTGAGCTCAGCTTGACGAAACTGTGAAGTTGAGATCTACGAATTTTCTCAGCCTAGTTCTTTCTTCAGGTGAAGGCTGAGGTCGACGAACTTCGAGCTCAGTTTGACGAAACATGAGCTCAGCTTGACAAAACAGTGAAGCTAAGATTGACGAATTCTCTCAGCCGAGTTCTTTCTTCAGGTGAAGGCTGAGTTTGATGAAATTTGATCTCCAGTCGAAGAAATCTGAACTCCGTTCGATGAAATCTAAACATCGGTCGATGATTCTGATAGCCGAGTCCTTCTTATAGGTAAAAGCTGAGATCGACGAACTCTGAACTCCGGCCGATGAAAGCTAAGCTCAACTCGACAAATGGTAGACTCAATGATTCTAGACCTAGAATTTTCTTTAGCTTTTCTTGATGGCGTTGAGAGTGTTGAGTGAGCTTTTCTCACCTAATGATTCTGGACTTAGCCGATTTTCTGGATTCTTCACAGTAAGGCAGTGATAGGATAACCTTGACTCAACGCTTCTAGTTGTATGGCGTTGAGTGAGTTGACATCACTCAATGCTTATGGACTTAGCTTGATTTCTGCCTTTTTAATACAATCAGTTTTGACTACTTGCCTTCTCTCAGCACTATTAGCTAAAAGGTGTGGAGTGAGCTTATCTCACTCAATGCTTTTGGACTTAGGTAGTTTTTTGAGTTTCCAGCTCCACCTTGAGTCCACCTATCATTGTCTCTTTAACTAAATGTCCAATCATTGTGACCAAGATTAACATGTATGCATGATATTAACCATACATCAAATACAACTATGTCTATCTCATTGACACGTTTGACAACATCAAATCAGGGTCATTGGGATCAATGGAACCAACAATCTCCCCCTATTTGAAGATGTCAAAACCACTTATCAATTACCTTAGTCAATGAGATACACAATACACATGCAATAAAAATATATTCATATTAAAGTCAGTGAAATGAATTTTACCTACTCCCCCTGGATTGCTGCAGGTTGAGTTACACCTTATAGGATTACCTCTTAGCTTGATCATTTCTTGCTTGATCAACCTCGTCTCCCCATGACTTTCTCCCCTTGTGTTTCTGCCATGAAGGAGCTTGATCCTTTCTGATAGTCATCTTCTATCTCCCCCCTTGAGCTTGATCAACCCAAGGTAAACATGACCTCTATCTCTCCCCCTTTTGGCCTCTTCAGATAGTCAGGAAGGAGCATCATGTCTTTTTATCCCCTTGTGTTCTCCCCCTATCTGATGTAGATGAATCAAGGATTGAAGCTGCCAACATGCCCCTTATACAGGGCTGACTTGTATATCACTTGATACCACTTAAAATTCAGTATAACTATAAATTCTCAACACAACTTGAAAAGACCACTTGAAAGTCTCTAGTCCTGCAGCTGTAGATACCACTTGAGAAGAAGCATCTTCTCTCATCTTGCTTTCCACTAGGTCTGCAGCACCTGCAAAAAGAACGAACCTTTACCAAGCATAATACCTTAGGGAGTACCTGAAGCTATTCTAAGTTTAACATACCCAAATAAATTTTGAAGGTGTTGAACTTGGCTTCATCTAGTGACTTAGTGAAGAAATCAACCACTTGCTTGTCAGTGGAGAAAAACTTTAGGCAAATATCTTCTTTCTCAACATGATCCCCAATAAAATGATGCTTAATTTTTGTGTGCTTAGTATTGCTATGTGAAATAGGATTCCTAGCAATAGAAATTTCACTAGTAGAATCACAATATAGGGGAGTTCTACTTATCTTAATGTCATAGTCTTCAAGATGATGCTATATCCACAGCAATTGAGCACAACAGCTACCTGCTGTAATGTACTCTTACTCTGTAGTGGAGATAGCAATACTAGTCTTCTTCTTACTACTCCATGACACCAGTCTTCCACCTAGGAATTTACATGTACTAGTGGTACTTTCCTGTCTTCCTTGCAGCCTGCAAAATCTGCATCTGAAAATCTAGTTAGCCCAAAATCACTATTCCTAGGGTACCATACACCAAGATTTTGTGTCCCCTTAAGATACCTTAAAATTCTCTTTGCAGCAGTATAATGAGATTCTTTAGGGCATTCCTGATACCTAGTATAATTACATGTAGCATACGTGATATCAGACCTACTAGCAGTCAAGTATAGAAGTGAGCCAATTATCCCTCTATACAAAGACTCATCAACAGGTTTCTGATAATATATTTTGTAGTTTAAACTATGAGGGTAATTACAAGTTTTTATTATAGAAATCATGTTTTTAAAGTTTTATTTTGACCTCGTTTTGTAAATATTTTAATACCACTAATGTTTTCTTCTCTTTATGCAAATATTAAGCAAATTCGCCGACCTTAACAAATTCGTCAACCTGAGCTAGTTGGTCGAGCTCATTTTGTCTTGCTAAGCCAGTTTGTCGAGCTCAGCCTTCTGTTCTGCGGTCGATGAATGTCCTCAGCATTCGTCAAGGTCCGCCAATTTCGCCGACCTCAGCTTTTCATCAAGCTTAGTTCGTCAAATGCACCTTAAGCCTAGAATTCATGTAGCTCAGCTTTGCGTCGAGCTTAGTTAGTCAACCTTGCCTTCAGAAAAGTTTGTCGACCTCGCCTTCAGCAAAGTTCGTCGACCTAAGCGTTTGTCGACCTCCCCTCAACATTCCGCGTTCGACGAATGTCCCCAATTTCATTGGGCTCGCTAGAATTCTTCAAGCTAAGCCTTTTCGTCAAGCTCTTACCCCTTCTTAGTTTGACGTTCGTCGACCTCATTTTCTACGTTCGACGAACGGTTCTCTCATCCAAAGTCGTCGATCTCACCCTTCAGTTCGACGTTCGTCGACCTCCCGTCCACCTTCTCTTTTCTCCATTTTTCGAGCTCTCCCTCCTCCTCCTCTGAGTTCGTCGACCTCGCCTTCTCTTCTCTCCTCCAGTTCGTCGAGCTTACCTGTTGCAAGAGGACAAGTCCAGCTTTTTAACAAAATCTTTTTGCCACGATTAATGCACGTCACCCATACCTAGGAAATCAGCATTTCCCTCCAGAACTGTACCAAGGTCAACTCTCGTGCATTGCTAAAGGCATTTCCTGCTCCTTGAAAATCTATAAATAGAGCCCCGACCCTTGAGAAAATAATATAGAATTTTCGGAGACGGGAAGTGCTGCCATTTTCATTTCTCCCTTACTGTTCTTCCTCTCTCCTATTTTTATTTTAGTTTTTCTGTTTAGTTTCAGTTTCAGTTTTCTGTACTAGTTTAGTTTAATTTCAGTTTCAGTTTTAGTGCTAGCTTAGTTTTCATTTTCTGCAATTGTAATATTTTTATATTTCAAGTGTAGCTCTCTGTTTGAATTAAATATAAAGTTTGTTTAATTTTTCTTGTCTCTATTTTGTTTCCATGCACTTCTACTCATCTCTCCTCCTCCACTTCACCATGAGTAACTAATCCTCCTTGTACTCGATCTTGATGATCCGAGGTTTGAGTTGATTAAGTTATGATGCTATAGTTTGCTTTTTCTTTGTAAGGTTTAGACCATGATTTACTCTTGAAAAATAATGTTTGGAGTTATATAATCGATATATAATTTCCATATTTGTTTCCACTCTTAGCTAGTCGAGAGGCTCGTAGTTTAGAGTGAACGCTCAAGAGTAAAGAGAGTTGCACGCACCCCTCGAGAGAGGAAGAAATTAAATCTCCCAGATTGGAGTGAAATCCCATAGCGGGGTTCACAGCGTAAAGCAAGCTTTAGGCCTCCGATTTGGATGAGAGGTCGGTCGGAACTTCGTAAACTCAGGTGGACACGACTTTGAGAGAAGCATGTTCATGCTTTAGGAACCTCCACGGTCAAGGTCCTTTGCCTTATTAAGTTAGAGTATATAATCGCATTTTTAATCAACTTTTGTCGAGGGTATTCTCAATCGAGTGCTTTTCTTTATCATCGTTTCAACCCCTCCTTGTAATCATTTTTAGTAGTTCTTTATTTAGCTGCAAGTAGTTCTCTGTTTAGCGCAAATATTTCCTATCTTAATCACAATTAATTTTCTTTTAACAAACCCTAAAACAATCCTTCGATAAGATAATAGTCTTCGTGTGAGTAAGATTACTCAACGATTCCCGAATTTCAATACGACACTTGCGTCCCCTTGCTACAATTCGATAGGTATACTTGCCTAATTGGATTGCTAGTTAAGTTTTATTCTCTTTGCGAATATTCCATCCACTAAGTTTTTGGCGCCGTTGCTGGGGAGCAACTTTTGTTGATAATTTGAAAACACGAACCTATTACTTTTATCACTTCTCTTTCTCACCCTCTTTCTTTACAATAAAAAATTCAAAAAATATTAACGCTCTTAATGTAAACCCACATTTGAATTTTTCTAAAACACCTAACTCTCTCAAAAAGGGCAATGTGGCTTAAATACCAATATCTTGTGTAGTACCTTGCAAACCCTTTATCGGGTAGCCCTTGTGATGTTCGGGAGTAAAACATTAAAAAAATCTATTCCAAAAAAAATTAGCAGTTCACTTTTTCTAGTTTATTTTTCTCTTTCTTCATCTTCTCTTCTGCTAGTGCTCTTCGGAGATTCGTCAGATATTTTAGACTTGGACCACGAAATTTAGCGTACTCTTCGGAGAAGTTTGCGATTTCAAGGTCCTACTCTCTAACTGCCGATTGAGGATTTTAAGTCTATTTCTACTATAAGAATGGAAGAGCTCGTTGTAGAGGAAGCCCTGCATAAGCTTGAAAAACGTCTAAGTTGTCTACCTAAATCACCTAGAGGGGGGGGGGGTGAATAGGTGAGTTGTGATTCTTTTTGCGGAATAAAAACTATAGCGATCTAAGCACAAGAAATAAACAAGCATTCACAGAGGACACCAAAAATTATAGTGGTTCCCCAATCTTGGGTACGTCCACATTCCACTCACCGATCTAGCAAAGAACTAGACTCGATTACTCCACTAATCTCAGATCAAAATGATCCTACCACTCGGAACAACGCTCCTACAATCTCGATCCAAAATGGGATCTACACTCGGAAGAAGAAAACTTCCTACAACTCGGAGAACAAATCTCCTACACTCGGATAATTATTTCCTACAAGATTAAAAAGAGATTTGTAGAATACAAATAATAATTTTCTCAGATCTGAAAATCTCCCTAGGTCTTCTTTCTTGGAATTTGCGGCTTTATCAAAAATTGTTGAAGAAGACTCTTGGAACGATCTTGTTCTGAGAAACTTTGACTCATACGATTAAGGAGTAGATGGAGAAAGATGAATCCCTTGATCTGCGAATCTATCTGGATCGAAAGTTGCCCTTGGTGTTCTTGAAGGTGTGCGGCGACTTTCTGTAGAAGATAAAAACTGTCGGCCGATCCATATCTTCGAATTACTTGCTTAAGGTTTGTAACACCCCAGAACTCAAAATATGTTTGTACACAATTTTGAGTAGCAGGCTGGTAGACACGGCCTGGGACACGGGCGTGTCCCAGGGCGTGTCGGGGGTACACGGCCTGGGACACGGGCGTGTCCCAGGGCGTGTTCGATTTAAATCTCAAAGTTGGCCTATTCGGGTCAGAGCCGTACACGGCCGTGAACACGGCCATGAACACGGGCGTGTCAGGCTGGACACGGGCGTGTCGGCTGCCGTGTTCCGACCCGTGTACTGGTTTTGGAAGTCGATGGGTGCCGTGTAGCAGGGGACACGGGCGTGTCTCAAGAATGACACGGGCGTGTTAGGTTCGACACGGGCGTGTCGAGCCCCGTGTTGTTCAGTCGGTTCCAAACCGCGTGTGCCGCTTAAGGGTACACGGCCTGTGACACGGGCGTGTCACAGGCCGTGTCAGGCAAAAATTGGGGTTTTGGGCAGATCTCGGCCGTTCGTTTCCTTCTATTTAGATCGTGTGGTCCATAGCTTTTCCAACCTCTTTAAGGCCGTGGATTGAGATGAAATCTCATTCCACTTAACCTTTCTCTTTCTAAAGAGAAGAAAGAGAGGAGAGCTTGGAGGAGGAGGAGGAGGAGGCCGGTGGAGCTTCGTCGAGCCGAATAGAGAGCCGAGTGCAGCGTTGCGGAGGCAAGGCCGCTGCGGTGATTTCCATCCGGCTAGTTTTCTATGGCGCCGAAGCGATCGTCAAGGGTAACGATCTTTCTTCCTTGGGCAGGTGAAGCCCTTTGTCTTGCATGTGCATGGGATCCTCCATCAAGAGATGGAAACGCGTAAGTGATTCCAGCAGTTGAGTCTGCATCTAGAGCCAGAAGCCTGTAGTACGGCATAGGCATGCTGTGTGAAGCCCATCCAGACGTATGTCGGGATTGGTGATGTTTATATTGCGATCCGGAGAAGACTCCGTGTATGCATCGTTTAGCCTGCGGAGATGGTGAGGACGATGTGTTTGGTATATAGGATGCTTTGTATAGCTCCTTTGGTTGCATGCTTGTTAAGAGCTGGTTGATGGAGTGCGGACACCTCTGAGTGGGTGGGTGCGTGAGGTCTTCAACAGGGGTTTGGAGGCTTATGCCCATTTCACCAAGTGGCAATGTTAAGATCGGGTGAGCGGTCGATTGGTAGCAAAGCAGCAGGGCGAATTCCCTAGGCTTGTTACACTACGGGGGTAGGTCGACTGATAGTGCTCACGGGTTTTGGTGTGGTGCGTACCTCTGAGTGAGACGGGTGCGTGAGGTCTTCAACAAGGGTTTGGAGGCTTATGCCCGCCTACCAAGTACAAACCATAAAAGGTGCCCTGAGTGCACGGAGCGCCTGGCATTGAGGCCGGCGTTTGTGATGTTGGGTATATGTGCTTTATATATTGAAATTGCTATACATGCAGGGAAGGAACCACTGCCCCGGGTAAGGGGTGGGGTCGTTATAATTGGTCAGCTGAATGCTGACCGTTGCTTTGTTTATCACCCATGGGGTGGACGTCCATATGCAGGTGTTGCGGGCTGATGGATTGAGCGGGAAAAAGCCCATGCTGCTGGTAGGCCCTCGAAGGCCATGCAAAATGTTGGATTTCATGTGTGGCCGGCCTGCGTGCCGATGTATGAAATTATATGTGTGGTAAAGAGTAACTTGTAAGGCCTTAAGGCCGTGTGCGGTGTGGTTTTGTAAACATTCCTGGTTATCTATATAAATGTGATATTTATATATTAGTGGACATTCAATGGTATGAGTTCTTGCACTTAATAAGCTTCCGCTAGAATGCTCTGAGTTAGGACTCGTTTGGTTTGGTATTATCCTGTGACCTCACCGTCTGTTTGTGGCATATAGTGTGGGGCCCCGGCCGGACCTTCTACTATACGTCATTTAACGGACGGGGTCGTTACATTTTGGTATCAGCTTTTGTCGGTCTTCCCTTCCGAATTCATGGTCGAGTTCTTTTGTGGGGTGGCGAGCACGTGTTCGTGCGACCTGCTGTAATGCTAATGAACTCAGGAATGTCCACTAGGAATGTGTGTGTGTGTCTATTCAGTGAGTTTGCCGTATTACCATGGAAAGTAATGCTATCTTGTTCACCTATAGGTGACGAGGAGTGGAGCTGGGCAGTCGGAGCCCCAGCGTTCGGATGAGAGTGCGGCACCACCTGAGGTGCCTACACCTCCCCCTTCTGCGGAAACGGTGCGCTTAGTTGCGGAGATGATCTTTGCTATGCTTCAGGCACAACCTTTTGGACAAGCGAGGCCCGCTGTGGCGCCAGTGCAGGTTGGTGCGAGGCAAGAGCATGTTGAGGTTCCGGTTGCTGTGCAAACAGCGGACGAGCAACTTAAGCACTTTATGGAATTTAATCCGCCTACGTTTGTCGGGGCAACGTCTCCAACAGAGGCCGAGGATTGGCTCTCTCGAGTGAAAAGAATCCTGGCTGCGCTCAGGATTAATGAGGAGCAGAAAGTCCCGTTAGCCACTTTCCTCCTGGAAGGAGAGGCGAGGCTTTGGTGGGATGAGATCGAGTTGCACCAGTTGGGCGGTAGAGATCTGGGCGACATATCGATGGACGAATTCTCTAGATTGTTTTGGGCGAAATATTTGCCAATGGCGCAGAGAATTGCAATGGAAAATGAATTTCAACGTCTGGTACAGGGTGATAAGACCGTGGACGATTACCTGTATGAGTTTACCAAGCTCGGTCGTTATGCGGGGTCGACGTTTGCGGACCAGGCGCGGAAGACAAATAGGTTCTATGAAGGGCTGCGTGATGAGCTGAGGTTGGCTCTCCCGAGTTCAGTGAACCAAGGATTCCAAGCATTGGTGCATACCGCTAGTGCGCTAGAGAAGGATTTGAAGCGGGTGCGGGAGAAGAAGATCGTAGCGGTGGAAAAGTCCGACTTCAAAGTTCCGCCATCAGAGCAGTCCGATTTCAGGAAACGTGATAAGAAGCGGTTCAGGCCTGCTGAACAAACTTCTTCAGATGTTGCGTCAGGAGCAACGTTTGGGCAAGAACGGGTTGAGCCGCGTACATGTTTCATTTGTGGGAGGCCAGGACATATCGCGCGATTTTGCTGGAATGGTGCGTCCAAGGGTGAAAGAAAGACAGGTGCGTCTTATGACGAGAAGGGTAAAGCTGTGGCAGAGTCGTCTGCATCGCGGGCACAACCGCGAATATACACTCTTGAGATGCAGGAGCCGCAAAGCTCAAATCAAGCAGAACAGCAAACCCGTGCTTTGGACTTAATGGAGGCCGCTAAACAGATTCTGCGAGATGCGGAGAAGCCGAAATAAAGTGGAGTGTGCACTTTATTTTGTTGTCTGTTGTATGTATGTATGTTTTTCTATTTGGGACAAACAGTGTGGTGGTACGATTCCATGGGGCGAGCCAAGCTGTGGCCTCTGAGCTCTAAACCTGGATCGTTTTGGGTTGTATCGCAACAGCGTGGTTGTGTTGATACTTGTGCGTTGCGCTAAATTTCGGGACGAAATTTCTATAAGGAGAGGAGGGTTGTAACACCCCAGAACTCAAAATATGTTTGTACACAATTTTGATTAGCAGGCTGGTAGACACGGCCTGGGACACGGGCGTGTCCCAGGGCGTGTCGGGGGTACACGGCCTGGGACACGGGCGTGTCCCAGGGCGTGTTCGATTTAAATCTCAAAGTTGGCCTATTCGGGTCAGAGCCGTACACGGCCGTGAACACGGCCATGAACACGGGCGTGTCAGGCTGGACACGGGCGTGTCGGCTGCCGTGTTCCGACCCGTGTACTGGTTTTGGAAGTCGATGGGTGCCGTGTAGCAGGGGACACGGGCGTGTCTCAAGAATGACACGGGCGTGTCAGGTTCGACACGGGCGTGTCGAGCCCCGTGTTGTTTAGTCGGTTCCAAACCGCGTGTGCCGCTTAAGGGTACACGGCCTGTGACACGGGCGTGTCACAGGCCGTGTCAGGCAAAAATTGGGGTTTTGGGCAGATCTCGGTCGTTCGTTTCCTTCTATTTGGATCATGTGGTCCATAGCTTTTCCAACCTCTTTAAGGCCGTGGATTGAGATGAAATCTCATTCCACTTAACCTTTCTCTTTCTAAAGAGAAGAAAGAGAGGAGAGCTTGGAGGAGGAGGAGGAGGAGGCCGGTGGAGCTTCGTCGAGCCGAATAGAGAGCCGAGTGCAGCGTTGCGGAGGCAAGGCCGCTGCGGTGATTTCCATCCGGCTAGTTTTCTATGGCACCGAAGCGATCGTCAAGGGTAACGATCTTTCTTCCTTGGGCAGGTGAAGCCCTTTGTTTTGCATGTGCATGGGATCCTCCATCAAGAGATGGAAACGCGTAAGTGATTCCAGCAGTTGAGTCTGCATCTAGAGCCGGAAGCCTGTAGTACGGCATAGGCATGCTGTGTGAAGCCCATCCAGACGTATGTCGGGATTGGTGATGTTTATATTGCGATCCGGAGAAGACTCCGTGTATGCATCGTTTAGCCTGCGGAGATGGTGAGGACGATGTGTTTGGTATATAGGATGCTTTGTATAGCTCCTTTGGTTGCATGCTTGTTAAGAGCTGGTTGATGGAGTGCGGACACCTCTGAGTGGGTGGGTGCGTGAGGTCTTCAACAGGGGTTTGGAGGCTTATGCCCATTTCACCAAGTGGCAATGTTAAGATCGGGTGAGCGGTCGATTGGTAGCAAAGCAGCAGGGCGAATTCCCTAGGCTTGTTACACTACGGGGGTAGGTCGACTGATAGTGCTCACGGGTTTTGGTGTGGTGCGTACCTCTGAGTGAGACGGGTGCGTGAGGTCTTCAACAAGGGTTTGGAGGCTTATGCCCGCCTACCAAGTACAAACCATAAAAGGTGCCCTGAGTGCACAGAGCGCCTGGCATTGAGGCCGGCGTTTGTGATGTTGGGTATATGTGCTTTATATATTGAAATTGCTATACATGCAGGGAAGGAACCACTGCCCCGGGTAAGGGGTGGGGTCGTTATAATTGGTCAGCTGAATGCTGACCGTTGCTTTGTTTATCACCCATGGGGTGGACGTCCATATGCAGGTGTTGCGGGCTGATGGATTGAGCGGGCAAAAGCCCATGCTGCTGGTAGGCCCTCGAAGGCCGTGCAAAATGTTGGATTTCATGTGTGGCCGGCCTGCGTGCCGATGTATGAAATTATATGTGTGGTAAAGAGTAACTTGTAAGGCCTTAAGGCCGTGTGCGGTGTGGTTTTGTAAACATTCCTGGTTATCTATATAAATGTGATATTTATATATTAGTGGACATTCAATGGTATGAGTTCTTGCACTTAATAAGCTTCCGCTAGAATTCTCTGAGTTAGGACTCGTTTGGTTTGGTATTATCCTGTGACCTCACCGTCTGTTTGTGGCATATAGTGTGGGGCCCCGGCCGGACCTTCTACTATACGTCATTTAACGGACGGGGTCGTTACAAGGTTTGTCATTATGACAGGACCTTTTATAAGATCTCCCTAGCAGTAATAAACGTCATTAATGATGGCCATGTGGACCAATCATATCACGGCATTCAAAAATTAGATCTTATAGGGACTTAATGAATTTTCTGAAATTGGTTCAGCATTACTCGAATGAATGAACTAGCTTTCGAGTGAAAGACTTTGACTACTCGAAAGGAGGCATTTTTGGAAATTATGGATGTAGAAGTAAATCACTCGAGTGGTTAATGGATCACTCGAGTACTAGACATACATCTCGAGAGGTAGACTTAAACTTCTCGAGAGCTTGGACTTGGAGAAAATTATGGATGAAAAAATTGATCACTCGAGAACTAAAACTGAAATACTCGAGTAGTAGATGAACTACTCGAGTATAAAGAACTCTCACTCGAGTGGTCTAAGAATTTTCTCAAGAACTAACTCTATCACTTGACTTAAACTTCTCAACTACTCGAGTACTCAGCTCGACTACTCGAGTACTTGACTTAGAAAAATTTCTGAGAGATAAACATGTTCACTCGAGAATGAAAGCAGGTCTACTCGAGTGCTGGACTTGTCTTCTCGAGTGCTAGATATAAGCTACTCGAGAACCACTTCCACACTCGAATTATATACCAGATTTACTCGAGTACTTCTAAGGCTTATACTCGAGTACTAAGAGATCTACTCGAGTACAACACTTAGAATTTTCTAAGCTTTTTGAAACTTGAGTTCTTCATTCCAAACTGCATCCATTCATCATCCATTAGTCCATGTGCTTGAACATAAAGTGTATCCTAATAGAGAGGCTACACATGAGTCAACACCTTGGATCATACAATGAGGAATTACATTGTATGGTCCTGTGTTTAATGAACCACTGTAGACTGACACTGGTCTACACTTGGCAATTAATCCTGCAAACACAAAACTAGAATAGGAAATCAAATACAACCTAATTCATCTTAGTTCAAGGGTGACATCATACAAATTTTGGTTATTGTGGATACAATACCCAATAAGTCCTATGTCATATTATGCAAGGCCAAATCTATAGGGTATAGAATCAAGCATAGTTCGCCCTGCTATAGCTAATAAAAAAATTGAACTTAAGCCTATCATATTTCAAATGGTGTAGCAGTATGTTCAATATGAAGGACTTCAAGATGAAGATCCGAACGTGCCTATAGCTAGCTTTCTTGAGATTTGTGACACCTTTATAATCAATGGTGTTACAAATGATGCTATTAGGATAAGACTCTTCCCTTTGTCCCTAAGAACTAAGGCTAAGCAATGGCTGAACACTCTACTGAAAAACAACATCACCACTTGGGATCAATTAACTGAAAAAATTCTGTCGAAGTATTTTCCACCAGCTAAAACTGCAAAACATAGGAACGATATTTCTGCCTTTGGAAAAATAGATTCTAAAACCTTGTATGAAACCTGGGAAAGATTTAAAGAACTCTTAAGATGATGCCCCCATCACGTGCTGCCTATATGGTTACAAGTGCAATCGTTTAATAACGGGCTAAATCAAAGCATAAAGCAAATAGTAGACGCACCTTCAGATGGTACCTTAAACTACAAAACCTCAGAAGCAGCTCTTGAGCTTTTAGAGAACATGGCCATGGACCCATATCAGTGGAATATGCCTATGTCCCACCCAAACAAAACTGCAGGTATCTTTGAAGTAGATAACCTCATCATGCTAGCTCTACAAGTGGAAGTATTAAGTAAAAAGATAACGGAGATGACTACTGCCTCCGTACCTCAGGTATGGGAATCTACAACTCCTGCTCTCGAACAATTGGATTATGTTAATAATATGCCTAGAAACGCTTTTCATAATTTTTTGCTGCTAATTTTCCTGCTCCGGGTTTCGCTTTTCCGAGTAGTTATAATCCCGCTTTACGGAACCACCCGAACTTTTCGTGGAGTAATCCCTCGAATGCTATGCACCCGCCGCCACTAATTGATTTTTCTGCACCACCTCCACCTCTTCAAAATTATCCCAAACTTTCAAGCTTGGAGGAGTTACTTTCTAAATATATAAACACAAATGACGCTACTATAAGAACCCTAGCTAGGACCGTTAAAAGTTTAGAGAATCAAGTAGGATAGCTCGCAAAAATTATTTCTGAGTGACCCGCCGGGTCTCTTCCTGCCAATATAGAGCCCAACTCGAGAGAGCAAGCAAAATCTATAACTCTTCAGAGTAGGAAGCAAGTTTCTGGTGTGGTTAGCGAAGAGCCTGAGGCAAGCTCCACCACCATTTTAAAAAATCAACCCTCCGCTGAGAAAATTTTTACCATTTCACCCTCTATTGAAGAAGAAGTTATCACCCCACTCTCTGCTTTAAAAAAAGTTCTCACTCCACCACCCATCTTTAAAAATGATCAAACTCCACCATACCCTTTTGAACTTAACAAGCAACCTCAGGATGATCAATACTCTCGCTTCCTAGAAATATTTAAGCAAATCCATGTAAATCTACCCTTTTATGAAGCAATCTCCCAAATGCCAAAGTACGCTAAGTATCTTAAGGACCTCCTGACTAATAAAAAGAAGTTAGAAAACGTTTCGCATGCCACACAAAATGTCGAGTGCTCTGCGGTCTTTACAAACAGTTTGCCAAAGAAGATTAGTGATTCAGGTAGTTTTTCTATACTATGTGTCTTTGGTAATCTTTTTGTTAAGCATGCATTGGCCGACTTAGGTTTGAGTATCAACCTGATGCCCTATCATTATTCAATAAGTTAGGAACTTGTAGCCTCAATCCCACACGCATGAGTATCCAACTCATTGATAGATTAGCTAAATACTCGTTAGGAATCGTGGGGGATGTCTTAGTTATAGTCGACAAATTCACCTTCCCGGTGTATTTCGTCATATTGGACATCGAAGAAGATGTCGAGGTTCCCTTGATCCTTGGCTGAACCTTCCTTGCCACCCCCCGAGCAATCATTGATGTAATCAATGGTAAGCTCTTCCTATGAGTAGGCGACAATGAAGTAACCTTCTCTATCACCCCTTCGATGAAAAATACCCTTGAGTATGACGACTCTTGTTTCTTCTTAGATACCCTAAGTGATGAATCTTCCCACATCATTCCTGAAGATGAATTTTTTGATTTTTGTTTTTCTTCAACTCTTCCAAATGAATTTCTGCAAGAAAAGACCCTGGTTGCGGACTCCACCCTTTTAAATGAATTTTTGCAAGAAACTTTAATTATTTTTTTGGACAATAATGTTTTGGAAAATATTATTTTGTTGCATCGAGCTCAAATGATATTTTAAATAAAGGGCTCTCTTGGGAGGCGACCCAAGTTATTTTTCCGTTTTCTTTATTTTACACTTTTTGCCCCGGATGGATCCGACAAGCTGAAGCTTCTGTGATCGCCTGCTAAAATGCTGCTGAATCTATCACAAAGTCCAAAGAAGACATTTCATGAAGTTCCAAAGCGCAAGCATGGGGGAGTGGCATCAATCAACCTTTCGTGACTCGCAAATCCGTTGAAGTACCTGTTTTATATTTTGTACTTTTATATTTATGTTTTAATTTGTCTCTCCCCTTCCCCACTTTTCTCCATTGAGGACAATGTCCATTTTAAGCTTGGTGGAGGATTTCCTCCTTCTCTTTTCTTTATTTTGTTTCCCTGAAAAAAAAATCAAAATCAAAAATTTTTTTAGTGCTTTCTCCTTTTTCTTCTTAAAGAAAAATTCGAATCCTAAAAACAAGAAGAAAAACCTTTAAAAATCCAAAAAAAGATAATATCTAAAAAAATCCAAAAAAATAGAATATTTCAAAATAAAAAATATATATATTATTTGTTTAGTTTAAACTAATTTTGGTATTTCAATAGTACCCATTGCTTTTGTTTTGTTTTTCTCAAAATTTCATATAACAACTTAGCTAATTATAATCTTTTTAATCGTAATTTTTAATTATGTTTGACAAGTAAAATGTTGGCCATGCTTTGTTTCTAATTTGCGGTAGCATGTTAATGTGAAGCATTTTTCTAAAACTCGCATTTCTATTTTGGTTTTTCGTTTTTTTTTTCTTTACTTTCTTAAAATATTCATCCACTATTTTCCTTTTCATTTTTGGATAATTTTTGTAATGTCAAATTTTGATTAACGTAGTAGATGTGAACGATCCAATGGGCCTATTATTTCTATTTTCAAGTTAATTTTATTAGTCTTCTTTTATTCTCTAGGCCTTGCTTTTTGAAAATTTTCAAAACTAATGCTTTAGATAAATTTAGAAACATGAAAATGATTTAGGACATTTTTGTTTTTGTTTGAGTCTTCTTGCCAACCTAAAATTTTTATCCCTAGTTTGCCACTTTTGAGCCTTTTTCCTATTCCATTTGATAACTCCACTTATCATTTCATTTTTCACCAAAGCTAAAATGTTCCAACCTATCTAATCGCACTGACCTTTTGAGTTTCATTAAAAATTTTCATGATTATGAAAGGGTTATTTTTGTGATATGTTTGGAGAACTTTTTGAAAAAAGTATGCTCAAAAGAAGTGTTTTACTTTTATTTGGCCAATTTCAAAACAAAAAGACAAAATATTTATGACCTCTGTTTTGAAAAGAAGAAAGAAAAAAAAAGAAAAGAAAAAGAAAAAGAAAGAAAAATATTTTATTTATGATGAAAATTTTTGAAACTCTTTTTTTTTGGTTTAGTGTGATTTTAAACCTTCATGTTTATCTTTGAATTCCATTCCTAATTATATGTCTAAACCAAACTTTTCTGTAATATTGAATTCCACTCCTAATTATATGCCTAAACCAAATGTTTCAGTCCTGAAAAGTCCTTTTGATTCATGCTTTTGAATTCTATTTATTAGCTAAGTAAAGAAGAAAAGTAAAATAGTAAAGTTTTGGATTTAAATTTAGATTTTTGTTATTTGATTGATATTGTTATAATATGTCCCTTGGATCTAGTAACAACTCAATGCATTTTTTCATTTTGTTGATTTGCTATAATTTATTTAAAGAATTTTGTTAAAATTTCGGAGGATTTATTTTTGTTAGTAAAGTTTATAAAATGTTAAACCGTGTTTAAGTAATTGTTTTAGATTTACGTTTCATCTTCTCCCTACTTATAATTTCGTATAGTACTTGTGTTAGCATAATAAGAATTTTCCTGATTAGTCACTTTTATGTTAATAAGTTTTTATATTTTTATTTGAGGACATGCAAAGCTTAAGCCTGGGGGAGTTTGATAATACACTTTATAGTTTAATCTACTAGGGTAATTACAAGTTTTTATTATAGAAATCATGTTTTTAAAGTTTTATTTTTTACCCTGTTTTATATATATTTTAATACCACTAATTTTTTCTTCTCTTTTTGCAGGTTCTCAGCAAATTCGTCGACCTCAGCAAAATTCGTCAACCTCATCCAGTTCGTCGAGCTCATTTCATCGAGCTCAGCTAGTTCATCAAGCTCAGCCTTCAGTTCTGTGGTCGACGAATGTCCTCAGCATTCGTTAAGCTCTGCACAATTTCATCGATCTCAACTTTTCATCGAGCTCAGTTCGTCAAACTCGCCTTCAGTCCAGAATTCATCGAGCTCAGCATTGCGCCGAGCTCAGTTCATCAACCTCGCCTTCAGCTGTTGAAGTAAGAGACCATACGGTCTGGCAGTTTAGCTTGGCCTGTTGATTACTCGTGCGGTCAGGAGGTATCTCTCCTACAGTTAGATATACAGAATGTTGTTGTTGGTTGTCCGAGCGGTCTGGCGGATTATCATAGACGCTTGGAGTCCGGGCGGTTTAGCGGTCCCCTACCGCGACTTGGTCTCTTCCTGCTGGTGTTGCCGAGCAGTTAGACCTTTGTTAACCGCGCGGCCTGATCGGTCTATTTTTGTTTAGCCGCCAGCTCTCTGTAATTTTTTAGTCCCACATTATTTATTTGTACTCTCTCAACTCTCCTCCATTCTATATAAAGGAGGCAATACCTTTGTAAAAATTAACTTTTTGGATAATTAAACTTTCAATTATTCAAATTTTTAGAGTGTTTTTATTTGTCTGTTTGCTACACTCACATGGTATCAGAGGAAACGACCGATTCTACCTGATTCCTTAAGCTCTTCTTTCCACGCGGCTTCGTTGTCTGTTCGCCCAGATACCTGCCTATCTGCGTGGCTTCCTTTCATTATCACTGCCCTGTTTGCGTGACTTCTTTCCCTCATTTCTGCGACCTGTCTTCACAGCCTCTCCGCTCTCTCTTCTTGTTCGCTTAAACCCTGTGTGTTCGCGCGACTTCTTCTTTGTTCGCCCGAAATCTTTCCTGTTCGTGTGATCTCCCCTTTTTCTTGCGAACTTCCTAGTTCGCGCGACCTCTGCCCCTGTGCTTTGATCTGCTTCCTGGTCGTGGCCCTTCTTGCCGCTGGTGTGCCGACACCGTGACCATTGCAATTTCCTCTCTTTAGCCGCTGCGGTTTTCTTCCTTTCTGCTGTGGTTTCATCTCTCTTTCCGCTGGTGTCGCGGACTCCTTCTTCGCGCGGCTTCCCTGCTTTATATCCGCGCGACCTCTGTTCTACTCGAACGGCTTCCATGATTTCTATCCGCGCGACCTATTTTCTACTCGCGTGGCTTCCTTTGTTTCCTTATTCTCTATGACCAAATCCGATATTTCCATCCCCATCATCTCTACCTCCACAACTCCTATGGCCCATCCTCCTCCTCCTCCTACTCCATCCGGAAACCTTGGCATGGTTTCTAAACTAGTTGGTTTTAACTATCCATATTAGAGCGTTTCTTTCACCTTTCTTCTTCGTTCTCATCGCAAATGTCATCACCTCACTGATGAACCTCCTCCTCCCGACTCTACTCACTTTTAGGAATGGGATGCAAGTGATGCGCTTGTCCGCACTTGGCTGGCCAATAGCCTCTCTGATGAATGCATTCCCGTCATCCGCCATGATGAGACGGTTAAGGATGCTTGGCTTCACCTCGCTTCTCTCTACTCGAAGGGGGCCCAGACGTCCCGCATTTATACTCTTTATGCGGACCTCTTCGCCCGCCCTTCCTTGTCTCCTACTGTGGCTTATCAGCAGGTTCAGGCTCTTGGTGTAGAAATCCTCCAGAATCACGCCTTCTCCGCGGACTTGGCCGAGCAGCACAAGCACTTTTAAGAACTCCTGGTTGTTTGTTATCTTCTGCAACTTCCGAATACTTATGATTTGATCCGCCAACAAATCTTGGGCGAGGCAGAATCTCCAACTTTGGATGCCACCGCGGGTCGCATCACCGCTGTTACTTCGCTGCTCTAGCGTCCTTTGTTGTCCTCCCCTCCTCACCAGGACTCTTATGCTCACCATGATCAGCGGGGTGGCCCTAATGGCCGCAGCCAATTAGGAGGGCGAGGTTCATTTATGTTCCTCTGCTGTCACTGTGGTCATACCGACCATTCTGTTGACCGCTGTTGGCAGAAACATCCTCATCTTCGCCCCTCTAGTGATGCATTTTCCACCACCTCCGGCTCCTCTCGCCCCTCTGCCTCTGTGGCCACGACTTCAGGTAGTGCCCATGTTTTTACCCAAGGTAAATGGCTGATTAAATCTGGTGCTACGAATCACATTACCGGCAACCCTCAATTCTTCTCTCTCCTCGAAATGCAAGATCGGTTGCCCCCGATTCTTATTGCGGATGGCCGTCCTTCCCCAGTTCACGGGACGGGAGTGGGTTAAGTCACCCCATCACTTTGTTTGGAGGACACCTTTTATGTCCCGAAGTTCCTGTGCAATTTGTTATCCGTTACTACATTATGCAAGCAACTTCAGTGCTCCATCTTATTAACTCCCACTTCTTGTTCTTTTCAGGACCCGAGACCCAACAGACGATTGCTACTGGGACTGAGAGCGGCAACCTCTACTTTCTCGACAATGTTTCTACTCTATTTTCCTTCTCCTCCTCTTCTACAGATCTGCTTTAATGGCATCTTTGCCTTGGACATCCTCCTCCTCAGATTCTTCGTCAGCTTCTGCCCTACCTACCTCCGACCAGTCCTCCGCTCAACTATGATGCGTGTCAGCTTGGAAAACATCACCGCTCCTCCTTCCCTCCAAAGCAGGGTCGTGGCTACTCTCGTCCATTTGATCTCATTCATTCTGATGTCTGGGGTCCTTCTCCTACCCTCACTGTTGGTCGGGGTAGTTCTTATTTTGTAACGTTTATTGATGATTTCTCTCGATGTACCTGGGTGTATCTATTAAAAGATCACTCTGAACTATTTTCTATATGACAATCATTTTATTGTATGGTTCAAACTCATTTTAATGTTTCTATTAAAATTTTGCGCTCCGATAATGCTAAAGAATATCTTAGTCATGAGTTTTCCTCTTTTTGTATGTAATATGGTCTTGTTCATCAGACTAGCTGTGTTTACACATCCCAGCAAAATGGGGTGGCGGAGCGTAAAAACCGTCACCTCCTTGATATCGCTCGCACTCTCATGATGCTGATGCAGTACTTCGCTCCTATTGGGGCTATGTTGTTCTCCTCGCCTGTTATCTCATCAATCGAGTTCCCTCTACGGTTCTCCACGGCAAGACCCCATTCTCCATTCTCTACCCGGGCAAGGAACCATTTCCTCTCCCTCTCCGTATCTTTGGGTGCACAGATTTTGTGCATACTCCTTCCGCTACCCGCGACAAGCTTTCCCCCCGTTCCACCAAGTGTGTATTTCTGGTTTATTCTACAACTCAGAAAGACAATTGTTGATTTGAACCCGTTCTACGAAAGTAATTTGTCTCTGCGGATGTGACCTTCTTCGAGAATGCGTCCAACTTCTCTCCTACATCCCCACTTCTCCCTGCTCTATCTGATTCACCACCGTCTCCCTCCATTCCTTCCCTGCCTATCGACGTCTCTCCTCCTACTTCATATCCTCCTCCATCGCCTCCTCTCTCCATTCCATCCCCTCCCCATTCTCCCTCCTCTGCGCAGCCATCTCTCTCTTGTCCCGGGCCAGCCTTCTCCGCCACGGATGCTCCGGTCACTGAGGAACGCGTTGACCTGGAAATTACTATTGCTCTTCGTAAAGGGCTTCGGGCGTGTACTCAAATCCCGCTTGCGATAGTTGTTTCCTATGATCGGCTTACTCCTTCTCGCACTTCTTTTGCTTTGGATATCTCGGCTACTAACACTCCTCGCACCTACCAGGAGGCTCTTGCTATTTCTCACTAGAAAACTACCATGGATGAGGAGATTGCCACTCTTACTGAGCGGGCCACTAGGACACTTGTTCCTCCACCAGTTTGTACTGATGTAGTTGGCTATCACAGGGTGTTTGTTGTGATGTTTCGCCCAGACGGCACTGTGGATCGCTACAAAGCCCGGCTGGTGGCGAAAGGCTTTACTCAGACTTATGGGGCTAATTACTTTGATACCTTCTCTTCGGTCGCTCACCTCAGCACCATCCACGTTCTTCTCTCTTTGGCCGTCAAAAGGGATTGGGTTATTTCCCAGCTTGATGTCAAGAATTCCTTCCTCTATGCGTATCTTCAGGAGGACATAGACATAGATCAACCTCCTGGGTATGTTGCTCAGGGGGATACACATGTATTTCAGTTGAAGAAGGCCATCTATTGCCTAAAACAGAGCCCTCAGGGCATGGTTCGACAAGTTTAGTGATATTGTGGCTGCTATCGGCTTTATAAGGAGTTCGGTCGATCACTCGTTATTTATTCGCAAAACTGCCTTGGGACTGGTTGTTTTGGTGGTGTATATGGATGATATTCTTCTTACTAGCGATGACCAGACTGGTGTGGACTTGACAAAGAAACACCTTCATCAACACCTGGTCACAAAGGATATGGGCTCCCCGAAATACTTTTTGGGGATAGAAATCTCTCAAAAGTCCGACTCGTTGGTTCTTTCTCAACGGAAGTATGCACTTGATCTTCTACAAGTGGTAGAATTGACTGGTTCCAAACCGGCCCGGTGTCCCATGGCTACTGGAGAAGACAAAACATAGACAGATGACTCGACTCTTCTATCTGATGTCACGAGGTACAGACGTCTGGTGGTAAAACTCATTTATCTTACAGTGACTAGACTAGACATCTCCTATGTTGTAGGCAAGGTTAGTCAGTTCATGCAAGCTCCTAGGGAATGCCATCTTCAGTCTGCCTTGAGGATATTAGAGTATGTCAAAGCTCCACCAGGAAAAGGGTTACTGTTTTAGAAGAATGGTCATCTAAAGGTTGAAGCCTACTCAGTTCTTGCTATACGAATGATAAATGTGATCGCAAATCTACATCAGGCTTTTGCACATTTGTTGGAGGAATTCTTGTGAAATGGAAGAGCAAGAAACAGTTTGTTGTCTCTAGATCTAGTGTAGAAGCTGAATATTAGAGTATGACGTGAACCACCTGTGAGTTAAAATGGTTGTGTCCTCTCATGCTTGACTTAGGAATGGTCTACGACTATCCTCTTCCTATGTTCTATGACAAAAAGTCCTCCATATACATATCAAGAAATCCGTCTTCCATGAGATAACAAAACATATAGAAGTTGACTGCCATTTCATTCGGGAAGAGGTCCTGAAGAAACAAATTTGTACTCCATTCGTCACCTCCGACAAAGAGTTAGCGGATATCTTCACAAATCCGGTTTCTACTTCCTTCTTCCATATTTGTGACAAGCTAGGCATGATTGATATCTATGCTACAGCTTGACGGGGAGTGTTGAAGTAAAAGACCGTGCGGTCTGTCGGTTTAGCTTGGTGGATTTATTACCCGCGCGGTCAGGCAGTCTCTCTCCTGCGGTTAGATATCAAGACTATTGTTGTTGGTTGTCCGAGCGGTCTGGCGGATTATCTCAAATTCTTGGAGACCGGGAAGTTTAGCGGTCCCCTACTGCGACTTGGTCTCTTCCTTGTAGGGTTGCCGAGCGGTTAGACCTTTTTTAACCGCGGGCCTGATCGGCCTCTTTTTGTTTAGCCTCCAGCTCATTGTAACTTTTTAGTCCCACATTGTTTATTTGTACTCTCTAAACTCTCCTCCATTCTATAAAGGAGGCAATACCTTTGTAAAAATTAACTTTTTGGATAATAAAACTTTCAATTATTCAAATTTTTGGAGTGTTTTTATTCTCCTGTTCGCTACTCTCACATCAGAAAAGTTCGTCGACCTTGCTTTCATCAAAGTTCGTCGACTTCAGCATTCGTCGACCTCCACTCCACATTCTGCGTTCGACGAACGTCCCCAATTTCGTCGAGCTCGCCAAAATTCTTTGAGCTCAGCCTTTTCGTCAAGCTCTTACCCCTTCTCAGTTCGACGTTCGTCAACCTCATTTTCTAAGTTCGACAAACGATTCTCTCCTCTAAAGTCGTTGAGCTCAGCCTTCAGTTCGACGTTCGTCGACCTCCCATCCACCTTATCTTTTCTCCATTTGTCAAGCTCTCCCTCCTCCTCTGAGTTCGTCAACCTCGCCTTCTCTTCACTCCTCCAATTGGTCGAGCTTACCTGCTGGCAGAGGACAAGTCCAGCTTTTTAACAAAATCCTGCTACCGCCATTAATGCACGTCATCCGTACCTAGGCAATCATCATTTTCCTCCAGAACCCGTACCAAGGTCAACTCCCGTGCATGGATAAAGGCATTTCCTGCTCCTTGAAAATCTATAAATAGAGCCCCGACCCTTGAGAAAATAATATAGAATTTTGGGAGAGGGGAAGTGCTGTCATTTTCATTTCTCCCTTAGTGTTCTTTCTCTCTCCTGTTTTTCTTTCAGTTTTTTTCTTTAGTTTCAGTTTTAGTTTTCTGTAATAGTTTAGTTTAATTTCATTTTCAATTTTAATGCTAGGTTAGTTTTAATTTCCTTTAATTGTAATATTTTTATATTTCAAGTGTAGCTCTCTGTTATAATTAAATGTAAAGTTTTTTTACTTTTTCTTGTCTCTATTTTGTTTCCATGCACTCCTACTCATCTCTCCTCCTCCACTTCACCATGAGTAACTAATCCTTCTTGTACTCGATCTTTATTATTTGAGGTTCGAGTTGATTAAGTTATGATGCTCTAGTTTGCTTTTTCTTTGTAAGGTTTAGACCTTGATTTACTCTTGAAAAATCATGTTTGGAGTTATATAATCGATATATAATTTCCATATTTGTTTCCACTCTTAGCTAGCCGAGTGGCTCGTAGTTTGTAGTGAACAATCAAGAGTAAAGAGAGTTGCATGCACCCCTCGAGAGAGGCAGATGTTAAATCTCTCGGATTGGAGTGAAATCCAATAGCGGGGTTCACAACGTAAAGCAAGCTTTAGGCCTCCGATTTGGACGAGAGTTTGGTCGGACCTTCCTAAACTCAGGTGGGAACGACATTGAGAGAAGCGTGTTCATGCTTTAGGAACCTCCACGGTCAAGGTCCTTTGCCGTATTAAATTAGAAATTATTATCGCATTTTTAATCAAATTTTTCCGAGGTGATTCTTGATCGAGTGCTTTTCTTTATCATTCTTTCAACCCCTCATTATAATCGTTTTTAGTAGCTCTTTATTTAGCTGCAAGTAGTTCTCTGTTTAGCACAAATATTTCCTTTCTTAATCGCAATTTATTTTCTTTTATCAAACCCTAAAACAATCCTTCGATAAGATAATAGTCTGGGTGTGAGTAAGATTACTCAACGGTTCCTGGATTTCAAATGACACTTGCGTCCCCTTGCTATAATTCGATAGGTACACTTGCCTAGTTAGATTGCTAGTTCAGTTTTATTCTCTTTGCGAATATTCTATCCACAAGTTTCCCTGCCTCATCTTTGCCTACAGGCATACTTGACCCCATTGGAGTTCTCATGGCGGAGGCATTCTCCATACCATATTTCTTAATTAACTCTCTTGTGAACTTAGACTGGGATATAGACAAGCCATCATTAGTCTATCTTACTTGGAGTCCCAAGAAGAATTTTAGCTCACCCATGCTGCTTATCTCAAACTTCCCTTGCATAAGTTTGGCAAACTTCTTACAAAGATTGTTTTTAGTACATCCAAAGATAATGTCATCGACTTATATCTGGACTAGGATGACCTTGCCCTAAGATTCCCTTAGGAATAGGGTCTTATCTATTTTCCCCCTTGAGAATTTTGTTCTCAATGAGGAAAGTAGATAATGTTTCATACTATACTCTAGGGGCTTGCTTCAACCCATATATAGCTTTCTTAAGCTTATAAAAATTTTTTGGAAAGTGAGGATCTACAAAACCTGGTGGCTGATCCACATATACTTCCTCTTTTAAGTCTCCATTCAGGAATGCTGACTTCACATCCATCTGGAAGACTTTGAATCCTTGATAGGTAGCAAAAGCAAGGAATAACCTTATTGCTTCCAGCCTTGCTATGGGGCAAAGGTCTTCTCAAAATCTATTCCTTCTTCTTGCTTGTATCCTTTTGCCACCAATCTAGCCTTATTTTTGACAATAATGCCATTCTCATCTTGCTTGTTCTTGTAGATCCACTTTGTTCCTATGACATTATATCCCTTTGGGATGGGAATCAGCTTCCAAGCTCTACACCTTTTGAACTGGTTCAGCTCTTCCTGCATAGCTCCAATCAAGTAAGAGTCTTTGATAGCCTCTTCAAGCTTCTTGGGGTCTATTTGTGATAGGAAGCTTAAACATAGAGCTATGTTGATGCTCTTGCTCCTTGTTTGGACACCATGTCTTGCATCACACATGATTTTGTGTGCTGGATGGTCCCTCAGATGTCTCCTTGTTGGAGGCATTCTTGCTTCAGCTTGCTGTTCTACATTGTTCTCATCTAGCTGAACTTTATTGTCTTCAGTTGGCTGTACTGCATTGTCTTCATTTGATTATTCTTCATCCTCACCTTGTGAGTCTTGATCTTCCCCTAGACAGCACCCATCTTCTTCCTTATCTTGTCCTACTGGATCCATTTACCTAATGGTAAGCTTGTTCATCACATCCTTTAAACCTGCAGAACTAGAAGAGGTGCTTGACATATCACAGTTTATTAGGTTTGACTCAACAAAGACAACATGTACAGATTCTTCTACAACTTTAGTAGTCAAGTTAAAGATCCTATATGCCCTACTATTGTTGATGTACCCAACAAATATCCCTTCTTGGTACTTGGTAGCAAACTTAATCACATAGGACTTACCATTATTTAGAACATAGCACTTGTTACCAAAAATCCTGAAGTCAGATAAGTTTGGTTTTCTGCCTTTCAAAATCTCATAAGGAGTCTTCTTGTGGATTTTGCTGATGGAAGCTCTGTTAAGGACATGACATGTAGTGTTTACTGTCTCAGCCCAGAAATATTCTAGGAGAAATGTGACACTTAACAAGGTTCTACCAGCCTCTATGAAAGTTCTATTTTCCTCTCAACAATCCCATTTTGTTGGGGTGTTCTAGGAGAGGAGAACTCTTGATGAATCCCAAGCCCTTCACAGAATCTTGTCATGCATTCAGACTAAAACTAAGTCCCATGGTCACTTCTGATTTTGAACACAGTACTGTTAAGTTCATTCTGAATTTGCCAAACAAATGTTTAGAAGACATCAGGGGTTTCAGATTTTTTCCTTAGAAAGAACACCTAGGCAAATCTATAAAATTCATCAATAACCACAAGGGTATATACTTTCCTACCTAGACTATGAAATGACATAGGACCAAATAAATCCATATGTAGGAGGTATGAACACCTCAATGAGTCTTTGGTATCAAGGCTTTGGAAGGAGGTCCCTGTCTGCTTGCCCTTTTAGCATGCTAAGCAGATACCCTACTTGATGCACTTCACCTTAGGACCATTTCTCACTAACTCTTCACTAAAGAGTTTGCCTATGATCTTATAATTCAGATGAGCTACCCTCTTGTGCCATTGGACATAATGTGAAGCTTTCTCATCTGCAACTAGGCATATAGGAGAATCCTTACTCTCACAAACAAAATTGAGATAAAAGGCATTTCCTCTACTAGTGCCTGTCAAGATGACCCCTCTGTCACTTGACCTCATAATTTGGCACTCATCCTTGAGGAAAGAAATGTCATAGTAAAGATCACATAGTTGGCCTATGCTTATCAGGTTTTATTGCAATCCTTTCACATAAGCTACATGTGTGATAGTGATTATGCCATTAGATATCTTAACAAACCCTTTGGTTACTCTTCTTTCTGAACCGCCAAAGATGACTTTGGGTCCATTTTCATTTGAAGTGTACTCCTTCAGCATGCTCCGTATTCCAGTCATGTGCCTGGAACATCCACTGTCCAAGTAGCATATAGGGGTATGGTCACTTGGACTTACCTGCAATAAATAAATTATCTTTCCTTAGGACAGCAATTCTTATTGGGTCCTAGATGCTGGTTAGACTGAAATTGAACATGCCTACCTGCAGCTCTTCTGAAAGGTAAGCTAACATATCTCTCTAGACACTCTAATTGTGCCAACAATCAATAACATAGTGGCCCACTTTGGAACAATACCAACACTCATAAATGTGGTACCTTCTTTTAAGGGATGGCTTTACAACATAGTAGTCAGCAGGTCTAATTCCAGTAGGTACAACAGCCTTTTTCTTAAGTCTCCCAGCCACAGCTTGATTTGGGGTTTGTCTAGCAGCAGAGGTACTAAGGATATCTTGGACCCTATCAGCAACTGCCACCTTTTCAGAGTGCAAGCTCCTGATAGCTTCAGATATACCCAAGTCTGGTGTGCTGAAAGACTTTTCTTTTGTCTGATTGTGGATTGGCAGACTTTGAGAATTGACCGCATCCTTATTTTTGAGTGTTGGGGCTGGTACACCAAACACAAATTATCCAAGATGGGCCATTTGGATTTCTTCATGGGCTGCCTTGTAGGAACTATCACCCTTGCCATTCCTAACACCATACTCCTAGTGACCATAAATGCTCTCGTGGTCATACTTGTTAGATGGTAGCACCACATTCCTGAAAGGAATTGGAGGCTTGGAGTCTAGTGGCTGCACTAGAGCTTTGCCCTTTCTTTTGAAATAGGCAGCTCTAGTTCTCCCTTTGCAACCTAACCCCTTCTTACCATTTTGGGAGGAGAAGGAATCAATCAAAGGAAATACTCAACATGGCTTTGAGAACATAACCACTAGCTCCTTCTACTTTTGGAGTTTACCTTCAAGATTCCTAATGTGGTCATTTTTGAAGGTGATTGTGCCCATCTGAATAACAGTGTTTTTTTTTCAGCTTACTGACTTCTTTTATCTTCAGGTTTAGCATGTTTGCTGAGTTTTAAACAACCAGCTTAAGAGAGGCAATCTCCTCAGCCTATTTTTGGCTAGGAGCCTGCTTCTCTTTAGTGCTTGCAGGAGTTCACCATAATCATCAATTAATTGATTGACATCTCTTTTAGATTTAGAACCATCTTCATCTCTTGAAGCAGATGCTTCTGATTCTTAACTAGTTGTATAATCTGATACAGAAGGTGTAGAATGTACCTTACTAGGGCCAGGCTACTCCTGGCTGGGTCCTTCCTCAGTCAAAGTCATCATCCCAAGACAATGGCTGACTTCTTCTACTTCTTCAGATCTGGCAGCATCATCAGCTTCTCCAGTGATTGCATGCAGCATCTCGAAGAATTCTGCTTCTACAGATTCTTCTTCAACAGTAAATAGACCAATGTAAGCTTCAGCTTCGTATACCTCTTCTGACTCTGATGATGAGGAGTCAATCCATCTCTTTTGCTTCTTGGCAATAAAGGACTTTTCCTTCTTGCCATTATGCTGATGTTCCTTCTTTCGACCAGCATCCTTCCTTTTGACAGGGCAGTCGGTTATGACATGCCCTAGCTTGTTGCAAAAATAACACACCACTTTAGAAGAAGTATGTTTACTTGGTTTAGATCCATACCTGTCCTCTTTAGAGGATTTATTTTTGCCCTTGTAGTAATCTTCCTTGGGATAAGATGAAGAGGCTGGCCTTCTTCTCCAGTACTTTTTCTTCATAAATTTCTTAAATTGCCTAGAGAAGGCAGAAAAGTCTTCATCAGAAATTGGGCAATCTGATGTGTTGGTTTTTGAGCTTTCTAACACAGAATCAGTAACTCTCCTTGATGGAGAAGGAATCTTTCTCCTGCTCTTCCTCATGGCTTCAGCTTTGAAGGACACTGACTTGTCTTTGACTATAGGCTTGGTGATTTTCTCCTCCTCCTTTCTAGCAGTCAGCTGCATTTCATAAGACAGCAACTTTCCAAACAGGTTTGGTGGTGGAGTGTCTGCAAGTCTGGCCACTTCTCTGATGGCACAGATTTTTGTGTCCCAGTCTTTAGTTAAAGACCTGAGGAACTTGTCATTCAATTCATAAGTGTTGAAGACTCTACCATATGTAATCAGCTCATTCACAATGCTGAAAAACTTCTCATAACACTCAACAATGCCATCTGACTTGTCCTGCATGAAGCTTTCATACTCTTCATTGAGTATGGACTTCTTGTCCTCCCTCACTTCTTCAGACCCCTCCATATAGACAACTAGTGTGTCCCACATCTCCTTAGATGTCTTGTAATGGAATAGGTTTTTGAAGGTTGAGACATTTATGACACTAACAATACTGTTTTGTGCCCTCTTATCATATATAGCTAAGATGATTTCACTTTAGCATCATCTCAGAATACTACTTTGGAGTCTTCAGATTTGCATCAAGGATTGATGTATTCATTGGGATGAAGTGTCCTTCCTGTACTGTGTTGTATATCCTAGGATGAGATGCTTCCTTGAAAAGAATGACCATTTCCTTCCAGATGCCAAAGGTCTCCTTCCTACAAAGAGGAAGTTTCAAGGATCAAAGTTCTTTATGATTCTCACTTGAACACATTTTGTCCTTCTGATAGCTGCCCCTGGAGATCTACTCAGACTGTTAAGTCTATCTTGAGGAACCTCTCTCTGATACAACTTGAAAGTCTGATTTCAAGAATAACTAATCACCTAGAGGGGGGGGGGGTGAATTGGTCCAATTAAAAAACTTAGGTAACTTATCGATTAAAATCATAGCACATCAATCTTATCACAATCAATACCAGCACAGTATACAACACATTACACAGCACAATACACAAATATTTATAGTGGTTTCCCAATTGATGGGTACATCCACTTTCCCTTCTTCGCCTATCTAGCAATATACTAGATTCGGCAAAAATTCCTTCTATCTTTCTCAAATCCTCAGATCTTACAGCTCAGAGCCCAACCGGCTCCTACAACTCAAGATCAAGCCCTACCACTCAGATCACCAAGATCCTACAAGTCAAGTTCTTCCCAAGAACTCTACCTCAGAGTGAATCCACACTCCTACAGCTCAGGAAATCCTGCTCTACCTCAGTTTGAATCCACACACCTATAACTTAGGCGACTCCTGCCCTACCTCACCCTTTATAACACAGGCTTACAACTCAAGCCTTAGCCGTACCACTCAGATTGAAAATGAATCTTACACAGAAATATTCAAGATAATGAATTACAGACACCAGAGTAAATTCTCTGTGTCTGTCTACCTGGACCGAGCAGATGTCAGCCCTAACTTTGTCTTTACAGCAACATGATGATACAACAATCTTGAAATGATGCTCGGCTTGTTCTGGAATCAACTAGCAGATGAATCTGCTTCTTCTTCTTAAGGAATATCTCCCGATCTGGATAGAGCAGATTTCGGCCCTTCCTTCTTCTTTGATCCAATGAACTGATCTTAAGTTTCTGGCTCGGCTTGGATCGAGAAGTTTACTTCAGCTAAGGCACGCTTAGGCTGATTCATATCTCTTAGAGGATTACTCTGAACCTGTTGGAGTGGATGTTGATTGCACTAGCAAATTCAGAAGCCCTTCAGATTTGAACTTGCGGTTCTTGTCTTCTGTAACAATGGCGGATTAAGACGGCGAACTCTGCTTCTCAGTTTTTCAGAAAGTTAATCAGAAATTAATCCAATAATCATTCTTAGATCTCGATCTCTTCTACTATTTATAATCCCGTCACATTTGCGAGATGATCGACGCGTGTTTAGGTTTTAATGGTCGTTAAAACCTCAGCTTTATTAACATGAGATCCACTGTAGACTGACGACGACGTTAATATCGATTTTCATCGAATCTAAACTTTTTTGACTTGTTGACTTTGTTGAGTCAGCATCATTCTGGACTTAGCCAAAATCAACTAACTTTTCTAAAATTCTATGTTTGAAAAACATCAAGCTCAGCTTGATGAAATATGAGCTCAGCATGACGAAACAGTGAAGCTGAGATCGACGAATTCTCTCAGCTCAGTTTTTTCTTCAGGTGAAGGATGAGGTCGACGAACTTCGAGCTCAGTTTGACGAAACCTGAGCATTGCTTGACGAAACAGTGAAGCTAAGATCGACGAATTCTCTCAGGCCTATTCTTTCTTCAGGTGATGGTTGAGGTCGACGAACTTCGAGCTCAGTTCAGCGAAACATGAGCTTAGCTTGATGAAATAGTGAAGCTGAGATCGGCGAATTCTCTCAGCCTAGTTCTTTCTTTAGGTGAAGGTTGAGTTCGACAAGATCTGAACTCCGGTCGACGAAATTCGAAATCTGGTCGACGAAATATGAACTATGGTTAATGATTCTGATAGCTGAGTCCTTCTTATAGGTAAAAGCAGAGATCGACGAACTCTGAACTTCGGTCGACGAAAGCTATGCTCAACTCGACAAATGGTAGACTCGGCGATTCTGGACTTAGAAATTTCTTCAGCTTTGCTTGATGCCGTGTAGAGAGCATTGAGTGAGCTTTCCTCACTCAACGATTCTGGACTTAGCCAATTTTCTAGATTCTTCACAGTAAGGCTATGATAGGATAACCTTGACTCAATGCTTCTAGATGTATGGCATTGAGTGAGTTGAGCACACTCAACGCTTCTAGACTTAGTCTGATTTCTACCTTTGCAATACTGTCAATTTTGACTGCCTCCCTTCTCTTAGCACTATTAGCTAAAAGGCATTGAGTGAGCTTGCCTCACTCAACGCTTTTGGACTTAGGTAGTTTTTTGAGTTTCCAGCTCCACCTTGAGTCCACCTGTTATTGTCTCTTAAATAAGCTATCCAATCATTGTGATAAAGACTAACATGTATGCATGAACTTAACCATACATCAAATACAATTATGTCTATCTCATTGACACGTTTGACGTCATCAAATCAGGGCCATTGGGATCAATGGACCTAATAGTAAACCCACCTAGGAAGTGGAGATGCCCGCTCCACTGCTGGCGTAGCTACAATGGTGGTACCAGAGAGTTCAGCTCACTCTAAAAAGTTGGAACTAAAGGTCTGTGATCACAAAGTCGTTTGTATGAGTTGCACTTGTATGAATAAAAACAAGCATAACTCATCATAACATACATCTATACTTAGGCATACGCATTGCAGATCCTTATCATATAAATTAGTATCAATTCCTTTATATGATAAGTTATATTTCTGAAACCGTAACATATAAGTTTTTATGGGCATTCATATAAGTTAAGGTACACTTGTGATGCTAGTGTAGAGGTAGATAGTTTACTTTCTTCACAGTTCTTTACTTTACTTACTGCACTTCTTTTCAGTACTGCTTTACTTACTTTACTTGTGCTATATAGAACTGTTATTATAATGATATAACTACTAGAAACATACTTAAGATTGACTAGTTCCACTGTCACCTGCTTCCTTTGATACGTCTTTATTGTCCTCCACTTTCGTCCTCATGCACAGTCCCTCGGAGACGCGGTGTGAGGTGAGGAAAAAATTTCTTAGTCATTATGATTATCAGTCGGAGGTGACCATATCATTTTAGGATCTCGAGAAGTTGGAGCACCAGTACGACCAGCAGGACGAGGTGCCAGGACCTGAAGAGCAGTTATCGCGCACTACCACTGCTCCAGTTTCAACGTCAAGTGATGAAGTGTGTTTCAGTTACCGCTTCTGCTTAGAGTTTGTTGTGAGAGAGAGAGATGTTTTTTCCATTTGACATGTACCTAGCATAAGCCCTTCTCTCATTTTTTATACTCATTGTGGACTGATGTACTCTTCATCTCTATATATTATGATATTATTGTTGTGACTTGTGGACTTGCTGGCTTTTATATAACTTCTTAGTTTACTTCTATTCTCATATTGGCCTACATGTTAAATGATCATTCTAGCCGATAGGATCGGCGTCATGCAGTCGCGACTAACCCGTGAATTAATGTCACCGTAAGGCAGCGATTCTAGGCATAAGACCGGGTAACATCCTTGGTAAGGAGTAAGGGGTTCTTACAAACTGGTATTAGGGCAACAAATAATCATATGAGATAGAAGATCACAACACTGGGTCACCCCGCTCGAGCATTAATTTGCGGACAAACTATGCAACGGAAGCAATGGTGTGCCTATGTATAAAAGTCATAAAAACAGTCCCTTTAAAACAATGTGTTAGGTCAACCCAATTAGGACACCACATTAGTTTGACTTACCAAGAGGATTTCGTGGCGTATCCTTGTCTAAAATCGACCCCAGATATAGATTGGTTAATGTACGAGGATACCCAAATTTACCAAGGGAAGAATTTCACGCAAGACTCACTACTTAAGGCTTAAACTCCAATGTACCTACTCTACCTATCGAGTGATATTATCACTTCTCACCCAAGCTGATAGGACCGTCTCAAGGAGAATTGGTGCTTATAACTTATTAGTGAAATATAAGGGTACTCGTAAACTTAACCCTCATACCGATGACTTGATTGCGTTGAAACAACCACCGTGACAAATACCAATGGTCGAATAAGAATTCAAGTTTCTAAAGAGACGTATTTTTGTTCGGTCACATGTTGACCTTGAGAAGATTGTCATAAATAGTAACCTTAAAGGCCTAAGATATATAGCATATCAATAAGTCTCAAGGTGGAACTCCAAGTCGAAGATTGTTAGACCAAAGGATTGAGGAATATATAGGATGATTGCACTATGGATATTAAAGAAATTTAGCCCAAAATGTAGGGGGGCTTATCCTTTTGTTTATTGGGCTAAATTTATAACGACTTGGATTTCCCTAGATCTTGTTTAGAAAAAATTGTGTCGCAAACATAGTGATCTTGAAGAATTGGTATTTGAACATTACCTAAATGAAAATTGAGAGTTGTGTACATATAATTGGTAAGATGATCAACCCTCCCTAGAAGTTTGGGATATACGTAAACGGTTGCCTGGTTGTATATATTACAACCCTAGAACAAGGAAAGTCGTCATGAGTCGTTAGAAACTTTCTCGGACTCTTTAATTAGATGATTACTTGGCACAACTTCAATAGAGATCGTAATTTCATCGATGCATAATGACATGCTATATCCAAAGAACAAAATAAGTTGTGTACAATCCACAAGAATTCAACATCTGGCTTTCCAAAAAAAACAAAAATCAAAGCAGTTACGCCGACACGAAGACTCTATGTATTACTAAAGGAGTGTGTTACCTCAACAAAACACGTTCCTAGATGCTCTAACACCTTAACCCCATCGATGTAATACACGATTAATGAATATATTGTTAGTTAAGGATATGATTAAGGAACTCGGATAAATCGCAAGAGAGATCCAATATGAATTGAGAATTAAGTACAAGTCAGAAGGATAATTGGAAATTTTGCATAGCTAGGGCTCTTAGGAAAGTGACCATGACTATCATATGGGTATAATTAGGAGAAGTAAAAATGATGATTGATCACTACTATCCGCACCTACTTGACATACCCAGGTCATTATGTTGGAAACTTATAGATCGGGATAGAGTAACATCATGGTAATATGAAGAAGTGATTGCATGACTTAACTGTTACGTGGTTAGAGCTCATAAAGTGAGAATTAAAAATGTTTGAACAATTTTGTTTATAACATTGGGAGTATAACAACCCCATAAAATTTTAAATCAAGTGAAAAATAATACTGAATTGGAAGATATATTATAAGTACGATCCTTTGGATGTGGCTCTGATGATCACAAGAATCAAAACAAATGTGTTCGATGATATAATAATCGACTTCATAAAAATTCGAGAATTTGAGAGCAACTCGTGGTTATGAACATACTAATGTCCTCAAAATCAAATACTATAATAATTCAAAGAATTTGAAATTCCCACGTTGCGGGTAACAAACGCACTATCATGTTTAGTGAATTTAGAAAATGTGATCATGAGTAGACAATACATGCCTATCATACGCACAACGGAACAAATAAATTCAACCTTGGATATATTGGATAGTGCGAATTATAATTTTTTTTGGTGTAAGTGGTGATAACTCAAGAACTTAGAGAAATGGTAGTCTCTACCTTGCCATAATTTTTGGAGGTTAGATTGAAGATTACTTATACGTTTTCCACACATAATTGGGCTAATCTCATGAGTATAATCGCTTTAGATGAGTATTCACCAATGCTTGCCTATTAAAGATAACTATATGAACATGTATAGGAAAGTTACTACGAGCATACCTAAGATAAACTTCGAGCAAATAAAAGATTAATTTGTCAAGGCATGACATTGAAAATTTAATGACTCAGTAAATTGAGATGGCATGGATGATTAGTTGAAGCGTACGCATAGGTATGAACTCTTGATTATGATAGCTTCAAGAACCGGGACACATATTTTGATAACATCATGATTACCTTTGGAAAATTCATGACTATGAAGAGATCAATTTTGATTTGCAAAGGTGTATACTGTAAAATTACCCGAGAAATAATGAGTGTTTAATAAGATTATCTTTATGATGAAATCGATTTGTGACAGACCTCACCATTTTAAAAAGATACGCTTATAAATTAATGAATTAGAATCTATGTGAAAAGTGATTGGGAGTCTTTTTTTTTATTACAAGATGTACGCATGAAGGGTGGACACTCTACGAAATAGGTGTTGTTTTAAAAGTAGAGATGCAGTAAGTCATGAATTTGGGAGTAAAATAAACAAAAATGATGATCTTTTCATCACATCATGATCTCGAAAGATGGTTAACTGCTATACATAATAATGTTGGTCTAATGTGTATGAAAATTTTATTGATAGGTAATAATCTAGGTATTAACCCAGAAATCAGTGTTCCGTCCCAAGGTAGCTAACACACAATTCGTTGCCTTCTCCAAGCTCCTAATGGAGGTCGCGGCCTGTCTCAGCCCCCTTCTATGGTTCAGGCGGATAAAATTCTCTATCCGCTTAGGCCTCCCGGCTAGGGCGGTCTCCCCAGTCTAACCACCCAGGTCGCGCAGTAGACGTTCGTTCTGCAGGGGCTACGGTCCGCTTCCACAGTCCTCCCCTGTAGGCCGCATAGTTAGATCGGCTAACTGTATAATGGTTATCTTTTACAATAGGTGCGAACAACCCAACTAGGTGGCGGACTATCATTGTTATATTCCCAGACTGCTCGGGAACCACATGCTCAGTAGGAGGCGCGGTCTGCTCTTCAGCCCGCTCCTGTAGGTCGTCCGGCTAGCAAGGCTACATTATCGCCAGGAGACCACCATTTCTATAGGTACGGACAACACTCCGCTACATCCCATTCCGCAATGAAGTTATCCACCTACCCTTAGGTCTCCCAAAAGTAGGAAAAAAGCTTCAGGTCACCAGGCAGGCGATAAATCCTCACGTCGCCCAAGCGACAAGCGTTAGGCCGCCTAGTAGGGGTAACAAGCCTATCTTCGCAGTAGGACCATCAAACCGCACATTATCAATCGACCTGCTCCAGCTACCTGCCTATTGTGGGCGGACACAGTCTCAGTCTTTTTAAGGAAGGACTTGGCAGCAGGACCGATGACTCTTCTCCAGACCGTACAACACAGTGCGGATTCAACTCTGGCCCGCCAGAAGGTTGAGAGTTCGCTCCTCCAGTAAGGGCGATCTTCTCCTTCAACCCACTAGAAGGTAGCAAACTTGCTCCATCCAGCAGCAGAGGCGGGCACATCCTATCCGCCACGAGCTAGGAGGACTTATTATGCAGTCCGCCATAAGCACTTAAGCTTTCCCAGCGTCGGCTTCTTCTCAGCAGTTGGCAACCTGCCACTTCATTCCGCAGCGAGTCGCGAACTCAATTGTAACTCACCGCCCTATCGGGGGTAATGTTACCAGGACTTTCTCCAGACCGAGCCTATAAATAGGCCCCCATACCTTTCATTTTGGACGACACGACAGACACAACAGACATGACAGTCGAGGGCCAACCAACACAGCAAACCCTGCAGCCACAATCTTTCTGTCCAGTAGTACTGCTCGCTGATTGATAATCTGTCTGCGTATTTAAGCCCTTTCGGCCTGGTTCCAAGCCATGGCTTCAGTGACATTAGAGGTCTTCTCCACTCGATCACACAGTCTGCTCAGCTTATAGTAGCGAGCTGCGGGATTAGCTATCCGGGCGGTCTATCGACCTCTTTGGTCAAATCGTGCTGTCTCTGGCAACTTTTTTCCTCTAGCTGCTAGCTTCCCTTTGTACCCTTGTACCCTATATATTCTCATGTAAAGGACTCAAATAAAGATATAATATCTGATTCATAATCAAAGGAAAGCCCGTCGTAGGAGTGACATTTAAGCCGCGGTGGGCAAACTCTATTGTTGCCACTGCCAGCGGGCCCCTCTCTATATTTCACCCTCTCGGTCTCAAGCTTCTAAGCTAACCGTCAAAGCAACCGTCTGCTCGATAGTTCCTCATCAACCTTCCCTGCTATCCCCCTCATCCTCATTAACCTCTCATCTATCCCCGCAATCTCTCCACCTCACTCGCGAGACCGAACACCCGTTATCGGCTTATGCGTCATTTCCAGCATCAATAATTAACACGAAACTTTCAGATCTCGAATAAATGGTGAAAATTAACGGTTACTCATGTCAGACCATCAACCCCCTCAAAAAATTCCTCGTACTAACGAAGATGCTCTCTGGGAAGCCCTTGTGCTGACATGTCGGGAAACTACCCAGCAGATCGCAGTGATTAACGATACCCAAGCCACTGTAACTCAGCGACTAGACTCAAAACCTGCAGCAGCGCTGGTTACTAAAGTCAACCCGGCAGTGGAGAATTCGCATTCTTACTCGCCAACTTTTCAGCCAGTTGATCCTCAAACCTATCTAGCAAGTTATCCACCAAGGCAGGCCGCAGTCCCTTTGTAGTCTCCAGTTGTTGGACAAAGGGAGTGTTTCTACAAACTCAGCCCTCGAACCATCTCTTATTCTGCCAATCACCCGAGAAAACTGCCCAAGTTTTCCACTAAGAGGAAAAGAGGCCCAGAAACTTTATTCCACATCAAGCAACGCGAGAACGAGACTTTGGCTCACTTTGTCGAATGCTTCCAAAGAGAGATCTCGGAAGTGAAGAACGTTGTTCCAGAATTTTACAAATTCTCGTTGATGGTTTGTTTACAAGAAGGAAAACTCAGGTTTGAAGCCTTCCTCCGACAGCCAAAGACGTATCAGGAGATGATTAGTCTCGCCAAAGAATATATTTGTATTAAAGAGAGTAATCCCAACTACAACTCCAGGCTTGTAACAGGTAAACATCCTTCTTCTTCTACCTACAAGCAGACATCAAAGTTTCCTCAGCAAGATTTCCGCCCTCATGCTCAGAGGCAAAGAAACTTCCATCATCATTGACATCTCTTTCCAAGAATAGAATCTTGGATTGATAAGTGGGTAGGGCAACTCAGGTCGTGAAGGGAAAACCAAGCGATGAGGGATCTTCTCAGCCTGCTGATCAAAATGTAAAAGACTCTGACCAATACTTCCAATATCATAAAGAAAGGGTCATTCGACAGAAGATTGCAGAACTCGTCAACAACAAGTAGAGAAAATGCTAAAACATGGTAAATACTAACATTTGCTCCAGGAGAATGACCATTCTGACCCATCTACTTCAAAAAGCAAAGAAGTAGTGAGCAATCCTCTTGGCTCAAAAGGGGAAAACCAAATCAACAACATGAACAATTGTCTTGGCGCCGAAAGCATCAATGACGACGGTGTAAACACCCTCGGAGACCTATTTTGAGCTGGAAAAGGACAACGCAAAGTCCCAAAAACTCATCACAATCATGGCGATTTACTTTTACATTTCACTCTTCAAACAATTTTCTCTAAAAACACTTCTAAGTGTTCTTTCATTCATTTCAATAAATTTTACGTCAGAGATCCTATACTGACACATTTCCCTTTTTGGAGTGCCTCCTCCTCTATTTTATCTTTGCCAAAGGGATCGCTGAACCACTGAGATATCGCCGAGTCTTGTTGTTCCCTCTATAGATTGTTCTCAGGCGTAAGACCATGATGACCACATATAGTGGGGAGTGTTCGTGTATGTGCAGTGGGTGTCGTCCAATCTATGCAGGTGGACTTCAGGGCTTCAGATCCAAGCCGGTATCTAATACATAGTGTGTATCAAGGGAGGTCCCAGTGTGTTAGCTCTAAAGTTCTTCACTAGGGATACATAATAGTTACGATGATCTTTGCTTGACAAGCAATGACGATACAGTGTAGCCTTGTATCTTCGATCATCTCATGAATGTAATAGTCGAATACTATTTGGTACTCTCAATCCATGCTTTCATGGGGCCCACAACGTTGCTGATCTTTCCAAATACAAGCAATGTTATAGACCACTTGGCACACATAGTCTAACTGATCAGCACTTTCTGTAACTCGAGGCATGAGAGTAGTGTATCTACCGTTCCTTCTGAAGATTTTGTGCATTTTTCTCTTTTATTCCCTTCTAAGGGAATGCGGCTAGTCCGCTCTAGGTAGGACTACACTCTTGATTACTTTTCTTGAGCAGGCGATGCTTTAGCCCCCGGGGAACACCTGGTGTGCATCCGGCCTTTTTTTGGTCATCTTCGGGTGTAGACCTCCTTTTATCAACTGCCTTCTTACAGGTTAACAGGTTAATTCTTACCTATCAAAAGGATTTGGAACATATTTTTTGCTTATGTTCATCTTGTATATTCGGCTTGCATAAAGCTCTATCAAATGATGGTTAACAATGTCTCTACTACTCTTATTAGATGTTTCTAGCACTAATTGATAATCAGAGAATCTGGTTCTCTTTATTGACAAACTATTCGGCTGAAGTCTAGTCAGTGCTTTAATCTTACTAATTAGGATTTCATATTGGGATATCATATTTGAACATGCAAGAAGCTTATGCAGTGGATTGATCTCTACTTGATTTTGCTTATTATGTCAACAGCATGATTTCATGGATATTCCTTCTGCAGTCTAGTCATATTGATCTTATCACACTTATTTTTAGCAGAAGAATTATCCACAAAATCCTTAGGTACTTATAGGTTAATGTTTCTTTCATATCTGCTGCTTACTCTTTTCTTGCAATGATTAGCAGATATTTGTAAGTTCCCTTCAGGTACTTGCAACTTAGTTTTCGTTCATATCTGCTACTTACTCTTTTCTTGCAGAGATTATCAGATATTTGCAAGTTCCCATCTGGTACATGAATCTTAGTCTTCTTTCCTATCTGTTGCTTGCTCTTTTCTTGCAGAGATTAGTAGATATTTGCAAGTTCCCTTCAGGTACTTGCATATTAGTTTTCTTTCATATCTGCTACTTACTCTTTTCTTGTATAGATTAGACGATATTTGCAAGTTCCCTTCAGGTACTTGTAACTTAGTTTTCATTCATATCCACTGCTTACTTTTTTCTTGCAGAGATTAACAGATATTTGCAAGTTCCCTTCAGGTATTTGCAGCTTAATTTCCTTTATATCTGTTTTTTACTCTTTTCTTGCAGAGGTTAGCAGATATTTTCAAGTTCCCTTTAGGTACTTGCAACTTAGTTTTCTTTTATATTTGTTGCTTACGCTTCTTCTTGTAGAGGTAAACAGATATTTGCAAGTTCCCTCCAGGTACTTATAACTTACTTTTCTTTCATATCTACTTCCCACTCTTTATTTTGCAGGGATTAATAGATATTTGTTAGTTCCCTCTAGGTACTTGCAACTTACTTTTATTTTATATCAGTTGCTCACTCTTCCTTTTGCAGAGATTATCAGATATTTATAAGTTCCCTTCAGGTACTTGCAACTATGTTTTGTTTTATATCTGCTGCTTACTCTTTTCTTGCAGAGATTAATAGATATTTGCAAGTTCCCTTCAGGTACTTGAAACTTCGTTTTCTTTCATATCTGCTGCTTGCTCTTTTCTTACAGAGATTATCATATATTTGCAAGTTCCCTTCAGGTACTTGCAGCTTAGTTTTCTTCCATATCTGCTGCTTACTCTTTTCTTGCAAGGATTAGCAGATATTTTCAAGTTCCCTTTAGGTACTTGCAACTTAGTTTTATTTCATATCCACTGCTTACTCTTTTTATTGCAGAGATTAGCAGATATTTGAAATTTCCCTTCAGGTACTTGCAGCTTAGTTCTCTTTCATATCTACTGCTTACTCATTTCTTGCAGAGGTTAGTAGATATTTGCAACTTCCCTTTAGGTACTTGCAACTTAGTTTTCTTTCATATCTGTTGTTTACTCTTCTTCTTGTAGAGGTTAGCAGATATTTGCAAGTTCCCTTAAGGTACTTTCAACTTACTTTTCTTTCATATCTGCTACCCACTCTTCCTTTTGCATAGATTATAAGATATTTGCAAGTTCCCTCCAGGTACTTGCAACTTCCTTTTCTTTTATATCAGCTGGCCACTCTAACTTTTACAGAGATTAGCAGATATTTGCAAGTTCCCTTCAGGTACTTGCAACTTAGTTTTCTTTCATATCTGCTTCTTACTCTTTTTCTTGCAGTGGTTAGCAGATATTTTCAAGTTCCCTCCAAGTACTTGCAACTTACTTTTTTTTCATATCTGCTGCCCACTCTTCCTTTTGTAGAGGCAGATATTTGCAAGTTCCCTCCCGGTACTTGAAACTTACTTTTCTTTCATATTAGCTGCTCACTCTTCCTTTTGCAGAGATCAGCAGATATTTGCAAGTTCCATTCAGGTATTTGCAACTTAGTTTTCTTTCATATTTGCTGCTCACTCTTCCTTTTGCAGAGATCCGCAGATATTTACAAGTTCCCTTTAGGTATTTGTAACTTAGTTTTCTTTCATATCTGCTGCACATACTTCTTTTTGCAGAGTTTAACAGGTGCTTGCAAGTTTCCTTCAGGTACATGCAAGTTATTACTCTTCTGTTCCTTCCTCTCACCTTTATTTTGTAGAGCTCAATGGAAGATATTCACGTGTTCTTCGTTTTACAAAAGCAATTTAGGTACACATAAGATGTACCTTTCTTCACTTATAATAGCTTTTCCTTTGCAGGAGAAAAATAAGTATCTCCAGACCTTTTTGAGGAGAGACATCAGGTTCTATCTCTCACTGCCTATTATTTTTTTTAGGAGAGGATCGTGATTTTCGTGGGTCTCCTACTTTTTTGAAGTTCCCTTCAGAACATAAAAAAGTGCAGGGATTATGTTAACCCAGAAATCAGTGATCCCTCCCAAGGTAGCTAACTTGTAAGTTGCGGCCTGCTCCAAGCTCCCCATGGAGGTCGCGACCTATCTCAGCCCCCTTCTCTAGGTATGGAAAATAAACTTCTCTATCCGCTCAGGCCGAGCGGCTAGGGTGGTCTCCCCAGTCTAACCGCCCAGGTCGCGCAATAGTCGTTCGTTCTGTAGGGTTGCGGATGGCTTCGACATTCCGCCCCTGTAGGCCACACGGTTAGATCGGCTAACCATGCAATTATTATCTATTAAAATAGTTACAGACTACCAAACTAGGTGGCAGACTCGCATTGCTATTTTCCCAGACCGCTCAGTAACCGCATGCTTAGTCGGAGGCATACTCTGCTCTCATGTAGGTCGCCCGGCTAGCAAGGCTACATTATTGCCAGGCAACCACCCTTTCTATAGGTGCGAATAGCTATCCACTAAATCCCAGTCAGCAAAGAAGTAGGTAACCTGCCTCCAAGTTGTCCAATAATATGCAACAAGCTTTAGGTCGCCAGGCAGGCGACAACTCCTCAGGTCTCCTAAGCGACAAGCATCAGGCTGCCCAGATGGGGCGACATGCCTATCTTTGTAATAGGACTGTCAACCCGCACAACATCCATCTACCTGCTCCAGCTGTCTGCCTGCAGTGGGCAGACTTGGTCTCAGTCTGCTTGAGGAAGGACTTGGCAGCAGGACCGACAACTCTTCACCAGATCACACAACACAGTGCGGATTCAACTCCAGCCCGCTAGAAGGCGGCGAGCTCGATCCTCTAGTAGGGGCGATCTTGTCTTTCTACCAGCTAGAAGGTAGCAAACTTGCTCCATCCAGAAGCAGAGGCAGACTCATCCTATATGTCGCGAGGTATGCGGACTCATTATACAGTCTGCCAGAAGCACTTCAGCTTCCCTAGCGCCGGCTTCTTCTCAGTGGTTAGCGATCTGCCTCTTTAGTCCACAGTGAGTCGCGGACTCAATCATAACTCATCGACCTACTAGGGGTAACGTTACAAAGACCGTCTCCAGCCCGTGCATTTAAATAGGCCCCCATACCTCTCATTTTGGAGGACACGACAGACACGACTGTTAAAGGTCAACCAGAGCAACAAAACCTGTGGCCACAATCTCTTTGTCCGCCAGTACTGCTCGCGGACTGATCATCTCTCCGTGCGGTTAAGCCCTTTCGGCCTGGTTCCTGGCTTTGGCTTCAGCAGCCTTAGCGGTCTTCTCCGCTTGATCGCGCAGTCCGCTCGGCTTAGAGTAGCGAGCTGTAGGATTAGCTATCCGCGCGGTCTGCCAACCTCTTTGGTCAAATTGCACGGTCTCTAGCATCTTCTTTCTTTTAGCCGCCAGATTCCCTTTGTACTATTGTACCCTTTATATTCTCAAGTAAAGGACTCAACTTAAGCTGTTATATCTGATTCATAATCAAAGGAAAGCCCGTTACAGGAGCGGCATTTAAGCCGCGGCGGGCGAACTCTGTTGTTGTCGCTGCCAGCGGCCCCCTCTCTCACTCTTTCACCCTCTTGATCTCAACCATCATAGCTTACCATCAAAGTAATCGTCTGCTCGATAGTTCCTCATAAACCTTCCCTACTATTCCCCGCATCCTTATCAACCTCTCCTCTATCCCCACAATCTCTCCACCTCACTCGCGAGACCGAACACCTGTTATCATCTAGTGCACCATTTCCCGCATCAACACTAGGTGGATAGGAATAAAAAAAAATTCTATATATAAGATTATTGATTTTCACGTTCTTGGTTATCATTGGTCGTAAGTGACTCCAAATCCAATGTGTGATTATGGTTTATTATAATGATAATATGTCGGAAGACTTGGAAATATGTCAACATAACTTTGATGGTGAGTACCACAAAGTATGATGAAAATATATTTGGAAGGAGAATGTTACCTCTAATAGAGTTTTCTTATAACAACAACCACGAGTGTTATATGGTAAGAAGTGCCAAACGTCGTTACCTTGGGTCCGGGATGAGGATCTACGTGCACTCGGATCAGATTATATTGAGGACATAGACATACACATATGGCTGATCTGGGTTAGGATGTTAGAGACTTAGAGTCGACAGGCTAAGTATTACGATGCGAGGCATTAAAAGGTAGAGATCCAGGTAAGAGATAGAGTTTTCTTAAAGATACGTCCGATCCACAGTATTTCGCGGTTGCGGAGGCACAAGAAGATCAACCCTAGATTTATGGGAGCATACTTGATCCTAGAGCGGATTGGTCATTTGGCTTACCAGTAGGAGCTGCCGCTAGAGTTAGGGAACCTGCCTGACATATCCCTCGTCTCCTCACTTCGGAGAGCTCTACTTCGGCCAGAGCAGCATATCGAAGCTATAGTAGTCCCAATAGCACCTAATAGATTAGTTAGTTTGTAGCCGGTCCGGATTAATGACACGATGACCAGAGTGCTGCAGAAGAAGAAGGTTCCCGTGGTCAAAGTGTTGTGGTCCAACCACGGACGGGAGGAGCACACCTGGGAGACGATGGTTCTGATGCGAGAACGTTATTTGGGACTCTTTGACTCAGGTATATTGAAAGTCTCTAGTGTCGACTAAATCCACCTATGGGGGGGGGGAATAGGTGTAGTGCGGTCTTTTGCGGAATTAAATTAACCTACACAAATTAAAAAACACAACACAGAAAACACACAAAGAGTTATAGTGGTTCCCCGATTTGGGTACGTCCACTTTCCCCCTTCGAACTATCTCCCACCAAGGAATGACTCGGTCACTTCTCCAATCGGATTGAAATCCAATCCTCACACTACGGAAGGAACCCTTCCAACAAAGGAGTCACAACTCCACCACCACGGGTTGCGTAATGCCACGAAACTCAATAGGGTGACGGGTGGTGTTTTGAGCCAAATATGTGTTTTGGCAGGGGTGACACGGCCTGGGACACGGGCGTGTCCAAGGGAGTGTCATGCTCGGGTTCAGTGTTGGCCGCGCGGTCATCAATTTTTGGGTCGACGATCGTCGAGAGGCTGAACACGGCCTGGGACACGGGCGTGTCCAAGGGCGTGTCAGTCACTCGTCGAGTGAGGTGCACACGGGCCATGACACGGGCACAGACACGGGCGTGTCACACGTGACACATGCGTGTCTGGTGCCGTGTCGCAGGTCATGTCCTTCTCGGGACAAGAATGTTGGTCATTGCACACGGGGGTGACACGGGTCGTGACACGGCCGTGTCGCATGCGACACGGGCGTGTCGGAGGCCGTGTCAAATGCCGTGTTCTGGTTATCGCGTCGGTCGAGACGGCGAATGGGTGACATGGCCATGCACACGGCCGTGTTGCAACCCGTGTTTGGCCCATATTTTGTAATTTTAGGCCTAATCTTGGCCGTTCGTTTCCTTGGCTTTGGATCCAACGGTGGGGGGCTATTATTGAGAGGTTTTAGCAGAGATTTAGGGCTCGAATCCCTCATTTCATCCAAGTGAATCTCTCTCTAAGTTTTTGAGAGAAGGGAGAGCTAGGTGGAGGAGGAGACCAAGATCCGGCCACCGGTGGAGCGTCGGAGCTCCGAATCGCGATCCGAGTCCAGATCCGCGAAGGCGACGCCGTTGCGGTGCTTTCCAACCTCGTAGATTTTTCATGGTGCCGCGGAAAAACGTAAGGGTAACAATTTCTCATCCTAAGGCATGTGAAGCCCTCTTTTCCTTTGCATAGGAAGCCCTCTCTCGCGAGTGAGCGAAGAGTTGGAGCGTTCCTTGGGGTAGATATGTGAAGTCCCCCTTGTATAGAGTCCGTATGCGAAAATGGGCATAGGCATTGTGTGTGAAACCTATCCGGACAAGTAGAGCCGGATCGGTGATGTTGCATTGCATACGAACTGGGGAAGACTCCGGATGTTTGGGCGTTTTACGGGTTTTCTACGTGGTAGATTGCAGCAGGGAGCCTTGGAGATTAACTCCACGGTGCACCCGGAAAATTGGGCAAAAGCGAGTTTTGCCAACACGATGGTCGGGGAGCCAACGTGAACATAACCGGGTTATGTGATTGTTGTGGCGGAAATGGGACTCGGTGAGTGTTGACCTGCGCATATGGCTTAAATTATCGTCTCGGAATGAGCATGGGTCAGGTGGAACCATACCCAATCTATGTCGTTCGGTGAGACAGTTGGCATGGATGAGAGTCTTCGGCGGGCTATGGCTTAAATTGTCGTGACAGAGGCCAGGAAGACAAAATGCTCATATGATTGGCCGTCCAAGGGACGGTGGTGGAACAGGAACGTCTATGGCTTGAATTGACGTGACGTTGGCCGGTTCGCCGTGAATGTGCCCTGTGTGCACGAGGTGTGTGTCCGTGCGAGCCTACGCTTGTGATGAAGTGTGTTTACACTATTTTATTGCTTATACTAATAAAGTGCAGGGAAAGAGAATCGCCGCCCCGATTTTGGGGGCGGGATCGTTATAATTCGTCAGCATAGCTGACCATTGCTTTTGTTTACCACCGGGTGGTGGATTGTGGCTTGCAGGTGCTGCGGAGCCGAGCGGGAAATAGCGGGCTAAAGCCCAAGTTGCTGAGCCGTCCCTTGAAGGCCTAATTTTGAGTGTTTCATTGTAATCATGTGTGGCCGGCCTGCGAGACGAAGTATGAAAACACTTTTTTGTCAAGCAAACTGTGTAAGGCCTTAAGGCAGTTTCTATTTCTGTGTATTGAAACATTCCTGTGGGTGTTATTGTAGTGGACATTCATGCTTTTTGGTTGGGTTCTTTCGTCTTGCAACTTAATTTTAATGCTTTTGCTAGGTGCTTGTGTAGGACGTGTAATTGGTTGAATGGTTTCAATGCGTAACCAACCGGTCTGTCCGTAGTATATGGCGTCGGGCCCCAGCCGGACATACTGCTATATGCTATGCGACGAATAGGGGTGTTACAAATTGGTATCAGACTACTGGTTTCGGTCAAACTTAAAAGAATTCGTGGGCGAATTCACTTTAAAGGGTGGTGAGCACATGTGTGTGCGTCATCGTTATAACATGAAAAGAACCCATGAATGTCCACTTAGGAATGAAAATACACGTGTTAGAGTAACCTGCGTGTTCCTATAATTGCTATTTGCAATATTTTTTGCTCGCTTATCGGTGTTTTGCACATTTATAGGTGATCAGAAGTGGTGCTGGACCGTCGGAACGGCCAGGTTCCAAGTCAAGCAGCGCACCAAGTGATGCGCCTGCAACACCTCCGTTTGCCGAGACCATTATATTACTGGCAGAAGCTGTCTTTGCTATGCTTAATGCACAACCTGCAAGGCAGGTACAGCAGCCTTCTCCTGCGATGGAGCAGGTGCCGCTCCAAGCAGCGGAGCCTAGAAGGGTTAAACAGTGACGGTGGAGCCGGAGTTGCCTCTGAGAGCAACTGAGAGAAAGCTTAAGCATGTGATGGGCTTCCATCCGCCGGTGTTCTCGAGAACGGGAACCCAGACCCAGGATGAAGATTGGCTCTCAATAGTCAATAGGGTGATGACAGCAACAGAAACGGAAGAGTGGCAAAAGACCACAATAGCGACGTTCCTATTGGATTGGGACGCAAGGTTATGGTGGGAAGGTCTAGAGCTACACCAGTTGAGGGGAAGGCCATTGGCCGAAGTATCTATCGAGGAATTTTCGAGACTGTTCATGGCTCGATACCTCCCCTCAGCACAGAGGATCGCACTAGAGAACGAGTTCCAAAAGTTGGTGCAAGGAGATAGCACTGTAGATGAGTATCTCCACGAGTTTACTCGATTGGGGAGATATGCTAGCGCTACCTTTGCCGACAAGGAGCAAAAGACTAACCGCTTCTATGAAGGGTTAAGAGATGAGTTGAGGTTGCTACTGTCGGGGCCTATGGCGCAGGGTTTCCTAACCTTTGTCAACTCGGCCCAGTCCTTAGAGAAGGACATGAGAAATGTGAAAGCTAAGAAGGAATCCGGTGGGAAGAAATCAGAGTTCAAGGCGCCGACTACGTCAAAGTCGGGCTACCGCAGATTCTACAAGAAGGCTAGGGCGTCAGGTCCAGCTTCTTCTACAGGTGCCTCGGGGGCAACTACCAATCGAACCCCGGGCGCTTGTTTCACGTATGGAAAGACGGGGCACTTTGCCCGCGATTGTTGGAGCAGACGCTCAAAGTCCGAGAGTAAACAAGGAGTTACTTACGACGAGAAGGGCAAGGCGGTGGAGTCAACCGCGTCCCATTATGCTCCGACTCAACCTAGAGTGTACAACTTGGGCCAGTAGGAGGCCATTAAACAAGCTGACGTGGTGACAGGTACGAGTTCATTTATAGCAAGTTAACTTTAAATACTGTTGTCTTTGCTTATTAGCCTAATATTGTTTTCATAGGCTTTGTTTTGATTAGCGATAGTCCAGCACGGGCACTGTTCGATACGGGAGCTTCACACTCCTTCTTATCTGAAAATTTTATATCGCGCATCGGAGTCCCTTATTCGATGGCGAAGGATAAGTTGGATGTGCTGCTAACAAATGGGTGCTCGATGCGTGCGGACAAAGTGTGTGCCGTGAAGGTTCAAATAGGGAGCCAAGATTTCGACTTGCTAGCGCCATTGCTTCCGCTAGTAGAGTTCGACGTTATCTTTGGGATGGATTGGCTTTCGGAGCAGAAGGCTTGGATTGATTGCGACCGGAAGGAGGTCAAGCTGGGTGTTGGACGGGAGACAACATTCGACGGACTTAAGGGGTCGAGCAAGACGCTGATGTCCGCTCTTTAGGTGGTAAAGGCAGTTCGTGCTGGTGCAGAGCTGTTCTTTGCAATAGTGGGGGCTGTAGAGCCAAAGTCCACGTTGGATAGCATCCCCGTGGTTTGTGAATACCCCGATGTGTTCCCGGATAGTCTTCCCGGGGCCCCACCGCAGCGAGAGATTGATTTCACCATCGAGCTCATGCCGGGTGACAAACCCATGTCACATGCTCCGTATAGTTTGGCGCCTAAGGAGATGGCAGAGTTGAAAGTTCAGCTAGAGGAGCTGATGGAGCAAGGTTATGTGCGTCCAAGCTCGTCGCCTTGGACCGCACCAGTTCTCTTTGTTAAGAAGAAGGATGGTAGTATGCGGCTGTGTATCGACTATGGAGAGTTGAACAAGCTGACGGAGAAGAACAAGTACCCGATCCCGAGGATTGATGATCTCTTTGATCAGTTAGTCGGATCGTCGGTATATTCTAAGTTGGACTTGAAGTCGGGGTACTATCTGTTGAGGATAAGGGAATGTGATATCCCGAAGATGGCGTTCAACACAAGGTATGGGCATTTCTAGTTCACGGTTATGCCATTTGGACTGACGAATGCACCATCAGTGTTTATGGACTTGATGAATAGGACGTTCCTAGATTTCCTGGACCGCTTTGTATTCGTCTTTATTAACGATATATTGGTGTACTCGCAGTGCAAAGAAGATCACTTCAAGCACTTGCATCTAGTGTTGGAGACTTTGAGGAGGAATGAGGTGTATGCGAAATTCTCCAAGTGCGAGTTCTGGCTACCCTCAGTAGCATTCCTTGGTCACATTATCAGTGGGGAAGGTATAGCGGTGGATTCGGCGAAGATCGTTGTGATACGGGAGTGGCCTGCATTGTCTTCTGTCATGGAAGCTCGTAGTTTTCTCGGGCTTGCCGGATATTACAGGCTCTTCGTAGAGAACTTCTCGCAGATAGCGCTACCTCTCACAAAGTTGACAAGGAAAGATCAGAGATTCTTGTGGATGCAGGAGTGCGTGCAAGCTTTTGAGGAGCTGAAGAGACGGTTGACCACGGTGCCAGTGCTTAGTTCGCCGAGTGGGACCGAGGGCTTTGAGGTTTATAGTGACGCCTCGGGTAGTGGTTTAGGCTGCGTGCTGTTGCAGCATGGGAGCGTGATAGCTTATGGATCGCGTCATCTAAATGTGCATGAAAGGAACTATCCGGTCCACCACTTGGAGTTGGCGGCCGTGATATTTGCACTTAAGCTGTGGAGGCACTACCTATACGGCGTAAGGGTCGATATATATACCGATCACAAGAGCCTGAAGTACCTGTTTGATCAGAAGGATCTTAACATGAGGCAGAGGAGGTGGATGGAGTTCCTGGGGGACTACACCTTCAAGATTCATTATGTACCCGGGAAGGGCAATGCGGTTGCTGATGCGTTAAGTCGCAGGGCTCCCGCCTAAGCCAACTGGTTGTCGGTGCATGATGAACGACTAATACGGGAGTTGGAGGAGCTTGAGATCTGTTGCGTTGACAAGCAGACGAGCGCCAAAGCAATGTTGAACTTGACAGAGGTTCAGTATGACCTGGCTGACCGGGTTCGGCAAGCATTGGAGTTAGATGACTCCATGAAGGAGCTTATGGAGGCAGCATTAGATGGGTCAAATTCCCAGTTCTCGGTGGAAGATAGGTTGTTAAGGAAAGACCATCGGTTGTGCGTCCAAAGCGGGGGTAACCTACGGGCGTAGTTGATGTACGAGACTTATCATACCAAGTACTCAATCCACCCAGGGAGCACGAAGATGTACCGTGACCTCAAGAAGCAGTTTTGGTGGCCGGGGCTCAAGAAAGACGTAGCGTTGTTTGTGGCTAAATGCCAAAAGTGCGCCTTAGTGAAGGCGGAGTGCCAAAAGCCGGAAGGATTCTTGAAGTCCTTGCCTATACCGGAGTGGAAGTTCGACGACATATCGATGGACTTTGTGCATGGTTTGCCAAGGTCGCAGAAGGGGAACAACGTCATCTGGGTGATCGTAGACCGGCTAACTATAGTGTTGCACTTTATTCCGCATAGGAAGGATGACTCGGTGGAGAAGTTGGCAAAGCTTTATGTGGATAATATAGTTAGACTGCACGGTGTGCCCCGTAGCATTGTGAGTGATCGCGATGGGCGTTTCACATCAAATTATTGGAGGTTAGTGCAGCAGATGCTGGGGATAAAGTTGAAGTTCAGGACAGCCTTCCATCCGCAGACGGATGGACAGACCGAGAGAGTCAATATAACGTAGGAGGAAATGCTATGCATCTATGTTCTAGACTTCGGGAAGCACTGGGAGGACCACCTGTATTTGGTGGAGTTCGCGTACAACAACAGCTACCAGGCAAGTGTCCAAATGGCTCCCTTTGAGGCCCTATATGGTAGAAACTGTCGCAAGCCGTTGTCTTTGTTAGAAATGGGTGAGGCAAGGTTGTACAAGAAGCAGGAGGTGGAGAGTGCTACCTCATTGGTGCGGATCATTCAGGAGCGTTTGTTGATCGCTCAGGACAGGCAGGCGAAGTATTAAAATGCCAAGCACCGGAACATGGAGTTCGCGGTAGGCGATTGGGTATACTTGAAAGTGAAGCCGTTCAAGGGGGTTTTGCGGGTGAGACGCTTGAAGAAGCTGAGCCCAAGATACCTTGGACCCTTTGAGATTCTGGAGCGAGTCGGTGAAGCGGCTTACCATTTGAGGCTATCGGAGGAGTTAAGTGGGCTACACGATGTGTTCCACATCTCTGTATTGTGGAAGGCGATGCAAGAGCCTTCCCAGGTGATCTCAGTTGATCAAGTGTCGGTGGACGAAGGGTTGACGACTAGGGTCAAGCCCATTCGTATCGAAGACTCGGAAGTCAAGAGGCTCCGTAATAAGGAGATCCGGATGGTCAAGGTCCGTTGGGACAATTGCGGTCGGGAGGAACTCTCTTGGGAACGGGAGCAATCAATGTTGGAGGAGTACCCGGAGTTATTCCACTCAGGTACCGCTTAAAGTTTTCCGTTTTCTTTCCTTTAATAATTTTGTGGGCGAAATTCTTTTAAGAGGGAGAGAGTTGTAACACCCCGAAACTTAATAGGGTGACGGGTGGTTTTTTGAGCCAAATATGTGTTTTGGCAGGGGTTACACGGCCTGGGACACGAGCGTGTTCCAGGTCGTGTCATGCTTGGGTTCAGTGTTGGCCGCGCGGTCAACAATTTTTGGGTCGACGATCGTCGAGAGGCTGAACACGGCCTAGGACACGGGTGTGTCCTAGGGCGTGTCAGTCACTCGTCGAGTGAGGTGCACATGGGCCATGACACGGGCACAGACACGGGCGTGTCACATGTGACACGGGCATGTCTGGTGCCGTGTCGCAGGCCGTGTCCTTCTCGGGACAAGAATGTTGGTCGTTGCACACGGGGGTGACAAGGGTCGTGACACGGTCGTGTCGCATGCGACACAGGCGTGTCAGAGGCCGTGTCGAATGCCGTATGCTTATTATCGCGTCGGTCGAGACGGCGAATGGGTGACACGGCCATGCACACGGCCGTGTTGCAACCCATGTTCGGCCCAGATTTTGTAATTTTAGGCCTAATCGTGGCCGTTCGTTTCCTTGGCTTTGGATCCAACGGTGGGGGGCTATTCCTGAGAGGTTTTAGAAGGGATTTAGGGCAAGAATCCCTCATTTCATCTAAGTGAATCTCTCTAAGTTTTAGAGAGAAGGGAGAGCTAGGTGGAGGAGGAGACCAAGATCCGGCCACCAGTGGAGCGTCGGAGCTCCGAATCGCGATCCAAGTCCAGATCCGCGAAGGCGACGCCGTTGCAGTGCTTTCCAACCGCGTAGATTTTTCATGGCGCCGCGGAAAAATGCAAGGGTAACGATTTCTCATCCTAGGGCATGTGAAGCCCTCTTTTCCTTTGCATAGGAAGCCCTCTCTCGCGAGTGAGCGAAGAGTTGGAGCGTTCCTTGGGGTAGATATGTGAAGTCCCCCTTGTATAGAGTCCGTATGCGAAAACGGGCATAGGCATTATGTGTGAAGCCTATCCGGACAAGTAGAGCCGGATCGGTGATGTTGCATTGCATACGAACCGGGGAAGACTCTAAATGTTTGGGCATTTTTGGGGTTTTCTACATGGTAGATTGCAGCAGGGAGCCTTGGAGATTAACTCCAAGGTGCACCCGGAAAACTGGGCAAAAGCGAGTTTTGCCAACACGATGGCCGGGGAGCCAACGTGAACATAACCGGGTTATGTGATTGTTGTGGCGGAAACGGGACTCGGTGAGTCTTGACCTGCGCATATGGCTTAAATTGTCGTTGCGGAATGAACACGGGTCAGGCGGAACCGTACCCGATCTATGTCGTTCAGTGGGACCGTTGGCATGCATGAGAGTCTTCGGCGGTCTATAGCTTAAATTGTCGTGACCAAGGACAGGAAGACAAAATGCTCATGTGATTGGTCGTCCAAGGGGCGGTAGTGGAACGGGAACGTCGATGGCTTGAATTGACGTGACGTTGGTCGGTTCGCCGTGAATGTGCCCTGTGTGCACGAGGTGTGTGGCGGTGCGAGCCTATGCCTGTGATGAAGTGTGTTTACACTATTTTATTGCCTATACTAATAAAATGCAGGGAAAGAGCATCGCCGCCCGATTTTGGGGGCGGGATCGTTATAATTGGTCAGCATAGCTGACCGTTACTTTTGTTTACCACCGGGCGGTGGATTGTGGCTTGCAGGTGCTGCGGAGCCGAGCGGGAAATAGCTGGCTAAAGCCCAAGTTGCTGAGCCGGCCCTCGAAGGCCTAATTTTGAGTGTTTCATTGTAATCATGTGTGGCCGGCCTGCGAGCCGAAGTATGAAAACACTTTTACGTCAATCAAACTGTGGATGACTATTGTAGATTAACATGGGTTTTCTTTTTGAGGAAGAAATCTGAAACTCCTACTATTTTCCAGACCTTTGTTAGACAAATTTAGAATGAATTTAACAATTCAGTGGTCAAAATCAGAATTGACCATGGAACAAAATTTCAGTCTGAATGTATGGCAAAGTTCTGTGAAGAACTGGGGATCCATCAGGAGTTCTCCTCACCTATAACACCCCCGCAAAATGGAGTTGCTAAAAGAAAGAATAGGACCCTAATTGAGGCAAGTAGAAAACTACTTAGTGACACTACTCTCCCTGAGTACTTCTTGGCAGAGGCAGTAAATACTGCATTTCATGTACTCAATAGAGTCTCCATCAATAAAAAAACATAAGATGACTCCCTATCAGATTTTGAAAGGTAGAAAACCAAACATTTCCTACTTCAGAATCTCTGGTAGAAAGTGTTATGTCCAAGTTAATGGTAAGCACTACCAAACTAAGTTTGCTGCCAAATCCCTAGAAGGGATATTTGTTGGGTACAAAAACAATAGTAGGGCATCCTGGATCTACAACTTGACTACACAAGTTGTAGAAGAATCTGTCCATGTAGTATTTGATGAGTCTAAGTTGATTAACCATGAATTGTCTAGCTCATTAAGTAGTTCTACAGGTTTAAAGGATAGGCTGGACAAGCTGAGTATCAATGAAGAAGCACCTATTAGGCTGGATGAAGAAAAGGATGCATATTGTCTAGGGATAGAACAAGACTCACTGAATGAAGAAGACAATGAGGAGCATCAAGTTGAGGAAAATGAAGAAGGCCAAGAGGTTGGCAGATTTAATTTCCTCCAGCAAGAAGACACCTAAAGGATCATCCAGCTCATCAAATTATTGGTGATGCAAGTTAAGGTGTACTAACTAGGAGCAAGAACATGAACACAATTTTATGTTCAAGTTTCTTTTCATAGATAGAACCCCGGAAGTTTGAAGAAGCCATGCTAGACACAAACTGGATTGATGCTATGCAAGAATTGCTGAATCAATTCAGAAGATGTAAAGTCAAGGATCTGGTTCCTAAAACAAAAGATCACAACATTATAGGAACCAAGTGGATCTATAGAAACAAACTTGATGAGAATGACACTATAATCAAGAATAAGGCCAGACTGGTAGTAAATGTCTACAGGTAAGAGGAAGGGATTGACTTTGATCAAACCTTTGCCCCAGTGGCAAGGCTGAAGGCTATAAGGTTGTTCTTGGCCTATGCTGCCTATAAAGGGTTCAAGGTATATCAGATGGATGTAAAGTCAACATTTCTGAATGGTGACTTAAAATAGGAAGTCGTTGAACAACCCTCAGGTTTTGTAGATTCTCACTATCCTAATTATATATATTGGCTTAGGAAAGCTCTATATTGTTTGAAACAAGCCCCTAGTGCTTGGTATGAAACCTTGTCTGCTTTTCTTATTGAGAATAAATTCTCTAGAGGAAAGATAGACAAAAATCTATTCTTTAGGGAATCTAAAGGCAAGATAATCCTATTCCAGATATATGTTGATGAAATTATCTCTGGATCTACTGAAAACAACCTTTGTAGAAAGTTTGCCAAACTTATGCAAGGGAAGTTTGAGATGAGCAGTATGGGTGAGCTGAAGTTCTTCTTGGGACTTCAAGTAAGACAGACTAATGATGGATTGTCCATATCCCAGTCTAAGTTCACCAAGGAGTTGATTAAGAAATATGGAATGGACTCATCCTCCACCATGAAAACTTTAATGGGAACAAGTATGCCTATAGGCAAAGATGAGACAGGGAAACCTGTTGATGAGTCTTTGTATAGAGGGATAATTTGCTCCCTACTCTACTTGACAGCTAGTAGACCTGACATTATGTATGCTACATATGTCTGTGCTAGGTACCAAGCTTGCCCAAAGGAATCACATTATACTGCAGTTAAGAGAATTTTTAGATATCTTAAGGGCACACCTAATCTAGGTCTTTAGTACACTAAGAATAGAGTTTTCTAACTAACAGGCTTCTCAGATGCAGACTTTGCAGGATGCAAAGAAGACAAGAAAAGTACTACAGGAAATTGTCAATTCCTAGGTGGAAGGCTGGTGTCATGGTGCAACAAAAAGCAAACAAGTGTAGTTATCTCAACAGTTGAGTCAGAATATATAGATGCAGGCAGCTGATGTGCACAATTGATGCGGATAAAGCATCTACTTGAAGACTATGAAATCAAGGTAAGTAGAATTCCACTATTCTGTGATTCTATAAGTGTTATTTCTATTGCTAAGAATCATGTATCACACAGTAGAACCAAACATATAGAAATTAAGTTTCATTTCATAAGAGAATATGTGGAGAAGGAAGATATTAATCTAGAACTTATAAACACAAATAATCAAATTGTTGATATTTTTACAAAACCTCTGGATGAAACTAAATTCAACTATTTTAAAATTGAATTAGGTATGTTGAACCTAGAATAGGTCAGCTCAAGCATTCCTAAGTAGAATATGTAAGCACAATATTTCTCAGGAAATTTGTCTAAGTACAAAGTTTGTGTCGACACAAGCAAATTGTGTCAACACACTCAGTATGTTGTGTTAACACAAAAACAGTATATATGTCGACAGAAGAATAGGTGTCGACCCAACTATGTCGAGACATGACTAGCCCGTATCGACACTAACACAAGTATGTCGACACATAGATATGTCGACACATAGACATGTCGACTAAAATTAAGTTTTGTTGTGACCTAAGTCTTTTATATCGACACATGTACAACTATGTCGACATGTATTTTTACTAAGTAAGGTGCGTCCATTGACCTACCCGTTACCAATAGACTATAAATAGGGGAAGACAAAATCTGGTCGACTACGCATTCAGATTTCTCGTCTCTAGACCCTGTGTCGACATAGATATTCACTTCTCTTCTCTTCTCTTTTCTCTCCCTCTCTTCAATGGCGCCCCACAAGGACGATAAGGTGAATGAAGGTTATGAGCTTGTTCGTGGTGGATTAACGACAGCATCGCAAGACATCCAAGGTGTAATTACCCTAATTTCGGAAAATGGGTTGGAGTTCTTTGTCTCAGAACCAACTAAGATTTGGAAAAAGGAAGTAATGGAATTTTATTCATCAGCAACTGTGGACACTGACGGGAAGAAGATCAAAGCCACAGTTCAGGATTCCCGAGTGAAACTTACACTGAAGACAAAAAGGAAGTCACTCCAACTTCCTAAGTTTTAGGATGATGATGACATAAGTCCATCCATGACAAAAGATACATTAAGCTGGTGCGGGATAAACCCTAATACCAAAGTTGGATCATCGATTACCAGGAAAGGGATGAATTCATAAGGAAAGTTTCTGTCTGAAATCGTAGGCAAGGTGATTCTGTGTAAAATAGGTGGACATGACAGAATTTCAGCCTCTATTTTCAATGTATTGACAAGAATAATATTCAGGCTAAAAATAGACTGAGAATCAATAGTATTTGACAAGATCCAAGAAGGAGTAAAGAAGCCAAATCTGGGAAGGATACTAAGCTTATGTCTAGCCTCTACAATACCAGATGTTATGAACCAACTACCAGGATCCATTATCAATCATATGAGGAGAATGGATGTAAGAATTCCATCCAGATGGGATAGAGTATTTACCAAAGAGGTTTCTACTCCACATAAACATGTCAAGAAAAAAAAGAAAAAGAAAGAAAATTTTCAGCAAGAAGAATCCTCCAGTGATTCTGAGGAGGAGGTAGTCTTCTGTTCAAATGAAGACCAACAACAATAAAAAGAAGCTCAAGATCTAGAAGAGAGAAGTCAGCGCCACAAGCAACCGATAGCCTCCACTCCAGGGGGAGAACACCCTGAACCAGCTGTACAAATCACTGAATTATCTGAGCTGCCTGCCTAGGGGGAGGTATTGCTGAAGCTACTCTGGAGAGTGAGTATGCTGCTGATACAGTGATGGACATTGTATCTGATATAAACAAAGAAACACTGGAAATAGCTGAGAAGGAAGCACAAGATATGCAGATAAAAGATTCAGCTCAGGATGAGCAAGTAAGTATCTCCTTTATAGAGTAGGCCCTGGACAAAAATCTGGATGTCCAGGGAGAACCTTTTGTTTTCCAAACTAATCTTGTTCCTCCTATACATATGCAGCAAAAGGTAACTATGGAAGAGCTATTTCCTGATTTACCAGTTGAAAGGACTGAGGGGGAGCAATCACAGGTAGAAAAGTAAATTCCAAGAACTGAGGGGGAGGAGCTACTGAATGCCCCATCTAATAAAGAAATAGTTGATATAGAAAGCTCATCACAACCCTCTGATGTTGAGGAAGCCTCTATGGCTAAGAAGAGGAAGATGGTTGCAATCAAGAAAAAGAGCACATGCTATAAAAAGGCCTTACAAACAGTCACTCAACCACCTGCTCCAGGCATGGACTTCAGTTCATTATTGGTCTAACTAAAAGTAAAAATGGATGAACAAAGGCAGCCTTTACAGAAATATGTGGATGAGTCAAATAAAGAACTGCAATTTCAGCTGGCTCAAGACATTAAATCAATCAGATTTGAAGTCAATATGCATAAGAAAGGTATGACAGATTTTTTCCATAAGGGAGGCAATACTGTAGTATATTTGGCTGAGCAACAATAGGTACTAAAGACTGAGGTTGAGGACATTGCCACCAAGCAAAGATATGTTTTAGAAAATCAATTCAGGTCAAATGAAAATCTCAAAGACTCCCATGAAGAAATTCTCAAAAAACTGGGAAGTATTTCAATTGATTTGAAAACTAAAATATCAAAGCAAATACAATAAGATCTAGCTGCTGTCCAAACAGTCATTGGAGCCTCACAAAAGACCATTTCTGATTACCTAACTAAATTTAAGGCCTACTATCAAGAAGGTACAGAATATCTAGCTGATCAAATAAGGTTTCAAAAGAATGATCTAAGGGATCATATAGCTAGAGAAGTAATAAAGGGGGAGAGAATGTTAGTCAAAGCCAGCTCTGACCATGCAAAATGAGTATCTAATACCATCAGAGCTACACTTGGCTTTCCTCCTTTGTGTGATGATGACAAAATTTCTGAGTCTGGAGTGCAACCTGCTTATATTGAAGTAGATCAGCCTGAAGTTGCACAGGTTATTTACCCTCCTTATGACTTTGACATGGTTCAACAAGAAGTGCAGACAATGTACAGGCCTCTACAGGAGGCACCAAATGTGATTATTAAAAAAGTAGAGATGTCAGAGGCTATCAAGGAGTCTTAGAAGGAAGCACAGCTATCCAAGAAAAGGTTCAGAGAACAGGCTGAGTTGAAGCTAGATTTTGAGCAATGGAGCCCTAATTCAAGGAATATTTTTTTGATTGCCTGGAAGGCTGTAAAGGGTAAGACCAATGATAGGGGTAAATAGTATTTTGAGCAAGAGTGGAACAAGTATCAAGCCAGGCAAGAAGCCATTCTTTAGTACAGAAGGAGTGCAAAAGCTGGGAAGTTAACTGCTAATGCTCTGGAGCCTAGCAGGTACTTCCCCAAGCCTTTTCACTATTTTGAAAGGCAAAGGATAAAGGCTGAAGAACTGAAGAAGAAAGATCTCAAAGGGAAGAAACCTGCTGATGATACAGAACCAACTGTGCAGGAAAAGATTAGATCTGGAAAAGGCATTGTAATTAAGGAGCCTAGTCAATCATAGGATAGATAGGCTTATGTATAAGAAAATGTAACTTTTTTCTTTTTTTCTAAGGAAAAACATGTAAACCCAGAATTTTCTGATTAATAAATAAAATCAGCTTCACTATTGATTTTAGTTGTTTACATTGTTTGTATGTTATCTTGCACTGAAATGTATGTACATCTATTTTTATGTGCTTTATTATAAGTGATGTATATCTTTGACTAAGGGTTATGACTTCTCCAAATAGGGGGAGATTGTTGGGTACACTGAAAAATATGTACCAGATTTAGAGAAGCCTCATCTTATTCAATGATATACATCAATTTGTATTTGATGGGATGTTTGAGTTTCATTGTGCAGGTGTAAGGTTTGCAAGAAAATTCTCTAAGTACAAGTGTCGACATTTGTGAAGAATTGTGTTGACACCCAGAAGTTGTGTCGACACTAGAAGCAAGGCCTGTGTCGACACCCAGGTAGTGTGTCGACACCTGAAGAAGAAGCTGTGTCGACACCCTGAATTGTGTCGACACCTAAGGCAGGAATTGTGTCGACACCTAAAGCAGAAGTTTTGTCAACACCCAGGAGTTATGTCGACACCAGAAGAAAGGCATGTGTAGACACTCAGGAATTGTGTCGACACCTAAAGAAGGTTTGTGTCGACACACAAGACTTATGTCGACACACACTCAACGCTATTTGTCTACATCAGCTATGTGAAGACAAGAAGTTGTGTCGACACACAGGACTTTTGTCGACACACACACTCAATGACATATAGACGACACTCAACGCCATCTAACCACAATTGATATACTGAGTCTGATGGCTTGTGTCAATACACAGGACTTGTGTCGACACACAGGACTTGTGTCGACACACAGGACTTGTGTCGACACACACTTAATGACGTCTCGACACACACTCAACGATAGCTGGACATACACTCAACTCCATATGTCAGCATCAGTTATGTAGAGACTAGCAGTAGTTGTGTCGACACACATGACTTGTGTCGACACATACAAAGAGAAAATGTGTCAAGTAGCAGAAGAATGACTATGTCAACACATGGAGTATTGTGTCGACATCATCAAGACTTGTGTCGACACTTATTCTATTTGTGTCGATACATGTGTTGAAGTTTGTTGAGTGGTTCATGCTGAGTTATAAAGTCTTAGAGGAATCAACTGTCATGACTGGTGACTCGACAGCTGTCATAACCAATAGGTCTGACACCTTTGTTAGAACTGTCAGAAGGTTGTTACAAACCGAATAAGCCGGTAATCATGAGGAAACTTTATATAAGGGACTGATCCTTGAGAACCAGAGGAAGAACTAAGGAAGTAATCAAGCAATTACGGGAAAGAGAATCTGACAACAAGAAAAGGGGAAACTCTTAAGAAGGCAGATCCAGAACAGTCTGTAAGAAAGATTCAGATCTTATTCTGAATCTAAGGAAGGAGCTATCTGAAGATCAACTTCTACCTCAAGTGAAGATCAACCTTATTTTTTCTATCAAGAAGCTTTAAAACAGCTAAGTCAGGTTGGATCTGAAGATTCAGTTTATTCAAGAACTGATCAAGAAGCTCACACCAATAGAGAGTTCTATCTAGTGAATTTCTATACCCTTTAAAACATTCATTTTCTTGTAGGATCTTTTGTAAGATCTGAGTTGTAAGCCTGTAATTATAAAGGTTGAGGTAGGGCTGAGTGCCTGAGGTGTAGGACTTGTGAAAGTCTGAGTTGTAAGCCTAGTGATAAATGTTGAGGTAGGGCTTAGGCCTGAGGTAGTATTCTTGGGAAGAATCTGAGGTAAGACTTGTATAAGTCTAAGCTGTAGGAACCAATCTAGTTCTGAGTTGTAAGATCTGTGGATCTGAGTAAGTGGAAGGAAGTTGGGCTGAATCCATTTCTCTACTGGATAGGCGAAGGGGGAAAGTGGATGTACCCATATCTTGGGGAACCACTATAAATCTGGTGTACTGTACTATGTTGAGATTGCTGAGCTGTGATTGCTGTGTTGTGATTGCTGTGCTGAGAATTGTATTATCTGTGCTAAGTTAGAACAAGCTAATTGCCTAAAATTCTTAAAGAAAATTAGAACCTATTCACCCCCCTCTAGGTGTCTAGGCTCTTGGAATAAAGTATTTCATCTATAAATAAGGGGGCATACACTTGTAATAATTATCTTTTTGGAACAATAAAGTTTGTGATTTATTTCCTCTTTTGTCTATTTTTCACATGAACTTACACCTCAGATCCCTCAAGATCTCTAAGTCTCCTCAAAGACTTACTTCTCAGGCCCAAGGCCCTACAACTCAGTAATGCTAAGATCACCTACCTCAGGATATTAAGCCCTACACAAAGGCTGGGAGGACATCCCTACCTCAGATCCACAAAGGATCCTACACTCAAAGAGCAACACTCTCCTACCTCAGGCTGTTAAGCCGTATAGCTAAGATCCACACTTGGATCCTACAGGATGAAGGTTGGTTGGTGGTTACTCTTGACACAAGAGATGTTTGTCTGTGTCAAGCTTCTTGACTGAGATAAATTCAGACCAACTATGACTACAGGAATTTATTTGCTGAGTCTACCTTCACTGAACTAAGATGTTCTTAGTCCTAACTACTTCCACACCAACAAGTATATATTTACTTGAGCTAGAAGTGACTTGTAGAACAATGTTCTGGCTCTTTCTGAACTGAGCCTGAAGCTTAGCCCTAACTACTATTTCACAGCGCCAGGGATTTTTCTTGCTGGAACTATGAAGTTATTGCAGATAATTGCTGGTACTTGAGCTGAGAAAATCTCAGCTCTTACTTAGCAGACTAAGATAGCTCTGCCTCTTTTTCCTTTCCTGGGCTGAGGTGATTCAGCCCTAACTTTGAATCCTGAGGAATAGTCCACTGAGCATTCTTTCAAAGTTTTGCTTCTTCAAGCTTTCTTCTCTTTATAACTTCTAGATAAAGATCTTCAGGTTATTGCTTGTATAGTTGGAACTGTGAAGGACCTGCAGCAAGGGTCGAACCTTGGTAGCTTCCTCTTTCCTCAGATAAATACTCTGAACTTGCTTGTTGGTGCAGGTGAGAAATGCACCAGCTATCTTTCTTGAGATCACACATCCTGCAACTGGGGTTAGGCCTTGACTGCTTTCTTTTCCTCAAAGTTTAACTCTGAACTTGTTGAAGTCAATGAAGAAGACAATAGATAACTTGCTCTTCATCTTGTTGACTTGAGCTTCCTGTTCTTCAACGCAACAACAAGGGTGAAGAAGAACGATCTGATGGCTCCTCTCAAAAAACTATCTTCCTCTGTAAAGCCTTTCCCTTTTATTGAGTATGACCCAACGACTCTTTGAGCAGTGGGACCCATACATTGAATGTTGGCTGTATTTTTGCTTTAATGCTAACTATTGCACAGTAGGTCTGCGACAACCTTTGATGTGTACTGTAGCCATCCCACCACTTATTTGAAATATATTGACTTGTTGACTTGCTGATTTCACCGGCTGTGGACATAGCTAAAAATCAAGCAACATTAGCATAGGAATTGAGTGAGTAACCATCACTCAACGCCATAACACTTGGACTGATTTACTGACTCTTGACGTTGAGTGAGTAGCCTTCACTCAATGCCATACTACTTAGAATAAAAATCTGTTTCTAGGAATTGAGAGCATTGAGTGAACAAACCTCACTCAACGCCATCTTCCATAGCCATATATCTGCTTCTTCAGCAATTGAAGCGTTGAGAGCGTTGAGTGAGCATACCTCACTCAATGCAATTTGCTTTTAACTCATTTTTGTATAAAGGCATTGAGAGCATTGAGTGAACATGACTCTCACTCAATGCTTTTTGCCTTTTCCAATCTTGTGTATTTAAAACCACTAGGATTGGACTGTCTTACTTTGAACTGAGTTCGATGCATGGTGAACTGAGCTCGACGAACTTTGAACTCAGTTCGGCGAAATATCAACTGAGCTCGACGAACTCAGAACTCAAGCTCTGAACCTAGCTCGACGAAAGGTGAGCTGAGCTCGACGAACTTTTAACTCAAGCTATGAACCCAGCTCGATGAAAGGTGAGCTGAGCTCGATGAACTCTTAACTCATTTCCCCAAAATCTCAACAGAGCACGACGAACTCAGAACTCATTCTTTGAACTCAGCTCGAAGAAAGGTGAGCTGAGCTCGACAAACTCCGAACTCAGTTCGACGAATACTGAACTTAGTTCAACGAACTCAGAATCTCAAACTCTAAGTTTATTTTGAAAAACGCTGAGCTCAGCTCGACGAACTCTAAACACAGTTCGACGGACTCTGAACTCAGTTCGACTCACAGCTTTTTTGTATTATGGCGTTGAGTTTGTCTTCATCACTCAATGCCAAACTACTTAGCCATATTTCTGCCTATAACTGTATGGCATTGAGTGAGTCAACTCCACTCAACGCCTATGGAGATAGCCACATTTCAATCTTACCAACCTTCTTCCTTACCTATGGTATTGAGTGAGCTTGCTCCACTCAACGCTTGTGGACTTGGCTGTATTTTCAATTGCTCAATTACTTATGGCATTGGGTGAGCTTACCTCACTCAATGGTTGTGGACTTAGGAAAATTCTTTCCTTTTCAGTATCTTCACTTTGTGACCACCTGTCACATCACTTAGACAATCTGTCTAGACTTGTTCCATGGAACATCATGCACATGACGAGCTTAAACAATATCAAATACAACTATGCTCTTAGTGTTGATGGAGATGCCTCTTCAAATCCAATCTAGGGAACATTGTGGGAAATCGACCCAACAGGGTTGTTCACATAGGGCCCACTATAAGGTTCAAGTCAACTTTAACTTAGAAAAATTATTCTAGATCAATAGGCGTCGATTGCGTCGAGTTAACTCTACGCCATTCCACGAAGCGTCGAGTTCGTTGAGTGAAATCGACGCCATTAATCAAAGCATTGAGTGCGTTGAGTGGGCTCAATGCCATGCTTTTTAACTTACAAAAATTTTCATGGATCATATGCATCGAGTGAACTCGACGCCATTCAACGAAGCATGGAGTGCGTTGAGTGAACTCAATGCCATTCGACAAAGCATTAAGTGCGTTGAGTAGAATCAAAGCCATGCTGTTTTACATAGAATTTTTTTCTATATTAGTAGGCTTCGCATGAACTTGACGCCATTCGACGAAGAATCGAGTGCATTGAATGGACTCAACGCCATGCTCTTTAACTTAGAAAAATTGTTCTGGATCAATAGGCATAGAGTAAACATAACGCTATTCAACGAAGCATTGAGTGCATTGAGTGAACTCGACACCATTCGAAGAAGCATCGAGTGATACTCGATGATTTTGGACTTAAGAGTATTTTTCGGTCTGGTTCATATGTATGGCTGAATAGGGTTTTCGGGATAAGTGCCGATGGATCATTTAAACTCGATCTCTTCAACAAGACCTATTTAATACATTGATCTTCTCAAGAAAACCTTTTTAAAGCATTGATTTGCGGTCCAATACCAGGGTGACAAGTGGCAAGCAACTTAATCCATAATTCTTCTTATAAAAAGGGAAGAAACGAGAAACCATACCTGTCACTCACATTTCTTTCCAAGCCCGCTGTCACCACCATTGAGCTAGAGGAGTGGGAAACAATACACGGAGTTAAGCTTTTGCTGGAGAGACAAGGGATCGAGCTAGTTCACCGGAGCAGTCGTCGGTCATGGCTCACCACTACCGCACCCGCCGCAAAGCTCTCATCTAGGTCCGTTTCTCCTACCCTCCCTCTATTCTAGTCATCTAGATCTTTTAGGAGAGAAATTGGGCTCAATTTAGCCCAATGACATGAGAGGAATGTTAGAAAATGTTGAGCTTTACTTATTGATCGGTTTCATCGGAGGAGCCGCCTCCGGCGGCCATATCGCAGGGAAACGCTAGCCACCACCTCAATGGAGGTGGTAGAGACAATCTCCGGTGGTGGCGGTGTCCCATGTGGCCAAAATCAAGGGATCAAAACACTACAGGCGGGGTCAATCATGGTCGTTGCCTATCGGGGAAGATAACCGGATGTGGCTCATTTTTGAATTAATCAAATTTTAGTAATATTATTATTAAATGTTATATTTCATCACATGTTAAATAGTCACTTGCATGTTAACTTTAGGGCTGGTAGAAACATATTCAGAGGAAACATTCAACATAGAAAATATTGCCCTAGGTCTTACCTTTGTTTTGACATCCTAAACTCGCAATTTGGAGCACAGAAGCTCCTTGTAGGGTTATTCTCCTAGGACTGCTCCTAGGCTAGGGCAAAATTTCAATGGATGCCCAGGCTAAACCATAAGTCCACATACAATAGACTTAGACTATGTCCAAAAATCAAAATTTGTGGAGAATAAATTTCTATAGTTTTTATATAAATATTATTTATTAAAAAATGGAATTTAGGGTGATTCCCTATTCCAAATGCCCCTAAATTTGAGTAGCATGTCTCTAAGCTCATCCTAAGGCCTTTTTAAAAATTTGGAGCCATTTAAACCTCTGCATGTTAGAGTATCCAACATGCATGGTGAAGGTAGAATATTGAATGGTGTGCAAATAGTAAAAATGAGAAAAAAATGAGAAAAATAGGAATTTAGCCCATTTGACCCAATGCATGTCCATGAAATTTTGGACAGAGGCTTATGAAGGTGGATTACTCCTTTCATGAGAAAATGGGGATTTTTTGAATAAAAATTCCCATAAGTTAGAATTATTTCAAAAATAGCACTCTTAGGTGTTAAAATTAAAATTAGGGCCATTGACTTTAGGAAAGTCCAAATTGTTGACCCAAGCCCTAAAGGGTCATTTCAGTTCTCTAGAAAAATTTATGAGAACATTTAAGAAGTATTCCTTGTTCAAATAGCATATCTACAATTTTACCCTTTTGGGATTTTTATTAACAACATAGATAATAAAGTTTGGAAAATTATGAGAAAATGTCTGGACCCTTATTTTTGTGTTGTGAAATCATATAAATTTTATTAATATTTTTGGATTATTGTTTATGGTGATTACTTCTTTAGTGACATTTTCATATATATTTTAAAATTGTGGATATCTTAGGTCAAACCACTGGATAGAATTATGAAAATTTGTTTTGATAATTATCCTGTCAATATTAGTGAGTACAAATTTTCCCTGAATTTTTACATGATTAGTTTTATTACTTTATTTGAAAAAGGGAGATAATGTGATTTTAATCATAAATTTAAAATAAGGGTCAAATCAATTTGGAAAATTAGGATATATGGTGAACAGACATTTTTAATCTATATGAACTTTAGATAATTTATTTAGATATAATGGACCACTAGTTAGAGTAGTTCATATTCAAAGTGACCTAGGTCACTTAATTTATTATTTAAATTATGGTCCAAAATAATTAGAAAAATGATTGAATTCTGAATGATCAATAGTATACACATGACAAACCCATGATAAAAATTTGGAGGCCTTTGGCTCATGGAATTTGAAGTCATCTCATATGGGTTAGAATTAGGTCATGAGCTACATTTAGTAAAAGTGACGTGTAACATTAGGGCACCTAGGGTAATGAGATATAGCTAAATTGAGTGATGTATTAGGAAGTTTGAAACCCTGGTCGGGATCACAAGTATGTCACTACATAGTAGCGAGTGTTCGAGTGCAAGCCACAAAGAGAACAATTACAACGGGGTCCGACAAAAGATTGTCTTTTTTCCATATAAGTACTTTAAATAATTAGGTATACTAAAGAGTAACAACGAGATTGGGGTATTAATAATGGGTAGACACAAATAAAAGTAAGTGTTTTTTGAAAAAGAGAGCTTTGGACTTCACCCCATCGTAGTTCCTTGTGCCCTCGAGAGCCCTTCACCGGACACGCACTGGGCAGTACAAGGATTAACCGTAAACTGCTATGTATAACAAGAATTAGATAAGAGTAGTCTAATAGGTTATGGGTATGATGTGACAAACTAACCCGTATAGGGTTGGAGGGATTCAGGACGGGTTTAGTCCTGCGAGCTGGAGGCTCGGGTGTTTGATACAGGATGGGTTTAGTCCTGCAAGATGGAGGCTCGGGTGGTTTACTTCAGGACGAGTTTAGTCCTGCGAGCTAGTGGCTCGGGTGTTTGATACAAGATGGGTTTAGTCCTACAAGCTGGTGGCTCGAGAGTTTTACTTCAGGACGGGTTTGTCCTGCGAGCTGGAGGTTCGGGTTTGAAATAACTTGTATGTGCATAGAACATATTAGTGGTGGGTCATGCGGTACTAGCCATTCATCACACCGACGACAGCACGGTGACTCTTGTGAGGTGTGAGGGTTTGAGGGGCCAGTAGGTTGTTTTACAATGTGGTCTGGAAGACTATACCTGAAAATGCACACTTGACAAAAAATACTGGTGGAGATGGCCATTAAATTAGTACGCAGGGACTCTAGAGTGCACCTTAGATGTGTATAAAGGCATACGAAGGGTCTAGGACTAGTAGTGTGTATACTCGCCATGGAAGTGGAGACGCCCGTTGTACTGCTTCCATTGCAACAATGGTGTACCAGAGAGTTCAGCTAACTCCAAAAAGTTAGATCTAAAGGTCATTGATCATAGAGTCATGTTTGTTAGTTATACTTGTATGAATAATAACCTGCATAACTCATCATAGCATACATCCATACTTAGGCATACGCATTGCAGATCCTTATCATATAAATTAGTATGAGCTCTTTTATATAAGGATTTATATTTCTGAAACCGTAACTTATAAGTTTGTATGGGCATTCATATAAGTTAAGGTACTCATGTGATGTTAGTGTAGCGATAGATAGTTTACTTTCTGCACAGTTCTTTACTTTACTTACTACACTTCTTTTTAGTATTGCTTTACTTACTTTACATATGCTATATAGAACTGCTATTATAATGATATAACTGCTAGAAACATACTCAAGATAGAATAGTTCCACTGTCACCTGCTTCCATTGATACTGCTTTGTTTTCCTCCGCTACCATCCTCCCACTCAGTGCTTAGGAGTTGTGGGGTGAGGCGAGGATAAAATGGCTTAATCTTTATAAATAACGGTCGGTTGTGACCAAATCATTTTAGGAGCTCGAGGAGCAGGAGCACCAAAACGACTAGTAGGATGATGTGGAAGGACCTAAGGAGCAGTTACCGCGCACTACCACTACTCAAGTTCAGCATCAGCTGATGACATGTGTTTCAGTTACCGCTTCCGCTTAGAGTTTGTTGTGAGAGAGAGAGATGTTGTTTCCATTTGACATGTATCGGGCATAAGCCCTTCTCTCATTTTTTGTTCTCATTATGCATAGATGTACTTTTAATCTCTATATATTATGATGTTATTGCTGTGACTTATGGACTTGATAGCTTTTATATAATTGCTTAGTTTACTTCTGTTGTCAAATTGGCCTATCAGTTAAATGATCGTACAAGCCGGCAGGATCGACATCGTGCGGTGGTGACTAACTCGTGAATTAGTGTCACCGTAAGGCGGCGGTTCTGTTCAAAAGAACGAGTAACCACCTTGGTAAGGGGGAGGGGGTCGTACAATTTTTTATTGTTTTTTGCATTTCATTTCATAGTGTAATCTCTAGTTTTCATAATTTCTAATTCATGTACTCTTTTATTTATGCAATCACGTCTTTCTTTACTTTCTTTTATAATTCCTTTATCATGATTAGTACCTTATCTCCATTTAGCACTTGATCATGATGAACTTTGGAATGGAATTAACTTTGTCATGATTTATTGCGTCGAATTCATATGCCAAGAATATATTCTCCGATCCTAGATCTGTATCCTAGATTTTACCGAGAGGTTATATGTACAACCCCGTATCCGGCCGAGCGGGATCCTCCCCAAGTGGCGGGCTCGGGACATGCTATGAGCGGCACTATAGTACATCCCCATTCAAAGACGTGTGGGTGCTCGTGCGTGTGTGCGGAGGTTTTATGTGCATAGGCTTTATATATATATATATATGTGTTTAATATTATAATATATATATATATTATATTATACATATATCAGAGGATTTACATGTACAGGTAGGAAAAAAATAAAGAGTGGAGAGGGTGCATCGGGTGGGGGCAGCAGAAATAAAAGGAAAAAGCGGGAGGTTAGGGCATAAGAGGCCCGATAAATTCCTTAGATCGGAGAAAACCAGCCGCAATCTCTCCCTCCCCCCAAGCTCCTTCTCTCGGCACTCTCTCACCTTCCCGTTATCGCCCAAGAAAGGAGCAGGCTCGATCCCCTTTCCTCTCCCGTCGCTGGCCAAGAAGAAAGGCATCCCTAGCAAAAAGAAAAGACTGATCGGGTGCCCTGTAAGGAGAAGCAAGGCAAGCCACATGTTTCACCTAGCTCCCTTTCCCGATCTCTCCAGCCTCTCTCTCTTTTTTCTTCACCTCTCCAGCAAAGGTTCGGCCAAACACAAGAGAGATACAGGGTAATTTTTCACCTCCCCAGCAAAGGAGCCGACCACTTGGAGCCAGGATCAGCCACTTGGACCTGGGATTCGAGCTCCGGCACTACCTCCAAACACGCGTCAAAGGTAACGATCTTTCTTCTTGGGCAGGTGAAGCCCTTATTTTCCATATTTGCATGGAGGATCCTCTCCACTAATGAGTGGGGGAAGGATGCTCTCCGACGGGTTGACATGTACGTCCCTGCAATTAATTATATTTAGTACCCGAAAGCGCGAGTACGGATTTAGGTATGCTGTGTGAAGCCCATCTGGACCTGTGAGCCGGATTGGTGATGTTTTGGGGTTCTCGGAGAAGACTCCGAGGAAGTTGTATATTATCTATTAGCAGGGAATGCACACCATAGCTCCGAAAAAGGGGGGGGGGTGTGCAATATATTTAGCCAGCTTATGTTAGCCGACTATTGTTCAGCTGGCAGTCGCTTGTCGAGACATTGGTGTACAGGTGCTGCAGTACCAAGCGGGGAATAGCGGGCTTAAGCCCAAATTTATGTCGGCACAAGAAGGCCTAATTTGTTTTTATTGTCGGCCTGTGTGCTGAAGTATGGAATATATATTCCTATAATTTAAATGTCTGTGATGCTCTGTGAATGTGTTTTATCCTTTTCATCTTAGGCGAGCGGTATGTTCGTGAACCGCTCGCCCCATGGGGACCCCGAGGTAAGGTTACCGAGAGGCCCTTGAAGGTCAGTAATGGACTTTCAGAACAACGTAGTTACGTTATTGGCTGGCCGATTTGGGCTGCGTGAAATAGAACTGTTCGACGAGGTTACGCCATTGGTAGGGCAGATGAGAAACATTTTATATAGACCCGAGGAGGGACCTATAGTTAGGAGAGAGTAGGCCTTCAGATTCTCCTTAGATGATCCGGTCGGCCAAGAGAGCCTTCTGAAGGTGCCTTAGCTCAGCCTTTAGCTTGGGAGAGGAAGATTTTGTTAGTCATCCGGGTATGCGTAGGGACCTCCACGTTGAGACCTTGGGTCTATCCCTTGTGTTCCTTGTCATGTACCTAGATCGTTCGCTTGAGGGTAGTTGGTGCGTGGTCATCCCTTCCCCAAGGGTCGAACTCCACAAAGACCGATTTTTCGGTTTCAACATTTTTGTGCGGTGAGCGTGGAGAGTGACAAGCACAGAAGAACTCTGGCGAACGCCATGGCTATAGAAAGGGTCATGCATTGATACTTTGTATGTAAGGTCTTCATACCTGGAGTCGTCCCATCCTTGAATTTAGGATTTTCGGACAGTCGACTTTAAGTCTATATTAAGGCATCGAAGGTGATATAATGCTCTTGGTTTTTTAAGCATCCAGGAAGATTAGAGGGAAAATATTCTCCCTCTAGGGTTAGGTCTCGAGATGCTCCCACTTTCAGGCTTCCATATTGCTGGAAGGGTAGGGATCCTTGATGGACATCGTTATGACCCTGTAGATGAGCCAAGACGATTTTCAATACCCGTCATAAGGCTTTCACCTAGCTGACTGAACCGACGGTATCACCCGGGAGCCCGGACGATTCTCTGTTGACATCATTATGACCCTGGACATCGTTATAAAATTTGGAGTGACAATGCTCCAGTCACAATCTATGTGGACAATTGAAGTATTCGTTTAACAGACCCCGAGCAGATCCCGCTATCAGTCTCTCACCTAGCTGGCAGGGCTAGATCTCACTCGAGGGAGTCTGCCCTAGACCCCGAGCAGATCCCGCTGTCAGGCTCTCACCTAGCTGGCAGGGCTGGATGTCACTCGAGGGAGTCAGCCCCAGACCCTGAATAGATCCCACTGTCAGGCTCTCACCTAATTTGCATGGCTGGATGTCACTCGAGGGAGTCTGCTCCAGACCCCGAGCAGATCTCGCTGTCAGGCTCTCACCTAGCTGGCAGGGTTAGATGTCAATCGAGGGAGTCTGCACCAGACCCCGAGAAGATCCCGATGTCAGGCTCTCAGCTAGCTAGCAGGGCTGTAGGCTCACTTGGTGGTTGGAGGTTATTTGGATACTTTGGAGGACCCCGAGTGATGCTCGGCCCCAGGTAGACCCGCTGCCTGGCTCCAACTAGCTGGCAGGTCTGTAGGCTCACCTTGGGGGTAAGTGACGCCGAGTGCTGCTCGGCCCCATGTAGACTTGCTGTCATGCTTTCACTAGGTGGCAGGGCTATAAGCACACAAAAGGGGTAAGGGAAAGAGAGTTTGGAGTTTGGAGGTAGTTTGGATACTTTGCAAGACCTCGAGTGCTGCTCGGCCTCGGGTAGACTCGCCGTCAGGCTCTCACTAACTGGCAGGGATATAGGCATACCTGGGGGTAAGGGAAAGAGAGTTTGGAGTTTGGAGGTAGTTTGGATACTTTGCAGGACCCCAAGTGCTGCTCAGCCCTGGGTAGACTCGTTGTAAGCTCTCACTAGCTAGCAGGGTTGTATGCACACCTGGGGGTAAGGGAGAGAGTTTGGAGTTTCGAGGTAGTTTGGATACTTTGCTGGACCCCGAGTGTTGCTCGGCCTCGGGTAGACTCAGTGTCAAGCTCTCACTAGCTGGCAGGGTTGTAGGCACACCTCGGGGGTATGGAAGAGAGTTTGGAAAGAGTTTGGGCACTTTTAAGGACCCTGAGTGATGCTCGGCCCCAGGTAGAACCGCTGTCTGGCTCCTACTAGCTGGCAGGTCCATAGGCTCGCCTGGGGGGTAAGGGACCCCGAGTGCTGCTCGGCCTCAGGTAGATTCGCTGTCAGGCTCTCACTAGCTGGCGGGGCTGAGGCACACCTGGGGGGTAAGAGAGAGAGAGAGTTTTGAGTTTGGAGGTAGTTTGGATACTTTGCAGGACCCCGAGTGCTGCTCGGCCCCGGGTAGACTCGCCGTCAGGCTCTCACTAGCTGGCAGGGCTGTAGGAAAACTTGGGGGGTAAGGGAGAGAGATTTTGGAGTTTGGATGTAGTTTGGATACTTTACAGTACCCTGAGTGCTGCTTGGCCCTGGGTAGACTCGCTGTAAGGCTCTCACTAGCTGGCATGGATGTAGGCACACCTGGGGGGGGGGGGGTAATGGAGAGAGAGTTATGAGTTTTGAGGTAGTTTGGATATTTTGCAGGACCCCGAGTGCTGCTCGGCCCTGGGTAGACTCATTGTCAGACTCTCACTAGCTGGCAGGGCTGTAGGAACACTTGGGGAGTAAGGGAGAGTGAGTTTGGAGTTTGGATACTTTGAGGGACCTCGAGTGCTGCTCGGCCCCGGGTAGACTCGCTGTCAGGCTCACATCTAGCTGGCAGGGCTGTAGGAACAGCTGGGGGGAAAGGGCTAGCTTTGCGTGTACAAAAGAATAAAAAATATATGGCTTTGTTGTTTCACAATGTCAAGAGAGATTGTATACTGATTGTAAGAAATAGTATAAGGGCAATTCAATAGCAGAGAGCATAACTGATATCGAGTGGTTCAAAAAAATCAGAAGGGGCACGGAGAGATTAGTGTCCTAAAGGCAAATTTTGAATTCTCTCAAAATTTTTCTTTGGGTCGGCTCCCACTCGCCAGATACTTGGGGTTGGACATTTCTTTCCGAGCTTGTACCAACCTTTAAAAGAGAGGGGATTGTGTACAACCCCGTATCTGGTCGAGCGGGATCCTCCCTAAGTGGCGGGCTTGGGACATGCTATAAGCGGCAATATAGTACAGCCTCGTTCGAAGACGTGCGGGTGCTCGTGCGTGCCTGCGGTGGTTTTATGTGCATAGGCTTTATATATATACGTTTAATATTATAATATACATATATATTATATTATATATATATATATATATATATATATCAGGGGATTTACATATACAGGCAGGAAAAAAATAAAGAGGGGAGAGGGGGGCATCAGGTGGGGGCAATAAAAATAAAAGGTAAAAGGGGGAGGTTAGGGCAGAAGTGGCCCGATAAATTCCTTGGAGCAGAGAAAACCAGCCGCAATTTCCCCCCCCCCCCCCTAAGCTCCTTCTCTCGGCCCTCTCTCACCTTCTCGTCGCTGCCCAAGAAAGAAGCAGGCTCGGTTACCTTTCCTCTCCCATTACCAGCCAAGAAGAGAGGCAGCCCTAGCAAAAAGAAAAGACTAATCGGGTTCCCTGGAAGGAGAAGCAAGGCCAGTGATATGTTTCACCCATTTCCCTTTCCCGATCTCTCCAGCCTCTCTCTCTCTCTCTCTTCTTCACCTCTCCAGCAAAGGTTTGGCCAAACAAAAGAGAGAGAGAGAGAGGGTAAGTTTTCACCTCTCCAGCAAAGGAGCCGGCCACTTAGAGCCAGGATCGACCACTTAAAGCTGGGATTCGAGCTTCGGCACCGCCGCCAAACAAGCATTAAGGGTACGATATTTCTTCTTGGGCAGGTGAAGCACTTATTTTCCATATTTGCATAGAGGCTCCTCTCCTCCGATGAGTGGGGGAAGGATGCTCTCTGACGGGTTTACATGTACGTTCCTGCAATTAATTACATTTAGTACCCAGAATCGCGAGTACGGATTTAGGCATGATGTATGTAGCCCATCCAGACCTGTGAGCCGGATTGGTGATGTTCTAGGGTTCCCGGAGAAGTCTCCGAGGAAGTTGTATATTATCTATTAGCAAGGAATGCATACCATAGCCCCAAAAAGGGGGGGGGGTGTAATATATTTGGCCAGCTTATGTTAGCTGACTGCTGTTCAGCTGGCACTCTCTTGTCGAGACGTTGGCGTAAGGGTGCTGTAGTACCAAGCGGTGAATAGCGGGCTTAAGCCCAAGTTTATGCCGGCCCAAGAAGGTTTAATTTGCTTATATTGCCGGCCTGCGTGCCGAACTATGGAATTGATATTCCTGTAATTTAAATGTCTGTGATGCTCTGTGAATGTGTTTTATCCTTTTCATCTTAGGCGAGCGGTATGTTGGCGAACCGCTCGCCCCGTGGGGACCCCGAGGTAAGGTTACCGGGAGGCCCTTAAAGGTCAGTTAATGGCCTTTCAGAACAACGTAGTTACGTTGTTAGCGACACGATATGGGCTGCTTTAAATAGAACCATTCGACGAGGTTACGCCATTGGTAGGGCGGATGAGGAACATTTTATATAGACCCGAGGAGGAACATATAGTTAGGAGAGAGTTGGCGTTGAAATTCTCCTTAGAGGATCCGGTCGGCCAAGAGAGCCTTCCGAAGGTGCCTTAGCTCAGCCTTTGGCTTGGGAGGTGAAGAGTTTGCTAGTCTTCCGGGTATGCGACGGGACCTCCACGCTGAGACCTTAGGTCTGTCCCTTGTGTTCCTAGTCTTGTGCCTAGATCATTCGCTTGAGGGAATTAAGTGCACGGTCACCCTTCCCCAAGGGTCGAACTCCACAGAGACCGATTTTTCGGTTTCAACATTATAGATATAAGGGGAACAATCATAGATAAAAGGAGTTGTATGCACTCCTTGAGAGAGGACGACATAAATCTACTGGATTGGAGTCAAATCCTATAGTAGGGTTTACCAACTATAGCAAGCTTATGGGTTTTGACTGGCCAAGAGGTCTTAATCGATTAACCTAAGGTTAGTCGAGAGCATATTCTTGAGAGTGGCGCTTTTGTAGGTTGGGAACCTCCATGATCGAATTTGGTAATTAGAAGCTTGCATTTTATTATTTCATCAAAGTTTATTTTAATCCAACGGGATTTTATGTCAAGTGCTAATCTTCTCTCAATTAGTTTAAATGCATTTTTTCCTTGTTTATAAAAACCACTGTTTTTATATTCGATAAAATAATATTAATTTGCGTGAGTTGAAGAAATCTATAGACCAGTAAAAATACGACACTTAATATTTTATTTTAAAATAACTTATACTATGAACGATAGGTGCTCTTGCCTATAATTCATAGAATTTTGAGATACTATTAATCCTAATCATGTTTTTGGCGCTGGTGTCGGGGGAGGGGGGGGGTATATTTGTGGATATTTTGAAAGCACGAATTTTATTAGTTTTATCATTTTATTTTTCTCTAGCCCATTTCACTTTTTAATTTTATTTTTCAAATTCCATTATATTAAGTGACGGTTATTTTATTTTTTTTCTTACAAAAATACTATCTCATTTGTCCACCAAGGTTGCTGAGCTTCAAAACAAACTAAATCTTTTATAAGCTGCAAAAAAACGCCACATTTTTTGTAAATTTTGTGGTACTTCTCATCGAAGTGAGTATTATTAGCTTTATTATTATTATCAAAAAAATTTTTATGAAAATAATTATTCATGCTTTAATGATAATTCTTTTTCAAATATTAATGAAAATAATTTTTCAAATTTTACAAATTTTTCTAATTTTCATGAAAATAATTTTTCGAGCTTTGACAAGAATAATATTTCTAATTTAAATATTTTTTTTCCAACTCGAATGTTGATTTTTCTTGTTGGCAAGATCATCCAGAAAGATTCTCGAGTAATGAGAATAATTTTTTAGATTCGATTTGTTGTTCTTCTTTCATACCGCAAGTTGCGTCTTTTAGTTTTGGGGAATTTTTGCAAATTCAATTTCTTTCTCCTCCCCAAAATTTAGAAACTATTAGTACTTGTTCTAGTGATTTTTCTCCATCTTTTGATAATTTAGCTATTGCAAAACATGAATCTTCATGTACCTCCTTAGTTTCTTATACCGTAGATGAAGAAAAATTATTATTTCAAGAATTTATTTATTATATGGATGCATTAGGTGAATTAGAAGAACATGTTTCTTCTCCTACTCCTCCCGATTTTTCTCCTCTTCATCATTAATTTTCAAGAACAACTTATAAATATTTAGGAATTCAAATTCATAAACCTGTTGTGTCCAATGATTTTATATTAAATGAATTTCTTAATAGCAATTTTATTTTAAAAAATAAACAACCAAAGTTTGATCTTTTAATTTCGCAACGGCCTCCTCTTCGCGAAATTTTTTCTGAAATGCTTATTTTTGATTTTTCTTATACTAACGATTATCATGTAGAAGATGAGTCGTTGTAATCAAACATCATCCACGATCCATTTGTCGCTCCTCTATAAAAATTCAAATTACCTCGGGTATGTATAGGTTATTTGGATTTACATTTTAAAGAAAACCGCCCCAAGGAAAATCAGGAATCATGCAGAAAAGTTGCCGGGCGAGCGACTTCAGCACATTCACCAAAATGTGAATTAAGGGAGTTGCCTGTTCACTTCTATTTTTATTATCTTTTTTCTTAACCAAAGTCGTCTAGCTTAAAGATGGGAAAAATAAAAATGCTCTTGAGAGACACCCCTTGTTTATCTTTTAATTTCTTGCATTTTTTTCTATGCATTTTTCTTTTAAATAGTTTTTCTTTTCCCCCTCCTACTTGGCTTATAAACATTGGGGATAATGTTTATTTTTAAGTATGGGGTGGGATGTCCTATTGTTGTTTTATTTTAAAATCCAAAAAAAAAATGAAAAATATTTAAAAAAAAAATTTATATGAAAGGGTCATATTGGGCTTTCATCCCACAAAATGGTCTAGTACCTTATGAACCCATCATTGGGTAGTACTCAGGAAGTCCATGTAAAAACAAATTAAGATTTTCATTAATGCTTATTAGTATTTATATTTTTAGAAAAAAAATCAAAAATATAATAAACCCTAGCATAATTTCTTTGTTATTTACAGAAATCTAGTTTGAGTCTATTATTTTTATAATTTTTGATTTGATAGTGCTTTATTTTATCATAGTTAGTTAAATTTAATTTAGGTGAATTAATTTTAAGAAATATCTTTTGTATTAAATTTGTTTAGAGTTATTTTTTAGCACTTTTTTTCATTTTGTTCTAATTAGTTTCAATTTTGTGGTACCTTAATTCTAGTCACTTATGCTTTAAGATTCTTAGGAAAATTTAATTTACTATATTTTTTTCTCTATGTTTTAATTTAATCTAAATATTATCTAGCCTTTTCCATTGTTTTCTTCATTTTCTTGTTAGATCATATGTTATGGTGATAAGTGGATAAAATTCATTATCCTATGATAAACATATGCAATTTTCTTTTTACTTTTTAGATCATATGTCATGGGAATCAAGCATTCCTTGGTAGACATTTTAAACCCCCAGGAATAAATGGAGTAAGAGGATAAAATTCATTACTCCCAATCATTTTTGTTTTTATATGAAAATAGAAAATATATATTTATTCATATGTCATGGAAAATGAGAGGATAAAATTCATCATTTTCTTGGTAAACATATGCAAATATAAATAAAATAATAAAGAAAAAATGTTGGGGGTGAGAGGATAAAATTCATCACCTCCAATCAAAAACCTCTTCATTTTCCTTATTCTTCAACCCCATTAGCCAATATAATTATTTTATAGGTAGAGTAAAATACTAAGAGAGCATAAGTAGTAGTTTAAAGTTTTCCTTCAAGTCTCTTTTTGGTGAAGGGTGTTAATAATTCTAGTCTAATTTTATTTTCTAAACTACTTTATTTTTAAGGCAAATTAATTTATATGAGAAATCTTTGCACAATATTTTGCTCTTCACATTTTAATTTCATATTTAAGGATTTAATTTTTGAATCCCTAAATTTTATTTTTAGCTTACTTTTGATTTAATAAAATTTTAGTTTAATTAAAAATTACATTAATTTTTTATAAATATTTCTCATTGTTTTACTCTGGAATAGCAAATGCTTATGTATGGGGTATTTAATAAAACAATATTTATAATTATTTTAATATAGTTTTTATTTAATAATTAATTAATTTTTATTTAGTTTAAATTAATATTTGTATAAATTAGTTTCTTTTCTAATTTCAGGTTACTCTGAGCTTTAATTATCAATTTGAAGCTAACAGGACTGATTAGGAGACGAATCTGAGGAAAACTAGTAAAATTACAAGTATACCCTCCCCTCCAGTCACGGGAATGACATGGGGATGTGACCCTTGTCGCGGTGGTGCCTGCCTCTAGATGTTCGAGATCGCTTTCTACCTCATTTATAGTTACATGCCCCAAATTGATAGGCGTGACATGGGGCGTGATTCTAGTCACAGGCGTGACATCCCCCCAAGAGCTCCAGATTCCATTCCATGTCTGATTAAAGTTACATGCCATAGTCACAGGCATGGTCAAGTGGCATGACCACCAGCTCAGGGGCGTGATCAACCATTAAGTGGCCAGTTTCCGAACTAAGCCATTCTAGTTCACACGCCCTAGGTTACGGGCGTGACCTAGGGGCGTGACCTCTTTTGAAACTGCAAGATTAACTCCCACCATTTCAAGTTCCCTCCATTTTCAGTAATATTCAAGAAACGCCCTAGGTTACGGGTGTGGCCTATGGATGTGATCCTCCAAGTACTCAATTTTTACAATTTTTCTCCAACATTCCCAGGCTTTCAAGACGACGGTTCTGCACCTTATACGCCCTAGGTCACGGGTGTGACCTAGAGGCAACAGATTTTACTACAAATTCCAGATTAGACTAAAGGTTGGAGAGGAAGATTTTGGAGTTTAGTTTTTCGTAATTTAGCATTTCTTTTCTGTACTTGTCATTTCATAGTGTAATCTTTAGTTTGCGTAATTTCTAATTCAAGTACTCTTTTATTTATGCAATCACGTCTTTCTTTTTTTTCTTTTGTAATTCCTTTATCATGATTAGTAGCTAATCTCCATTTAGCACTTGATTATGATAAACTTTGGAATGAATAAACTTTATTTATTTTTCTCAATATTATCAAGCTCTCTACTTTGCTCACTTCGATTTATCTTTGAATTTATTTGCATTGAATTCATATGTCATGAATATGTTCCTCGATCCTAGATCCATATGCTAAATTTTATGGAAAGGTTGTGGATACGAGGAGATCACTCAATGATAAAAGGAGTTACATGCACTCCTCGAGAGAGGACGACATAAATCTTCCGGATTGGCAACAAATCCAATAGTGGGTTTCACCACCTAAAATAAGCTTAGGGGTTATGACTGGTCGAGAGGTCTTAATCGATCAACCTAAGGTTAGTCGAGAGCGTATTCTAGAGAGAGGCACTTTTGTAGTTTGGGAAACTCCACGATCGAAGTAAGTAATTAGAAGCTTGCATTTTATTATTTCATGAAAGTATATTTAAATCAAAAGGGATTCTATGTCAAGTGCTAATATTCTCTCAATTAGTTTAATTGCATTTTTCCTTATTTTTACAAACAACTCTATTTATATTCGATAAAATAATATTTATTTGCTTGAGTAGAAGAAGTCAACATGCCCGAAAAAATTTGATACTTAATATTTTTTTAAAAAATCCTATACTATGAACGATAGGTGCTCTTGCCTATAGTTCGTAGAATTTGGAGATATTATTAGTCCTAAATTTTTCCCATCACCCTTCGAGGCCTTATCTTATAGGAAGTGTCGTAATCTATTAGCTTGGGTAGAAATAGGAGAATCTAAGATGTATAAGCGTAAAGATATCGAAGGTGTGCCTTTTATGATATGTTTTATTCGGGAGCGACTACAGATTGCTCAGGATAGGCATACAAAGTACTATAATACCATGCACTGAAACACTCAGTTTTTCGTAGGGGATTAGGTTTATCTCAAGAACAAGTCTTTCAAAGTTGTATCCCGGATTCGCCACATGAAGAAGCTGAGTCCAAGATACCTTTGGCCTTTTGAAATTTTTGAGCAGATTGGTTAAGCTGCCAATTAACTTGCCCTTTGAGTAGAGCTAAGTGGTTTGCATAATGTGTTTTACTTATTGGTGATGTGGAAGGCAGTGCAAGAGCCTGCGTAAGTGGTATCTGTAAATCTTGTGCCGATTGATAGTGGGTTAACAATGAGAGTCAAGCTCATTCAAATCGAAGACATGGAGGGAAAGCAGGTGCGGAATAAGTCATTCAAGATGGTCAAGTTCTGTTGGGACAACTGTGGCTGAAAGTATCTAGCATGTACCTAAATCACCTAGAGGGGGTGAATAGGTGATGTTTGTTTCTTTTTGTGAAATAAAAATTACATAAAAATTAAGCACACAAACATCGAGATTTATAGTGGTTCCCCAAGTTGGGTACGTCCACTTTCCTGCCTCGCCCATCTACCATAAAGGGCTAGATTCGGATACTTCACCAAACTCAGATTTATATAAATCTTACACATCGGAGACTTAACTCCTAAAACTCGAAGACGACGCTCCTACCACTCGATCCACAAATGGTTCTACCACTCAATCAACAAACAGATCTACAACTCGGAGAAAATCTCATACAAAATTAAATGATTATTTTAAAATAATATTTCACACAAACTCTTACAAGATCTGAAAGCTTCACACTGACGTTGTTCAAAAATTGAAGATCTTGAAAATCTTGGAGAACTCGGAATATGAAATCTTGGATGATCTTGAATCTCGACTCTTGAATCTTCAAATGACTAGGACTGGAGTAATAGAGATCTTTAGAGAGAAACAATCCAGTCATATTGGTCGAAGAAGATTAAATTGCACTGCACGTCAGTGGTCGATCGGAATAATCGCGAAAACCCTATAGCCGAGTCGATAGATTTCCGATCTTGGAAAGTTTTCTCGATTTTGAATTTTAGAGCAAGAGAATGATTATTGTTGGAAAGGAATTATCCTTAGGTATTTATAGAGATCCCACTTCCAAAGGATATAAAACATTTCCAAAAATAACTTGCGAAAGTTACTGTGCATGGCTGCCGCAACCCGAACCTGAAGAAAAAAATTGTCAGAAAAATGACCTAAGTCATATTCGTCGAGTATCATCGAGTATTACTAGTATACTCACTGAATAGTCATTAATATACGATGAATTTTACTTAGACAAACTCAACTCGAGCTGGCTAGCCACTCAACGCCAAGGGTAGAGTCATACTTGACGAATTTGTCGAGTATCAGCTATTATACTCGACGAATTCGTCGAGAATAGGCTAATAGACTCAACTCTCTCGACGCTATCGAATCAAAGCTCTCGACGCCAAGATCTATCCAATGCTCTCGATGCAAAGATGCACTCGAGAAATTTTCCATAAGAAAAATCAGAGAAGTAGCGTAGAGATGATTCGATGAATTCGGCATGTATCATCATGTATATTCGACGAATTTGGCAAGTATCGTTAGATATATTTGACGAATTCAACGAGTATACTTGATGATACTCGACGAATTTTACTTAACTGTTTCTAATTGTTTTAGAAATTCTACACAAGTATATAAGCCGAATTCGACGAGTGATTGTAAGCATATATGACGAATTTGACAAATATCAATGATACTCGACGAATTCGACGATATCCCTTATGATACTCTATGAATTTTACTTGGGTAAAAATTCTTTTTTTTTGAAATGAAGCTCATCTTATTCCTTGAACCTCCCCATGTAATGGGCATAGAAGTACACCCCAATAGATAAATTACATGTGAGTCAACACTATGGCCTACACAATGAAGGATAATATTGTGTAGTCCCATGTTTACGGACCCACTGTAACCTGACATTGGTGTGTACTTAGCATTGTAAACCTACAAGTACATAACTATAAAAAAAATATCAAATACAGTCACACTTAATATTAGCTTAAATGGACCCTTCTTCAAATCAGGGTTATTATGGATACAATACCCAACAATCTTTCCCTATTTGAAGAAGTCAGAATCTTATAAGCTAAGGTGAACTGCACAACAGTAATAAAGAACATTAACTTGAGCAGATAATTAAAATTAAAATAGATATATAAAAATTTAAAAACAAAACGCATTTCCAGTCAAAAAAATATAAATTATATATATATATATATATATATATATATATATATATATATATATATATATATATCAATGGGAGTTTTTGGTTTGGAGGGGGGTCAACTACAACCACACAAAATAATAAACCCAAAAAATAGAATAACCCTCAGCCTTGCATCTCCTGGCTCTTCTGACGCTGTCTGACAAAATAGGCCTTGGGCTTTGGGTAATATCTTGGGGGGCTGGAGGTGTTGTAGGATCATCATGCTTGGGCTTTCTGAAGTGGATCCTTCTCTTTAAGTAGGCCACTTCATACTTATGCCATTCATCTCGATCATAGTGATCCCATCTATTTTCCCCTCCAATTTCGGCCATGGTGAAGGAGTCTATGATTATTACTCTTGAGATAGGAATCCACACCTCAGCCATTTATCTATATCTGAGCAGTGGTTCTCTGACAGGTTCTTATCTTGTAGTCGAAGGGCCTCCATCATACTTTCTTCTTTTGTTTACTGGAGTAGGATGTATATCTTCGCTCACTTTATCTTCTAGAGAATCAACAGCAGCAGCAGCAGGTCTGTCCTGAGAGAAATCCTATGTATCTGTCAAAAAATGAGAGTATTCCTCAATAGGATGAACTTCATCATGAGCAAGCACAATAGGTACTTGAGCTTCTTGACCTGGCCTACCACAAATCTCCTTGTGAAGCCACGAGAAATTGTCATAACTGTAATCATTTACCCCTTTGAAGTTTGCTAACATTGCTTCCTCATGCGCATCCACCTTTGCTACCACCTTAGCTTTAATGGCCTCCTCCCCCTTTTTGACTTCTATAGCTAGAGCATTTTCATATGCTTCCATGTTCATGTCATAAGGAGACATTGATTGATTATGAGCTACAATCATTATTTTGGCATTTGTATCAACATTCCACAGAACATTTTGATTGCTCTTTAATCCGTTCATAACAAAATCAACACCTTTTTCTCCTTGTGTCAACCATGAGTCTAGCTTGGCATCTAGCTTGTCAAATCTGACCTTAACCTATGTTAGGATGTTGTTCAGATCTTTTTTCTGTTTCCTTGACCTTTTTCAGAACTCTTTGCATGGAGGAATCAAAATAAGCTTTCTTCTTGGCCAACATTGCTTCTATGCTCTGCAGGATTGAATTATAAGAACTAGAACTTGAGATATTAGGAATAGGCGTGCTAGGAAGATCCTCACTAGAAGACTCATCTATCGGCGGTAAATGAGCTTTAGAAGTTGTACTAAGGACTTCAGCAATAGTTAGAATTTGAGTCTGCTCCTTTGCATCTCCCTCCTCGTCTGAAAGATCCACAACTTCCTCTTCAGCAGGAGGTGCATCTGACATCTTCCCTATCCTTTTCTCAAGGTTATGCATAAGCCTAGCAACCTCAGTAGCAACTGATATTGAGGGCCTTGTCAGCTCCCCCTCAGAAGATGAAGTAGGAACAATTTCTGGGAGAAGGACAATTAGGTTCTCTACTAACACTTGCTCAGAACCATCATTTACATTATCAGCATCTTTGATCTCAACAACAATCATTAGTACCTCAATGATATCTATCTCATATTCATCCACATGCAAATCCTCCTCAATAGTAATATCATCCTCGACCTCCTCAGGCACTAACTCTTCAACAGAAGTCTGAGCCATCTTGGCAACCTCTATCATCAGATTCTATGTCTCTGCAACTATCTCAACTACCTACCCCTAAGCTCCTGCACTCAAACTCTCATGAGTTTCCCTGGGGGTTGGAGTCAGGATCCTTTCCACAGGAGCTTATTCTTCCTCCTCCTCAGGCATAACTGGAGCGCCTTCTGGCCTCAAAAACTCCTATCCCACCTTGAGAGAATGGAAGAGTTTATTTTCTTGAGGTGAGGGATAGGCACACCTTTGGTCATATCGAAATTGTCTCTATCCATTTGGGTTCAATTACAAGCTGATAATCCTCCCAAAGTTGGGAGTGCGGAAGCTGTCCTTGATTTTCTCAAATAATAGTGCACCCCAGTCTAATCTTTTCCTGAAGATGATTGTCACTAGAACCTAGAACATTTCTGAAGATAGATGGTTGTGTGAACCAGCCTTACAAAGCAGCACTTTTTCGATGATATTATATAATAGTTTTCCTTCTTCGTTCATTCCTTTCCTCTTGATTGCTTTTGTACCTCTGGGCAAGCCACATAAAAACATAGCCCTTGCAAAGTCTTCCTCTTTGAGGTGATCTGATTCGTCATAAGCTGCGAGCCTCAAGAGCCTGGTGATATGATAGTCCTTCACCTTAATGGTAGTTCTATGAACTTTGCTCTTTATTACCGTATCCTCATGTCGGAGCTTTGCATTCTGAAAGAATTCAAGAACGTCCTTGTCCAATATTTAGCAAGGATGTTTGAGGACAAACGATAGATCGTCTTTCTCTAGCATCAGGATTTATTTTTGAATTCATCAAAGGCTGAGGAAAAGCTTGTTCGAACTAATTCTCCGCACCCTAGCAATAAACTAGTAGTTCGAGGAGCCATAGAGAATCACAGGAAATCTCTGGACTGTTCTGATTGTAGAAACTGTTTGCTGTCACTGACGGTCGGCGAGAGCAAGTGAATGATCGAAGAAGAAGTTGCTAGAAATCGGCTTGAAGGAAATATTTGATGGAACTCGACTTGGACTATTGTCATTGACATAATCAAGGAGAACGGGAGCAGGGCTGCGGGAGGGCGACGACGAATCTTTTGCAGTAGCCGAATAGTCGGGAGAATAGTTTGGCGAGTCTGTCGGTTTGGTTTCAATGAAATGGAGTGCGGTTGCCCCTAACACTCCTTTATATATATATATATATATATATATATATATATATATATATATATATATATATATATATATTATTTTAAGACATGGAAAGGCGTGTGCCTGATTAGTCGAGATTCTTTGGATCCAATATAGGAAATAAAAGGTGACCTAAGTGAAAATCAACGAGTTTCCCCGAATGCAAAGTAAAGTTTGGAGAGTTTCTGCGAGTATATCAGTGAATATTCGACGAATTAACGAATTTTGTTGACCGATACTCGTTGATTTTGCCTTGGACAAATTTCTTCCTTGATGAATTTCTTGAGTGATTTTCTCTTGTTGGCCTTCTTCATGAATCCTTATTCAGCATTCCATATTCTATTTTGAAGAACAAGAACTTGGCCTCATCTTGCGGCTTTGTGAAAATATTTGCGACCTGCTTATCCGTCGTGACATAGCTGAGGGCTATATCCATGTTCTTCGCATGCTCCCAGATGAAATGATATCACACTTTAATGTGTTTTGTCCGGCTGTGAGAGACTCGATTATGCGCAATCGCTATTGCACTAGATGAGTCACAATACATAAGAATATCTTTGAACTTTAGTTTGTAGTCTTCGAGTTGATTCATAATCCATAGAAGTTGTACTCAACATCTACCCGTAGAGATATACTCTAACTAGGAAGTATAGGTTGCCACACAATTCTTCTTCTTACTGCTCCTTGAAATAAGCCGTCTTCTGAGGAATTGGCACGTCCTGGAAGTTCTTTTCTTGTCATCTCTGCTTCCTGCAAAATCGGCATCTGAAAAAACAATTAGTTCGACATCATTATTTCTCGGGTACCATAAGCCAAGATTGGTTGTACCCTTAAGGTATCTTAGAATTCGCTTTACAGCGACGTAATGAGATTCCTTTGAGTTCACCTGAATTCTAGCATGGACGCATGTTGAAAACATTATGTTTGGTCTACTGGCAGTGAGGTAGAGCAAGAGTCCAATTATTCTTCTGTACTTGGTTTCATCAAAAGGTTTCCCTTTCTCATCCTTATCCAGAGACACAGTTGAACCCATTAGAGTCCTCATAGAGGTTGCGTTCTCTATTCTGAATTTCTTTAGCAACTCCTTGGTGAACTTCGTCTCAGAGATGAAAATTCCATCTTCAGATTGCTTCACCTAAAGTCCTAAGAAATAGTTCAGCTCTCACATACTACACATTTCAAACTTCCCATGCATAAGTTTTGAAATCTTCTTGCAAAGATTGCCTTCCGTAGAGCCAAATATAATGTCATCGACATATATTTGCACTAACAAAATCTTTCCTTTTACTTCCCTAAGAAATAATGTCTTGTATATCTTTCCTCTTGTGAACTTGTTATCAAGAAGAAAGCTAGACAACGTCTCATACCAAGCTCGTGGAGCTTGCTTGAAGCCGTAAAGAGATATATAAAAAAAGTAAACATGTTCAAGAAAGGTAGAATTGACAAAACTTGGGGGTTGCGCTACTTATACTTCCTTTTTCAGATTCCCATTAAGGAATGCTGACTTCACGTCCATTTGATAGACCGTGAAGCCTTTGAGGGAAGCATACGCAAGAAACAACCTGATCGCCTCGAACTGGCCATTGGAGCAAAGGTCTTGTCAAATTCGATCCCTTCTTCTTGTCTATATCCTTGAGCTACAAGCCGGGTTTGTTCTTTATGATTACGCCATTCTCATCCAGCTTGTTTCTAAAAACCACTTGGTGTCGATCATATTTTGTCCCTTGGTTCTGGGCACCAACTCCCAGACTTTGCATCGTTCGAACTGGTTGAGCTCCTCTTGCATTGCCATGATCCAAGAGGCATCCTTGTTTGCTTCTTCAAACAACTTTGGCTCGACCTGAGAAAGAAAACTAAGATGCAATAGCTCATTAGTTGTACCTCTTCTAGTTCTAACACCCCCGTCTGGCTCTTCAATGATCTGGTCAGCTGGATGATGTATTAGGTTTCTAAACACTAGATTTCTTCCTCTTCCACCAGCAGGCTCTACAATATTTGGTGCATCCTTTGGGGCTAGTTCATCTAGTGGTTCTTCATATACCATGCATGGATCGATGATGTTGACTGAGCTTGCAACATCTTCTTTGACTACTTCATCCAAGCTTAGTTCCTTGAACCTGGTACCTCCATCTGCACCAATAACACTAGACGACCTGCTTTGGAGCATGCTTGTATCATCAAATACAACATTAATAGACTCTTCTACCACTAGGGTTTTGTTATTAAAAATCCTATACGCCTTACTATGGCTACTATATCCTACGAAAATGCCTTCAAAATATTTTTCACTAAACTTTGTGCGGTAATATTTCCAATTATTATATACAAAGCATTTACTTCCAAAGATTATAAAGTAGGACACAGTCAGTTTTCTACACTTTAGTAGTGCTTAGGGAGTCATATGGTGGTTCTTGTTGATTAGATCTCTGTTTTTCCTGTGGCAAGCTGTGTTGACTGCTTCAGCCCAGAAGTACTCCGGAAGTAAATCATCATTCAACATAGTTGTACATTTTTCAATGAGGGTTCTATTCCTTCTCTCAGCAACTCCATTTTTCCATGGAGTATGCGAGGAGAAAAACTCATGAATGATACCTTGGCTTTCACAGAATTTTTTCATGGCACCAGACTAAAATTCTATTCTGTGGTGTCTTCTAATTTTGAACACTAAGTAGTTGAATTCGTTTTGAATTTTCCAGACAAAATTAGTGAAAGAATCATAGGTGTCTGACTTGTGATTCAGAAAGAACACCCAAGAAAAATGAGAGTAGTCATCAACAATTACCAATGTATATACTTTACCTCCTAAACTGTGAATTAGCATGAGACCGAATAAGTCCATATGATGTAAACACAAACTTCTCAGGAAATCCTTTTCAGCAATACCCTTAAAGGTAGCCCTTGTTTGCTTACCCATTTGGCATGGGTGACATGGACTCCTATTAAGGAACTTAATGTTGGGGGCATCACGCACTAAGTTGTGAGAAATAACATATTTATGGTTTTGATATTAATTTGTGCTAATCTCTTGTGCTATTGGTCACAAAGAGACACTATCTTTTGCAAGAAAACATACTGGGGTAGGATTGTCTAAACATAGGAAATTTAAACAAAATATATTTCTACTCTGAGTGCCTATTAAGATCGTCTCCAAATTTGTAGACAACTTTATCAGATACTTATCCTTGTAGAACTCAACGATATAGCCTTTGTCATATAGTTGACTTATGCTTATCAAATTATGCTATAATCCTTCAACATAAGCCACGTCTTTGAAAGAAAGTATTCCATTGGAAATCATTCCGTAGCCTTTAGTAATTCCACTGTCTAACCCTCCAAATATTACTTTTGGTCCGTCTTTGACTGGGGTAAATTTTTGTAGTATTCTTCTTATCCCAGTCATTTTTCGAGAGCATCTACTGTCCAAATACCAGATGGGATTTTTGTTGGCCTTTGGACATACCTGCAATGACAAATCACTTTACCTTAGGAACCCAAACATATTTGGGTCCTTGGTTCCTTATCAGCTTACCACCTTTATGAACATTAACTTTGGAAGTGGTCTGTCTCGCAGGGTTAACTCATGGAGTTTCAAAATTAGTAGGGTTAAACCAACAATCTGCGCCAAAATGACCAATTTTGCCGCAACAATAATAGTCAAACCTATTGTACCTTCTCTTGTATTCCTGCTTTACCTTTTGAACATGAGGTCTAGCATGGGTAACATATTTTGAGGGGAAGCCTCTTGATTACATCATATACAGGGCTTCTCAATCTCCGTTGCCTTAGGTACAAAAGTTTTGGCTTTTGATGCCCTCTTATAGTTATGTCCATGAACATAAGAACCATAACTCTTGAGTTAAATCTCTTCATAAGGTGCTTTGAAAACACTGGCACCATAGTCTCGGGCACGGGTCCAACCCTGGTATCCCTTCTTGGGCTCTACATAGGTAGGCCTAGCAAGATGACCGTAGGATGGCTCAAGGTCAAACTTGTTCGTCAGGGAGATTACCTTCCTATATGAGGGTTGACCTAGAGGTGCCTTCCCTTTTTCTTTTGCACTAGCTTTTTTAGCAGCCTTACCTTTACTAGGTTTGTGGCCAAGAATACTGCCCATCTTCGGAGCTGAGAACTCATTGATGAGAGGAATAATAGTCTTCAGCTTGGAGTAACTTTCCAAAAGTTTTCTCTCAACCAAGTGATTTTCTTCTAGCTCATCAAGGTATTTCTCCTTTCGACTCAATGTTTCAGCAAAGCCTTTGTGTTCCACTTTCAGGAGTGGACTTCCTCTCTGATAGGAAGTAATTTTGCTATCTCCTTCTTTAGACTGGTTTCCACTATCTTGAGGGAGGTAATCTCTTTCAACTGTGTTTTTCCTACCTTACAGCATTTGTCAAACGCTTTTAAATGGTTCTCGTGTTTAATCATTAATTTAGAATCCTCTTCCTCAAAAGAATAGCCTTCAAGACCATTTTAGGAGATATCCGACTTAGAGAGTATTGTGTGCGAGTTTACCTTCCTGTGGTACTATGGGTCGCCAACTTCCTCGACTGATTGAGCCATAAGCCTGAAGTTTGCTTCCTTATTCTCGGAGCTGGACTCGCTTGAGTTGTTGTCACTAAGAGTCTTGGACTTCTTGGCGACAAAGATCTTTTCTTCTTTTCTCTTGCCCTTCAAGGATCTCTTCTCCACTTTCTTGGAGCCTTCCTTCTTCTTGTACGGACACTCCGCAATCATGTGTCCTACCTTGTTGCAACAATAGCACAAATCGTCAGAGGGACAATGTTTGTTATGTTTTGATTTGTACCTGTCCTCTCGGTTATAGCTTTATCTATAATGATTACCATCGCGATGGGATTTCTTAAAGTTAGATGAGGATGATGGATTCTTCATCTGTCTCCTCTTACTGAGCAGTTTCTTGAAACTCCTTAGATATGACAGAATACTCTCTATCTGATAACTCAGATCCTTACGTGCTAGGCTTGGAGTCTTCTGGAGTGTTTGGGGCACGAGTCCTTACTGGTGACACAGCTTTGGAATTTCTTGAACCTTCCGCCTTTAGAGCTACCGAGTTCTGTTTGCTGGAATTACGGTTTATTTGCTCCTCCTTCTTTCTGGTGTTCATCTATAGTTCGTAGGAGAGCAATTTTCCAAAGAGGTTCTGAGGGTCAATCTCAAGCAACTTCCCAAACTCCCTGATGGAAACAACGTTAGTTTCCCAGTCCTTTGTCAGGGATCTGAGAAACTTGTCGTTTAGTTCTCTATTAGTGAATTTTCTACCGCAGTTTGTGAGACAGTTCAGGATCTTGAAGAACTTCTCGAAGTTGCACCAATGGTATCATTTGATCCTTGCTCAACGCTTCGTACTCCTAATTCAGTAATGATCTACGGTCATCTTTAACTTCTTCTGTTCCTTCCATCAGAACAACTAGGCAGTCCCATATTTCTTTAACAGATTTGTAGTGGAATAGGTTTTGTAACATCGAGTCGTCCACTGCACTTGCGATAATATTTTTAGAATCTTGTCTAAGGAGACAAAGGAAATTTACTCCTTTGTGAGATCCATCATCTTTTTGGGAATCAAGATATCTGGGTTCAGAGTTGAAGCTTGCATAGGTATATGCAGTCTGCCTTCCACAATCTGAAAAATTCTTGGATCTGTAGCTTCCATGAAGAATCAGACTTTCTTTCCTCATGGGAAAGTTCTCTTTCGTGCACACTAGTAACTTCATCGAAGATAGGTCTTTACTTCTGTCCATGGTAACTAGACGGAATCTCTTGATGCTAGAACAAGAATCTTGTTCAAGGTGTTAACCATATATCGAACAAAATGCCCCTCTAATACCAACTAAAAGGATCTAGCGCCTATCTAAATCACGTAGAGGGGGGTGAATAGGTTATGTTTGTGTCTTTTTGCGGAATAAAAATTACTTAAAAATTAAGCACACAAACACCAAAATTTATAGTGGTTCCCCGAGTTGGGTACGTCCACTTTCCCACCTCGCCTATCTTCCACAAAGGGCTAGATTAGGCTACTTCACCAAACTCAGATTTCTACAAATATTACACCTCGTAGCCAAAACTCCTACAACTCGGAGTCGACACTCCTATCACTCGATCCACAAACAGATCTAATACTCGATCCACAAATGGATCTACCACTCGATCAATAAATGAATCTACCACACGATCCACAAACGGATCTACAACTAAGAGAAAATCTCTTACAAAAGTAGATGAATATTTTACAACAATATTTCACACAAACTTATACAAGATCTGAAAGCTTCACATCGCCGTTCTTCGAAAATTGATTATCTTGAAAACCTTGGAGAACTCGACATATGAAATCTTAGAAGATCTTGAATCTCGACTCTTGAATCTTCAAATGACTAGGACTGGTGTAATAGAGATCTTTAGAGAGAATCAATCCAGTCGTATTGGTCGAAGAAGATCGAATCGCACTGCACGTTAGTGGCCGATCGGAAGAATCTCGAAAACCCTGTAGCCGAGCCAACGGATTTCCAATCTTGGAAAGTTTTCTTGATTTTGAATTTGATAGCAAGAGCACAATTATTATTGGAAAGGAATTTTCCTTAGGTATTTATAGAGATCCCCCTTCCAATTGATATTAAAACAAATCCAAAAATAACTTGTGAAATTTACTGTGCATGGCCGCCGCAACCCAAGCCTGAAGAAAAAGAAAAATGACCTATGTCATATTCGTCGAGTATCGTCGAGTATCACTAGTATAATCTCCGAATAGTCATTGATATAAGACGAATTTTACTTAGACAAACTCAGCTAAACATGGCTAGCCACTCAACGCCAAGGCTAGAGCCATACTCGATGAATTTGTCGAGTAACAGCTAGTATACTCGACTAATTCGTCGAGTATAAGCTAATAGACTCAACGCTCTTGACACCGTTGACTCAATGCTCTCGATTCCAAGATCTATTCGATGATCTCGATGCCAGATGCACTTGATGAATTTGCCTTAAGAAAAATCAGAGAAGTAGTGTCGAGGTGATTTAACGAATTCAGTATTTATCATTATTTATATTCGACGAATTCAGCGAGTATCATTAGATACATTTGACGAATTCGACGAGTATACTTGGTGATACTCGACGAATTTTACTTAACTGTTTTTATAATTGTTTCATAAATTCTACAATAGTTTATAAGACGAATTCAATGAGTGAAAGTAAGTATATATAACGAATTCGATGAATATCGATGATACTCGACGAATTCGACGAATATCCCTTACGATACTAGACAAATTTTGCTTGGGTAAAATTTCTATTTTTCTGAAATGAAGCTCTTCTTCTTCCTTGAACCTCCCCATATACTTTTATAGAAGTACACCCCAATAGAGAGATTACACGTGAGTCAACACCATGTCCTACATAATGAAGGATTATATTGTGTAGTCCCGTATTTACTAACCCACGGTAACCTGACATTGCTGTGTACTTAGCATTATAAACCTGCAAGTACATAACTACAAATACAATATCAAAAAAAGTCACAATTCATCTTAGCTTAACTGGAACCTTCTTCAAATCAGGGTTATTGTGGATACAATACCCAACAGTGGCCATGAGGAACGATCATGGGAGCGCGAGCAAACCATGAACAAGGAGTTCTCTGAGATTTTTCATTGAGGTACATTTGTATATTTTGTACTTCTTTGTTATTTTCAGAGCTATTTAAATTTCAGGACGAAATTACTTAAATGGGGATATTTATAACACCCCAGGTTTCCCATGTTTGAAAACAATAAGTTTTCTTATTTCTGGAAGCTATCGCCTAGCAATAGCTAGATACTGAGGGCGATAACGGGCATCGAGAACAACTAGTGGCCTCGATTGGTTGGCTCCAGGAACATCTATTGGCATCGATTTGTTACCAAGGGAGATAGATATACCGCTGTCGATAGCGATGCCATGTGTCGAGCGATGTTGGGGCGGCCATTAAGCAGTAAAGCGGTGTTGGATAAGACCAACGCCGCTGTCTAAGCTACAGCCAGTTGATAGCGTGATACAGCACGGTGATAATAAATTTAAAAAGAATGGCCGATTAAATCAGACCATCCATGTGTTTTGGCTCGAGGATCCTTAGGCTAAGATTACTCATGTGTATCTTAAGCAGAGGAGTGTATGAAGGCAATAGTCATTTCTCTTTCACACTCTCTCCACTTTCTCTTGAACCTCAAGAAAGAAGGGGGAAGAAGAAAGCTGAGCTTTGTTGTAGCTTTAAGAAATCTTAACTGAGCAATTGAAGGAGCTCTTGTGGTCAGAGTGATGATTCGAAGCTAGATCTGTGGATAGAAGGTGTTATCAATGCTTCCATCATGATCTCTTACAATTTCATGGCTCCTAGGAGATCTATAAGGGTAACGATCTTCCTTCTTGGACAAGTGAAGTACTTATATGACATGTGCTTGGAAACCCTCACTAATTGGTGGAGAACGAGAAGTTTCCAATGGGCCAATCAGTGTTATCCCTGGTATTAAACATGCATATAGAATACAGAATCAAAATAAGAAATAAGAATGTTTTCTGAAGCCCATCCAGACAAGTTGGCCTGGATTGGTGATGATTGGTTTGGCGTGTGCAGCTTGCTGCAGGTAATACTGGAGGTGTGCTCCTGGAAAACACCCTATTTTGGGACAGGAACATTGTTCTGTCCAATATTGCCCGGCGATAGTAATACCATTAGTGATAGATCCCGGTCGCATCCTGCGAGTCAGTTGTGATGGATGTGAATCCTAGGTCCTGGGGACGGGGTGTGTAGCATCAAATAGTGTGAGAACTTGGTGAGCCTAGCCGAAAACAGATGTTATTATTCAGTTTAATAATGCCTTGTGGTAGTGCTACTGCTGGAAATAACTCCTAGTGTGCTAATTTGTGATTGTGAGCCCAGGTCCGGGGACAAGGTGGGTGGCAAGTTAAGCTGTGAGACCTGTAGTGCCAGCGTGATGCCAACAATTTAAGCATGGTCAAGGCTGATCTGAACCCATACCTTATAGGCTGGTGAAGAGGTAGCTCCGCGGTGTATCATCTGATGTTGGGACAGTCAGTAAGGCCTTGACAGTAAATGCTCAATGATGAACCATTAGTCGGGGACTGAGGATGGTAGGGAGACTGGGAATCCAGTATATAGATAATGTGCCCTCAGAGCACGAGACGTGTGGCCTTGCATGCCAACGTCTGTGGTGGTTGAGATATAAATATATATTTCCATTCTACTTTCTTATAGGGAAGGAGCATCGCCGCCCTGAGTGAGGGGTGGGGTCATTATAAATTGGTCTGTTAAAGCTGATAGTTGGTTTGTTTGCCACATCTTGGTGGATTGTCCATTTGCAGGTATTGGGGAGTCGAGCGGACTGAAGCCATTTTGGCTATGCAGGATGGCCCTCGAAGGCCCAAGTGCGCAATGTTTACTCTTTTCATGTATGGACGGCCTGTGTGTCGATGTATGTAAGTCATATATTATGAAAGAAATAATTTGTAAGTCCTTAAGGCCAAACTCTTTGTTTATTTCTATGTCATTCCTATGTTTGGTTAGTGGGCATTCCTGTTGTTTGGTTCTATATAATTAATGCTTCAGTTAGAATGCAACTCTGAGTAAGGATACGTAAATGTTTTATTTCAATGCATAACTCCACTAAACTCCGTGGAATATGGCGTGTGGCCCGGCTGAACCTTCTGTTATATTCTACATGATGGATGGGGGTGTTACAAGTAGTTACCTCCTTCCTGCTCCGTAGCGTGAGGGGCCATCTCTTGCACCTTTGGGTTGGGCTCTATATTGCGCGGTAATGCTCCTTGTTTGTGATCGAAGAGTATCTTTGAGATTTGCCCAATTTGATTCTCCAAATTGGGAACGGATCTGGTGATATTCCAGATATTGGCATGATTACTTGCCACAAATTTTGTGAAAACTTTCGTGAGAATTAGAGGTTTTGGAGCTTCCTGTGGTACAAATCAGGGGGGATTGTGTTCGCTGGACACACCGTGTTCCTCAGATTACTCAAAGAGAAGATGGGGTGATTCTTTAAATCCGTGTGATATGTGTTACAATAATTAGTATTGCCTAGATTAAAGGGTGGCCGATTCTGATTATCCATGTAATCCAAATGTTCGGCCATGGTGGAAAGAGATTCCCAGTTAGCGTAGAAGAGGATGCAATCATCTCTTTTATTCCTTTATTTAACACCTTAACATGGAAAGATAAATTTGATACCATATCAACTTCATACATCCCGACCGGCTTATTTGGGCGAGACTGGGGTGTACTCCATTAATTTGTATTCATGTTCATACCTTCTATAAGATCTTAGGAGACCGCAAGTGTTTTGTTGTTTAACATTTCGTCGGGGACGACATCAATATGTTGCCTCATTTGTGAATTTAGGCCATTATAAATGGTTTGCACTTGTAATGATTTTGGGATTGCATGATGATGACAATGACAAATCATTTTTTAAATCGGTCTCAAGTATCATATAACGTTTCCGAATCAACATGGGAAAAATAAGTGATATCATTGCGCAATTTGGTCATTTTAGTAGGCAGAAAATAATTCATGAGAAATTTCTCCTACATTTGAGCCCAGGTAGTGATTCATCCTCTTGGTGGGGAACTCAACCATTGCTTAACCTTGACCTGCAATGTAGAAGGAAAAATCCTAAGCCGTAGAGCATCATCAGATACCCTATTGATTATAAAAGTATCACATATTTCAAAAAAGTTAGAAATATGCGCGTTAGGATCCTCATCCTGAAGCTCATAAAATTATACATACAATTATACCAATTGAATGATGGTTTGCTTCAACTCGAAGTTATTATTCATAATAGCGGGTCAAATAATATTTTATTGATCCTCATAAAAATTTGGCCGAGCATAATAGGACATAGTCTATTGTTCAGCCATATTCGTATCGGGATTTGGTTCCCCCATGAGAGAAGAATTAGAAGTAGAAGAAGAGGGTGAAGAAGGAAGAAAAGAAGTGTGCCCTACAGATTCCTCAACCAAATCTTGAGAATTATGGTAAAAAAAAATCTTATGCGTTGTCGAACGGTTTGCTCAATTTTCGAATCCAAAACAAGTAGATTAGACAAATTCCCTTGAAGAATACAATAAAATAAATTAAAAAATTTTAAAATAAAATTTCCTAGATTTCCTATGGACTACCAAATGACGTGTTCGCAAGAATTTTTAGTTATAAAAATATAAGATAATTTTTTTATAAAAACAAGCAAAATAATTTTTTTGGATTTTTTAAAATAAAAAGAAAAATGATAAAAGTAATAGAACTTACTTTCAAATTATCAACAAGATATCCCATGGAAACGACACAAAAAACCTGATAGCTAAATTTATGGAGACCAATTCCAAAATTAAATTGATAATGCAAATATGCATATCATTTTATAGTATAGGATTAAGTGTCGTGTTTTATGGGCTTATTGAGTACTTCTACTCACAAGGAAGTGCTATTATTTTATTGAACAAAAGAATGTGTTTTGGTTTTGAAAAGCTAAAAAAAGCGATTTAAAACAGAAATTCAATGATTAGAAGCTAGCACTTGATCTAGAATCACTTTTGAATGAAAATAAACTTTCATTTAATAATAAACCGCAAACACCTACCTTATTTACTCTGACCATGGAGGTTCCCAAAATTAGAAAATGCCTCTCTCGAAAATCGCTAAGTACTAACCTTAGGTTTATCGATTAAGACCCCTCAACAAGTCAAAATCCATAAGCTTTCTTTAGGCGGTGAACCCCACTACTGGATTGGACTCCAATAATAATATTAATGTCGTCCTCTCTCGAGGAGTGCATGCAACTCCTTTTATCTTTAAGTGATCTCCTCATTTGCACGAATCTCTCGAACAACTAGCATATGGATCCTAGATTGAAAATAAATCTCGTGACATATGAAATCAAAGCAAAATAATTCCAAGATAAATCGAAGTTGTTGGAGCAAAAAATGTCACCAACTCTCCGCGTGCTATCCCAGGATAGGTTGGAAATAGAGGAAAGTGTGGTTTGCAAGCAATAAGTTATTGGCCCTGTGGATTGAAAAGAGTGTGTTGCTGGTAGCGGCGGACGATAAAATTTACCTGCCTTGGTGAATGCCTTCCTTATGATGGGCATCTTGATTAACATGAAAAGAGGATTACAAGAGAGTTCAGGAGAACAATAAGAGAAAAATAAAGCTTAATCCAGCTTCGTATCTGCATCAGCAGCTTGTCCAGTTCTAGGTTAAGGCTCCGTTTGGGAGGACTTATTTTCACCGGTCAAGCGGTTACGACCACATGAACTGGACCTTAATTAAGGTCCGGTTCATGTGGTCGTAACCGCTTGACCGGTGAAAATATGTCCTCCCAAACGGATCCTAAGTCTCTGTGTCGCCTCCAAGCTGTAACATCCTTTTCTCTTCTAGACCCCTTAACACACACATTAGGGTAGGACATGTGTTGAGTGTGGTGTGTTAGGCTAGATAGTGACATTAGGATCCCATTAGTTAGGGTGAGCTCAAATGGGGCCCACTATAATGTTCAATACAACTCAAACCAATCTAGTCCAATTGAAACCACAAGAACAAATTGACCTAACCACTATATCCCTAACCCTAATAGAAACCTACGTGACTTAAAGCCCAATCATAGGGTCGCCAAATTGTCCAATTTGACCAAACTGCCCTAAAAGGTCAACATTGGTTAACTCAACCCTAAGCGGCTCAATTAAGCATCGCATGGTCAATTTGACCCAACAACTAAACTCCAAACCCTAATTGGAGTGCAATGGACCATGAAGCCCTATCACATGGTCACTCATTGGTTCAATTTGACCAAAGTCAACCCTAACCCTAATTTGGTCAAAATCACATACATAGGTTCCATTAGCCCAAGTGGGTCATCACCATAGCCCAACTCAGGTTGGGTGGTTTCATAGAGCTCATGATCATCATGTGGAGCAAGCCCACTCATCAAAATGACCAAGTCAACCCTTAAGTCAAACTTGGTCAACTTTAGGCCTAAGTTGAGAATTAAGGAGCCAAGCCCAATCCCAATGATCTAAGGACATAAACTATGGCCCAACCAATGTGGGTGGTGTTATAGGACTCATGACCATCATGTGGGGCTAGTCCAGTCATCAAATTGTTAAAGTCAACCCTAAAGTCAAATTTGGATCAACTCTAGGACTAAATGAGAAATTAATGAACAATGTCATTCCCAATGGGCTAAGGCCATAGACCATGGCCCATCAACAACCCATGAGCTCAATTACAGCCCCTACCCTCTAGTTTTGGAGGGTAGTGACATGCATGAGGGGTAAAATGGGAATTTTCTCAAAATAAAGAGAGAGAAAAGGAGGAAATGGGGGATGAAGGCCACTTGACACTCCTCCTCTCTACCCAACACCTCCTCTGAGCTCCCGAGCTCATTCCTAGTAGAATTTAAGGGGTGGTGGACATATGGAAGTAGGGAAGAGCAACCAACGCTCATGGCTGACTACCCCATTAATGGCACCTCTATATACTACCAATATCAGCCAAAATTAACCCTCCCATTAGCTTCATAAGGTATCGAGTAGTGGAATTTGATCCCTGTATCAAGGAAAATGATGGAGAAATGGGTTTGGAAGCATGCTCGTCAGAGAGGCTAAAATACATGGCCAACCCGCGCCATCTCCGCCGTCGGGCCCCAATCAAGGTATTTTTTTTACTCCCCTCTCCTTGTTGCTAGCTTTCTAGATCAATTAGGAGAGACATCAAGCTCAATTGATCCCAACCCCATGAGAGGAAATCTCGGTATTTGAGGGTGCTCGGGTTTCGCGGAAACTGCCGCCTCCGGCGGCCGTATCGCCGCCTAACGCTTACCCTTACCTCATCGGAGGTGGTGATGGTGGTGGACGACCGAGGAGGTGGCAGGATGGCTGAGAAATATAAGATCAACTTGCTACCGGATGGGGCAATCTAGACCGTCAGCTCATTGGAGAAGATGATGGGATGCCATCCATTTTAATATATAATAAACTATTGTTTATTTAATTTCAATCACACTTTTTTTAGTACTTTACATTTTAAATTTAGGCCCCTTACATACAGATTAATGAAACGTGGCTGACATAAAAAATGTAGCACTTTTGCTTACCATTAATTAGGAACCTTAATAAAGTTTTGGAGGAATGTAGCTCCTTGTATGTCAAATTTCCAATGACTGCTCCTAGCCTAGGTTAGAAATTTAAATGAGTATATATGATGGATTATGAGTCCACCTATAATGAAATTAGGACCATGCATGTGTATATATTAGACCTAGCGTGTGCCTCAAAACCAAATTTTTTTTGGAGAAGGTTTTCTTTTAGTTTGTTCCATTATTTGATTAATCAAATTAATGGGATTTTGGGAGTTTTACAACTCAAAATACCCCCAAATGTCTGTGGCATGCCTATGTTGTCATTTTAGGACCCTGGTAAAACTTTAGAGTCATTTGGACCTCTGTGATGAAGGTATAAGTGTATGTGGTGTGCCAATAACAAAAATGGGGGAATTAAGCCTATTTGCCTCATTGCATATCAACGAAACTCTTGCTTGGGGTTTATGGAGATGAAATACATCATCCACTGAGAAGTTAGGATTTTTGGAAAAAAAAAATCCTATAGTTTCAATTTATTTTAAATATGGCACACATTTTTATCATGATAGGAAATATGGGCATTTTAACTTGGAAAATTCTAGATCTTTGACACAAGCCCTAAAATACTATTTTTCCCCTGAAAAATTTATTGGGTTTTTTGGAATTTATTTCTTGTGGATAATAATACAAAATGCTTTTATGTCCTTAAATTCTTTTTGCTAAAAATGTGAAGTATATGTCTTGGAAATTTATGAAAATTTTACTAGATCATTATTTTAGTACTATTGACCACTCTAAAGTTTTGTAACATTTTTTAATCGATAGAAATGATGTTTATATGAATAGTGGCATTTTTGTAAATATCTTAGATTGTGAAAATCAGAAGTCAAACCTCTACGGATAATTATGAAAATTTGTTTTGACCATTGCCATATCAATTTTATCATATAGGAATTTCCTCTGAATTATTAGTACATTATTTTTGGTACTTCTTTTTGAAATGGATAATATGGTATTAATATTAATAAATAAAAAACATGGGTCAAATCACTCTGGAAAATTAGGAAATTTTGTGCACTAACCTTTGATACCAAGATAAACACCAGATAAATTAAATAGACCTAGAGGACCTCTAGTTTTGGTAATTCTTATTCAATATGACTTAGGTCACATAATTAAATAATTTTAATTATGGCAAAAAAAAATTTGGAACATTGTTAATTTCTAATTTCCTACTAATTACCACATGATGAGCCCATGATAATAATTTGGAGACTTTTTGCACAAGGAATTGGAAGTCACCTCAAATGAACCAAGGATAAAACCTTAGGTTGCATATAGCAAAGTTGACATATAGTGTTTAGGTAATTCAAAACACATGAAAATGTTACTCATTGTAACACCTCCCCTGTAAAGACCATATAATATGGGTCCGGCCGGGGCCCCATAACATACGGACGCCACAGGTTTAGTATTAAAAGATGATATGAAAACTACCCAATCTCAAAACTCCAGACAAACACAGCGGAAACAGAACAAACTGACAGAAGTTATCCACTAACGATAGAGTATCAAATGGCCTTAAGGCCTTACACAATAATAGTCCAAAACATATCAATGTGCCAAGCACTCCTAGGCTACCTCGGCATGCAAGCCGGACATAAACATAACAAAAGTAGCAAACATAAAAGGAGAAACCAAGCACAATAACACTTCATGAGGCTTAGGGCTTTTCGCCCGGCGCGCTAGCTCCTGCATGCGATCCTTGACCTGTAAGGATTTGAAGTAACGTGGGTCAGCAAAGGCTGACCTCTACTGTGTAACAAACACATCTCCTCCCGGCCATCCCTATCGGACCCCGGGGTACCACTCCACCTGCAAGTTAGCACTTCGTATACCAAAAGAGCAAATATATTAAAGCTGTAAAATAGGCTTGGATGTCTCATACAGCATACATGTTCTCTATGTTTTGTACAAGGTGAAAGGGCCTACTATGCAGCATGAATGCAACCCGGGTTTCACCCAAGGCGCCCTAGTTTGTATGCATCTAGCACAACATCAAACACTGGGTACTTCCGTTTCCCCATTGGCTTAAAGCCGCAAACACAAGGGAACTACCATGTCCCTAACGGCACACACGCCGTCACACGGAACCTTGCAAAGGCCCCACCCACACAAGGGTCATATACCCCGGGGCTTGCCCGCACATTCTGACTTCGCACGTCAGGGTTCCGTCTCACACTGACCGATTCTAAGAAGCCTTGCTGGACCCCACCCGCTCATGGCCACATTGCCCGGGCTTGTCCTCCGCTCGACTTTCTCGTCAGTCCACAGATGGGGCTAGTCTCGCCGGGACACTTCCCCCACATGACTTGCGCGCCACGGGATAGCCAACCGACCACGGAGACATAGCCGCGCCTTAGCAGAGCACAAACAAAGGTTTCCCCACCCCAATCGCCACTCGCACCGTGTCTTTCCCGTGCTCCAAGGAAACCATCTACCGCACAAAGCGGAGCTAACCTTGTCCGGTTCCGACTACGAGTACTCACTCAAATATGAGGGGGAAAACACATACATACAATGACGTATTGCCGCTGCGGATTTCTATCGAAACCCCAAAACTCGCTATGCAACATCACCAGGTCGGACCAACAATCGCGACCACGGCTTCACCCACAATGCCTAATCCGCTAACGGAGCGGATCTCTATTGCAAAGCATGCCGGGATGAGCATACTCAACCGGGTGGTCCTCTTGAACCTAGGCTACACGAATCCCTCTCATTTGAGAGATTCGGTGCTCAAAATACGAAAGGAAGGGGATGCTATTCATGCATCCTAAATCCTAAAAATCGAGAGGAGAAGCGTCGTTACCTTCCGTCCCCTCTTCCTAGACATGGATAAGATTTGCTCGGTTGAAAACCACCGCAATGCTCCCACCTTCGCGGATCTGAACTCCGCTCGCAAAACGGAGCTCCGAATCTCCACCGGCCGCCGGAGTTGACCTCCTTCTTCCTCCTCCAAGCCCTCCCTTCTCTCTAGGTTTTAGAGAGAGAGTGCCCAAGTGAAATAAGGGTTTCAAAACCCTATTCCCGGCTAAAACCACCCAGGAGCAGCCCCCCACCGTCGGATCCAAAGACAAGGAAACGAATGGCCAGGATTAGATCTGAAATCCCAAAAACTGGGCCGAACACGGGTTCACACACGGCCGTGTGCCTGGCCGTGTAGCTCATTCGCCGTCTCGACCAAAATTGAAAACCAGCAACACAGCATGTGACACGGCCTCCGACACGCCCGTGTCGCCTGCGACACGCCCATGTCGGGACCAGTGTCATGCCCCCCGTGTGCAATTTATCAACTTCGTAGTCAGAGAGGTACACGGCTTGGTGACACGGCCTCAGACACGCCCGTGTCCAACTAGACACGCCCGTGTTCATGCCCGTGTCATTACCCGTGTACCCAACCGCACAGCCCAGGTGTGACATGGCCTGGGACACGCCCGTGTCCTAGGCCGTGTTCCACCACACGACCATCGTCGACCTGAACTGGTCGACTACACGGCCCGAGCTCGACACGCCCGACACGGCCTCCGACACGCCCGTGTCGGAGCCCGTGTCACCTGCACCAAAAACTTGTCTTGGCCAAATTCGATCCCCGTCGCTCCTACAACAATTTGGGGTGTTACAATTCTACCCCCTTAAAGAATTTCGTCCACGAAATTAATAAAGGAAAAACAGGACTTAACGTAAAACAGTACCTGAGCAGAACATTTCCGGGTACTCCTCGAGCATAGTCTGCTCCCGTTCCCAAGAGAGCTCCTCACGCCCACAATTATCCCACCGGACCTTTACGAGTCTGACCTCCTTGTTCCGCAATTGCCGAACCTCTGAGTCTTCTATCCTGACTGGACGAACTCGCGTCCCCAAGTGTTCCTCTACCGGCACCGCCATCGGCTTAATCACCACGCTGGCTTCTAACAACGCTTTCCTCAGGACGGAGACGTGAAAAACGTCATGCAATCCACTTAGCTCTGTGGACAATGCCAACCGGTACGCTGCCTCTCCCACTCGCTCGATGACCTTGAATGGTCCCAAAAATCTCGGACTCAGCTTCTTGAGTCGGCGAATTCGCGAAACGCCTTTGAACGGCTTGATCTTAAGATATACCCAATCGCCCACAGCGAATTCCACATGCTTGTGGCGAGCATTAAAATACTTCGACTGCCGATCTTGAGCTACCTTCATGCGCTCTTGGATGGTCCGCACCAACTCACTAGCATCGGCTACCACTTCTTTCCCCAAAAGATTGGTGTCTCCCGCCTCTGTCCAAGACATCGGTGTTCGACACCGCCTCCCATACAGAGCTTCGTATGGCGCCATCTTGATACTAGCTTGGTAACTATTGTTATACGCAAACTCCACCATGAAGAGGTGATCCTCCCACTTCTTGCCGAAGTCGAGAGTACACATCCTTAGCATATCTTCCAAAGTACGGTTCGTTCTCTCAGTTTGCCCATCGGTTTGAGGATGAAAAGCCGTACTGAACTTGAGTTTTGTGCCCAAGGTCTTCTGCACCAACCGCCAATCCTTAGACGTGAAACGTCCATCCCGGTCGCTGACTATACTCTTCGGAATCCCATGGAGTCATACAATATTGCGGACGTACAACTCCACCAACTTTTCCACACCGTCCTCCTTCCGGTTTGGGATGAAATGTGCCACTTTGGTCAAGCGGTCCACAATCACCCAAATGGCATCATTACCCTGCTGCGATCTAGGCAACCCATGCACAAAATCCATGGAGATGTCATCAAATTTCCATTCGGGGATTGGAAGAGGCTTCAAGAACCCGCCCGGCTTCTGACATTCGGCCTTCACCAAGGCACATGTTTGGCACCGACTCACACACAAAGCCACGTCCCGCTTCATCCCAGGCCACCAATAGGACTTCTTCAAGTCCAAGTACATCTTTGTACTACCCGGGTGAATGGAGTACTTAGTGAAGTGGGCCTCAAACATCAACTCCTCGCGGAGCTTGCCGAACTGCGGTACACAAATCCTTCCGCCCTTCCTCAGAATCCCATCACCCATCTCCCAGGCACTACCCTCGCCCTTTAGAGCTTCCTCCACGAAAGGTTGGAACTCCGCATCTACACGGGTCGCTTCCCGAATACGATCGCATAAGTCACTCTGCATCTCAATCCAATTTAGTCGAGCCACGCTAGACTCGCCTCTTGCCACACATTCCAAACCAAGGGACTCCCAGTCCCGCCTTAACCGCTCATCGTGAGCTTCAATCCAATTTCCTTGCCCCGAGTATTTCCTACTCAAAGCATCTGCCACCACGTTGGCTTTCCCTGGCGTGTACTGAATCGCCACCTCGTAGTCCCCCAGGAACTCGACCCACCTACGCTGCCGCATATTTAGGTTCTTCTGATCTAGGAGATACTTCAGACTCTTGTGGTCCGTTAAGATCTCCACCTTTGCACCATAAACGTAGTGCCTCCACATATTCAACGCAAAAATTACCGCCGCCAACTCCAAATCATGGACGGGGTAATTTCTCTCATGAGGCTTCAGCTATCTCGACCCAAAAGCTATCACACTACCATGCAGCACCAACACGCACCCTAAACCGCATCCGGATGCGTCGCTGAAAATCTGGAACCCTTCGGTCCCCTTTGGCAGACTTAGGATCGGCACCGTCATTAGCCTTTCCTTCAGGGTTTCAAACGCCTCGTTGCACTCTTGAGTCCATACAAATTTCTAATCCTTGCGAGTTAGTAAAGTGAGGGGTAGAGCTATCCGCGAAAAGTTTTCCACAAACCTTCGGTAGTACCCGGCTATTCCAAGAAAACTTCGAACTTCCGCCACGGTCCTCAAAATTGGACACTCTCTGATGGCTTCTACTTTCGTTGGATCCACCGCCACCCCATCTCCACTAATCACATGGCCTAGAAATGTCACTTTCTCCAACCAGAACTCGCACTTGGAGAACTTCGCATAAAGCTGGTTCTCTCTCAATACTTGCAACACTGTCCGCAAGTGCGACTCATGCTCCGCTTCCGACATGGAATACACCAAAATGTCATCGATAAAGACGACTACGAACCAGTCCAAATAATCGCGAAACACTCGGTTCATTAAGTCCATGAACACGGACGACGCGTTCGTTAGCCCGAACGGCATCACCAAGAACTCAAAATGACCATACCTCGTACCAAACGCGGTCTTGGGTATGTCCTCGTCACGAATCCGCAACTGATAATATCCGGACTTCAGGTCCAACTTGGAGTACACCACCGACCCCACCAACTGTTCGAAGAGATCGTCTATCCGAGGGATCGGATACTTATTCTTAACAGTCAATTTGTTCAACTCTCGGTAGTCTATGCACAGACGCATACTACCGTCCTTCTTCTTTACGAATAACACCGGCGCACTCCACGGTGAAGAGCTGGGCCTGATATACCCTTGCTCCAAAAGCTCCTGCAACTGAACCTTGAGCTCGGCCAACTCCTTTGGTGCCATCCTGAAGGGTGGACGCGACACTGGTCTAGCCTCGGGCACCAACTCGATGGAGAAATCAATCTCCCGCCGAGGAGGTGCTCCCGGTAACTCCTCGGGAAACACATCTCCAAACTCCGCCACCACGGGCACTTCTCCTAGAGACAGCCTGGAGAGGCTAACCTCCAACAACGCTACTAGAGATACACCTCCCTGGTTAACAGCTCGCACTAACTGAAGTGCCGAAACTAGGGAACAGGCCACTCCATGCAGACCTTAAAACTTGACTTCCGCTTGCCCCACGCCCCTCAGGGTTACCACCTTGGACAAACAGTTGATACTGGCATGCTGCTCCGCTAGCCAATCCATCCCCAAAATCACATCGAACTCAGACAACGGCAAGATCGCCGCTAGCAATAAGAAGTCGACTCCCTCAAGACTCCAACAAATCCGGCCCCTAGCCTTGGTAGTCATAGATGACCCATTGGGCATGCGCACTTTCAACTCGGAGTCCGTCGAGAAAGACTCCACTCCAATCCTCCGGATAAAGCCTTCCGCAAGGAAGGAGTGCGACGCTCCCGTATCAAAGAGTACCCTAGCGGGGTACCCAGATACCATTACAAAGCCTACACACATGCAACAAACATAAAGGCTTGAAAGACAGGAATCTAAGGTGCAGGTTGAACTCTCGTACCTGTCACCACATCGGGTTGACGGATTGCTTCTTGTTGCCCAAGGTTGTAGGCCCTTGGCTGCACTGGTTGAAACCGAGAAGCACTCGACTCCGCCATCTTCCCTTTCTCTACGGCACTGGGTCCGGAGCGCACAGTTTGCTCCTGCCTTGGCTCTTGCTCAGTGCCCCCTTGGGTACAAAATCTTGCTATGTGGCCCGGCTTGCCACAACTATAGCACGTCTGAGGGCCCTTAGAGCGTGACCCTCCGGACGTCCAATTACTTTTCTCTCCCGACTTATATGGGGCAAGCTTCTTCTTCCATCGGCTCCCTTCCGCTTTTCCATATGACTGGGCAGGCTTCTTCTCGTCCCCCTGCTTGGGTGTGAAACCCTTGCGACGCTGGGATCGCTCCATGTCACTCTCCAAAATTCGGGCCGCCTCCACCAATTCGTTGAAACCCGCACATTTCATCGATATGAGGGGTTGTCTTAGGTTCTCCCTCAATCCATAGTAAAAGATATTGTTCCTCTCTTCATCGTCTGCCATGGTCGTCCTTGCATAACGACCCAAGCGAGTAAATTCCTGAACATACTCATCCACTGACTTGTCTCGCAGCACCAGATGTAGGAACTGCCTCTGGAGGGCTAACCTCATTGAGGCGAGTATGTACTTCTTCAGGAAGGCATTCCCAAACTCCTCGATGGACGGTGTGAGTCCTAGAAACTGCCGGCCACTGTGGCTCACCCACCATAACTTGGCATCTCCCTCCAACATAAAGGCTGCGAACTCTGCCTTTTTCTCATCTAGCACCTCTGCAGCCCTCAGAAGCTCCTGAATTCTAGCCCACCAATCCTCTGCATCTGTGGGTGTGTCGGTTCCCTTGAAGGTTGGAGGGTGGAAACTTAGAAAGTACTTCATTTGCCGGTCCCCATGCCCGACAACCACTCTCTCGGCCTGCGGCTCTGCCCTCCTGGCTTCCTCAACCTGCACGGTCGCTGTCGTGTCCGGGGTAGCAGGAGTTGCTACCAGAGCAGCGAGAGCTGCTACCTATGCTGTCGCTGCAGCTTGGGCCGCCACCATCGCTTCTGCAAGCATACGACAGAAGTCGGCCGGTGTGACCCCCATCCCTAGCGGACCTTGCGCAGTCGCACTACTTGCCGAGAGCTCTTCTCTTGGCCTCGAGGTCCCAGCCTCGTTGCTTGCACTCTAAACACAAGCAAGAAAACACAAATCAGTCTCTAATCGCAAGACTCGAACACCAGGACACTCATGGTCCTGCGATACTCCTATGTGGATAACTTCTCATACGCGACTCGACTTATACTTTCGACAGCGAAACTTCTCGTTGGAACGCGAACCTCCCTCTGATACCAAATTGTAACACCTCCCCTGTAAAGACCATATAATATGGGTCCGGCCGGGGCCCCACAACATATGGACGCCACAGCTTTAGTATTAAAAGATGATATGAAAACTACCCAATCTCAAAACTCCAGACAAACACAGCGGAAACAGAACAAACAGACAGAAGTTATCCACTAACGATAGAGTATCAAATGGCCTTAAGGCCTTACACAATAATAGTCCAAAACATATCAATGTGCCAAGCACTCCTAGGCTACCTCGGCATGCAAGCCGGACATAAACATAACAAAAGTAGCAAACATAAAAGGAGAAACCAAGCACAGCAACACTTCATGAGGCTTAGGGCTTTTTGCCCGGCGCGCTAGCTCCAGCATGCGATCCTTGCCCTGTAAGGATTTGAAGTAACGTGGGTCAGCAAAGGCTGACCTCTACTGTGTAACAAACACATCTCCTCCCGGCCGTCCCTATCGGACCCCGGGGTACCACTCCACCTGCAAGTTAGCACTTCGTATACCAAAAGAGCAAATATATTAAAGCAGTAAAACAGGCTTGGATGTCTCATACAACATACATGTTCTCTATGTTTTGTACAAGGTGAAAGGGCCTACTATGCAGCATGAATGCAACCCGGGTTTCACCCAAGGCGCCCTAGTTCGTATGCATCTAGCACAACATCAAACACTGGGTACTTCCGTTTCCCCATTGGCTTAAAGCCGCAAAAACAAGGGAACTACCATGTCCCTAACGGCACACACGCCGTCACACGAAACCTTGCAAAGGCCCCACCCGCACAAGGGTCATATACCCCGGGGCTTGCCCGCACATTCTGACTTCGCATGTCAGGGTTCCGTCTCACACTGACCGATTCTAAGAAGCCTTGCTGGACCCCACCCGCTCATGGCCACATTGCCCGGGCTTGTCCTCCGCTCGTCTTTCTCGTCAGTCCACAGAAGGGGCTAGTCTCGCCGGGACACTTCCCCCACATGACTTGCGCGCCACGGGATAGCCAACCGAACACGGAGACATAGCCGCGCCTTAGCACAGCACAAACAAAGGTTTCCCTACCCCAATCGCCACTCGCACCGTATCTTTCCCATGCTCCAAGGAAACCATCTACCGCACAAAGCGGAGCTAACCTCGTCCGGTTCCGACTATGAGTACTTACTCAAATATGAGGGGGAAAACGCATACATACAACGGCGTATTGCCGCTGCGGATTTCTATTGAAACCCCAAAACTCGCTATGCAACATCACCGGGTCGGACCAACAATCGCGACCACGGCTTCACCCACAATGCCTAATCCGCTAACGGAGCGGATCTCTAATGCAAAGCATGCCGGGATGTGCATACTCAACCCGGAGGTCCTCTTGAACCTAGGCTACATGAATCCCTCTCATTTGAGAGATTCAGTGCTCAAAATACGAAAGGAAGGGGATGTTATTCATGCATCCTAAATCCTAAAAACCGAGAGGAGAACCGTCGTTACCTTCCGTCCCCTCTTCCTAGCCATGGAGAAGATTTGCTCGGTTGAAAACCACCGCAACGCTCCCACCTTCGCGGATCTGAACTCCGCTCGTGAAACGGAGCTCCGAATCTCCACCGGCCGCCGGAGTTGACCTCCTTCTTCCTCCTCCAAGGTCTCCCTTCTCTCTAGGTTTTAGAGAGAGAGTGCCCAAGTGAAATAAGGGTTTCAAAACCCTATTCCCGGCTAAAACCACCCAGGAGCAGCCCCCCACCGTCGGATCCAAAGCCAAGGAAACGAAGGGCCAGGATTACATCTGAAATCCCAAAAACTGGGCCGAACACGGGTTCACACACGGCCGTGTGCCTGGCCGTGTAGCTCATTCGCCGTCTCGACCAAAATTGAAAACCAGCAACACGGCATGTGACACGGCCTTCGACACGCTCGTATCGCCTGCGACACGCCCGTGTCGGGACCCGTGTCACGCCCCCCGTGTGCAATTTATCAACACTTCGCAGTCAGAGAGGTACAGGGCTTGGTGACACGGCCTCAGACACGCCCGTGTCCAACTAGACATGCCCGTGTTCGTGCCCGTGTCATTACCCGTGTACCCAACCGCACAGCCCAGGTATGACACGGCCTGGGACACGCCCGTGTCCTAGGCTGTGTTCTACCACACGACCATCGTCGACCTGAACTGGTCGACTACATGGCCCGAGCTCGACACGCCCGACACGGCCTCCGACATGCCCGTGTCGGAGCCCGTGTCACCTGCACCAAAAACTTGTCTTGGCCAAATTTGATCCCCGTCGCTCCTACAACAATTTGGGGGTGTTACACTCATCCACCTAAAGTCATTAATATGGTCTTGGTACATCATTAGAAGTGTTTTTGGTTCATGAAGATCAACAAGTAGGTTTGTAGCACACTTAAGGGTTTTCGAGTTTGCACCGTCTATAGAAAAGATGCATAAGGATGGGCTGGGTATGACATTCAGGGTAGTGGAATCTAATTGATTTATAGATTCTTTTGGAGGCATGGAAACCCTGGTTGAAATCCTAGGTTATGTCACTACTTAGTATCGAGTACTAGTGCGTATATTCACTAAAGAGAATAGTTAGATCGGAGTCTGGCGAAAGATCGTCATTCTCCTAAAAGAATCCTAAGACATTAGGTTTACTCAAGAGTAATAATGAGAGTGGGTTATTAATAATGGGTAGACACTAATATAAATAAATGTCCTCAAAAAGGGATTTGGGATTTAGCCCATCATATTCCCTAGTACCGCGGCGAGCCCTTCATCGGGTAGACCTTAGGAAGTCCAGCATTAACCCTAAGTCATTTGTATAACTAAAATTAGACAAGAGTAGTCTAATAGTTAAAGGAATAGTGTAGCAGTCTCACCCATGTTGGGTTGGACTGATATCAGGACGGGTTTGTCCTATGAGTTGGAGGCTCGGGAGTTTTATATCAGGATGGGTTAGTCCTGTGAGCTGGAGGCTCGGGTGTTTTATATAAGGATAGGTTAGTCTTGCAAGCTGGAGGCTCGGGATTTTTATATCAAGACGGGTTAGTCCTGCGAGCTGGAGGCTGGGGAGTTTTATATCAGGATGGGTTTGTTCTATGAGCTGGAGGCTTGGTAGTTTTATATCAGGACGGGTTTGTCCTGCGAGCTGAAGGGTCGGGAGTTTTATATCTTGACAGATTAGTCCAACGAGCTAAAGACTCGGTAGTTTTATATCAGGATAGGTTAGTCCTAGGAGCTAGAGGCTCTGGAGTTTTATATTAGGACGGGTTAGTCCTACAAACTGGAGGCTCGGGAGTTGTATATTATGATGGGTTAGTCCCGCGAGCTTGAGTCTCGCGTTCAAATAACTTGCATGTGCATAGAAACAAATTAGTGGTGGGTCATTAGGTACTGGGCCAGTCATCACACCAATGGAAGTACATTGACTTTTACAAAGTATGAGGGTTTGAGGGGCCAGTAGGTTGTTTTATACAGCGGTCTTGAGGACGATCCACGAAAACGCACACTCGGCCAAAAATACTGGTGGGATAGCCAACAATTATTACGCAGAGACTATATAGTGCACCTAGGATGTGCATAGAGATGTATGAGAGGTCTAGGTTTGGTAGTGTGTATACCTGCCTATGAGTGGAGATGCCCTATAAGACACCCCTCCCAGAACACGTGACACGACTGAGGGGAGTCTTATGCCCAGAACAGCCGCCTTGCGGTAGTATCTGTACATGGGATAATCTGTACCACAAGCCGCCTATCCTACTGCACGATCCGATATCACAATTCCAACCCAACCAAAAAGAAGATAATAAAAGTTATAATATCACATAAGTAAATTTCCAAAAGAGTACATCAACAAATTAGAAGCTATTCAGATTCTTTAATATCAAAGTACACTAAACATTGCCCGAAGGCTACATCATAATGCTCAAACTCACAACGGTCACCGAAGGAAGTGATGGTAGTGTCGTATCAGGCCCTATCTCCCTGGCCTCGCTGTCCTCCACACCTAGCGTTGTTGTTGATCCATCGGCCGGGTATCCTCCTAAAATGGTAGACGTAGTAACCGTTAGTCATAAAGAGTAAGTGGTTATCACATCCACTAACCCTAGTGGCTCTTAGGTACCAGTCGGAGCAAAAGAAGGAGGAGCTAAATATAACAGTAGTATATAATCAACAGATGACAAGTGCGTTATAATTAGTAGTTCTTATATATGTACATATATATTTTGACACATTTAAACTAAGCATGTATGAATAGTGATTAGCAATGAGTAATTGGAAATCTACACTAACAACACATTAATCAAAAGAATAGAAATTAATGTAACTTATAAAAATGCTCATACAAATTTATAACATTAGGGTTTGGTACATCAAAGTAACTCATCATATAAAAGTTCTCATACAAATTTATATGATGAGGATCTTATGCGATGCAATGCAATGTTATGATATGAATGCAATTTGATGACTCAGACATGCTCACACACACCCACACTGTTATGCCGACATAGACTTGTAGTTCCTACATTTCGAGTAGGTAGCTAACCTCTCAGCCATCATTAGTTGTGGCCAAACGGTGATAGTAGAGTGGGCGTCTCCACTACTAGGCTGGCATCGACACTACTAATCCTAGGCCTCTGTACACCTCAATGCTAAGAACACAATAGCGGGGTCTCTGCGTACTATGGCTCAGAAGGGGTCTCGGGTAGATATGCACAATGAACACTGTCAAACTGGCCTACAACTTGCACAGAAGTAGCCTTTGTGAGCGTATCACCATAGGACCAATCCCAACCATCCACTGGCATAGAAGGAACCTTTGGAATGAGCACCGAGGTCCAAGCCCAACTGCCCATGGTCTATCTATTAACTCCCATCGGTGTGATGACTGGCGAGCCCTAAGACCTTCCACGCTATCCTTAACCCAGGATTATGACACCGCTTGTCAACACACACTGCATATAATTACACTTGGCCATGCCAACAAACATCCAAGGACTCCAACCGTGTCCCTTCTCATCATACCAATTCCGTGCTCAAAAGCACTCAAGGGAACCACACTGAGTCCCTTCATAACAACTTACCGGTGCTCTAAGGACCCAAGGTTCACATTTTATACAGGTGGTGAACCACCTTATATAATACACTAGCCCCACACTACTACCCGTAGGGAGACGCAACTCTAAGCAGTGGACTGCATCAATCATCACTTCAATATTAGGATTACGGGTCAACTCAAAACATGTCCATGTGGTATACCTCGTTCAACTCTTTCTTTAGAATTAAACATGTGCACTTTAATAATACCATTTTAGTCATCTTCAACAGAGCTAATTTCATAATCCTGCAATTCATCACGACATATACTACCCCTAAATTTTATCAATCACACAAAGATGTGATCACAATATCATCACTTATTTTCCGTCCGATCTCCCGGTTAATCAACTCATAAAAATAAGGTAATCATTAATTATTAAGTCATCGTGACTACGCATCACAATTTATTAAAACTAGATTTAAAGAAGCTACAATCCACTGAAAATTACGAGCAATAATAAACCGAAAAGGTATCTTTGAGGGCTACAACTTCCATGTTGAGCCTGGGATCTAAATCCAAATCCATTACACCCGAAAATTTGATATTGATCATGCCATGTACACATAGACAAAACGCAGCCTGCACATTTATTATTACAGTGCAGCTATTTTGACTAAACATTCCCGGAGCTTCAGATCTCTTATGAAAACGGGTAACCATCCGTTGGAAAGTTCGTTGTGAGGGATACCACTTTTGTGTTGAGCCCAAGATCTATATCTGATCAGATCATGCCCCAAAACGACTGTGAAGTCCGCTGAACACAAGAAACAAATTTCTGTACAACACTTTGAATGCATCGTAAAGAAGGATGAACGGCAACAGTTCATCTTATTCCCCCAACCATCGCATAAAAACAACCAACATATCGCAACCATTTTCTCCCTCATTTTTCCATGATTCTTCATGAGATCAAGTCCACCATCCTCGTAATGAAGAGAGGAGATGATTGAAGATTATCATACGACGATCGGCTCCCTAGAACAAAGTTCTAGCGTGGCCCCTTCTTAGGAAATCTCCATGAAACTCCCAAATCAAGCTCTCTTGAGACGATGTCTCTCCTATATTTTAGATTTAAAGATCTAGCACCAAGGGAGAGGGTAGGAAGCTAACTTTATTTCCGACCATGGATCGCTTCCTCCTCCTCGGCGACATGACGGAGTAAACCTTGTCTCCTGCAATGAAGTTTGTCACCAAGAGAAGAAGAATGGCGGGCAAAACATGGACAACGTATATAAAGGTGCGGCCCAATAGACCTAGGATGTTTTCGATCTGAGAGCTACCGCCGTGTGATTATACATTTTGTAGTTTAAACTACTAGGGAAATTGCAAGTCTTTATTATAGAAATCATGTTTTTAAGTTTTATTTTGACCTTATTTTGTATATATTTTAATACCACTAATGTTTTCTTTTTTTTACAGGTTTTCAGCAAGTTCGTCAAGCTCATTTTGTTGAGCTCATGTCATCGAGCTCATCTATTCGTTGAGCTCAGCCTTCAATTTTGCGGTCGACGAATGTCCTCAGCATTTGTCATGCTTCGCCTTCAGCCCCAGTTCGTTGAGCTCAGCATTCGTGAAGCTCCGCCAATTTCGTTGACATCAGCTTTTCGTCAAGCTCATTTCTTCAAGCTCAGCCAGTTCGTCAATCCCAACATTCAGTCCTACGGTCGACGATTGTCCTCAGCATTCGTCAAGCTTTGTCTTTATCCCCAGTTCGTCAAGCTCAGCATTCGTCAAGCTCTGCCAATTTCGTCGACCTCAGCTCTTTGTCGAGCTAAGTTTGTCAAACTCGTCTTCAGTCCAGAATTCGTCAACCTCGCCTTCAGCAAATTTCATTGACCTCACCTTCTTTCTTCGACGTTCGTCGACCTCATTTTCTGTGTTCGATGAACGGTTCTTTTTGCCAGAATTCGTCGAGTTTAGCCTTTTCGTCAAGCTCTTCCCCTTCTAAGTTCGATGTTTGTCGAACTCATTTTTTGCGTTCGACGAACGGTTTTTCCGCCATTTCGTCGAACTCATCTTTCTTCATTTGATGATCATCGAAATCCCCTCCACCTTCTCATTTCTGATTTCGTCGAGACCTCTCTCCTTCTTTCGTCGAGCTTACTTGCTGCTAGAGGACAAGTCAAGCTTTTTAACAAAAGCCTGCTGCCACCATTAATGCACGTCACCTGTACAAAAGCAATCATCATTTCCCGCCAGAACCTGTACCAAGGTCAACTCCTGTGTATGGCTTAAGGCATCTCCTGCTCCTTGAAAATCTATAAATAGAGCCCCGACCCTTGAGAAAAATATAAAAATTTTGGGCGCGGGGAAGTGCTACCATTTTCATTTCTCCCTTAGTGTTCTTCCTTTCTCATATTTTTATTTCAGTTTTTCTGTTTAGTTTTTATTTCAGTTTTCTATAATCGCTTAGTTTAGTTTTTTTCTATTTCAGTGTTTGTGCTAGCAATTTTTTCATTTTCCTGCAGTGTAATAATTTTTTTTCCAAGTGTAGCTCTTTGTTTTAATTTAATATAAAGCTTGTTTATTTTTCTTGTCACTATTTTTGTTTCCAAGCACTCCTACACATCTCTCCTCCTCCACTTCACCAAGAGTAACTAGTCCTCCTTGTACTCGATCTTGTTGATAAGAGATTCGAGTTGATTAAGTAATGACACTCTAGTTTGCTTTTTCTTTGTATGATTTAGACCTTGAATTACTCTTCATTAATCGGATTTGGAGATATATCATCGATGTATATTTTCCATCTTTGTTTCCACTCTTAGCTAGCCGAGAGGCTTGTAGATTGGACTGAACACTCAAGAGGAAAGAGAGTTACACACACCCCTTGAGAGAGGCAGATGTTAAATCTCACAGATTGGAGTGAAATCCAATAGTGGGGTTCACAGCGTAAAGCGATCTTTAGGCCTCCAATTTGGATGAGAGTTCGATCGGACCTTCTTAAACTCACATGGGCATGACTTCGAGAGGAGTTTGTTCATGCTTTAGGAACCTCCACGGTCAAGGTCCTTTACCTTTTTAAGTTGAGTTTATTATCAGATTTTTAATCAACTTTTGCCGAGGTGATTCTCGATCCAGTTATTTTTTTTTCATCGTTTTAGCCGCTCGTTTTAAATCAATAGTTTTGGTCTCTCTAATTAAGTGCAAGTTCTTTTTTTTATGCAAGTAGTCTTCCCTTTTAATTTAGTTAACATACCCTAAAACAATCCATCGATAATATAATAGTCTTCGTGTGAGTAAGATTACTCAACAGTTCCCGGATTTTAATACGACACTTGTGTCCCCTTGCTACAATTTGATAGGTATACTTGCCTAGTTGGATTGCTAGTTCAGTTTTATTCTCTTTGCGTGTATTTCATCCACCAAGTTTTTGGTGCCATTGCCGAGGAGCAACTTTTGTTGATAATTTGAAAAAATGAACCTATTTCTTTTATCACTTCTCTTTCTCGCCCTCTTTCCTAAAGATTAAAAATTCAAAAAATATTAATGCTCTTAATAGAAACTCACATCACAATTTTTCTACACCACATAACTCTCTCAAAAAGGGCAATGTGGCTTAAATTCAACTATCTTATCTAGTATCTTGTGAACCCTTCATCGGGTAGCCCTTGGGAAGTTCGGGAGTTAAACATTAAAAAAATCTATTACAAAAAAATTAGTAGTTCTCTTTTTCTAGTTTATTTTTCTCTTTCTTTATCTTCTCTTCTGCTAGTGCATGACCCGCGGAAATCCGCTGGATATTTTGGACTTGGACAACGAAATTGAGCGTACTCTTCGGAGAAGATCGCCATTTCAAGGCCCTACACTCCAAATACCGGTTGAGGATTCCGAGTCATTTTACCCTAAGAATGGAAGAGCCCATCGTAGAGGAAGCCCTACATAAGCCTATGTCCTATTATGTACAACCGAATCTAGAAGGTACAAAATCAAGAATAGTTCGCCTTGCTATAGCTAATAATAATTTTGAACTCAAGCCTAACATAATTCAAATGGTTTAGCAGTATGTGCAGTATGACGGACTTCAAGGTGAAGATCTGAACGCGCATATAACTAGCTTTCTTGAGACTTGTGACACCTTTAAAAAAATGGTGTTATATATGATGCTATTAGGCTAAGACTCTTCCCTTTCTCTCTTAGAACTAAGGCTAAGCAATGGATGAACACTCTACCAAAAAACAGCATCACCACCTGGGATCAGCTAACTGAAATTTTTTTGGCAAAGTATTTTCTGCCAGCTAAAACAACAAACTTAGGAATGATATTTCTTCTATTGGACAAATAGATTCTGAAACATTGTATGAAACCTGGGAAAGATTTAAAGAACTCTTAAGATGATTCCCCCATCACGCGCTGCCTGTATGATTACAAGTGCAGACGTTTTATAATGGGCTAAATCAAAGCACAAAGCAAATTATAGATACAGCTTCCGGTGATACCTTAAACCACAAAACCCCGGAAGTAGCTCTTGATCTTTTCAAGGACATGGACATGAACACATATCGGTGGAATGTGCCTAGGTCACGTCGAAGCAAACCTCCATGTATCTTTGAAGTAGATGACGTCTCCCAGCTAGCTATGCAAGTGGAAGTATTAAGTAAAAAGATAACGAAGATTACTGCTGTGTCCGCCCCTAAGGTATGGTAATCTACAATTCCTGCTCCCGAATAATTAGATTATGTTAAAAATATGCTTAGAAACACTTTTCATAATTTTTATGCTGCAAATTTTCCAGCTCCGGGTTTCGCTTTTCCGAATAGTTATAATCCAGCTTTACGAAACCACCCTAATTTTTCAAGGAGTAATCCCTCGAACGCAATGCGCCTGCCACCACAAAATGATTTTTCTTGCACCGCCTCCACCTCTTCAAAATTATCAAAAAACTCTAAGCTTGGAGGAGTTACTTTATAAATATATAAAGACAAATGACGCTACTATAAGAACCCTAGCCGGGACGGTTAAAAGTTTAGAGAATCAAGTAGGACAACTCGCAAAAATTATTTCTGAGCGACCTGCTGGGTCTCTTCCGGCTAATACCGAGCCCAAACTGGGAGAGCAAGCGAATGTTATAACTCTTCAGAGTGGGAAGCAAGTTTTTGGTATGGTTAGCGAAGAGCCCGAGGAAAGCTCTGCCCCCGTTTTGAATATTCCACCATCTATTGAAAAAGAAGTTTTCACTCAACTCACTGCTTTATAAAAATATCTCACTCCACCACCCATCTTTAAAAATGATCCAACTACACCATACCCTTCTGAACTTAACAAGCAACGTTAGGATGATCAATACTCCTACATCCTAGAAATATTTAAGCAAATCCACGTAAATCTGCCTTTCCACGAAGCAATCTCCCAGATGTCAAAGTACGCTAAGTATTCTAAGGACCTCCTTAATAATAAGAAGTTAGAAAACTTATTGCATGTCACACAAAATGCCGAGTGCTCTGCGGTCTTGACAAATGGTTTGCCAAAGATGATCTGTGATCTGGGTAGTTTTTCTATTCTGGGGGTTTTAGTGATCTTTTTATAAAGCACGCATTGGCCGACTTAGGTGAGAGTATCAACCTGATGCCCCTCTCATTATTCAAGAAGTTAGGAATTGGTAGCCTCAACCCCACAAGCATGAGTTTCTAGCTCGCTGATAGATTCGTTAAGTACCCATTAGGAATCGTGGATGTTGTCTTAGTTAAAGTCAACAAATCCATCTTCCCGGTGGATTTTGTCATATTGGACATCGAAGAAGACATCGAGGTTCCCTTGATTCTTGGCCGACCCTTTGATAAGTTGTTTTGTAACTAAACTATTAGGGTGTTTTTATGTCTTTATTATGCAAATCTTGTCTTATAAACTTATATGTTTACCCCCTTTTGTATTTATTAATCTCACTATTGTTTTCTACTTTTTTTTCTTCATGATTTCTCAATTTTAAGCTCAAAGGACCTGACACGGCCACCTACACGGCCGTGTCATGGGGCGCGTCACATGTTCCCAAGGACTCCATCCACTAGAGGCAAAATTCCAAAGATCATCCCGAGAAGGACATGGCCACCAACACGACCGTGTCACCGCCGTGTTGACAGCCGTGTCAACCTTGCTGTGTCAACATGGCGTGTTATTAGAAGCCAAAGATCATCCCGAGAAGGACACGACCACCAGCATGGTCGTGTCAACATGGCGTGTCACCAGAAGCCGAAGAATTTTTAGAGAAGGACACGGCCACTAACATGGCCGTGTCGTCGGGCATGTCGCCACCTCCTCCACACCTGCTGCCCGCCATAAATGCAACCCACATCATATCCCATCAACTATAGTGGACACAGCTAGCAACACGGCCATGTCACTGTCCATGTCATCATGGCCGAGCCCATTCTTCCCACGACGCCATGATCATTCCCGCCAAAACCAGAGCCCGAGGTCAACTAGCACAGGACACGGCCACGAACACAGCCGTGTCACCGGCCGTGTCAGCCCCTCAAGATTTTCTATAAATTCAGCCCTTACCCTTGTTTTCCATATAGTTCTTGGATGGTGTAGAGAGGTGCTGCCCTTTTATTTTTTGAAGATTTTTATGCATTTTCCTTTCTCTATTTTTTCATTTTAAGTCTTTCTTAATCCTTGCTTAGTGCTTTACTTATAAAAGTTTCTAGTTTCTGTTAGTAGCTTAATGTTAATGCTAGTCTAGTTTTAATTTCCATGCATTTGTAATTTTCATTTCCAAGTTGTAAGCTTTCTTTATCATTAATAAAAAAGGTGTTGTTTTCTCTCCTCTTTCTACCTTGTTTTCATTATGTTCTAATTCTCATCTCCTTTTTTCCACTTCACAATAAGTAACTAATCCTCCTTGTACTCGATCTTGATGATCCGAGGATCGAGTTGATTGAGTTATGATGCGTTAATTTTACTTCTTCTTTTAGGGTTTAGACCTTGAATTACTCTTGATTAACCTTTGCTTGGAGATATATCATCGATATATATTTTCTATCTTTGCTTTCATTCTTGGCTATCTGAGAGGACGATAGTTTGAAGTGAGCGCTCAAGAGTAAAGAGAGTTGCACGCACCACTCGAGAGAGGCAGACGTTAAATCTCCCGGATTGGAGTGAAATCCAATAGTGTGGTTCATAGCGTAAGGCGAGCTTTAGGCCTCCGAGTTAGACGAGAGTCCGTCGGACCTTCCTAAACTCAGGTGGGCACGTCTTGAAAAAAGCTTGTTCATGCTTTAGGAACCTTCACGATCAAGGTACTTTACCTTATTAAGCTAGAGTGTTTTTATCACATTTGTTTATTCAACTTTTGCCAAGGTGATTCTCGATCGAGTACTTCTTCTTCTCATGGCTCAACCCCTTGTTTTAATCGATAATTGTGGTATTTCTAGTTTAGTGCCAGTAGAACTTTCATTTTATGCATGTGTTTTCCTTTATGCTAGTATTCTTTCCTTTTTAGTTAGTAAACAACCCTAGTTTTACTTCGATAAGATAATAGCGTTCTTGTGAGTAAGATTACTCAACGATTCCCGTATTTAAATACGACACTTGTGTCCCCTAGCTACAATTCGGTAGGTATACTTGCCGAGATGGATTGCTAGTTCGGTTGCTTTTCTTTTCCTAACGAATAGTAGGACACCAAATTTTTGGCACCGTTGCTGGGGAGCAACTTTTGTTGATAATTTGAAATCACGAACCTATTACTTTTATCACTTCTCTTTCTCACCCTCTTTCTAAAAACTTAAAAATCAGAAAAAAATTTAGTGCTCTTAATAGAAACCCACATCACAATTTTTTTATGCAACCTAACTCTCTCGAAAATGGCAAAGGGCTTTAAGTGCCACAATCTTGTCTAGTACCTTGTGAACCCATCATTGGGTATCCCTTGGGATGTTCGGGAGTTAAGCCATTAAAAAAAATCTATTTCAAAAAAAAGGAGGTTTGCCCTTTCTCTTTCTCTTTTGTCTTTCTAGTTCTTCTTTTGTTTCTTCTTCTCTATCTTACTTTCTTCTTCTAGTGCATGACCCGCGGAAATCCATCGGTTATTTTTGACTTGGACCATGAAATTGAGCGCACTCTTCGGAGAAAATTGTGATTTTAAGGCCCTACTCTCCAAATATCAGTTGAGGATTCCGAATCATTTTCTACCTTGAGAATGGATGAACTGAATGTGGAGTGAATCTAGCGCCAAGTTGATGAAGCCTTGCAAAGAACTATGTCATATTATGCAAGGCCGAATCTCGAGGGTACAGAATCAAGCATAGTTTGCCCTGCGATAGCTAATAACAATTTTGAACTTAAGCCTAGCATAATTCAAATGGTGCAGCAGTATTTGCAATATGACAGACTTAAAGATGAAGATCCGAACTCACATATAGCAAGCTTTATTGAGATTTGTGACACCTTCAAGATAAATGGTGTTACGAATGATGCTATTAAGCAAAGTCTCTTTCCTTTTTCTCTTAGAACTATGTCTAAGCAGTGGATGAACACTCTACATAAAAACAACATCACAACCTGGAATCAATTAACTGAAAAAATTTTGGCGAAGTATTTTCCGCCAGCCAAAACCGCAAAACATAGGAACGATATTTCTGCCATTTTTCAAATCGATTCTGAAACTATGTTTGAAACCTGGGAAAAATTTAAAGAACTCTTAAGATGATGCACCCATCACGCGCTACCTGTATGGTTACAAGTGCCGACATTTTATAACGAGCTAAATCAAAACACAAACCAAAAGATAGACGCAGCTTCTGGCGGTACTTTAAACTGAAAAACCCCGGAAGCAGCTCTTGAGCTTTTCGAGGACATGGTAATGAACACTTATCAGTGGAATGTTCCTAGACCTCGCCCAAATAAACCTGCAGGTATATTTTAAGTGGACAACGTCACCCAGCTAGCTCTGCAAGTGGAAGTATAAAGTAAAAAGATTACGGAGATGATTGCTGCTTCCGTCCCTCAGGTATGGAATCTGCAACTCCTGCTCCTGAATAATTAGATTATGTTAATAATATGCCTAGATATGCATTTTATAATTTTTCTTCTATGAATTTTCCTGCGCCCAGTCTTGCTTTTCCAAATAGTTATAATCCTGCTTTAAGAAATCACCCGAATTTTTTGTGGAGTAATCCCTCAAACGCAGTGCGCCCACCACCACAAAATGATTTTTCTGCACTACCATCACCTTCTCAAAATTTCCAAAACCTCCAAGTTTGGAGGAAATTTTTTTCAAAATATATGAATGTTAATGACGCTACTATAAGAACCCTTATTGGGACCGTTAAAAGTTTAGAGAATCAAGTAGGACAACTCACAAAACTTATTTCTTAGCGACCCGCCGGGTCTCTTCTTGCCAACACCGAGCTCAACCCGAGAGAGCAAGCGAAAGCTATAACTCTTCGGAGTCGGAAGCAAGTTTCTGGTAGGGTTAGCGAAGAGCCCGAGGCAAGCTCCGCCACCATTTTAAAAACTCCACCATCCATTGAAAAAGAAGTTAACACCCCTCTCCATGTGTTAGAAAAAGATCTCACTCCACCACCCATCTTTAAAAATAATCCAACTCCGCAATACCCTTCCGAACTTAGTAAACAACGTCAGGACAATCAATACTCCCACTTCCTAGAAATGTTCAAGCAAATCCATATTAATCTCCCCTTCCATGAAGCAATCTCCCAAATGCAAAAATATGCTAAGTACCTTAAGGACCTCCTGACCAATAAAAGAAAGTTAGAAAACCTTTCCCCTGTCATGTTAAATGTCGAGTGCAATGCGGTCTTGACAAATGGTTTGTCGAAGTAGATCAGTGATCCGGGTAGTTTTTCTATTCTGGGTGTCTTCGGTGATCTTTTTGTCAAGAACGCATTAGCCGACTTAGGTGCGAGTGTAAACCTAATGCCCCTCTTGTTGTTTAAGAAGTTAGGAATTGGTAGCCTCAACACCACATGCATTAATATCCAGCTCGCCGTTAGATCAGTAAAATACCGTTAGGAATCATGGAGGATGTCTTAGTTAAAGTCGACAAGTTCATCTTCCCAGTGTACTTCGTCATATTGGACATCGAAGAAGACTTCGAGGTTTCCTTGATCCTTGGCCGACCCTTCCTTGCCACTTCCTGAGCTATCATTGACATAAGCAATGGTAAGCTCTTCCTTCGAGTAGGCGACGACGAAGTGACTTTCTCTATCACCCCCTCGATGAAGTACATCCTAGCAAATGACGACTCCTATTTTTTCGTAGATTCCCTAAGTGAAGAATCTTCCTATTGCCTCTCTAAATTTTAAAAAGAATTTTCTGATTTTTGTTCCTCCTCTACTCTTCCAACCGAATTGCTGCATCTAATTGAAGAATCCTCCTATCGCCTTTTTGAATTTGAAAAAGAATTTCTTGATTTTTGTTACTCCTCTACTATCTTAACTGAATCACTGCAAGAAGCCGCCATGGCAACCAGCTCTACCCCTTTCAATTTTCCGTATAAAGAAAAAGTCTACGAAAACATTATTTTTGAAAAAGAAAGAATTTCTAAAACATCATATGAAGAACCCACTACCCTAGAATTAAAGGAACTACCCGAACATCTTTGATATGCTTTCTTAGAAAAGGACTCCAAGCTACCGGTAATAGTTTCGGCCTACCTTACAGATGCACAAAATGATAATCTTCTTTTAGTTTTACGTAAACATTGTCGAGCTATTACCTGGCAAATTTCTTATATCAAGGGCATAAGCCCATCTTTCTGCACTCACAAAATCCTAATGGAAGATAATTTGCGTAGTTCAATCCAACCTCAGCACTGCATAAATCCCAACATGAAAAAAGTAGTTAAGGGCAAGGTTATGAAATTGTTAGACGCAGGAATTAACTATCCTATATCTGATAGTAAGTGGGTTAGCCCAGTCCAGGTAGTGTCGAAGAAGGGAGGGATAACGGTAGTTAGTAATGATAATAATGAATTAATCCTAACACGGACGGTGATCGGGTGGCTAATGTGTATAGATTATCTTAAGTTAAATGACACCACTCGCAATGAACACTTTACCTTGTCGTTCATCGATCAAATTTTAGAACAATTATCCGGCCATTGATTTTATTATTTTCTCGATGGACTCTCAGGGTAATTTCAAATCCCCATCTCCCTCAAGGACTAGGAGAAAACTACGTTTACTTGTCCCTCCGACACCTTCGCTTACCAAAGAATGCCATCTAGATTGTGCAATGTGTAAGCTACATTCCAATGATGTATGCTCGCTATCTTTGACAAGTACGTAGGAAGAATTATGGAGGTATTTATGGATGATTCCTCCGTGTTCAGCGATGCTTTTGATAGTTGTTTAGAAAACCTCACAAAAATCTTAGAAAAATGCAAAGAAACTTACCTTGCCCTAAACTGGTAAAAATGTCATTTTATGGTAAGGGAAGGGTTAGTTTTTGGTCATAAAATTTCTACGAGAGGAATTGAAGTAGACATAGCCAAGATAGAAGTTATCGAGAAGCTTCTGCTTCCTACGAATGTCAAAGCTATAAGAAGTTTCCTAGGGTACGCGGGCTTCTACCGCCACTTCATAAAAGATTTCTCAAAAATCACCAAACCCCTTACTCATCTGCTAGAAAAAGACTCCCCATTTGCTTTTGATGACCTTTTCCTAGCTGCTTTTAATTTAATAAAAGAAAAATTAATTAATGCCCCAATTATGATAGCTCCGGTGTGGGACCTCCCCTTTGAAATCATGTGCAACACGAGTAGTTACGCGGTGGGATCAGTATTAGGTCAACGAATTTCTAAGAACTTCCACCCCATCTATTACGCAATTATAACACTCACATCTACACAAGAAAATTATACCACAATAAGAAAATCGTTCTTCAATAAGTTGTTGCTTGTGCTGGAAGTAACACAGAAACTTATTTCTGAACTTGGTGAAGAAGTTTTATTATTTTATAGATCTTGTGGTCTTCAATCAGCTAACTTCACTATAGAGACTAGAGTGTTCTGCTTCTTCTTCTTTCTCAGAACATCCTTCAGAACTTGCTATTGCAGATGAAGCTTGCTGCAGCTAACTTACTTGAACCTCTGGATAAGCAGATTTTTGTCCTTCAAGCTTCAACCTCAACAACAATGGCAAGGAAGAAGATGAAGTTCTTTCTAGTCAGAATAATCCAAAAGTTATTTTCACCAAGCTAATCATCGTTCTTTTATTCCTAAGGCTCAACGACTATTTTGACCCGTGGGCCCCACAGAATTGGAAAGTTACACCTTTACTTTAACAACCAAAAGTCGTACTGTAGGCCTGCAGTGTCGTTTGTCGCGTACTGTAGCTATCCCGCCTTATTTTGAATTTTGTTGACTTTTGCTTATGTCAGCATCTGTGGACTTAGTCTAATTCAAGCACATTAGTATAGGAATTGAGTGAGCAACCTTCACTCAATGCCAAAACACTTAGAAAGATTTTCTGTCACTAGGCGTTGAGTGAGTAAGCATTACTCAACGCCAAGACACTTAGACTAATTTTCTATCACTAGGCGTTGAGTGAGTAAACTTGACTAAATGCCAAAGCACTTAGACAGATATTTTGTTACTAGGCATTGAGTGAGTAAGCTTGACTCAATGCCAAAACACTTATATCAATATTTTGTCACTAAGCGTTGAGTGAACCTAAATCACTCAACGCAATTGGAATTGGCCAATATTTCATTTGCAAAAGCATTGAGTGTTACTTATTCACTCAACGCTATCACCCTTAGTCAGCTTATCTGAAGAAGCATTGAGTGAATAGGCTTCACTCAACGCTTCTGTCCTCAGATAGTTTCTTAGTTGTTAAGGCGTTGAGTGAATAGCCTTCACTCAATGCTTTTGTCCTTAAACAAAATTCTATGACTAAATGGGTATCAGTCAACGCTATTACCTCTTGACGTTGAGTGAATAGGCTTCACTCAATGCCTCTAGACTTAGCTAGATTTCTCCATAGATTTTATGTGGCTTTGACTGAAGAAGCTTGATTCAATGCTTCTAGCCGTATGGCATTGAGTGAGTTGACATCACTCAATGCCTATGGACTTAGCCACTTTTCTTCACTGTCAAGGCCAAGGCTTTGACAGACTTATATTCTCTCAATGCTTTTTAGTATCTGGCATTGAGTGAGTTTGCTTCACTCAATGCTTGTGTACTTTACCACATTTCTTTGCATCTGGCACTGATTGAGCATGCTTCAATCAATGCCTATGGACTTAGATAGTTTTTCTGTCTCTCCACCTGCTTACCTTATGACCAGCTATCACCATCACATAGAAAACCTATCTAATCATGTTCCAAGGAACATCTTGCACAAATAAATCATGTGACAACTGTTAGATTACATACATATGTATGCCATTGTCTATTAAGACTTCTTCAAATCTTGGACATTGGGATCAATGGACCCAATAATCTCCCCCTTTTTGAAGAAGTCAAAACCTTAAGACAATGTTATATAATAACTGAAATATGCAAAAAATTTAGTAAATAACATATTGCATAACAAGGAAATAATGAACACATATTTGATTATAATGAAGTTCATTAACAGAAGGATAATTGTTGTTAATGTGCATAATACAAAGGTCACACATCCTTCAGCCCTCTAAGATAAACAGAAAACATTCTCATGTTTCAGGTTCTCTTATAACAATGCCACTGCTTCTGGGCTTCTTGATAGTCTTCTCAGCTGCAGCTTCAGAATTTTTGACTTTCTTCCTTTGGATGTAACAGAAGGGTTTTGTAATGTATTTTGTAGGCACAACAACATTTAGAAGCAAGGTGTCAGCATTACTATCTTTTCTGTATTGCCTTCTTTCATTCTCCCTCTCTTCCATTTTAGCCCACTCAATAGAGTTATACAGCTTTCCTCTCTCAGTCTTCTTAGTATTTTCCTGCTCCCATGCTGATAGAATGATGGTCCTTGACTAAGGCCTCCACTGCTCAAAGTCAGGCCTAGCTTCCATTTGCTCTCTATATCTTTTCTTGCTGGCTTTAACAACTTCTTCCTCTTCAGTATCTATAGATTTCCCATTTGCCTTAGAAATTTGGTCAGCAGTGGGGATAAATGATGGAATATTAGCAACTGGTTCATCCAATCGAGCACCTTCTTCAACATATCGAGCTGACTGACCTGCATGCAGGTCTTCTTGAATCTGTATAGGGAACATAGGGATGTTACCATACTAAACTGGTTCTATCCTGAATGATCCCTTTATGACATTTGTAACCCACATAATATTCTTAGTGTTGGCCTTGATTGTCTCCATCTCCCCCTTTTTGACTTCTTCAATAAGTTCTTTGGTTTGGGAGAGGCTGGCCTTGTTCCTTTCAGATTCAAGATGGTTTACACTAGCTGTAACTTGGTTCTTGACCTGCAACAGATGATAATCTAGAAGCTTGGTGCAAGCATCCATCTTTGTGAATATAATATCCTTTTGTTGATCCAACTGTACTTTATCAGCATTGTAGACAGAAACCATGTTGTTAGCTTGAATAGTCTTATTTTCTATGATTGTAACAGCATTTTGGCCCACCTCATCCAATTTTTCTATAGTGTAATCAACAGCTGGTGCTGCCCTAGTGAAGAATTTTACTGTTTCATCCTTTAGAAGATTGACTAAAAATCTGATAGAGTTAATTTATGTGGGCAACTCATTTCTTATTTCTTTAATGGCATGATCAACAAAGATATCCAGAGTTCTCCTTCGTTCATCCACCAAGCCTCGCAACTGAGCTAAAAAGACAAGTGGCAATTGATCTGTCCTGGCAGATGTACCTTCATCTCAGATGGCTTCTTGTTCTCGTCTGATCTCTGCCATATCATCAGAGACACTCATGTTATACCTTGAAGAACGTGCTCCCTTGGATAACTCCTTTTCAAATGCAAGGGATTCAACTGAAGGAAGTGGTGTTTTGAAAGTGGTGTTTTGAAAGTTATCTTTTACTTATGTTCATGTTTTAGAATGTTGTAACATTTTGTTCCTTGATTATATGACTTGTATCATGTAAGGTTTAGGAAGATGCACTTGGTCTTGAACCATAGAACCATGGTTTTTTATTAAGTCATGTAATCTTAAGTTATCCTCATAATCGTGGTAATAAAAGAGGAACATTGATTGCCGAGATAAGATTGTCATATCGATTAAAGTACATTTGAGTTCTATAAATGTTGATAAATGATTATCGTTTAATCATATGAGTGTGTATGCGTGTGATTTCATACCCATTGAAAGGGACCTATTTTTTGTTGTAGCATTATGTGGAATGTGTTAAGTGTCAATAATGTTTCAACGTGTCTATTAAGTTGGAGATACAAGATGTGTAGATTTAGCGTGTCAGTGTGGGCAACGTGATTATAGTTGAAAACTATCCTCTGATAATGATAAATACTATGATTCGTTGTTCATACTTACGCGTAGGAAATGTGCACATCGAAATATCATTTTGTCCCCAAATTATTTTGGTAACGATATAGTCGGGCCCATTGGCCGAGCGAGGTTGTATAGCATGCATTATAACTAACATAGTTATAAATACAACTCACTTGTAAGACCAAGAAAGACAAATATAGTGCAAAATGACACAGTCCCAGTTTGCACAATATTTATGATATCATGTGACAAAGAAATAGGCACAGGTCATTCATTGCGTTACCTAGTTACCATGTTGTTGGGGTGACTATAATGTAGTGATAAAGCCCCTTTTTGTCCATAATATAGGATGTTATATTATAGCCTTGACGACATGGTTCCTATTTAAGGTCGCTGATGAATATTTTCGCTAAGTCTAAACTTGATGCGGATTCATTCTACATTTTATCATAACTATGTAGATGGGCATAAGCTAGATTAAATTATCTTTCAGGCAAGTGCACCTATCAATCATAGTATAAGAGAAATCTACATCTCGTATCGTATTCCACAGGGTCATTTCAACTATTCGTACTCACTCTCACTCTATTATCATACCTAAACTTAAAATTGCGTTCTAACATAGATTAATCCTAACTATGACTATTCAGATAAAAATTGTATTGGAGAGTTACAAAAATAATTTCAAGTCGAAAGTTAAGAGCATTCAATGAACATAATCACTTTGTGTAATCATGAAATAACCAAACTATCAAATTCATTGTATTGTAAAGGGTTAAATTAATTATTAAATTCTCTCTCGAGCAATTTAAAATCTAAGTTAAGTTAAGTAAATTTTCTCTCGAACAATTTACAATACTCAAATGTTTATTGAATGAAATACCCTATCTAATACATAGATTCATGAAGCTTCATCTCTAAAATACCATAATTCCATTCATTCGTATTCTAATTTTCCAAGAAACATATCTCTCGATCATGAGATTTGAATTACAAAGAGAAATAACACATAAATATGAAGATTTAACCATCATCCAAACAATCTAATTTCTCAATCTAGACATTTGGAATTCATGTAAAAATAAATAATCATTCATAATAAGGATAATTCTCAATGTTTGCAAGCCCATATACAAATAAAATACAATGAAATTGATTAAAACAAAACGATACATGATTACTAACTTGTTCAAACACATTGTTCATGAAAATTAAAAGATAAATAAAGTTGGATTACCAAGAGAGATACAAGATTAAATGAGATAAATTAAAGAATAAAAGCATACGAATATCTCCTTCAAGCCTTCCTTCTCTTGGGTATTCCACTTTCGTTCTCCAGAAAACTCTCCAAGCAAAATAATCCAAAAAGTGCATAATAATATTTTCTCCAGGTTTTTATAGTCCAATAGCAAGCATGGTCGAACACGGGTGCCGACACGGCCGTGTTGCAGGCCGTGTCGGCAGTTCCAGGGCAGTTCCACACGAAAAGACGTGTTTGATCATGGGCCGTGTTGGATCACACGGGTACTGACACGGCCGTGTTCTGGAACACGGCCGTGTTGTTCTTCATGTTCTTTAGACACGGGGGCTGGAAAATTGTTTCAGCTGGGATGGAACACGGGTAGGCACACGGCCGTGTTCCTACCCGTGTTTGAGCAATTCTTCTCCTGTGATCAGTCCTGTTGGCCCCGTAAACTCCCCTGTTTGCTCCAAGACTTTTAGTTCCACTGGCTAGTCGTACCTGCATTAGAAAAATGACATAGTAAGGGAGAAGTTCAATACATAAAATAGTAAAAACTCTAAACTATGCTCTACTATTCATGACAATACCAATTCTCAATTATTTAGTGCAATTACTTGAATAAAGAGGTAGAAAACAGCGGACATGATTACAATTATTATAATAAAAATCTAGCATATTTGTAATCATCACACATCCCCAGACTTAAGTGTTTGCTTGTCCCTAAGCAAACTAATTCAAACAATTGGGTTACCAATACATAATTCTTCTTCCGCACACTGATTGGTTTGAATTCGAATAGAGATTTGATGCTGCAATTGTATAGGAAATAGTATAGCAGACTTTTCTAAATATAACTTTTTCTTAAAAATTTCTCCAATACATATCTTAACTACTTTTCGCTCTTTCTTAGAATTATAATTATACTTATCCATAACTATTGTAAGGAGAAAATAACAATCTTGATAACATATGTATTAGTCATTCACCAAGTTTAAAAATCTCCCTATTGATAATCATACACTTTCCTTTACACACCCTCTCCATAGCACTAATGAGAATTAGTAAAGTTGGATCCTTAGGACTTGTATGGTGGTGTATTGTTTTGGCTTAGGATAGGTGATTATAGGTGGGGTAAGCAAAAAAAAGAACTCGAAGTTTTTTTTTTTCACATCTAGATCACAATTGAGCCCTTTGTATGATAAAGACCTTTAACATACATTGATATTTTATGAGCACCCCCAGACTTTGCACGTATTATAATTCCCTTATTTTTGAGGAAGGATACTCTATATTTTTTTCTTTTCTTAACCAAGGGTCCATAGTAGGGATCATTCCGAATGGGTGCAAGTGTACACTCACTCAGGCCACATATCACTATGTTGTTTTTTTTCTCGTTTTCTTTTAGGGACTTCATAGTAGGGATCATTCCAAATGGGTGCAAGTGTACATGCTCACTCAGGCCACATATCACTATGAAAGAAATACAACCCATAAAAACAACTTCATATCATGACGATCTTAATGATAGGTGCTACTAGGTGAGAATTGGCCTTGGTGAATTTTAGAGGTGGAGTATTACAAAAATATAGGGATAAAGTCCAAATTGGGTGAGCAAAGGTATAATGTTTAAGGTTTTGGGATTGAACGGCTCAATCTATCCAAAAGGTGGCCTAAGTCATTTCCACCTTTACTAATTAACATGTGCAAAAGGTTTGAGGATCGCTAGTAAGTTCTAGACACCAATAGAGAAAATTTTTGTTATGGTTGATCTACTAATACAAAATTATCAAAATATTACACTCATCGACTCACTTTAGTATAGATAAATATTTTTTTTTCTAAAATGGAGTGATTATTAGTTAATAATATAAAGGACAATCTTTTTAAACCAAATTATATGGAGAAAAGTAATCTAATGATTTTCTATACGTAGTTACTAATCAACAAATTTGAACACGAATTCGGTTTAATCAGCGTGCGAAAATGAATTAGATAGTTATATTCCCAATGAGTGAAGTAATGAACGCTTAAAGAGAAGTAATCAAATTTTTTGAGGGGGTGTATAAAGAAATATAGAGTATTATGATAAAGAGAATATAAGTAACTGTAATCATGTATTCCACTGCATACCCCAGACTTGAGTTGCAATGTCCTCATTGCAAACAAAAATTAAACCAAGGGAACAGAAGTTGCACTACATAAAGAACTGATGAGCATGAATATAAAGCATCACAACACGAAACAGGAGCAAAATCTGAAAGAAAACATGACAACTTTTTTTTTTATAGATATACCGATCATACAAATACAATATGATCAAAACAATACTAAAGATATAGCACTACAGAGCCAGATATGCAAAGCCAGATGCATCAGAAAAACATAGGTGCGTCATCTTGATCAGTCGGATCATCCTGAGGGTGAGATGGACGAGGAGTTGGTCGCGGTGGGCTGGTAATCCCCATGTGCTGCCGGATTTGATACATGACGTCCTCAGTCCGTTGCTGCTGCTCCTCGATACGCTGAAGGCGCGGCGACAACTGAGTGTCATAAAAACGCTGCAGCTCCTGTGCAAATCGAGACTGTCGCTGAGGCTGGGCAGATGATGACTCCCCCTGAGTATGCGTCGAGCGGGCAGGTGGAATGAGAGGCTCATCGAGATCTGGATCGACCTCATCGTCGTCATCGTCGTGGATATGATGGCCACGAGCCGCAATGGTATATATAGTCCCTCCTCGGCCTTGACGAGCTGTGACGAGGCGGATGGCTCGAAGACTGGCCATGGTGATAGGCACAGTTTTCGCTACCACCGCCATCGGGGGAAGAGGTAAAAATATGCCCATATTCTTTGCCAGACGCGTGATGTAGGGGGCTACACAAATAGACCCGACGCGGGAGTTCTCCGCCTGATGAAGAATAAAATGAGCAAGCATATAGCCCAAATGGATAGGATAGCGGGCTGTCATGCTGTGCAGATAAAGAATGTCCTGCCGACTCACAACACCGGAGCTTTCGCCCCGGCCGCTCAGTGTATGGCTAAGTAGGTGATGAACGTAATGTACGGCGGGGGAAACCAATTTTGAAGCCTTAGACCTCTTAGCTTCGTAGGTGTCGGTGTCGAAGGATAGACGTCGCCAAACACCACCTGCCTGGTCGCGACTGGGGAGATCAAATTGCAAATCAGAGTAGGCGGCACTAAGGAGGAATGCCTCGTCGTACACTCCTAAATGCTGTGTAAACTGGTAGAGAGAAAGTGTATAGAAGGTACCCCCTACTCGAAAAGAAATACTACCCCCGGTTGGTCTTTCATTATCGGCACAGGGTCGAAGGTGCACATAGAAGGTGGATAAAAATTCGAGTGTGAGTTCTCTAAATCCTAACTCTTCTATGGCAAAGAACTCTCGCCACCCCACTACAGAAATTAAATCCCTCACAGTAGCCGCTAGGCCTATAGTTTCTAGGACATCCCAATCTATTATTCGTATGTCCTGATATTTTTTGGCTTGGAGGCGATTATAACGGTTTGTATGGATAGGATCTGTGAAAACTAGTGGTTGAGCGACGTCGCGCCTCTTAGTAGATAATGCCTGAAGATCCGGGCGACGCTGGCGACCACCTTGGCTACGTGATGATGCCATGATCTGAAAATAAATAAATAAAAAAAAATCTAAAGTAAATTCAGAAGGAGAATGGAAATATAAATGAACAAGAGGAGATTGGAAGGAAATAACCCAGGAGTTTTACCGATTATGTTGAGCGCGAAGAAACGAGGCGATTCCGCGAATTTTGGAGAAGAAGATGGATTTCCCGGCTGGAATGGATGCAGGAATGGGAAGAGGAGAAAGTGGGAGTGATGAAGAGAATGAAAAATTCTGCCCCCTATAAAAAGAAGCCGAACACGGGTGCACACACGGCCGTGTGTGTACCCGTGTTAAGGAATCGTTCTGCGCGGGAAACACGGTCTTCAAGGAGACGTGTGGTCAAATCGCGGGAAACTGCCCGTGTCAGTTGGACACGGTCAACAACACGGCCGTGTCCCCTACCTGTGTGGTCAACCCTGGATCGGACACGGCCACAAACACGGGTTGGTGGAAACCCGTGTACTTCTCTGACTTGAAACGCTTAAATTCGTCGTCTCGACACGGTTGAGCACATGGCTGGGTGGATAGCCGTGTATATTACACACGGCTATGAACACGGCTTGGTGGACAGCCGTGTACCTCTCTGACTCGAATTTTAAATTGTGATAGAGGACAGGGCAATATACACGGGCTGGGTGAACGGGGCGTGTGCTAGACACGACCATGCACACGGGCGTGTGCATGGCCGTGTACACTTCTTATTTAGTGATTTCTCCTGATTACGTAATTTATTTATTTTTAATTAAAGTTTCATTAAAATTTTTAATAAACTATATAGACAAGATACTATACTATTCCATATATTCTCTTAGTCTAGGTGAAGGCATGATTCTAGTCGAGCAAAGTCCTGGGGAAGTGCACTGTTATAAAGATTTAACCGGTGCCCATTGACTTTAAAATCTCCCTTTTCAGGGTGAGTTAGTTCGACGGTGCCATAGGGAAAAACTTCTTTAACCTGGAACGGTCCGGACCACTTAGACCTAAGCTTCCCGGGAAATAGACGCAGTCTAGAATTAAAAAGGAGCACCTGATCACCTTTGTTAAATGTTTTGGTTTTTCGGAGGTGACGGTCATGAAATAGTTTGGTTTTCTCCTTATAAATTCTGGAGTTCTCATAAGCCATAGTCCTCCATTCATCTAGTTCATTAAGTTGAAGTTTGCATTTTTCCCCTATAGAATTTGTATCAAAATTTAGAGAGCGTATTGCCCAATATGACTTGTGCTCTAATTCTATAGGTAAGTGACAAGATTTACCATAGACTAATCTAAAGGGAGTGGTACCTATAGGCGTTTTAAATGCGGTCCTATAAGCCCATAAACAATCGTTTAGTTTCCTAGATCATTGTTTTCTATTCCCCTCTATAGATTTTTCTAGGATGCGCTTAAGTTCTCTATTGGATACTTCAACTTGACCACTAGTTTGGGGATGATATGGTGTAGCTATCCTATGTGTGACTCCATATTTCTGCAATACCTTATCTAACTGTAGATTACAGAAGTGAGAACCCCTATCGCTAATAAGTGTTCGTGGTGTGCCAAATCGTGCAAATAGAGATTTCAGGAATTGGATTACTACTCTACTATCATTAGTAGGTAAAGCTTGCGCCTCAACCTACTTTGATACGTAATCTACGGCCACCAAGATATACTTATTCCCGAATGAAACTGGAAATGGACCCATAAAGTCTATCCCCCACACATCAAATACTTCACATTCAAGAATAAAATTTTGCGGCATTTCATGTAATTTAGAAATATTACCTGATTTTTGACAAGAATCACATGAAAGCACATACCTTTGGGCATCCCTGAATAGAAGGGGCCAATAAAAACCCGAATCAAGAACCTTTTTCGCAGAGCGATTTGCTCCATAGTGACCACCAGTAGGACCTGAATGACACTGCTCCAGGATTCTCCACCCTTCCTCGGCGGATACACACCTTCGGATCACGGAATCTGCACATATCCGAAAAAGAAAAGGGTCCTCCCAAAAGTAATATTTCAAGTCGGAGAAAAATTTCTTTTTTTGCTGGATGAAAAATCCTTTGGGAGGACCTTAGCCACAAGATAGTTTGCATAATCTGCAAACCATGGATAATCATTATTAATTTTCGAAGATAAGGCAAATAACGATTCCTCAGGGAACGTATCTGAAATTTCAGACTCATCTAACGTTGCTCGTAACGGATTTTCTAAACGTGAAAGATGGTCTGCCGCTAAGTTTTTTGCTCCTCGTTTATCCCTAATTTCCAAATCAAATTCTTGCAATAGAAGTACCCAACAGATTAAACGAGGCTTAGCTTCCGCCTTGGCTAGCAAATATTTAAGTGCAAAGTGGTCCGTATAAACTACCACCTTGGACAATGTTAAATAGGATCTAAATTTATCAAAAGCAAAGACTACTGCTAGAAGTTCTTTTTCAGTAGTAGTATAATTCTCTTGTGCATTATTAAGTGTTTTACTAGCATAAAATATAGGATGAAAATGTTTGTTTCGGCGTTGTCCTAAAACAGCTCCTACCGCAAAACTGCTAGCGTCACACATAATTTCAAATGGCTGAGTAAAATCAGGCGCTATCATAATAGGAGAATTAACTAATCTCTCTTTTAAGAACTCAAAAGCATGTAGACACTCTTGATCAAAGAGAAACGGTGTATCCTTTTCTAATAGTCTCGTAAGTGGTTTAGCAATTTTTGAAAAGTCTTTAATAAACCGGCGGTAAAATCCGGCGTGGCCTAAAAAACTTCTCACTGCCTTAACGGATGTGGGTGGTGGTAACTTTTCTATCGTTTCTATCTTCGCTCTATCTACTTGAATTCCCTGATTGGAGATTTTATGACCTAGTACTAACCCTTCTTGCACCATAAAATGGCACTTCTCCCAGCTAAGTACTAAGTTCGTCTCCTCACACCTTCTTAGAACCTTCTCTAAATTATTCAAACATAAATCAAATGCATCTCTAAAGACGGAGAAGTCATCCATAAACACTTCCATGATATCTTCAACATACTCGTTGAAGATAGCTAACATGCATCTTTGGAAAGTAGCGGGGGCATTACAAAGACCGAATGGCATATGCCTATAGGCAAAGGTACCGAATGGGCATGTGAACGTGGTTTTCTCTTGGTCTTCTGGGGCTATTGGGATTTGGAAATACCCAGAAAGTCCATCTAGAAAACAATAATATGAATGTCCTGACAAGCGTTCTAATATTTGGTCAATAAAGGGTAAAGGGAAATGGTCCTTCCTAGTGGCATCGTTTAACTTCCAATAGTCTATACAGACACGCCAACCTATTACTGTTCGCGTCGGAATTAATTCATTTTTATCGTTTGCTACCACAGTTAAACCACCCTTCTTAGGAACCACTTGGACAGGACTAACCCATGAACTATCGGAAATATGGTATATCATACCAGCGTCTAATAATTTAACAATTTCAGCCTTAACTACCTCTTTCTTATTAGGATTAAGCCTACGTTGCGGTTGAATAGATGACTTATAGTTTTCTTCCAAAAGGATTTTATGAGTGCAAAAACTAGGATTAATACCTTTTATATCAGAGATTTGTCATGCTATTGCACCTTTACATTTCTTTAACACGGTTATTAATTTAGCTTTTTCAATTTCAGAAAGATTAGAAGAAATAATAACTGGGTAAGAAGAGTTAGTTCCTAGGAATGCATACTCAAGATGATCCGGTAATTTTTTTAATTCAACTACAGGTGGATCCTTAGTATTATTCTTATGAACTTCATTATCTCCTTTTGTAAGTAAGTTATATTCAGTATTTCCATTCATCGAAACAGAGTTATCTAGAAAAAGTAAATGATCAACAATATCTTTACTAGTTTCGTCTTCTAGAAAACAATTAGTAATGCAAATTTCTAAAGGATCTTTATAATAAAAATTAGAATCAATAGAAGACAATAAGTTGTCAACACCATGAGAAAAATAGCAACAATCATCACTATCTAAAGATTGTTTCATAGTATTGCCAATTTGAAAAGTGACTTCATCCTCCCCTACTCTCAAAACTAATTTACCATCAAAAACATCAATAAGAGCTCTAGAAGTGGCTAGAAATGGGCGACCAAGTATAAGTGGTACTTCGATATTTTCATCCATATCTAAAATAACAAAATCGGCAGGAAATATAAATTTGTCTACCTTAACTAATAAATCCTCCACTATACCTCTTGGGTACTTAACCGACCGATCTGCTAATTGAATACTCATCCTAGTCGGGCTAAGTTCTCCAAGGCCTAGTTTCAAATATAATGTATAAGGCATCAAATTTATACTAGCTCCTAAATCCGCTAAAGCTTTATTAACTTGCAAATCACCGATTAAACATGGAATTGAAAAAGAACCGGGATCCTTAAGCTTTTGTGGTAATTTATTTTGTAAAATAGCAGAGCATTCTTCACTAAGTGTGACTAACGATAATTCTTCTATTTTCTTTTTATTAGAAATTAAATCCTTCAAAAATTTAGCATACTTAGGCATTTGAATAATATCAGAAAAAGGTAAATTAACATGCAATTGTTTAATCATAGAAACAAATTTACTGTATTGCGCATCCATGCGCTCCTTGTTCATCTTTGCTGGATATGGTACGGCTGGTTGATATTCCATCGGTGTCACGTTCGGTGCTTCTCCACTAGACTCCTCTTGAGGTGCATCCGGTGCAAGCCTTGGGTCTTGTAACTCCTTCCCGCTCCTCAACTGAATTGCTCTTGCATGTTCCTTTGGGTTTGTCTCAGTATTTCCTGGAAGTGTTCCTTGTTGTCTCTCTGATACCATTCTTGCCAACTGCCCAATCAGATTCTCCAAATTTCGAATAGAACCCTCTTGATTACGGAAGGCAACATCGGTAGTTTGCATGAACTTTGCAAGGACATCTTCCAATGTTGGCTTCCTTGGCTCCAATTGTTGTTGTTGTTGTTGTTGTTGTCCAAACATGGGTGGTTTACCTTGGTTGCCTTGCCCTCCCCAAGAGAAATTGGGGTGGTTCCTCCATCCTTGATTGTATGTAAAACTATATGGGTTGTTTCCTGGATTGAAAGGTGGTCTAGGATTATTACCCATGTAGTCTACATATTCTTGCACTTGAGGTTCACCACTAAGGATTCCAACAAGGGAGGGGTCCCATTGTTGAGGTACCATTAGGGGTGGCGCTAAAGAAAGGTTGTCCATCTTTTGATGGAGCTTCTCCACTTGAATTGCTAAGGCTGTAACGGCATCCACTTCATACATTCCGGCGGGCTTGGTAGACTTCGGCCGCACGGTAGTCCATTGGTAGCTATTCATTGCCATTTCTTCTATCAACTGCTGGGCTGCTTCAGGTGTCTTATTGTTCAAGGTGCCTCCACTAGCCGCATCAATCATCTGTCTGGTGGCTGGATTTAGACCATTGTAGAAAGTCTGAATCTGAAGCCAAGAAGGTAAGGCATGATGGCGGCATCTCCTTAATAATTCTTTGAATCGTTTCCAAGTATCGTACAATGATTCAGCCTCCACTTGAACATACGTAGAGATGTCGTTCCTTAACTTTGCGGTCTTTGCCGGTGGAAAATACTTCATCAAAAACTTCTCAACCATCATGTCCCAAGTAGTAATGGATCCTCTAGGTAACGAATTGAGCCACTGCTTTGCCTTATGCCTCAATGAGAATGGGAACAATCTCAATCGAATGGCATCGTTGGAGACACCATTAATCTTGAAAGTATCACATATCTCTAGGAATCCGGCTAAGTGTGTATTGGGATCCTCGTCTTGTAAGCCATCATATTGAACATATTGTTGGACCATTTGTATCACGCTCGGTTTCAGTTCGAAATTATTGGTTGGAATGGGTGGTCGAACAATGCTTGACCCAGTTCCTTGGAGATTGGGTCTAGCAAAGTCAGACATGGTTTGCTCATTTTGGTTTGCCATGGTATCTAGATCTTCAGGATGGTGTTCTCCTTGATTCACTGTTTCTTCTTCTATCAGATCTTCTACAATATCTGTGGTGTTAATACCCACGTCTCTGTGATTGGTGTTGTGAATAATTCGTTCCGGTTCAGAATGAAATGGTTCTAACCCAGAATTTCTTGCCCTGGTCATAGACTAACAGACTACAAAACAGAGATTAAATAATATAATTTTACTTTAAACTAATCTACAAAGATTTATTAGTAAACAACAATGGTAGATTAATAAAGTTAAAGCTTTCAAAATATTGAAAAAGAGTCCCCGGCAACGGCGCCAAAAAACTTGATGAATATTTTCGCTAAGTCTAAACTTGATGCGGATTCATTCTACATTTTATCATAACTATGTAGATGGGCATAAGCTAGATTAAATTATCTTTCAGGCAAGTGCACCTATCAATCATAGTATAAGAGAAATCTACATCTCGTATCGTATTCCACAGGGTCATTTCAACTATTCGTACTCACTCTCACTCTATTATCATACCTAAACTTAAAATTGCATTCTAATATAGATTAATCCTAACTATGACTATTCGGATAAAAATTGTATTGGAGAGTTACAAAAATAATTTCAAGTCGAAAGTTAAGAGCATTCAATGAACATAATCACTTTGTGTAATCATGAAATAACCAAACTATCAAATTCATTGTATTGTAAAGGGTTAAATTAATTATTAAATTCTCTCTCGAGCAATTTAAAATCTAAGTTAAGTTAAGTAAATTTTCTCTCGAACAATTTACAATACTCAAATGTTTATTGAATGAAATACCCTATCTAATACATAGATTCATGAAGCTTCATCTCTAAAATACCATAATTCCATTCATTCGTATTCTAATTTTCTAAGAAACATATCTCTCGATCATGAGATTTGAATTACAAAGAGAAATAACACATAAATATGAAGATTTAACCATCATCCAAACAATCCAATTTCTCAATCTAGACATTTGGAATTCATGTAAAAATAAATAATCATTCATAATAAGGATAATTCTCAATGTTTGCAAGCCCATATACGAATAAAATACAATGAAATTGATTAAAACAAAACGATACATGATTACTAACTTGTTCAAACACATTATTCATGAAAATTAAAAGATAAATAAAGTTGGATTACCAAGAGAGATACAAGATTAAATGAGATAAATTAAAGAATAAATGCATACGAATATCTCCTTCAAGCCTTCCTTCTCTTGGGTATTCCACTTTCGTTCTCCAGAAAACTCTCCAAGCAAAATAATCCAAAAAGTGCAGAATAATATTTTCTCCAAGTTTTTATAGTCCAATAGCAAACATGGTCGAACACGGGTGCCGACACGGCCGTATTGCAGGCCGTGTCGGCAGTTCCAGGGCAGTTCCACACGAAAAGACGTGTTTGATCATGGGCCGTGTTGGATCACACGGGTACTGGCACGGCCGTGTTCTGGAACACGGCCGTGTTGTTCTTCATGTTCTTCAGACACGGGGGCTGGAAAATTGTTTCAGCTGGGATGGAACACGGGTAGGCACACGGCCGTGTTCCTACCCGTGTTTGAGCAATTCTTCTCCTGTGATCAGTCCTGTTGGCCCCGTAAACTCCCATGTTTGCTCCAAGACTTTTAGTTCCACTGGCTAGTCGTACCTGCATTAGAAAAATGACATAGTAAGGGAGAAGTTCAATACATAAAATAGTAAAAACTCTAAACTATGCTCTACTATTTATGACAATACTAATTCTCAATTATTTAGTGCAATTACTTGAATAAAGAGGTAGAAAATAGCGGACATGATTACAATTATTATAATAAAAATCTAGCATAATTGTAATCATCAGTCGCACCAAATGAAAGGGAACAACATCTGTTTGGCTTATTTGGTGTATTTGATTATATGGAACATTTAATCTAAGTACTATAGTAAGTGCGAACGTCCCATGTCGTGACTCGACATGCTTAGATAGAATTCATGTGCGACTATCAAAGAGAAATAATTATGACGGAGCGAGTCATCGTAATTATTTTGGTAGGAGTGCACAGTGTTTTGGAGTTATGGGATCATATATATATGTGGCTTGTATATGTGCATAATGTATACACACATACAAAAAATATATATATAAGTTATATATTAATATATATGTAGGTATTTATATATATAAGATATATATATGTTTGATATATATATGTAAATATATATATAAATGTTTGTATATAATATATATATATATAGTTTTACATATATAAGTTATATAATATATATAAACTTGGGGGAAGAGAGCAGAGGGTTCACGGGTTTGTCAAAAACCTAGCCGCATAAATAGAGAAAGGAGGTTTTGCGATCTCTTGCTTCCGGCCGCCTTCATTACGCAGCTCCCAGCTCTCCCGTCGGGCAAGTTTGCTGTCGGAATCGCAACCAACCTCCGTCGCAGGGCAAGCTTGCCGCCGCCATAGCCTAGGCGTTCGTTTCTCCATCACCGGGTAAGTTTGCCGCCACCATCTCCCTGCAGCTCGCCGACCCTAGATGTTCCTTCTCGATCGGCCGTAGCTCCGGATCTAGCTTGAGTCTGTTCCTTCTGCTCAGCGGTTTTAGATCCCTCTCCATTTTTCCTCTTCTCTACCCTGCGAATAGTGTAGTTCGGCCACTTGGAGTCATCGGTGCAAGACGAGAAAAGTTCTGAGCTAGTGTTTCTATTCCCCGTCAACGGAATAGAGATTTGTCATTGTTCCGGTTCAAGGTGAACCAAGAGGCGAGGCAATCGACCTCATTGTTGCGGTGGGATCTCCATCATTTTCTTCTACCTAGAGATTATTCTCTAGAGGTATAATCTCTAACACATGTGATGGATTAGATGTGATGAGTTAGAGTTTATTTTTGTTAAGCCTGTTTTGCATTGCTTTGGGATATCCGATCCTTGTGTTTGGTATGGTGTTTGGGAAATTTTTTTTTTAAATTCGCCCCACTAGTGCACGTGAAATCCTATAGTGGTATCAGAGGCAGGTTGGATATCTCATTTCAATGTAACTCCTTAGTTGCTAGTTTTGGTGCCTAATGGTTTGGATTTGCTATGTCCTAGCCCTTTTGATTCAAATTGCATAATCCACCGTAATATGGATTATGAGAAGATTAATATTTTTTTGGATTTAAAATGATCTGGATGAATCATGAAGGGTTGAGTACATGGGCTTATCCAATATTAGGATTCCAACTAGCGGGTTTTATTCTTCTTTGGCATTCTTTTTATTTTGCAAACTCTGGAATGTAATTGTTTGTGATGGATGTATTTTAGAATGTCGTGAGTTAGCCTATTTTTTTTTTTTGAAATTCTTCCATTCCCTGGTGGAATGCAAAGTGAAAAATTTAAGTTGTTTTCCTCCTCATTTTATCCACCTAAGCTAGTGATCCTGGAAGAGCATGTGTGTGATTCTAATCACTAGATATGGTGGAACATGTGTGAGCTTGGTATTAGGCCACAGGAGATTAAATCTGTGTGAGGCATAATTTACTCTTCTTGTGGGAATACTGCGTCCACACTAGTTGGAAAATAAAATGAGTTTTCTTAAACAAGATTTACGAGATCTAGGCTTGAATATCTTGGGAAAAGGTTTTCATATTATTGTGTTTTATTATTCAGAACATTAAATGATATGTTGTTCAAGAGTCATAAGGGTTAAGCTTTGCTTAAAGGTTATGATTGGTGGTTGTACCTACCTATACAAACGAATGGATGAGTCCACTTGTTCGGAAAGGATCATGTGCGATGCTGTGTTTTTTTTCTCTTGACATAGCAATAACAGTTTTTTTATATATATGAACTTCAAGTAAAATTTTGTTTTCTCTTTTCTTTAGAATCATGTCAACCCTTCCAAATTTTTTGCGTTTCATGATTGATAAGAGTCCTCTTTCAAACAACGGTTCAAACTATTCTTATTGGTTCCTCAAGTTGAACATCGTGTTGTGTTTGGAAAATCTCCAACAAATTATGGATGGCAAATGCCCAGAAGTGAAGGAGAAAGACAAACCAACCGATGTTAAAAAGGAGGAACAAAAGAAGTGGAATGAACAATAGCGTGTTGTGCAAACTTTGATCTTGGCCAGCATTGGCGATTAGTTGCAAAGGAAATTTCTCGATACTCCCGCAAAGGAAATCATAGCGCAATTTGAGAAGATATTCACCGATAGTGCTCTAAAAGAGCGCTACAAGACCACCATAGCACTCACAAGGTGCAAGATGATGGAGGGTGAATCTGTCTTAGTGCACTTCCTAAAGGTGCAGGGCTATCTAAAGAAATTAGAGAAAGTAAATTCTCAACTCCCCGATGACATAGCTAAGGATATCATACTGGGGTCACTTCCTTATTCCTATAAGGATTTCATTATGCACTACCATATGCGTGAAATGAAGATGACCATGAATGAACTCCACAATGCCCTCAAAACTACTGAGGTTGACATGGGTAAGACAATGGCTTATTCTGTCTTGGCCGTTGCGTCGAGTAGCAAGAAGCCCTTTAAGAATAAAGTCAAAGGTGCAATCAAAAATTCAAGTAGAGGTTTCCCTTCAAAAGGCAATAAGGGAGGAGCTCATGTGAGCAACTCCAAGGGAAGCAAGGTGAAGAACTCTCCTACGGATCTCACTGAGTGTTTCCATTTCCATGAAAAGGGACACTACAAGATGAACTGCCCCAAGTACAAATGGGACTTGGATGAAGGCAAGATTGAACGCAAGCGCCCTAAAGGTATATATGTTATTGAACTGAATTTAAACTTAACCACAACTATCCTTGATTGGGTAATTGATATCGGATCATGTTCTCACTTAGTTTCTAAGGTACAGTCACTAAGGGATAGAAGAACGCTCTCGAAAGGAGAGGTTGTGCTGAAGGTCAGGAAAGGTGAAAGAATCTCTGCGGTTGCAGTTGGCACCCTAGACCTTCGTTTATCTAGTGGTTTAGTTTTAATTTTGAAAAACGTTTATCATGTCCCTTCTATTTTGAGAAACATTATTTCTGTATCATGTTTAGATGCAGAAGGTTTTCGTTTTGTGATTGTTAATTCGCAAATGACAATTGAAGGATGGTTTATTTTATGCAAATGCTATTGTTTCCAATGGTTTGTATTTGCTTAATATAGTTGAGGATAAACATGTAATAAATATTAATAACAAAAGACTCAAGATATCTCATATGAATGAGACACTCTTATGGAACCATAGTCTTGCTCACATAAACGAGAAACGCATAAGGAAATTGCATCAAACAAATCTTTTAAACTTATTTTATTTAGATGCAATTGGGACATGCGAATCATATTTAGCTGGAAAAATGACCAAGACACCATTCAGCATGAAAGGTGCAAGAGCGAATAACTTGTTGGAATGGATACATTCAGATGTATGCGGTCCAATGAGCACGAGTGCAAGAGAAGGTTATAGGTACTTCATTACCTTCACGGATGATCATAGCCGATATGGCTATGTTTATCTCATGAGGCATACAAGTGAATCCCTTCAAAAATTCAAGGAGTACAAAAATAAAGTAGAGAACCAACTTGAAAAGAGAATTAAGATCTTGAGAACCGATCGTGGAGGTGAGTACATGAGCAACATGTTCACTACTTACCTGAAGGAGTGTGGTATTGTACCACAACTTACTCCACCTGGCACCCCGCAGTGGAATGGTGTATCCGAAAGAAGAAATCAAACCCTGCTTGACATGGTCCGTTCCATGATATGCAAGACTGATCTACCTTTATATTTTTGGGGCCACGCACTTCTTTCTGCAACTCTCACTTTAAATATTATTCCAACAAAATCTGTTGATAAAACTCCATATGATGCATGGTTTGGAAAACTGCCTAGTTTATCGTTCCTTAAGATTTGTGGTTGCGAGGCATATATTAAACATATGCAATCGACAAAGTTACTACCCAAAGCAGACAAGTATTTTTTCATAGGATACCCTAGAGAAACTAAAGGGTATAGTTTTTGGCACAAGTCAACAAATACTATATTTGTAAAGAAAGGTGCTACATTCTTGGAGAAAGAATTTCTTGAAAGGATGAAGGGATGTGATCGTAGGATAATACTTGAAGAAACTCAAGAGGACCTACAAGGATGTGATCATGATACGAATTTTGATATTCAAGATGACCATGAGCTATCACATATAGTTCCTTTGCTCAGTGGGAGTGTGGCCAATCAACCTCCACAAATTCATGTTGAGGAGCTTCGTAATGCGCCAACAGGCAATTATTTGGCTCGTGTTGAACATGAATTAATTCCACAAGAGGTTGTAGAAGAAATTCGAGAGCCTCAAGGTGAACGGGACGAGCAAAGAGAGCCCAGAAGGTCTACCAGGGTAAAAAAAGCCCGAACTTTACATGGGTTTTCATGATGTATTGGTAATAGACACTGAAGATCCCCTGACCTATGAAGAAGCATTGGGAAGGATAGATTCAGAGGCCTTGATAGAGGCCATGAGATCCGAAATGCAATCTATGTATGAAAATCAAGTATGGGACTTGGTTGACCTTTCTTGATGGAAAGAAAGCCATTCCCAACAAATGGATTTTCAAGAGGAAGGTGGACATGAATGGGAACTTGACAACCTACAAAGCAAGGCTTGTAGCAAAAGGTTATAGCCAAGTCCAAGGGATTGACTGCGATGAAACCTTTTCATCGGTTGTAATGTTCAAAACAATTCGGATCATGTTGGCTATCGCCGCCTTCCATGATTATGAAATATGGCAGTTGGACGTCAAAATAGCTTTCCTAAATGGAAAACTAGTTGAGGAGGTATACATGTGTAAGACCCCCTTTTTTTTTCTTTTTCAACCACCGGGGTCTTAGCCCAGAATTGCCGTTTTGCGGTGGCACCGACATCTCAGGAAGGCAACCACTACAAAACGCCAATTCTGCCGGCCCTTTTCGACCACAAGAGAGAGAAGTTTTTATACAAAAAAATGTAAACAAGTCCACAGAAACATGTAAATAAAAGTGAATCATATCCAGTCCATCAATACATATAATAGAAAAGTAGATAAATGGGCTCGAGCCCAGTACATCAGAGTCCTCACTACAAGTCACTCATCGCGGAAGCTAAGAAAATACTAATCACTCACGGAGCTGGTCGCAGGTGCACCGGTGCTAGACTGTCCCACCTCCATGCGCACCGTACTCCGCTGGTGCTGGTCCCTGTCTCCCATCCGGAGCTCCTGTAATGTTTGGTTCGAAAACCATTAGTCGTAAAGACTAAGCCCTATCATCCCCTACCCCTCCCACCACGGCTCCTAAGCACCGGGCGGAGAGGAGGAAAGGGAAGCTACAAAAGTGGAGAAAAGTCAAGCAGGTGACGGCAGACCTAACTAGCAAGTTATAGCAGGTGAACAGTACAAATGTTGTAATAGGTAGAACTATTAATAAATAGAAAATTGTATAAAAGGCAGCTAGAGAATAGTAAGTAAGCAATAAGTAAGTATGTAACCTTAACTTATATGAATGCCCATACAAACTTATAAGTTAAGGGGTCTTCTGCAAAACTCCCATCGTATAAAAGGTCTCATACCAATTTATACGTTGGGGTGTCGGTTGTATGCAAATATGAGTGTAGTGATATGCTATGCTATGATTCATGCAAGTGCAACTCACGCACACGACTCTATGCGCATAGACCATAAGTTCCCCCTGTTCGGGCAGCTAGCTTCACTCCCAGGAACCTCCGTAGTGGCAAACAGAGACAGTGGGTAGGGCCCCCCACTCCTAGGCGGGCATCCACACTACCAGGCCTAGCCCTCCCGTACGCCCCTAGAAGAACACAACCTAGAGTATCCGCGTACTGCTGCTGGAGGTACCCTCCAGACTTTCTTTGGCTAAGTGTCCCACACCGCCGAGTCAGCGTACCGATGTCGGTGTGAACGACGATCAGGTACCGAAGACCCACCAACTTTAATCTGTACTCCAACCCTCGAGCCCTCGGCCCCCCAGACAGTCCTGTCCGTGCATCTACCTTCAGAGCTACTGTCTGAATGGCAACAAGTCCTATTATCCTACTTTCCTAGCTATCGGGAAGTGAGTGTGTGCAACCCTAGTTATACTAGTTGCTCTTTTAATTTATTATTCCTATGGTTTACGTTAGCCCAGGACTGCCCCCGGTATACCCCGTGAAGGGCTCTCAAGGGGCACTAGGAACCAAGACGGCGGCATTACGGCCCGAAGTTCCATTTCGCAAGGCACTTATTATTATTGGTTGATCTCCCTTAGCCCGATCCCCTTTTAGTTATTTTAGTTCTAACCCTAGAGTATTAAGACTCTTCCTCTTCTCCCTGGGATGGACGATCTTTCGTCGTTCCCGTACTCCCTTATTCCAACAAGTCTCCCAATGATGAACTCGATCCTAGTTTGCCCTACCAACCATCAACTATCAAAATTCCGTGGCTTTAATATATGCAGACCATCCTAAACTATATGAGGTACCCAAGGGAAGGTACACTAAGTTGTCTTCCAAATCTCCTATAATTTTTACTGGAGCTCTAACATAACATAATTGGTCTAAATCCAGAAACTTATAATTTTCCTAATTAATCTGATATTTATTTAATTTTTCCAAAGGACATGCCACGGGTCATTTTAAACATGAACTACATGATCTTGCTAAGTAATGGCTATTCAAAAATCATGATCATTAAATAACAGCAAAATAACCTCAAATACAAATTCTTAGAATTTTATAGAAAGTATTTAACCTCTAAATAATTTATTTAGTATAATCATATTAATTCTACGTAGTGAAGGAAGTACTGAAATTATTCATCTAAAAATTATGGAAAAATCACTGGTCAGTAGTATGATATATAAAAGATCTTTGTGCAGAGAATCATAATTTTACTAGCTTGCTAACCACCATTAAAGATTTAATCAAATAATCAAGGTAAAACATACTTAATGAAGCGAGCCTTGGAATTAATCTTCCAAAAATCCCATAAAAATTCACAGAGATTTAAAATCATAATAAACGTTCTCTGCTTAAGTTTCATCACTTTCCAGTGAGTGTGTATTCCCTAATAAATTTTCTAAGAAAATCATACAACTACTGAATCATTAAAGGAAGTATCCAAAATAATGAACATAAAATTCATAGAAAAATATCCAGAGTTGTACCATCCCTATAATTCACTCTCCCCAAATCTCACCACTTTTCAATATGATTTAGTGTCATTTCCTATCTCTACAAGTTTTGCTCCCTAAACTAGGGTTAGACTTTCAGGTATCCCAACGGTCTCCAAATTTACTAAGATTTCGTCCAGAGAACAATGATGACCCTATGGTTCCCTTCACCCAATTTCGGGTCAATCCAAGGTCATTTGACCACATGACCTTCACAAACCACCAAGATCCAACCTTAGGGTTTGGCCTTAGTCCTTAGGGTAAACTTACCCCGATCCACCTCAAACTCCATGAGGGGGTGCTAGAGAATATTACTAGCCAGTGGTAAAAATCTCAGCCTCTGTTGAGGTGATCTCACCACTCAAACTTCAAAAGTGCACTTTTAACCTAAGACCCCTTATTAGGGCAAAACTTAGGATTGATCATTTCTAGTCCAAACCATCTACAAATGAGATGGAAAATTATACAGAACCATATGGTGACACCAGGTACCACTCACCAAAGTTTGGGAGGGTTTGGAAATTATTTAACTATCTAATTAAATTCGGCTAGGATTATTGAATTTTTCTAAAAACTATAGAAAAATATTCTCCGAAAATTCTCATTTTTGGATAGCACCTAGATATATGTAAGATTAGATTACACCCCAAATTTCAAGTCATTTGGATGACTGAATTGGAGTGGGGAATTTTTCTAAGGTCAAGGCAGCCCTCTGGATAGAACTCACCAAAAAGGGTGCTGTGGTCTAACCAGGATTCTGAATCGAGTGAAATTAATTTTGAATTAAAGTAGACTTCAAGGGCTACACTTCCTATGTTGATCATTTTTCCTTTAGGAGCCTCTAGGTATTTTTCCCAATTTATTTAACAAGACGGATTTTTCATTCAGAAATTATTTTAAAAATAGAATTTATTTCTCATGCCACTGTTCATCTTCTTCAACAGCCCGAACCAGAGGCCTAAGAACCTAATATCCTGTAGCTTTTCCAAGCTATTTCCCGACCATCCAGCCATCTCCCTGGCCGGCCACCACCACCACCACCTCCGTTGAGGCGAGGGCTATCGTCGGGCGGCGGCACAGCCGCCGGAGAGGCGGTTTCCGGCGAACCCGCCACCATGAAATTTTCGGAAAACCACGAATACGCTCACCCGATCTTGCTCTTTTGAGCCCGATATCTCTCTTAACGATTCCTAAGATCTATCCGTAGAAGAAGAGGGAGGGGAGGACCTTGTTCGCGGGTTGAAGGCGTGCAGAGCGTCGGGAAGCCATTTGCGCGGTGGTGGCGTCGCCGGAAATTCTTCAACAGCAAGGGGAAGTCTGAAACAGTTTGAGGGAGTGTAACCTTTTCCTCCTGCTCTTAGGAATCTTTTATAGATCAGCAAATGGGGAGGGGAAGGGATGAAACGTTAGAGATGAAACGTTGGCGGCCATTAATAACACCCTTATGACGTTTCGGTTATGACGAATGGCAGTTGAAAAGTTGGAGATGAAGAGGTGTTTGCTAGGTGGAAATTTCCTATTGGACCCACTTTTTCTTAATTATTAACATAATTAAAGTAGGGAACGACCCATAAATACTCTTGATTTTCATTCCAATAGTCAGAATTTATTATGGCGTCGGTTACCGAAATTTGCAACCTGGCTTGTCATTTCGGCCTTGGTCACGGGCGTGACACATAGGTCACGGGCGTGACAGGCCCGGGTAGCCAGTTCTGGGTTCGACGATCGTCGAACTGAGGTCGACGATCGTCGAGCGGTTGTCACGGGCGTGACACCTGGGTCACGGGCGTGACAGGCCTGTGCGGCCAATTCTGGTTCGACGACGTCGAACTGAAATCGACGATCGTCGAGCGTGTCACGCCCTATGTCACGGGCGTGACATGGCGGGTCACGGGCATGACATGCCCGTGGGGCCAATTTTGGGTCGACGACCGTCGACCTGGAATCGACGATCATGGTCACGCCCTATGTCACGGGCGTGACATGGCGGGTCACGGGCGTGACATGCCCGTGGGGCCAATTTTGGGTCGACGACCGTCGACCTGGAATCGACGATCATGGTCACGCCCTATGTCACGGGCGTGACGGGTCGGTCACGGGCGTGACCAACCCGTGACCCGATTTCTTGGTCGATTTATTTCAAGTTTTGGGCTCCCTAGGGTTCTACCACAACCAAGTGACTCCTAGGGGTCTAGCCGGAAATGGGATGTTACAAATCCCAATAAACAAAACAAAGATTTCGTCCCCGAAATCAAGGTTAAGCCTATGGGACTGTAATCGGGAAAAAATAAGCTTGTAACATCCCATGAGAACTGAAAGATTATCTCTCTACGTTATGTTTGTTTGTGCGGTTTCGAATCTAAGATTAATTCGTCCACCTAACTAGGTATAATCACCCCAATAAACAAAAGATTAGCCCCTATTCTTGAAGTTTAAAACAGGAAGGCAAATTGATTGTCCAGAGGGGTTGTGAGGTATACCTGACGAAAAAGTTCCGGGTATTTTTGCTGCATCAAGTCCTGTGGCTCCCATGTATGCTCCTCATGCCCATGATTGTTCCACAGAACCTTGACTAACGGGACCTTCTTCCGTCGCAAGAACCGCACTGCCGTATCATCAATCCTGATAGGCTCCAAATCGACTGACCGATCCGAAGCCACTGGGCCATTTGCCGAGGAAATCAGCTGCTCAGGGCGTAGCAGAGCCCTCCGAAGTGAGGAGACGTGGAAGACGTCATGCAATCCCGCTAACTCCGGCGGTAGCTCCAGTCTATAGGCTAAGGGGCCGATCCGCTCCAGGATCCTATAGGGCCCCATATACCTCGGACTGAGCTTCTTCCGCTCGCGAACCCGCGAGACTCCGTGCATCGGCCGTATCTTCAAGAAAACTCGGTCCCCCACCTGGAACTCCACTTGGCGATGCTTCGCCTACGTCAAAATATCCTCCCGGATCCGTCCTCCTGCTGGTATGTAGACTCTGCCCCGGAAACACAGGAGCCCATCCCTCAAAGAGTAATCCCCTGTCGTGCCTTCCTCCAAGGCTCGGAATATCGGCTCAGCTCTCTCGTCCCGCATCTGCCCATCTCTGATGCGGTCTTGAATGCCATCAGTAGTAGCCATCGACCCCAGGTACTCCATGTACAGCTCCGGGTCATCCTCAGACACTAGCGAAATCTGCATCTCCTCGAATGATCTAATCAACTCCAAAGCCATCAGCTGCGGGCCTGCTCCAGTCGTACTCGCTCTCCGGCTCAGAGCATCCGCAACCACGTTCGCCTTCCCCGGATGGTAGTGCATGGTATACTGGTAGTCCGAAAGAAACTCCACCCAGCGTCTCTGCCTGATGTTTAACTCCTTCTGGGTGTCGACGTACTTCAGATTCTTGTGGTCGGAGAAGATATCACAATGTACCCTGTAGAGATAGTGCCGCCAGATCTTAAGAGCAAAAATGACTGCCCCCATCTCCAAATCGTGCACGGGGTAGTTCTGCTCGTGCTGCTTCAGCTGACGGGAGGCATAGGCTATTACGTGCCCATTCTACATAAGGACGGCACCCATCCCCTGAAAGGAAGCATCTGCGTACACCTGGAATCCCTTCTTCCCTGATGGAAGAGCAAGGATGGGAGCCGAGGTGAGACGATCCTTCAGCTCCTGGAAGGCAGATTCGTATCGCAGCGTCCAAATAAAAGGGGACTCCTTCTTCGTCAGAGACGTAAGAGGGAGGGCAATCTGAGAGAACCCCTTTACGAACTTCCGGTAGTAACCGGCAAGTCCCAAGAAACTTCGAACATCCGTGGCCGACTTTAGTGGTGGCCAATCCCGTACTGCCTGGATCTTTGCCGTATCCACTGCCAGACCTGCTCCACTGATGACATGGCCCAGAAAGGCCACCTCCTTTAGCCAGAACTGGCACTTGCTGTACTTGGCATACATCTCGTGTTCACGCAGCTTCTCCAAGGTCAAGGCTAGATGTCTCGCGTGCTCCTCCTCCGTCCTTGAATAGATGAGAATGTCGTCGATGAATACAATGACAAAGACGTCCAGATACTTCTCGAACACCCGATTCATCAAAGTCATGAATGCGGAGGGTGCATTCGTGAGCCCGAATGGCATCACGGTAAACTCATACAAGCCGTATCTGCTGCTGAAGGCCGTCTTCGGGATGTCCTCCTCCCGAATACGAAGCTGGTAGTATCCTGACCTCAGATCCAACTTTGAGAACTAATGAGCTCCCTCCAGCTGATCAAAAAGCTCGTCTATCCGTGGTAAAGGATAAGTATTCTGGACTGTCAACCTGTTCAGAGCCCGGTAATCGATGCACAGTCGAAGGGTCCCGTCCTTCTTCTTAATGAACAGCACCGGAGCTCCCCACGGTGATGAGCTAGGCCGAACGAACCCGGCCTCCACTAACTCCTGAAGCTGACTTCGGAATTCCACCAACTCCTTTGGGGCCATTCGATAGGGTGCTCTGGATACCGGCTTAGCCCCCGGTACAAGCTGAATCTGAAAGTCCTTCTCTCGGTGCGGGGGCAACCCTGGTAGCTTCTCTGGAAATACGTCGGCGAAGTCCCGCACCACTGGAATATCCGCAATGGAGTCCTTGGCTACGACAGCCTCAAAGAGGACCTGATAAACCTCTTCCCCCTAAAGGTGGGCCTTAACGGCCTGCACAGACGATAGTAAAGTACGGGGTGCTGATATAATACCTTCGATAACTATGAAGGAGTCGCCGTGCCTCACTGTGATCCTCTTCGCCACGCAATCGATCTGGGCATGGTTCCAGTACAGCCAGGTCATGCCCAGAATCAGTTCATAATCTGGCATCCTCAAAACCGTCGCTGGTGCCTCAAATGCCTTTTTGCCGATCCTCGCTTCCATATCACAATGGGTAGAGGTCAATATCTCTGATCCATCGGGTAGGCGCACCCTCAGCATCTTCCCGGTGCTTAGCTCCACTCCTGCCAGTCCTTTCACGAAATCCTCCGACACGAATGATTGCGATGCACCAGTGTCGAAGAGGGTGTGAGCGGGCTTGCCGCTCACGAATACTATGCCTGGGGTAATTAAATGTCTTAGTATTCTTATTGTAGTTTATTTTCTCTTAATTTCTAACCAGGTTATGTTTAAAATAGTAGTTTATATGAGGAAAATCTGAAAAGTACTGCCATACATGTGATAACCTGCTCCGGGTTCCGAGGCTGTGTCAGGTCTAGAGCATACACCTGCTCTCTCTCTGGCCTACGACCTCGATCCTGAAATCCTCGTCCTCGATCCTGTCCTCGTCCGCCAAACTGTCGGGGAGGTGGAGCGCCCTGATGTGCTGGTGGGGGTGCTCGCCCCACAGGGCAGTTCCGCTTGATATGCCCCGGCTGGTTGCACTGATAGCATACCGGTGGCTGCCCTGCCGTCCTTGGCATTTCCAGCATCTGTATAGGCTGGGGAGCCAATACCCCCTGAGTCCTCTGCTCCTGCCCAAACTCCTGACGAGGCTGATCCCCGTTCCTTCTCTCCCCGATAACCTGGCCCCGAGGACGGTCTCTACGACCTCCAATCACTGAATCATCAGCCGGTCTCTTCCGATTCTCCACTGTAAGCTGATCCGCCTCTCTCTTCTTAGCCATCTCCAGAATCCTGGCTAGACTCCCCTCTGAAACAAAAAGGAGGGCCTGCCTCATGTCATCCTGCAGTCCCTTATAAAACCTCCGGGCGTAGCCAGCATCGTCTAACTGGTAAGCGTCCGCATAACGAGCCAGGTGAGTGAACTTATGATAGTACTCCACCACAGTCCTGTTCCCCTGCCTCAACCGTAGGAACCTATCCTCCAGGTCATCTCTCGCCGACTGAGGTACAAAGTGTCCCAAGAGCGCTGCTCTGAACTCCTCCCAAGTAATATAAGCACAATCCATCCCTGCAAAGGTGGTGTCCAGCTGAGATTTCCACCATCTCTTTCCGTGTGACTCTAAGCAGGAGACTGTCAAAGCGACTGCCTCCTCCGTGGGGCATCGAATCCCTGCCAGCATCTCATAAATGGTGTCCAACCACTCCTCCGTACGTACTGCAGACTCCGTCCCCTGGTAGGATGGAGGGGAAAGTCCTCGGAAGACCGTCATCCAAATGGCCCCGGGGTTTAGCTGTGGGGCCGGGGCTTGCTGAGCTCTGAAGGCCTCCAGGATGGCCGTCAGTGTTTGCCCCATCTCCGTCTGCTGGAACGGAACGGGTGCTGGCGGAGTCGGGACCACATTCGGAGCCTGAGGTGTCCCCTGCTGCGATGTAGGGTTCGTCGCAGGCTACAAGCAAAAATTCCATTTGTTAGAGAGCGAATGAATGGAATTTAAGAAGAGTTATGATGGACTTTCACATGTGATTTCCCTTATGGGCACACCACTGCTTCCGCTGCTAGTTTGTCTGCAAACTAAGCTCGCACGGGGGTGGCCCAAGGTTTTTGTGGACTACTTCTCTTTCGATCGAGGTTTGCTCTGATACCACTTGTAAGACCCCCTTTTTTTTTCTTTTTCAACCACCGGGGTCTTAGCCCAGAATTGCTGCTTTGCGGTGGCACCGACATCTCGGGAAGGCAACCACTATAAAACGCCAATTCTGCCGGCCCTTTTCGACCACAAGAGAGAGAAGTATTTATACAAAAAATGTAAACAAGTCCACAGAAACATGTAAATAAAAGTGAATCATATCCAGTCCATCAATACATATAATAGAAAAGTAGATAAATGGGCTCGAGCCCAGTACATCAGAGTCCTCATTACAAGTCACTCATCGCGGAAGCTAAGAAAATACTAATCACTCACGGAGCTGGTCGCAGGTGCACCGGTGCTAGACTGTCCCACCTCCATGCGCACCGTACTCCGTTGGTGCTGGTCCCTGTCTCCCATCCGGAGCTCCTGTAATGTTTGGTTCGAAAACCATTAGTCGTAAAGACTAAGCCCTATCATCCCCTACCCCTCCCACCACGGCTCCTAAGCACCGGGCGGAGAGGAGGAAAGGGAAGCTACAAAAGTGGAGAAAAGTCAAGCAGGTGACGGTAGACCTAACTAGCAATTTATAGCAGGTGAACAGTACAAATGTTGTAATAGGTAGAACAATTAATAAATAGCAAATTGTATAAAAGGCAGCTAGAGAATAGTAAGTAAGCAACAAGTAAGTAAGTATGTAACCTTAACTTATATGAATGCCCATACAAACTTATAAGTTAAGGGGTCTTCTGCAAAGCTCCCATCGTATAAAAAGTCTCATACCAATTTATACGTTGGGGTGTCGGTTGTATGCAAATATGAGTGTAGTGATATGCTATGCCATGATTCATACAAGTGCAACTCACGCACACGACTCTATGCGCACAGACCTTTAGTTCCCCCTGTTCGGGCAGCTAGCTTACTCCCAGGAACCTCCGTAGTGGCAAACGGAGACAGTGGGTCGGGCCCCCCACTCCTAGGCGGGCATCCACACTACCAGGCCTAGCCCTCCCGTACGCCCATAGAAGAACACAACCTAGAGTATCCGCGTACTGCTACTGGAGGTACCCTCCAGACTTTCTTTGGCTAAGTGTCCCACACCGCCGAGTCAGCGTACCGATGTCGGTGTGAACGACGATCAGGTACCGAAGACCCACCACCTTTAATCTGTACTCCAACCCTCGAACCCTCGGCCCCCCGGATTGTCCTGTCCGTGCATCTACCTTCAGAGCTACTGTCTGAATGGCAACAAGTCCTATTATCCTACTTTCCTAGCTATCGGGAAGTGAGTGTGTGCAACCCTATTTATACTAGTTGCTCTTTTAATTTATTATTCCTATGGTTTACGTTAGCCCAGGACTGCCCCCGGTATACCCTGTGAAGGGCTCTCAAAGGGAACTAGGAACCAAGACGGCGGCATTACGGCCCGAAGTTCCCTTTCGCAAGGCACTTATTATTATTGGTTGATCTCCCTTAGCCCGATCCCCTTTTAGTTACTTTAGTTCTAACCCTAGAGTATTAAGACTCTTCCTCTTCTCCCCAGGATGGACGATCTTTCGTCGTTCCCGTACTCCCTTATTCCAACAAGTCTCCCAATGATGAACTCGATCCTAGTTTGCCCTACCAACCATCAACTATCAAAATTCTGTGGCTTTACTATATGCAGACCATCCTAAACTATATGAGGTACCCAAGGGAAGGTACACTAAGTTGTCTTCCAAATATCCTATAATTTTTACTGGAGGTCTACCATAACATAATTGGTCTAAATCCAGAAACTTATAATTTTCCTAATTAATCTGATATTTATTTAATTTTTCCAAAGGACGTGCCACGGGTAATTTTAAACATGAACTACATGATCTTGCTAAGTAATGGCTATTCAAAAATCATGATCATTAAATAACAGCAAAATAACCTCAAATACAAATTCTCAGAATTTTATAGAAAGTATTTAACCTCTAAATAATTTATTTAGTATAATCATATTAATTCTACGTAGTGAAGGAAGTACTGAAATTATTCATTTAAAAATTATGGAAAAATCACTGGTCAGTAGTATGATATATAAAAGATCTTTGTGCAGAGAATCATAATTTTACTAGCTTGCTAACCACCACTAAAGATTTAATCAAATAATCAAGGTAAAACATACTTAATGAAGCGAGCCTTGGAATTAATCTTCCAAAAATCCCATAAAAATTCACAGAGATTTAAAATCATAATAAACGTTCTCTGCTTAAGTTTCATCACTTTCCAGTGAGTGTGTATTCCCTAATAAATTTTCTAAGCAAATCATACAACTACTGAATCATTAAAGGAAGTATCCAAAATAATGAACATAAAATTCATAGAAAAATATCCAGAGTTGTACCATCCCTATAATTCACTCTCCCCAAATCTCACCACTTTTCAATATGATTTAGTGTCATTTCCTATCTCTACAAGTTTTGCGCCCTAAACTAGGGTTAGACTTTCAGGTATCCCAACGGTCTCCAAATTTACTAAGATTTCATCCAGAGAACAATATTGACCCTATGGTTCCCTTCACCCAATTTCGGGTCAATCCAAGGTCATTTGACCACATGACCTTCACAAACCACCAAGATCCAACCTTAGGGTTTGGCCTTGGTCCTTAGGGTAAACTTACCCCGATCCACCTCAAACTCCATGAGGGGGTGCTAGAGAATATTACTAGCCAGTGGTAAAAATCTCAGCCTCTGTTGAGGTGATCTCACCACTCAAACTTCAAAAGTGCACTTTTAACCTAAGACCCCTTATTAGGGCAAAACTTAGGATTGATCATTTCTAGTCCAAACCATCTACAAATGAGATGGAAAATTATACAGAACCCTATGGTGACCCCAGGGAACACTCACCAAAGTTTGGGAGGGTTTGGAAATTATTTAACTATCTAATTAAATTCGGCTAGGATTATTGAATTTTTCTAAAAACTATAGAAAAATATTCTCCAAAAATTCTCATTTTTGGATAGCACCTAGATATATGTAAGATTAGATTACACCCCAAATTTCAAGTCATTTGGATGACTGAATTGGAGTGGCGAATTTTTCTAAGGTCAAGGCAGCCCTCTGGATAGAACTCACCAAAAAGGGTGCTGTGGTCTAACCAGGATTCAGAATCGAGTGAAATTAATTTTGAATTAAAGTAGACTTCAAGGGCTACACTTCCTATGTTGATCATTTTTCCTGTAGGAGCCTCTAGGTATTTTTCCCAATTTATTTAACAAGACGGATGTTTCATTCAGAAATTATTTTAAAAATAGAATTTATTTCTCATGCCACTGTTCATCTTCTTCAACAGCCCGAACCAGAGGCCTAAGAACCTAATATCCTGTAGCTTTTCCAAGCTATTTCCCGACCATCCAGCCATCTCCCTCGCCGGCCACCACCACCACCACCTCCGTTGAGGCGAGGGCTATCGTCGGGCGGCGGCACAGCCGCCGGAGAGGCGGTTTCCGGCGAACCCGCCACCATGAAATTTTCGGAAAACCACGAATACGCTCACCCGATCTTGCTCTTTTGAGCCCGATATCTCTCCTAACGATTCCTAAGATCTATCCGTAGAAGAAGAGGGAGGGGAGGACCTTGTTCGCGGGTTGAAGGCGTGCAGAGCGTCGGGAAGCCATTTGCGCGGTGGTGGCGTCGCCGGAAATTCTTCAACAGCAAGGGGAAGTCTGAAACAGTTTGAGGGAGTGTAACCTTTTCCTCCTGCTCTTAGGAATCTTTTATAGATCAGCAAATGGGGAGGGGAAGGGATGAAACGTTAGAGATGAAACGTTGGCGGCCATTAATAACACCCTTATGACGTTTCGGTTATGACGAATGGCAGTTGAAAAGTTGGAGATGAAGAGGTGTTTGCTAGGTGGAAATTTCCTATTGGACCCACTTTTCCTTAATTATTAACATAATTAAAGTAGGGAACGACCCATAAATACTCTTGATTTTCATTCCAATAGTCAGAATTTATTATGGCGTCGGTTACCGAAATTTCCAACCTGGCTTGTCATTTCGGCCTTGGTCACGGGCGTGACACATAGGTCACGGGCGTGATAGGCCCGGGTAGCCAGTTCTGGGTTCGACGATCGTCGAACTGAGGTCGACGATCGTCGAGCGGTTGTCACGGGCGTGACACCTGGGTCACGGGCGTGACAGGCCTGTGCGGCCAATTCTGGTTCGACGACGTCGAACTGAAATCGACGATCGTCGAGCGTGTCACGCCCTATGTCACGGGCGTGACATGGCGGGTCACGGGCATGACATGCCCGTGGGGCCAATTTTGGGTCGACGACCGTCGACCTGGAATCGACGATCATGGTCACGCCCTATGTCACGGGCGTGACATGGCGGGTCACGGGCGTAACATGCCCGTGGGGCCAATTTTGGGTCGACGACCGTCGACCTGGAATCGACGATCATGGTCACGCCCTATGTCACGGGCGTGACGGGTCGGTCACGGGCTAGGAAGTATGTAGACTTCAGAGAAAGTATGTAGACTTCAGAGGGCCATTTATGGTTTGAAGCAAGCATTAAGGAGTTAGAACAAACGCTTTGACGATGAGGTTAAAACTCTCGGTTTTATTCAAAACAAGGAAGAACCTTGTGTATACAAGAAGGTTAGTGGGAGTCACGTTATATTTTTGATTTTGTACGTAGATGATATATTATTAATGGGCAATCATATACTTATAATGGAACAAACAAGAGACTCATTTAAAACTATCTTTTCAATGAAGGACAGGGGACAAGCTCAATATATCTTGGGGATCAAGATATATAGGGATAGGTCTCGAAGACTCATTGGCCTGAGTCAAAGTATTTACATTGACAAAGTCTTTGAAAGGTTTCATATGGAAAACTCTAAGAAGGGAAATGTGCCAATGAAGACATCTTTACAGTTGGGCAAGTCGCATTGTGCCTCCACGTACACGGACATTGAATACATGATGAATGTCCCCTATGCTTCAGCCATAGGCTCCATCGTGTATGCCATGACTAGAATAAGACCGGATGTTGCATATGCCCTGAGCATAACGAGCCTACATCAAGCTTCACGCGGTCCTAATCATTGGACTGCTGTCAAAAATATTCTTAGGTACCTGAAAAGGACCAAGAATAAGTTTATTGTTTTTAGTGGGGGTTAAGGAACTAGTTGTAGAAGGCTACACGGATTCTAGTTTCATGACAGATCCGGATGATAGGAAATCTCAATCTGGGTTCGTTTTCCTTCTGAATGGTGGAGCCGTGAGTTCGCGTAGTTGGAAACAATCAACCACCGCTGACTCGATAACCGCAGCAGAACTCATGGCAGCTGCGGAATCTTGCAAAGAGGGAGTATGGATAAAGAAATTCCTCGAAGAACTTGGAATTGTTCCATCAAGTGAAGCCCCCTTGAAATTGTTTTGTAACAATAGTGCCTCCATTTCTCAAATCAAGGAGCCAAGGTCGCATCACAAGACAAAATACATAGATAGAAAGTATTTTGTAACGCGGGAATTCATCGAGGAAGGGAAGATTGCACTTTTATGGATAGACACTAACAGCAACACAGCTGATCCTTTCACCAAACCTTTATCTCAAGCTAAGGGCGAAATTCATTTCGAATCCATGGGGCTACGTGACCATGGAGAGTGGATTGATAAATGATTTTAAGGTTGCTCCTTTCTTTTGTAGTTTCTATAATTTAAGAAACTTTAAAAACAAGTGGGAGACTGAAGGAAGTGGTGTTTTGAAAGTAGTGTTTTGTAAGTTATCTTTTACATATGTTCATGTTTTAGAATGTTGTAACATTTTGTTCTTTGATTATATGACTTGTATCATGTAAGGTTTGGGAAGATGCGCTTGGTCTTGAACCATAGAACCATGGTTTTTATTAAGTCATGTAATATTAAGTTATCCTCACAATCATGGTAATCAAAGAGGAACATTGATTGCCGAGTTAAGATTGTCATATCGATTGCAGTACATTTGAGTTCTATAAATGTTGATAAATGATTATCGTTTAATCATATGAGTGTGTATGCGTGTGATTTCATACACATTGAGAGTGACCTATTTTATGTTGTAGCATTATGTGGATTGTGTTAAGTGTCAATAATGTTTCAACGTGTCTATTAAGTTGGAGATACAAGATGTGTAGATTTAGCTTGTCAGTGTGGGCAACGTGATTATAGTTGAAAACTATCCTCTGATAATGATAAATACTATGATTCGTTGTTCATACTTACGCGTAGGAAATGTGCACATCGAAATATCATTTTGTCCCCAAATTATTTTGGTAATGATATAGTCGGGCCCCTTGGCCGAGCGAGGTTGTATAGCATGCATTATAACTAATGTAGTTATAAATACAACTCACTTGTGAGACCAAGAAAGACAAATATAGTGCGAAATGACACATTCCCAGTTTGCACAATATTTATGATATCATGTGACAAAGAAATAGACGCAGGTCATTCATTGCGTTACCTAGTTATCATGTTGTTGGGGCGACTATAATGCAGTGATAAAGCCTCTTATAGTCCATAATATAGGATGTTATATTATAGCCTTGACGACATGGTTCCTCTTTAAGGTCGCACCAAATGAACGGGAACAGCATCCGTTCGGCTTATTTGGGGTATTTGATTTTATTGAACATTTAATCTAAGTACTATAGTAAGTGTGAACGTCCCATGTCGTGACTCGACATGCTTAGATAGAATTCATGTGCGACTATCAAAGAGAAATAATTATGACAGAGCGAGTCGTCGTAATTATTTTGGTAGGATTGCACAGTATTTTTGAGTTATGGGATCATATATATATGTTGCTTGTATATGTGCATAAAGTATACACACATACAAAATATATATATATAAGTTATATATTAATATATATATATGTAGGTATTTATATATATAAGATATATATATGTTATATATATATGTAAATATATATAAATGTTTGTATATAATATATATATATATATATATATATATATAATTTTACATATATAAGTTTATATAATATATATAAACCGGGGGGAAGAGAGTAGAGGGTTCACGGTTTTGTCAAAAACCTAGCCGCATAAACAGAGAAAGGAGGTTTTGCGATCTCTTGCTTCCGGCCGCCTTCATCGCGCAACTCCCAGCTCTCCCACCGGGCAAGTTTGCCGTCAGCATCGCAACAAACCTCCTTCGCCGGGCAAGCTTGCCGCCGCCATAGCCTTGGCGTCCGTTGCTCCATCATCGGGCAAGTTTGCCGCCATCATCTCCCTGCAGCTCGCCGGCCCTAGATGTTCCTTCTCGGTCGGCCGTAGCTCCGTATCTGGCATGAGTCTGCTCCTTCTCCTCAGCGGTTTTAGATCCCTCGCCATTTTTCCTCTTCTATACCCGGCGACTAGTGTGGTTCGGCCACTTGGAGTCATCAGTGCAAGAGGAGAGAAGTTCTGAGCTAGTGTTTTTATTCCCCGTCAATGGAATAGAGATTTGTCGTTGTTCGGGTTCAAGGTGAACCAAGAGGCGAGGCGATTGGCCTCGTTGTTGCAGTGGGATCACCATCATTTTCTTCCGCCTAGAGATTGTTCTCTAGAGGTATAATCTCTAACACATGTGATGGATTAGATGTGATGAGTTAGGGTTTATTTTTGTTAAGACTGTTTTGCATTGCTTTGGGATATCCGATCCTTGTGTTTGGTATGGTGTTTGGGAAATATTTTTTTTAAAATTTGCCTAACCACTGCACGTGAAATCCTACATCAACATCATACACTAGACCTTGAGCGGGGAGTTCAGGTTGAATCTCCCCCTCATCTACTGCCATGTCTTCAGTGATATGCACAACATCAGCAATAGCAGAAGATCCTTCATTCACAGTATCCTGAATTTCCTTAGTAGGACACTAGAATTGTCTCCCCCTCAGATACTGTAGTCTCTAGTACATCGTCCTGATTCAGCTCCCCCTCACTCTGTGGGCCGGTTCCATCATGAGACCCTTGGTCTGTTGGTGTAGAATTACCTTCAACAGCATTAGGAGCTATTAAGGTCTCCACCTCCATTTCAGCAGAGAGTTTGTTGACAATCCCCTCTGCCACTATCTCAGCTGCCTCAGTAGATGGCACTACTTCATCATCATGATTTAGAGTCTATGCTAATTGAGCCCTGCTCAATTGATTCCTTGGTGATGGGTCAGAGGAAAGTTAGACCTGAGTACACATGTCCTTCCTGATCTCATCTTAGGATTCAGTCAGGTTTGGATCATGATGCTCTTCCTTAGGGTGCTCAAATGAACTGCTGGTGGTGCTCTCATATGGTAAAGGAGCTTGTTTCTCTTTCTTCCTGGCAATTGACTGTCCATGGAGATGAAGGACCCGGTCCCATCTGTCTAGCATCTTTATGTCTATTTTTATCATGTGATGAATCATGGTTCCTAACCTCACATTGAGGATCCCTAGAATTGTATTTAGCAGAAATAGGGAGAGAATTCTTCCCAGATTTTGCTCAGCTAAGCATTCTACTATTATGTAAAAAAGAATTCTTCACCAATCTTTCCACTTTGAGAGAATTACCTGGTCCATGAGCTTAAACTTTTTCTTAGATATTTAATCATAGGAGACTGTCTTCCATAACAAGGATTTCCCAATAACATCATCTAGAAACTTACCTCTCAAGTTCAGTTCATTTTTGTGAATGGAACATGTGGTGTGTTAAGATAGTTCACACCACTTCAGAGCAGACCTTATCCCAGGCTGATCCAGGTCCTCTTCCTCATCTATTTTTGTGATCCTGGTAACCTATAGAGCATTACTCAATATTCTTGGAGTTATCTTTATCTTCTCTATACTGACAACTAACTTGATCTTGCCTCTAGAAGTGTCGACCTTTGCGTTGAAGTACAGCTCCAGTACCTCCCACTTGAGCAAATATGGTTCCAATAGAACGAAATCTAGGTTAGAGACCTGGATTAAGTGAAGAATGAGTTGCACCACTTCTAACACATACTTTAATCCATTTCGAACTAGTTCAGAGCCTTTAAACCGAAAACCTTGACCTTTCAGATCCATTTCGCTTTGGAATTTCTGAAGGTCGGCGAAACAGTTCCGTTAGTTTAGTGAAATTGTGCAGAGTAGGGCAAGGAATAGTGTGTTTTGTTCTATGCACAAGTCCTTCTATTTATAGTTATTTCTAAGTTAGAAGGCAGAGAGGCGCATACCTATTTAGGATCAAGTCTATGATCTACGGCTGGGATTTATTCCCGATACTTAGCCATAACTAGACAATTTTGCCGCACTCACTGAGTGAACACAATGGACTCGATCCTTTTAACGCTTTTATACTTAGTCTAATTTTGACAACATTTTCCACCAGGGATTGGATAAACCTGCTACCTATAAGCATAATGCATATATATGGCAGAGAGCTACTTAAGCTGACGTAAATTCAACATACCAAGTTCAAATTTTAAAGTGTCGAACTTAGCACAATCTAGTGGCTTAGTAAAGATGTGAGTTACTTGCTTGTCTGTTGAGAGAAGTTTAAGATTAATGTCTTTCTTCTCCCAATGCTCTCTAGTACAAATATACCTTATCTCAATATGCATAGTCTTGTTATGAGAGACAGGATTTCTTGCATTTAAGAGTGCACTAGTAGAATCAGCATATAAAAGAGTTCTACTTATCTTTATATTATAGACTTGGAGAATATGCTGGATTCAAAACAACTTCCTTGCACCCTTCAAAGTCTCTTCTTGTTGAGCTAGATATTTTCCTCATCTTTAGCTACAGATTTGCCTCTAGGTCTAGCTAACTGATCCATTTGGTGCAGGAGAATTCCTGACACCAATTCTCTTGGTAAGACACAAGCTAGTCTACCACACCAGACTGCCCTAGCTCCCCCTCAATTGGAGCATCTAGCTTGTTGGTCTCCCCCTCAATGTTTGCTCACGTCTTAGACATCCTTTGCTTTATAGTCAGTCAATCCACTCATATATATAGGTGTATGATCCTGAAGATAACTTCCTTGTTCCTATCCTAAATATGGAACATCCTTTGTCCAAGAATAATATGTGGTACGGGCACTTGGACTATCTTGCAAAATAAAATAAAATTTACCATAGGACCTCGAAATGAATTGGGTCCTTTGTTCTTATTAGATTCAAACTGAACTTGTCTTCCTATAGATTTTCTGACATGAAGACTAACTCTATCTCTTGGCATTGTAGGATTATGCCAATAATCTAAGGCAAAATGCCCCACTTTCCAACCGCACAAACACTCATGAGTGTTGTATCTTATTTTCTATGTTAGTCTTGCAGTTTGGTTAACTGCTGACTGAACAAAAGGAAGAGGTTCAACAACCTTCTTCAAGTTCCTTTTTGCAAGGATCTGATTGAAGGTGAGATTTTCATCAGTCTTTATATGCTGGCTCTAATAACCATTTATAGCAGTCTTCTTTGTAGATGAAATGTTGTTTATGGTATCAGAGAAAGCTAGATCTTGCCTGTTGGCAGACTTACCCTTGGTTAGAGTCTTTGCTAGAAGTTCTTGAGTGAAGTCTACTGCCTTGTTCTTGAGAGTCGGGGTTGGGGTACCAATGACAAATGGTCCATGATGGGCCATTTGAATTTCCTCATGGGGAGCCTTAATGGCACTCATTCCCCTACTATACCTTCAACTATTATTGTGAACATCTTTGTTCACACAAGTGGATCTACCATTCATCCAATGACCATTGATGCCCTCTTGGTCATACCTGTTTGAAGGTAACTTAACATTCCTAAAAGGAATGGGAGGCATTGAAGCTAGTGGTAGAACAAGAGCTTTGCCTTTCCCTTTGGACTGGGAAACTCTTGTGCTTCCATTAAATCCCAACCCTTTCTTACCCTTTTGAAAGGAGAAGGATTCTATCAAGGGAAGCATAGTACTTGTCTTAGAATAACTAGCCATTGTCCATTTATCCCTCTGGAGCCTCTCTTCAAGGTACCTAATGAGATTGTTCTGGTCCATGATGGTGCCAATCTGAATGAGATTGATATTTTTCAGTTGGCTAACTTCCCTTGCTTTCTGATCCAGCAAAGTTGCTGTCCCAGTCTGGTCGGCAACAACTAGCTGAAGAGATGCAATCTCCTCAACTTGCTTTTTAGCTAACTTCCTTCTCCTCTTGAAGGCATCAAGAAGTGCACCATACTTGTCAATCAATTGATTTAAATCATCCTCTGATTCTGATCCATCACCAGCACTTGATGTGGAGGTATTAGAGTTAGGACTGGTCTCATAATCAGATTTTGAGGATGAGCTAGATAGGGAATGCACCTGATCTGGACCAGGCTGATCCTAGCAGGATTCTTCTTCTGTCATGGCTATTAGCCCATAACGTCAGTAGTCATCTCCCTCGTCATCATCCTCCATTGAATCACTGTCTGAATGTGATATAGGGGCTCTGATCTCTATTCTTTCATCTAGATAGACATCATATGTATCGCTATCACGAAATATAGAGGATAGTGGGACTCTTATTCTTATCCTAGCAACAAGATAGTCTTCATCATCTACAACAGTTGCCAATAGCCCATTGTATATACTTTCCTTTCTATAGATTTGAAGCTTCATTGAGCTATACTCCATATGGTTCACACTTAAACTCATAAGAGCAACCCTTTTAGCTATCCTTGGAGATTACTCAGACTATTAAGTCCTGTTTGAGCAATCTCCATCTTATACCACTTGAAAGTCCTTAATTTCAAGGATAACTAAATCACCTAGAGGGGGTGAAAAGGTTTCTTAGTCTCTTGTGACTATCTTTATGTTTCTTTCTTTAAGTGCTTTGTGAGTTAGTAGTTTCCTGCTTTTAAGACACACACCACCTGCAACAAAGAAATAACACAAAGAGCACACACAAAATTTATAGTGGTTCCCACGATTATGGGTACGTCCACTTTCCCACCCATTTTTCTAACAGCTTGTTTGGTAAAGCACTTCTCCAATAATGGCTCCTAAGAGCTTATAAAACGATCCCGTAGGACCACTCAGTCTCCTCCGAGACTTATAGCTAAGGCACATGGCCCTACAACTATGTGATCCAAAGATTACCTACCTCATGCCCAAAGGCTCTACAACTCAGGCTGGGAGGACATCCCTACCTCAGAGAGAATGACTCTCTTACAGCTTAGGCACAAAGGCCCTACCTCAGATCCAAAGGATCCTACAACTCAGGCACAGGTTCCCAACAACTAAGAGAGAATGACTCTCTTACCTCAAGCTCAAAAGCCCTACCTCAGATCCAAAATGGATTTTACTCTTAGGCCAAAACCCTACCTCAGATCTGCAACCAGATCCTACACTCAGATCCAAAATGGATCCTACTCTCAGGCCAAAGCCTACCTCAGATCTGCAACTAGATCCTACACTCAGATCCTTTTAGGTATTGCATCCATAATAACCCAGATTTTTATGAAGTCACCTTTGAACTAAGTTGAATTAAGTTTGTATTTGATACTCTTTTTAGTTGAGTGTTTGCAAGACTTATATGTGGTGCCACGTCCTCGCCACCACCACTTGAAGATGACGCTGAAATACTAATACATAAAGACTTTAGGAGACATGACGACTCTTGGGCCACTAACGGAAGGCAACGCTACAATCTCCGCCTGCGACGCGCGAAGCGTACTTAAAGGCTTACTTGAAGACAATTTTATTTAGTTTAAATGCTATTTTATTTTAGATGCAATTTTATTTGGAACTTGTAATATTTTATTTATTTCATGAATTTAAAACATTTAGGTGTGCTAATAACCATCCGGATTTATGAGGTTTCATCTCAATCATAGATGGTTGGATCTATTTTTTAACTCCTATATATATGAGCCTTATTAAGAGAATGATAGCTAGATTGAAACCTAATTCGCCCTTCAAAGAATTCGGCCAAGCTTGAGACAAGCTGCCCCCCTTGCTCCCCTCTCCTCCTATTCAGCCGCCCCCTTTGTGGAGCTCTCCGGCGAGGTTTCTTGGTGCGACTCTGAGGAAGAAGGACTACAGCCACTCGGTGTGATGCCGGTGGATCCATTTGGTGTGACGTAGGTGGAATCATGGAGAGAGTGATTCTCCCACAAGTTATCTAGAGTACTTGATGCCAACGGGTTGGGTAAACTCTCCCCTCTTCCTCCAAGTGCTTCTTCTAAGTAGATTTCTGGATGGTGAACCATCGCGTTCTCCGCGGCTTTAATTTCAATCGCCTTTCAAATTTTTGCATAAAATCGTTATTTTTCTTGTTTCTTTTTTTCGGATTGGGTGGATCCATTTTGCTTGAGTGGATCTTGGCTTTGTAGCCTTGGTCTTCCTCTCAAAAAGGTTGGCAACCTTTACGTTGATTTTGGGAATGAGTCGACTCAATTTTTACCGCTGATTTAGAGTCGATCATTCTCCGATTGTGTTATGTTTTGTGTGTGATACGGTTCGTCGTTGAGAACGATAGATTCTTGTGTAGGTGCGATCGTACATGAGTGTGTTGAAGGGTTAATTAGAGCCTCATCCCGAGTAGATCTCCATTAAAAGCGTACGCTACATCAATATGCCAAGTGTAGACTAATGTCAGTCTACAATGAGTATCCAAACACAGGACCATATAATGCAATCCCTCATTTTATGATCCATGGTGTTGACTCATGTGTAGCCTCTCTATTGGGATACACTTCCTTTTCAAGCACTAAGGGCATGGATGGAAATTTGGTTGTTGTGTATTCTTGTAGAAATTATGTTTTCAGACTCAAAGAAATTCTAAGTGTTTTTCTCGAGTACTAAGTTTTGTTCTCGAGAAGAACTACAGTAAGTTCTCGAGTAAGACTCATCATAAATTCGAGTGATAGAAGTAGTTCTCGAGAAAGAATCTTACTGTTCTCAAGAAAGGCTTATGCACTCGAGTAATTCATGACTCTTCTTCTCGGATTACTTCCCCTTCTGTTAGAATTTCTCTAAGCCTTTTTCTCTAGAAGACTTTGATTAATTCTCGAGATGGCTATGTTTATTTCTCGAGTTATGACTGTTGTACTCGAGTAGAAGTCTTCTTATTCTCGAGTACCAGCTTTTCGTCTCGAGAAAAATATTTGTCTTTCTCGAGTACTTTCTTTCCTTCTCGAGATCGATGTTTTCCACCTCCACATTTTTTACTAAGTCTTTTTCTCGAGTTCACCATGATTGTTCTCGAAAACTAAATTTCTTTTTCCGAGTACAACCTTTTCTTCATGAGAAATGTTATACTATTTTTCAGAAAATCTTCTAATTCATTCTTCTCGAGATCTCTATCATTATTCTCGAGAACACAAGTCCTTTTCTCGAGTACAATACTTCCTCTTGAGACATGCTACTATTTTTTGAGAAATTTTTTCGAAGTCCATACTGTCGTGGTTTTCAAATATGATTTGATGTGATTGGTCCATGTGGCAATCCATTAATCATAATTATGACCGTTAGGTATATCTTATAAAAGGTTTTGTCATTCCGACCAACCCTAAGCATGTGAAAGAAGAAATTCTAACAATTCGGAATCCCTAATTCTCTTTCCTAAATCAGAAGCCGTCGCTCATCCTCCACATCGCCAAGGGCTTTCGATCAAGAATGATTCAGAATAGTCGACTTGCAAATCAAGATCTTTTACAATCTTCACATCCTCTCTTGATCTTTTGTGTTTATAAATTTCAGATCAAATATCTAGCCGAGTCTTCTTCAATATATTATGATAGAGTCGCAAAGTTAAAGAAAGAAGACCTAGGATGAAATTTCCAAATCTGAGAGATTTTACTGTTTGTATTTCTTATTTCAAATCTATTCTTGTAAGAGATTATTCTCCGAGTGTAGGAGCTTTGTTCTCCAAGTTGTTGTAGGAGTTTTTATCTTCCGAGTGTAGATCCGTTTTTTGGATCGAGTTGTATGAACGTTGTTCCGAGTTGTAGGATTATTTTCAATCTGAGATTAGTGGAGTAGCCGAGTATAGTACATTGCTAGATCAGTGAGTTGAAAGTGGATGTACCCAAGGTTGGGGAACCACTATAATTCTTTGTGTCGTGTGTGATTGCTTGGTTATTTTTCTGTGCATAGATCGCTAAAATTTTTATTCTACAAAAAGACGCACAACTCACCTATTCACCCCCTCTAGGAGATTTAGGTAGACAACTTAAACATTTTTCAAATGGTATCATAGGGAGGTTGATCATTAAAAGGTTAACACCTTGATCAGATCTTCCCCAAGTTGTCTATTGAGTTATCCAAGTATGGACAAGGCCAAGGATTTTACTAAGCTTCCTTTGTGTACAAAGGCCAACTTTCCCATGTGGAAAGAAAGGATTAAGTTTTTCATGGAAGCTGTGGATCCAAGGAACTTCATGATTGTTGAAGAAGGTCCTCATATTCCCATGACCGTCTCCACTATAGATCCTACAAAGAAAGTTCCTATGAAGTTGATGGATCTTGACAAAGATGAGATTGCACTTGTCTCTTTAGACAAGAAGGCCAAAAATATCATCGCAAATGCAGTCGATGATTATATGCGGCAGAACCTGATTCATCCAAGGATTCAATTGCAGATACTTTTGAAAGTTTCTTCAAAATTGATAACGGCCTAAGAGTATATGGTCGGGTCTTCACTAATGGAGAGCTGAATGATAAATTTCTAAGGTCCCTGACTAAGGAGTGGGACAACAAAGTCTATGCTATCTGGGAGTTTGGCAAGTTGGCAGAGACTGGCCCTCAGAATCTCTTCAGAAAGCTAATGTCATAAGAGCTGCAAATCAATTCAAGAAAAGCTGAAGAAGAGAAGAGTCGGTTCTCATCCAAGGAGAAGTCTGTCGCACTTAAGGTAGACAGCTCAAGGAAAGCCAAAGATGCATCACCTGCTCCTACACAGGAAGATAGTGAAGAAGAAACTTTAGGGCCAAGTACCTCAAGCTTAGAGTTATCTGAAGGAGAATTCTCTCTTCTATCAAGTCAGTTCAAGAAATTCTTAAACAAGAAGAAAAAATAAAGAGGAAAAGATGACTCATACAGAAGATCATTTCATGATGGTGATCAACATAAGAAAGGCTCAAGTAGCCAAGACAGGTATCATACTAAACATAATAAACATATTTTTGTTGACATCGTCTGTTATTGTAGCAATAAGCTAGGTCACGTTATTGTTGATTGCCCTCACAAGAAGAAGGAGGGTGGAAAAAGAGAGGAGAAGAAATCTTCTTACCACAAGAAGGGAACTGAAAGTAGCCTAGTAGCCAAAAAGGGCAAGACTCTCAGCAGCTCTGACTCATTTGAGTCAAGTGAAGAAGAGGAAGCCTACTTTGGGCTAATGGCACAAACTTATGAAGAAGAAGAACCCCAGTTCACTGGGTAGGTAAACTCGCATACTCCTCTTCTGAATCAGATGTTTCTGAGGATGATCATGAGGACAACTCTTCTGATGATGAGTCTGAACTCATGGCCCAATATAAGGAGTTAATCAAGGCTTACGACAAATGTCGAAAAGTCGTGAAAACTCAGGCCAAAGAGATTAAATATCTTAAGGCTAAAGAGAGAACTCTGAGAGAGGAAGTCATCAAGATGGAATCACTCATAGAAGACCTAAATACTGTTGTTGAAGAGTATAATAAGGCTCTCGAGCACCTAGATCAAAAGGAGAAGATAATCAAAGAACTGGAAGAATGACCTGAAGCGGAAAAGAAACTTGTGGAAAGTTTCTCCATAACCAAGACTATCCTTCCTTTGGTTGCTGAATTCTCAGCTCAGGCCAAAGGTGTTGGCTTAGGCTATGTTGCTGCTCCTAGTAAATCCTCTAGGAAAAATAAGGCTCGATGAAAGAATAATGTGGCCAAGAAGGATCTGGCCAAAGAAAAGGGGAAAGCTCCTCAAGATTAGACGTCATTCAAAAAGGTTATCTTTACAACCAATGAGTTTGATCTTGATTCGTCCTACGGTCACTTTGCTATACCTACTTATGTATAGCCCAAGTCTCGTTAACAAGGATGTACCTGTCCCCAGGACTTTGGTGAAAGTGTCTTCAAGGCACCTAATGAAGAGATTACTCTTCAGAGCTATGACCCTTATGATCATGGTCATAATATCTAGATGGCACCAAATGTAAAGCCTGTTATGGATAAGCCTCTTAAGAAGATGAAGCCATGTGAATGCCATGACCATAAAGCTTCTACCTCCAAGACTGGTTCCCCTGCTAGTCCACACTCCCAAGAGGTCAAGCATGAGAAATTTAGGCAAAGATACAATAGGTTTGACTGTTGGTATTGTGGCAAAATTGGTCACTTTGTCATTGATTGCTGGTTTAACTTTATAAATTATGTAAATCCTCAGGTTAACAATGTGAGAAAAACCGCTCATAATGTTAATACATATAGGGGGAGTAAGCTAACTCGAGACCAAGGACTCAAGCGAGTTTGGGTTCCTAAGGCAAATTGATTTTTGATTGCAGGTATGTCCAAAGACCACCAAAACTCCTATCTAGTATTTGGACAGTGTACAACCTCGGGCTCGTAGCCCGGTAGTAGGGGGCCCAGGCGAGAGGAAAGAGGGTTCAGCCCGGTAGGAGTGGGCCAAGGCGAGAGGAAAGAGGGTTCAGCCCGGTAGGAGTGGGCCCAGGCGAGAGGAAAGAGGGTTCAGCCCGGTAGGAGTGGGCCCAGCGAGAGGAAAGAGGGTTCAGTCCGGGAAGAGGGCCCCAGGCGAGAGGAAAGAGGGTTCAGCCCGACGAGAGGGACCCAGGCGAGAATAGAGAGGGCCTAGGCGAGTCGAGAGGACTCAGAAGAGAAGCTCCGTGGCGAGAGGACCCAGGCGAGTCGAGAGGATTCGGCGTGGCGAGAGGACCCCAGTGAGAGGTGCCTCGAGAGAAGGGTCGTCTTGGTTCCAGGACCGGTTCAGGTAAGGTCGGGCCCACCTTCTGGGCCCCGGAGGTGTTTTTACTCTTTTACCCTGCGTGGGCTGCATTTAGTCTTTTAAGACAGCGGAGTTTAGCTGTTGGCAGACCCAGCCAAGGGTATTCTGGTATTTTCACAGCAGCATAGTTTGGTTATCAGCAGTCCCAGTTCAGAGGCCTATAAATAGACCGGTAAGGTGCCTTAGAGAAAGGAGGCTGGACTCCTCTTATCTTTCCTAAGGCACCTAGCTCAGTTTTGGCTAGGGAGGGGAAGAGCTCTAGTTCTAGTCTCTTCCGGGTAAGAGGTGGGACCTCCTCACTGAAGCCTCCGGTCTAGTTCTTCGCCTGGAGAGTGATCCCAAGGGTGTAAGCATGAGCTGCCTCAGTAGTTCCGAGCTTTAGGTGGAGTCGGCTTTGCTGGTTCCAACATTTTTGGTGCGGTGAGTGTGGAGTTGTAGCCTGTGCGGAAGAACGAGGGGTTATCTCATGGCGGGAGATGCGGGAGGAGGAGGCGAGAGGTCCCCCAGCCAGGAGGAGTATGTTGGGAGGACAGAGTTCATGTCGTCCATTGGAGGGATCATGGATCTCCTCAAACAACTCGCACAACGAGGCGAGTGCGAGACCCCCTCTCCTCAAGTGCCAGATCTCGCGCCCAGGGGAGGGGCCGACTCGGCGAGGATAGGTGAAGATGCACCTGGGAGGCGGCCAGGAAAAGAGGTAATCGCAGAAGGAAGTCGGCGAGAGGTGGAAGGAAGGGAGCTCTTCCCTAGTCCGGCGAGTGCCGCGCCGGTGGACCTCTTGGCGCGAGTGGACCAGGCGAAGTCACTGGCGAGAGGATCTCCTTTTTGCGAGTTGGTCCTCTCGGCATCCGTTCCAGAAGGGTTCCGTGAGCCGGAAATGAACTACTATGTGGGGAAGGATGACCCCCTCCAACACTTGCAGTGGTTTGAAGACGCAGTTTCCATCAGACCCATGACGGACGGCTTCAAGTGCCGCCTCTTCGCCATCACTTTGAAGGATAAGGCTAGGGATTGGTTCCACCAACTCCCAACTGATTCTATTTATTGCTTCGAGGACCTGAGCAGAAGTTTCCAGCTGCGGTTCTCAACCTCCAAAAAGAGGAAGAGGAACCCGGAGTCCATCTTCCTGATCAAGCAGAGGGCAGACGAGTCTTTGGCTCAGTACGTAGACCGCTTCCAGGAGGAGATGTTGGACATTCAGGAGGTGCCTGGCTTCGGCCTCCAGATGGCTTTCACCGTGGGACTAAGGGAAGGCTTCTTCAAGATGAGCCTCACCAGGAAGGCGCCGTTGTCCTTCGAAGGGTTGATGGAGAAGGCCGCGAAAGAAATAGCCATGGAGGCGGCAAACCCGACATTCGCAAGGAAGTTGGCAAGGTTGACGGAAGTGGAGCAGAGGGAGCCTGGAGGGGGAAGGCAGCCAGAAGGAAGGAGGAGAGAGGAACTAAGAGGGCCCGTGCACCCAGAGCCGGGGTGGAGACATCCAGGAGGCCCGGTTCAGGGACCTGGGAGAGGTCCTCCGCAGGGGGGAAGAAACTTTTATCAAGGACCAGGAAGGTTTCACCCGCTAGGATGGGGACATGGTCCGAGGCCGCTCCCACCCCCACCTCAGCAAGCTATGGCCATAGGCAGAGGGAGAGGAAGGGGAAGAGACCGTGGAAGAACGGGAGCAGGGAGGAGGAGGAATCCCCCAGAAGAGAGACGTGGGGAAGGAGTTTTGCCCTATTGTGACTTCCACGAGGAGGAGGGTCACGCGACGGCAACATGTCCCGAGTTCTTAGAGTTGAAGAGAGGAAAAGGAGGAGAAGACCGACAACCGGCAGTGTGGATAGTAGAGGTGCCGGGAGCTGGGGAGGAAGATCAGTGTGTAGACCGTTCAGATACAGGAGATCGAGGGGGGATTGGAGTGATTCATGGGGGGGTGGGGATCGAGGCCACCCGCAAGGCCAGTCTTCACACTATGTATCGTCGGAGCGTTGCCTCGACATCGCAAACCCCACCCCCGGATGAGAAAATCACGTTTTCCAGAAGGGACCTACCTGACCACGAGGACCCTTTCTGTGACGCGCTGGTGATCAGGACTGCCATCGAGAACTTCACGGTATCCCGCATTCTGGTGGACAATGGGAGTTCCGTTAATGTAATCTTCAAGAAGGATTTCAACGAGATGAGGGTGGAGTCTCGAAGGGCGTTGGCGGCGGATGGGCCGTTGTTTGTTTTTTCAGGAGAAAGGAAGGAGGTTGAGGGAGGAGTAGGACTTCAGGTGACCTTGGGGGGGTTGTCCAGGAATTGTCGTTTCGTGATAGTGGACGCTCCCAGCAGTTACAACGCGATCTTTGGGCGCCCTCTTATCAGTGCCTTTAGATGCGTTCCGTCCTCTTTTCATCAGTGCCTGAAGCTCAATTCGGGAGGAACCCAGATCAGGGTGAGAGGGGACCCGAAAGCGGCTCGGGAGTGTTACGTAACGGCGGTCAACACCATCTCGTGGATGGAGGATGCGGAGGAGCTGGGAGCAAGAATGGAGAGAGAGGAGCTGGGAAGAGTGGGAGCAGGAGTGGAGGAAGATCTGGTAGCGGAGGAAGAGATGGCTGGAGGAGAGGAGTTGGAGATAGTAGTGGAGAGGGGCATTGCGGTGGAGCTAGTGATGGCTGGAGAGCAGATGGCTGGAGGAGAGGAGTTGGAGATAGTAGTGGAGAGGGGCATTGTAGTGGAGCCAGTGATGGCTGGAGAGCAGATGGCTGGAGGAGAGGAGTTGGAGATAGTAGTGGAGAGGGGCATTGCGGAGGAGCCAGTGATGGCTGGAGAGCAGGTGGCTAGAGGAGAGGAGCTGGGAAGAGCAGGAGCGGGAGTGGAAGGAAGTCTGGTAGTGGAGGAGGGGATGGATGAAGGAGAGGGGTTGGAGAAGGGAGAAGGAGGAAAGGCCCAGGAGAGGGTGGCTGCTGTGGAAGTCTCAGGAGTGGGGTGCGGGTCGAAGGATCTAGAGGAAGAGCCGAGAGAGCAGGAGGAGGAAGAACCCTCAAGGTTGAGATCGGCAGTAGAAGTTCTGGAGGTCGAGATCCTCACCAAAGATGGGAGAAAATAGAAGATAAAGATCAGCGGCGAGCTCACTCCGCAGGACCAGGAAGAAATTCGGAAGTGTGTAGAAGAAAACATTGATGTCTTCACCTGGAGCGGAGCAGACATGCCGGGGGTCGATGCGGATGTGGCGTGCCATCATCTCAACCTCGACCCCGGGGTTCGCCCCATCCAGCAGAAGAAGAGAGCCATCGCCTCCAAGATGGCCGGGCCCATCAGAGAAGAGGTAGAGAAGCTGCTCCGGGCGGGATTCATATCGGCTAATAGGTATCCGGGATGGGTGAGCAACGTTGTAATGGTGAAAAAGGGGGAGGGCAAGTGGAGGATGTGTATCGATTTCTCTCTCTTAAATAAAGCTTGTCCTAAGGATTGTTACCCCCTGCCTCGGATCGACGCGCTGGTTGACTCAGCCGTCGGTTTCTCGCTAATGAGTTTTTTAGATGCTTTTTCAGGGTACCATCAGATACGCATGCACCCTGCGGACGTCAAGGATGTCACCTTCGTCACGGAGAATGGTTGCTTCATCTATAACATGATGCCCTTTGGGCTAAAAAACGCGGGAGCAACCTACCAAAGGATGATGGATCGGATCTTCCGGGAGCAGAAGGGGCGGAACCTCGAGGTCTACGTGGATGACTTGATGGTAAAGAGTCGGGACCTTGAGTCTCATGTCCTAGACCTACAGGAGACTTTTGCAACCGTTAGAAAGTATAAGATGAGGCTTAACCCTCTGAAATGTGTGTTCGGGGCCAGCCGAGGGAAGTTTTTAGGACATCTCCTCACCCCTGAAGGGGTGGAGCCCAACCCTGACAAGGTGAGGGCGATACTGGAGCTGGGATCTCCTAGGAATGTCAAAGAAGTTCAACGTCTCACTGGTAAACTAGCCGGTTTGAGCAGGTTCCTCTCCAGAGCGGGAGAGAGGTGCTCTTCTTTCTTTCTAACCCTAAGGGGAGGGAAGGAGTTCGAATGGACCATTGAGTGTGAGAAAGCCTTCGCGGCTCTAAAGCAGCAACTCACTCAGACGCCGCTACTTCAGGGGCCGAGGGAAGGGGAGAACTTGTTCCTCTACCTCGGGGTAGGGACGGGGGCGGTCAGCTCAGTCCTCGTCCGCAAAGAAGGGAAGAGGCAGTTCCCAATCTATTATGTAAGCAGAGTCCTCAAGAAGGCAGAGCTGAAGTACCCCATCCTTGAAAAGTTGGCCTTCGCTCTCATTGTATCGGCCCGGAAGCTCAGACCCTATTTCCAAGCCCATGCCATCCAGGTTGTGACGGAACACCCCCTTCGTCGTATCCTCGAAGGGGTCGAACACTCAGGGAGGTTGGCCAAGTGGTCGATAGAGCTCAGTGAATTCGACCTCTCCTACGTTCCTCGAGAAGCTATTAAAGCACAAGTGGTGGCGGATTTCTTGGCGGACTACGTACTGGAGGCCGAAGAAATGGAGGTACCTCCCGTAGAAGCATGGAAGATGCTGGTAGACGGAGCTTCTGGTAGGAATTCTTTTGGGGGAGGGGTCATCCTGGCGAGTCCTGAGGGGACTAGGATTGAGCAAGCTTTGAAAATACACTTCACCCTCACCAATAATCAGGCGGAGTATGAGGCCATCATCGCCGGACTTCGGTTGGCCAGGGAGTTGGGTATACAGGATATCAGGGTCTTCACGGACTCCTTGGTGGTAGCGCGACATATCAGCGGAGAGTTCGAGGTGAGGGAGCCGACTCTCCAGTTGTACCTAGTGAAGATAAAAGGCATAGTTGGACAGTTCCACAGCTTCTCCATTCAGCATGTTCCTCGAGAGGAGAATGCTCGGGCAGACCTGCTCGCGAAGCATGGCCCTCAGGCCGGAGGGACCATGACCGAGCTCTTCAGACCCTCCATAGAAGAGGGGGAGGTGATGGAGATCGACCAGGAGAGGTCTTGGATGGATCCCTTTGTGACTTTCCTGGCGTCGGGACGACTGCCTGAGGGGGATCTCGAGAAGAAACGGATCCGATACAAGTCTGCATACTATTTGTTGAAGGAAGGAGTACTTTATCGAAAAACGCTGTCTGGACTGTTAGCCCGATGCGTATCCGAGAAGGAAGCACCAACGGTGCTGGAAGAGGTCCATTCGGGAGAGTGCGGGAGCCATTCGGGAAGCCGAACCTTGGAAGGGAGAGTGCTAAGGCAAGGCTATTTTTGGCCTACCCTACGAAGAGATGCAGAAGAGCTCGCCAAAAGGTGTAGAAAGTGCCAAGAGTTTGCTCCCTTGCAGCTCCTTCCAGCGCAAAGGCTGCGAACGATCACCTCTCCTTGGCCCTTCGCCATATGGGGATTGGATCTGGTAGGACCGTTTCCTCAAGCCAGTGGTCAGAGGAGGTTCCTACTGGTCATGGTGGATTACTTCTCAAAGTGGTTAGAAGTTAAGGCCCTGGCAAAGGTAACCTCACAGGTGGTGAGGAATTTCGTATGGGGGGAGATTATTTGCCGGCACGGGCTTCCTTTAGCCATAGTCACCGATAACGGGCCGCAATTTGCTAGCAGAGAGTTTGTGGATTTTTGTGCACAGCTCGGCATAGACCTTCGGTTCGCCTCGGTCCACCATCCACGAAGCAACGGACAGGTCGAGGCAGCAAACAAGATTATAGTGAACCTCCTGAAGAAGAAAGTAGAGAACTTGAGGGGGAGCTGGGTGGAACAGCTCCCCTCTGTCCTGTGGGCTCTGTGAACTACACCTAACACGGCCACAGGAGAAACGCCCTTCAAGCTCTCTCATGGCTCCGAGGCCGTCATACCTGTGGAATTTGAAGTTGAATCACCCAGGGTCACAGCAGCCAGAGAAGGAGAGGAAAGGTGGCAGTTCGATAATGGAGAGGAGCAGAGGCTTTCTCTCGACCTCGTGGAAGAGCTCAGAGAGCTAGCAACAGTCCGGCAGGAGGAGGTCAAGCGCCGGATGTCCCGGTACTTCGATAAGCACATCCGAATCAAGCAGTTTCAAAAAGGGGATTTGGTCCTCAAGAAGGTAGATGCTGCAGGAAGGGGAGCCTCGGTGGGGAAGCTCAACCCCAATTGGGAAGGTCCTTTCATAGTGAAAGAAGTCTTAAAGTTAGGGGGTATCACCTCCAGGATGTGGACGGGATACCCCTGGACTGCGCCCGCAGTGGCGATGATCTGAAATGTTTTTACCCATAGTAATAAAAGTCCTTTGAATTTACTTGAGCATATCGTTAATAACCCTCCCTCTTTTGAATATGCTAACACTATACCTCAGGACGCCCTCCTTCAGAGGATGAGAGCGGTGGTTGGAGGAGAAAGAGGAGAGGAGACCCCGAGCAGACCCGCTGACCAGGCTCCCATCAAGCTGGCAGGGCTGTAGGCTCACTCGGTGGTTGGAGGAGAAAGAGGAGAGGAGACCCCGAGCAGACCCGCTGACCAGGCTACCATCAAGCTGGCAGGGCTGTAGGCTCACTCGGTGGTTGGAGGAGAAAGAGGAGAGGAGACCCCGAGCAGACCCGCTGACCAGGCTCCCATCAAGCTGGCAGGGCTGTAGGCTCACTCGGTGGTTGGAGGAGAAAGAGGAGAGGAGACCCCGAGCAGACTCGCAGACCAGGCTCCCATCAAGCTGGCAGGGCTGTAAGCTCACTCGGTGGTTGGAGGAGAAAGAGGAGAGGAGACCCCGAGCAGACCCGTTGACCAGGCTCCCATCAAGCTGGCAGGGCTGTAGGCTCACTCGGTGGTTGGAGAAGAAAGAGGAGAGGAGACCCCGAGCAGACCCGCTGACCAGGCTCCCATCAAGCTGGCAGGGCTGTAGGCTCACTCGGTGGTTGGAGGAGAAAGAGGAGAGGAGACCCCGAGCAGACCCGCTGACCAGGCTCCCATCAAGCTGGCAGGGCTGTAGGCTCACTCGGTGGTTGGAGGAGAAAGAGGAGAGGAGACCCCGAGCAGACCCACTGACCAGGCTCTCATCAAGCTGGCAGGGCTGTAGGCTCACTCGGTGGTTGGAGGAGAAAGAGGAGAGGAGACCCCGAGCAGACCCGCTGACCAGGCTCCCATCAAGCTGGCAGGGCTGTAGGCTCACTCGGTGGTTGGAGGAGAAAGAGGAGAGGAGACCCCGAGCAGACCCGCTGACCAGGCTCCCATCAAGCTGGCAGGGCTGTAGGCTCACTCGGTGGTTGGAGGAGAAAGAGGAGAGGAGACCCCGAGCAGACCCGCTGACCAGGCTCTCATCAAGCTGGCATGGCTGTAGGCTCACTCGGTGGTTGGAGGAGAAAGAGGAGAGGAGACCCCGAGCAGACCCGCTGGCCAGGCTCCCATCAAGCTGACAGGGCTGTAGGCTCACTCGGTGGTTGGAGGAGAAAGAGGAGAGGAGACCCCGAGCAGACCCGCTGACCAGGCTCCCATCAAGCTGGCAGGGCTGTAGGCTCACTCGGGGGTTAGAGGAGAAAGAGGAGAGGAGACCCCGAGCAGACCCGCTGACCAGGCTCCCATCAAGCTGGCAGGGCTGTAGGCTCACTCGGTGGTTGGAGGAGAAAGAGGAGAGGAGACCCCGAGCAGACCCGCTGACCAGGCTCCCATCAAGCTGGCAGGGCTGTAGGCTCACTCGGTGGTTGGAGGAGAAAGAGGAGAGGAGACCCCGAGCAGACCCGCTGACCAGGCTCTCATCAAGATGGCAGGGTTGTAGGCTCACTCAGAGGTTGGAGGAGAAAGAGGAGAGGAGACCCCGAGCAGACCCGCTGACCAGGCTCCCATCAAGCTGGCAGGGCTGTAGGCTCACTCGGTGGTTGGAGGAGAAAGAGGAGAGGAGACCCCGAGCAGACCCGCTGACCAGGCTCCCATCAAGCTGGCAGGGCTGTAGGCTCACTCGGTGGTTGGAGGAGAAAGAGGAGAGGAGACCCCGAGCAGACCCACTGACCAGGCTCCCATCAAGCTGGCAGGGTTGTAGGCTCACTCGGTGGTTGGAGGAGAAAGAGGAGAGGAGACCCCGAGCAGACCCGCTGACCAGGCTCTCATCAAGCTGGCAGGGCTGTAGGCTCACTCGGTGGTTGGAGGAGAAAGAGGAGAGGAGACCCCGAGCAGACCCGCTGACCAGGCTCCCATCAAGCTGGCAGGGCTGTAGGCTCACTCGGTGGTTGGAGGAGAAAGAGGAGAGGAGACCCCGAGAAGACCCGCTGACCAGGCTCCCATCAAGCTGGCAGGGCTGTAGGCTCACTCGGTCGTTGGAGGAGAAAGAGGAGAGGAGACCCCGAGCAGACCCGCTGACCAGGATCCCATTAATCTGGCAGGGTTGTAGGCTCACTCGGTGGTTGGAGGAGAAAGAGGAGAGGAGACCCCGAGCAGACCCGTTGAGCAGGCTCCCATCAAGCTGGCAGGGCTGTAGGCTCACTCGGTGGTTGGAGGAGAAAGAGGAGAGGAGACCCCGAGCAGGCCCGCTGACCAGGCTCCCATCAAGCTGGCAGGGCTGTAGGCTCACTCGGTGGTTGGAGGAGAAAGAGGAGAGGAGACCCCGAGCAGACCCGCTGACAAGGCTCTCATCAAGCTGGCAGGGCTGTAGGCTCACTCGGTGGTTGGAGGAGAAAGAGGAGAGGAGACCCCGAGCAGACCCGCTGACCAGGCTCCCATCAAGCTGGCAGGGCTGTAGGCTCACTCGGTGGTTGGAGGAGAAAGAGGAGAGGAGACCCCGAGCAGACCTGCTGACCAGGCTCCCATCAAGCTGGCAGGGTTGTAGGCTCACTCGGTGGTTGGAGGAGAAAGAGGAGAGGAGACCCCGAGCAGACCCGCTGACCAGGCTCCCATCAAGCTGGCAGGGTTGTAGGCTCACTCGGTGGTTGGAGGAGAAAGAGGAGAGGAGACCCCGAGCAGACCCGCTGACCAGGCTCCCATCATGCTGGCAGGGCTGTAGGCTCACTCGGTGGTTGGAGGAGAAAGAGGAGAGGAGACCCCGAGCAGACCCGCTGACCAGGCTCTCATCAAGCTGGCAGGGCTGTAGGCTCACTCGGTGGTTGGAGGAGAAAGAGGAGAGGAGACCCCGAGCAGACCCACTGACCAGGCACCCATCAAGCTGGCAGGGCTGTAGGCTCACTCGGTGGTTGGAGGAGAAAGAGGAGAGGAGACCCCGAGCAGACCCACTGACCAGGCTCCCATCAAGCTGGCAGGGCTGTAGGCTCACTCAGTGGTTGGAGGAGAATGAGGAGAGGAGACCCCGAGCAGACCCGCTGACCATGCTCTCATCAAGCTGGCAGGGCTGTATGCTCACTCGGTGGTTGGATGAGAAAGAGGAGAGGAGACCCCGAGCAGACCCGCTGACCAGGCTCCCATCAAGCTGGCAGGGCTGTAGGCTCACTCGGTGGTTGGAGGAGAAAGAGGAGAGGAGACCCCGAGCAGACCCGCTGACCGGGCTCTCATCAAGCTGGCAGGGTTGTAGGCTCACTCGGTGGTTGGAGGAGAAAGAGGAGAGGAGACCCCGAGCAGATCCGCTGACTAGGCTCCCATCAAGCTGGCAGGGCTGTAGGCTCACTCGGTGGTTGGAGGAGAGAGAAGAGGAGGGACTCAACGCTCTCGGGACCTCCGCAAACAAGGGTTTGTGCTTTCGTGTTAATGTCCGCCAGCAGCGACGGAGGTCGGCTAATCAGGAAAATCTATTCCCCTTAGCAAAAAAGGGATGCTTCGGGGGAAGTCATTGCATAAAGAAAAAAAAGAGGAAGGAGAAAAGGGGAGAGAGGGAGGATAGCAGACCCTCCCTGTCCACTCGCGCCGAGAGGAGCCATCCCGCGAGCCGAGAGCGAAGAAATACTCCTCTCGCTCACAGAAAACCATGGAGGCTCACCAACTCACCCAAGGAGCCAAGCCCACAGGCAATAGTTAGGCGAGAGGAAAGGCAGTTTTCTCTCGCCTATCAATAATCTCGAGGAACCCTCGAGCAATCCCGATATAAAAGAAAGGGCTGGCCTTAAAAAGGCGCGAGCAAAAATACATATATATATATATACATGCACATGAGTCATATCAACGTTTTGAGACAACGCATTCACAAGATAAGAGATAAGCGAGAGGCGAGCAAAAAAGTAAGAACTTAAACGTAGTCATAACAGCGTCTAACACCCTGCGACTATGAAATATAAAGTATTACAATCTTAGCAAAAGAAAGAAAAAAGAAGGCCCTAGCCCCTCTCACTCGCTGAGGGATCCTCGTCCTCGTCATAGATCTCGGGCACGAGGTCTCGAGCAGTGATGTCCTCGCAGCCGTCTTTTACAACACCTAGCTCTCGCATCATCTTGAGAATGAGCTCGGCGGTCCTTATGTTAGCATCCTTACAGAACTCTTCCACATCATCGTGGGTGTAGCGCGCGAGAGGAGGTGGGGAGGCCTGCGAACGGGGAAGGTGAGCTTCCTTAAGCCTGGCGTTCTCCGCCTTCAGCTCTCTTACCTCGGCCTCCAGCTCTTCCACCCGCGAACGTAGTCGATCGGCCGTCTCAGCATCCTGCGAGAGAAAGGAAGAGGTGTAAAAGAGGAAAAAAGAAAGGGGGTACTGGGGCAAGTGCCCGTAGAACATTGGCGGGGTATCGACTTACCACTCCGCCGCTAGCTTTCGCCAGAAGGCTTTCGGACACCTTTAGCCGCTGGGCGAGATCCCCTGACTTTTCACACTCGGCCTCCAGCTTGGCGTGTATCTCTTTCCAGCTCTTGGTGTTGAAAATCAGGCGCCGCGAGAGGCGGTGCGACAGCTCTAAAGTGCGCAGCTGCGAGTGTGCCGTCCTCAGGACCAGGTCTCGCGTAGTGGCCGCGTCCAGTGGATCGGGAGTAAGGCCTCCATATAGACCGAAGCCCAAGGAGAAAGCGTGAGCACTGGGCTCAGTCTTCTCTCTCCAGGAGGGCAGGAGGGTGTAGATGGAGACTCGGTAGGACCCCTTGTCCCAGATCAGAGAGGGGTCATTGTTGCCGTTAGGGACCGCCGGCCCCAGGTCGAAGTTGAGGTGACTGGACGGCGGAGGAATCTGAGAAGTCCCCTCGCGAGAGGGGGATCGAGGGGTAGGGTAGGATGAACTCGCCGGGGGAGCGAAGGGGGCTGCCCCCTCGGGGAGCGAGACCGCTTTACGTGGAGAAGTTAGAGGAGGCGAGTGGGGAGACAGAAACCCCACGGAAATTGGGCTCAGTGATCCCGGCATCACCGCGAGATCGGCAGGAGCTTTGCCCTTCCCAGAGGGGAAGGAGACGGTCTTCTTGGTCTTCATCTTCATCTTCTTCTTCGAGGGGCTAAGGCGGAGCGGCGCGGAATCCTCGGCCACCCTCTTTTGCGAGGGAGGGGCCAGTGATTCTCTGGCCGCCTCGGCCGCCATAGTGGCGAGAGCCACATCAGGGGAAGGCTTAATAGCGCTTCGATAGGGGGGATGCATTGGCACGATCCTCTCTCCTGAGAAGAAAAGAGAGAACTAACATCAGAAGACAAGCTCTCGCGAGAGAAAGAGGCGAGGGATAATGAAAAGAGAAGTTCGAAGTGTACCTTCTCCAGGGAGCACGGGGGGTAGAGAGGCGAGCCCTCTCCTCAGATACCGGACTTCAAAATTCTTCCCTGCAAGGTATTCGCAGAGAAGTCTGTTCGTGCCGCCCACCTGAGGGGAGGTGTAGAAGATTTCAGCAGGAGACACCGACGCAAGAGGAACTCCGCCTAGATTCCCGCGAATGAATACAAAGCGAGTGAGCCAGTGGTGGTTCTTGTTGGGGTCTCACACACCTTCAGGTTCAGCCCAGTGAAGAAGGACACTCTGTCCTGATTGGCGTGGTACACGAACATCTTACGGAAGACGGTAAGGCTAAACTCTATCCTTTCCCTCCCCATATAGCAGGCGAATGCAATGATGACGGAGATGGCATTCGGGTTCAGTTGAGCGGGTACAATGCCGAAGTACTTCAGGACCTGTTTTACCTCTGGCTAAAAGGGAAGCCGGAGCCCAGCCTCAAAGTGGGAAATTGGGAAGGCGAGTTCTCCCGGGTAGAAAGTGTTGATGCTCTCGCCGACCCGGGGAGGGCGCGACTCGAAGCCTTCTGGCAGATAATCACTCTGAAAGGTCTCATAATCGTCGGCAGGGAGGCGACCGGGGGGGATGTCATGATCGGTGAATCGCTTCCCGCAGCGGCTGCGCCCCTCACTCTCTTCGGACCTCTTCTTTACCATTATGAGCGCAGGATGAGAAGAAAGGGAGGTGGCTGGCGAGTGAGAGACGAGCGAGTTAGCGCAAGAAGCTGGAGGAGCTGGAGCGCGAGGCGAGCCACAGGAAGAAGGTTACTCGCGAGTGGAAGTCTAAAGAAAGCGTACCTCTTGCCCCGGCAGGGGGGGGGGAGTATTTATAACCTTCCCCAGCGGGGAAGTACGGGCAAAGGGGTTGCGTCAGGGGAGGGGAAGAGTCGGCCGACCCTTCGCCCTCCGAGCCTCGGGCAGCGGAACGCCGGGTGAGCGGCCTTCTCGAGAAAAGAGAGGTGAAAAGACAGCGGGGCAGACAGCTAATGATGAAAGTCAATAATGGTGAATAAAAATTAATTAATATCCAATAAGAAGCAGTAGTGACGATTAAAAACCGACAAATTATGAAATTAATTAATCCCGCACATGGCGGGTGGCGAGTTCAAAGAGCGCACAGCAGGCACTATACCGGTCAATCTTATTACAGGATAAGAAAAGAGAATTATTGGGCGGAAGGCGAGAAGCGAGAGGCGACTGTAGGAGGAAAGAACGCTCGGGCTCCGTCAGTTCTTGTCCCACCTCCATCGTCCTCCACGGCCTCTCACGCAGGGGGGGCGATGGGGGAAGTGGAAGGCGCGAGCAGCCGCAACACCGCGCCGGGCGAAATGAAGTTGTTGATCGACAACGTTCAGAATCGCTAGAGGATCAGTCTGGTCCACCTCCGTGTCGACATCAATCTCATTCGACAGGCGAACACATTCCATCTCGAGCCAATCAATTCAGTGGTCCGCAGCCTGCTTTCCTTTTTCCAGTGCTTGGATGAGCAACGCATGTTTCCGCAGCATCTCGGCCACCTTTCGCTTCATCTCTATGGGGTCCGCGGGATCGCCCAGATAATCGTCAATCTCGTCTACTGGCGGAGGAGGCGAGAAGGCTTCTCGCCCAGAATAACCCTCAGTCGGCGAGTCGGTGGCCAGAGTGCTCTCGGCAGGCCTCCCACTCGCACCTGCCAGAATACCAGAAGACCAATATTGGCTGAGAGTGGCGGAAGGAATAACAAGGATGGAACAAGTCAGTGGTAAGATCTCTTACCAAATCGGCGAGTGCGGTCCGAGGCGGTAGAAGGGTCATCCCTCTTCGTCACCGGCGTAGAAGGAGGGGAGTCCTGGGGCGAGAGGCGCTGAGAACGGAGTTCGGAAATGTTTATACGAATGGTCTCGGGACGTTGAGAGGCCTCCAAAGATCTCTGAGAATAGACAACAAATAAAGAATGGGCAGTGACAAGAAACCAGGAGGGGTTGGAAGAACGTACTTCTTTTCCCTTGAGGCTAGAAGGGGCCGGGGGCGTCGACCCCCTTGGATAGGTGCGAGAGGGTTCCTCAGCCAGAATATGAGGCTCAGGAGTTTTCGTCTTCTTAGGAGGAGTTGCGGATAGCGGTAGCGAGGGAGGAGCACGGGCAGGGATCTTGTTCAGACCCGCCGCCGTCGCCTTATTCCGCTGGCGCACGGCCGCGATGCGGTCCCGAACACTTTGGCTGAGAGACATGGACAAGCGTTAAGGAGGGAGAGAGAGGAAGCACCCCCTTGAGGGGAGGGAGGTTCTATATTTATAGGTCAGGCCAGGGGCCCACCAAAAGATTCCCTCAATAAATGGGCTGTACCATCGCAAGCCTCGGTTGGACTATCTTTCCGAGCTTGTGCCAACCTCGAAAAGAGCGGGGATTGTGTACAACCTCGGGCTCGCAGCCCGGTAGGAGGGGGCCCAGGCGAGAGGAAAGAGGGTTCAGCCCGGTAGGAGTGGGCCCAAGCGAGAGGAAAGAGGGTTCAGCCCGGTAGGAGTGGGCCCAGGTGAGAGGAAAGAGGGTTCAGCCCGGTAGGAGTGGACCCAGGCGAGAGGAAAGAGGGTTCAGTCCGGGAAGAGGGCCCCAGGCGAGAGGAAAGAGGGTTCAGCCCGGCGAGAGGGACCCAGGCGAGAGTAGAGAGGGCCTAGGCGAGTCGAGAGGACTCAGAAGAGAAGCTCCGTGGCAAGAGGACCCAGGCGAGTCGAGAGGATTCAGCGTGGCGAGAGGACCCCAGTGAGAGGTGCCTCGAGAGAAGGGTCGTCTTGGTTCCAGGACCGGTTCAGGTAAGGTCGGGCCCACATTCTTGGCCTCGGAGGTGTTTTTACTCTTTTACCATGCGTGGGCTGCATTTAGTCTTTTAAGACAACGGAGTTTAGCTGTTGGCAGACCCAGCCAAGGGTATTCTGGTATTTTCACAGCATCATAGTTTGGTTATCAGCAGTCTCAGTTCAGAGGCCTATAAATAGACCGGTAAGGTGCCTTAGAGAAAGGAGGCTGGACTCCTATTATCTTTCCTAAGGCACCTAGCTCAGTTTTGGCTAGGGAGGGGAAGAGCTCTAGTTCTAGTCTCTTCCAGGTAAGAGGTGGGACCTCCTCACTGAAGCCTCCGGTCTAGTTCTTCGCCTGTAGAGTGATCCCAAGGGAGTAAGCACGAGCTGCCTCAGTAGTTCCGAGCTTTAGGTGGAGTCGGCTTTGCTGGTTCCAACAGACAGTGGATGCTCTTGACATATGACCGGGACAAGAAGCCTTCTCCAGAATTACTCACAAGTCATGAACTGGCCAAAGGTCATCTTTGGAGATTCTGACAGAGGAATTACTAAAGGATACGATATGATTACAAATGGTAGTGTATCTTTTTCAGATGTGGCTTATGTTGAAGGATTGGAACATAATCTCATAAGCATAATCCAACTCGACGATAAAGGATACATTGTATAATTTCATGCAGATATGTGCTCGATAAAATTGGTAGATAATTTGGAAACGATTCAATCAGGAACTCGTAGTAGGAATATCTTTTGTTTGAACTTTATTTGCATTGACTCTTCTACACCAGTGTGTCTTTTGGCAAAATATAGTGCATCTCTTGGCGACCAATAATACAAGAGATTAGCACATATTAATTTCAAAACTATTAATAAATTATTTTCTCTTAATTTAGTACGTGATGCCCCAAATGTCATCTGCGCTAAAGATAGACCTTGTCACACATGTGTAAAAGGCAAGCAAATAAGGGTTACCTTTAAAAGCATTATTGACAAAGACTCTAATAGGTGCTTACACCTACTTCATATGGACTTGTTCGGTCCACTGCAAGTTAGAAGTTTGGGAGGTAAGGATTATACATTTGTTATTATTGATGATTACTCGCGCTTTGCGTGGGTGTTCTTTCTAAAACACAAGTCAGATACTTTGGACATCTTTACAAATTTTGTCAGGTAGATCCAAAATGAATACAACTATTCCGTAGTAAAAATCAGAAGTGACAATGGAACTGAGTTCAAGTCTGGGGCCATGATAGAATTTTGTGAAAGCCTTGGTATCTTTCATGAGTTTTCCTCTCCTCGTACTCCTCAAAAAAATAGAGTAGCTGATAGAAGGAATAGAACACTTATAGAGGCCTGTAGAACCATGTTGAGTGAAGCCTCACTACCGGAATATTTCTGTGTTGAAGCCGTCAACACTACATGTCACGTGCAAAATCAAGCACTCATAAACAAGAACCATAATAAGACACCTTACGAACTACTAAAGGGCAGAAAGCCGACTGTTTCATATTTTAGAATCTTTAGTTGTAAGTACTTCGTCCTTAACAATGGCAAGTATCACACTACTAAATTTAGTGAAAAGAGCTTTGAAGGTATTTTTGTAGGGTATAGTAGCCATAGTAAGGCATATAGGGTATTTAATAAGAAAACCATTGTTGTAGAAGAATTTATTCATATTGTATTTGATGATACGAGCTTGCTGCAAGAAAGCTCTTCTAGTGTGTTCATTGAAGATGCAGGTTCAAAGATGAAAGAACTTAACTTGGGTGAGCCGACTAAAGAAAAAAGGTGAAAAGTTCATCAAGATCACCACTCCAACCCCGATTGGAGAGATTGATGATCAAGATGAAGAAATCATCCAAGGATGAAGTCATTCATGTGGTTGAAGACACTCCAGATGTAAGGAATTTAGAGCTCAGACAACTGAAGGATACCCCAATGGACCAAATCATAGTAGATCCCAGGGATTGTGCAAGAACTCGTAGAGGTACAGCTAATGAGAATTTATATTTGAGTTTTCTCTCACAGGTTGAACCGAAGAAGTTTGAGGAAGCAAAATCAGAAGCATTATGGATAATGGCAATGGAAGAAGAGTTGAATCTGTTCAAACGTTGTAAAGTCTGGAAACTTATTCCAAGACCTAAAGGTAAGAACGTCATCGGGACAAAGTGGGTCTACAGGAATAAGATAGACGAGGATGGAATAATCATAAAGAACAAGGCCAGACTCATCGCCCAAGGATACAGACAAGAAGAAGGAATCGACTTCGACTTGACATATGCTCCAGTGGCAAGGCTGGAGGCAATCAGGTTGTTCCTAGCATATGCTACACTTAAGGGCTTCACTGTCTATCAGATGGACGTGAAGTCTGCCTTCCTTAATGGTGACATAAAGGAAGAGGTGTATATGGAACAACCTCCAGGTTTCGTTGATCCTAACTTTCCTGATAATTTCTTTCTGTTATTTAAAGACTTGTATGGTTTGAAACAAGCTCCTCGAGATTGGTACGAGATGCTTTCTGACTTTCTTTTGAGAAAAAGTTCATAAGAGGAAAGATAGATAAGACCTTATTTCTTAGGGAAATAAAAGGAAAGATTATACTAGTGCAAATCTATATCGATGACATCATTTTCGGCTCTACTGACGACAACCTCTACAAAAAGTTTTCTAAACTTATGTAAGGGAAGTTCGAAATGAGCAGTATGGGAGAGCTGAAGTATTTCTTTGGACTTCAAGTGAAATAATCTATAGATGGAATTTTCATCTCTCAAACGAAGTTCACTAGGGAGTTAATTAAGAAATTCGGAATGGAGAACGCAACCTCTAAGAGGACTCCAATGGGTTCAACTATATCTCTAGATAAGGATGAGAAAGGGAAACCTTTTGATGATACCAAGTACATAAGCCAAATTAGATCCTTGCTCTATCTTACTACTAGTAGACCGGACATAATGTTTTCAACATGTGTATATGCTAGATTTCAAGTGAACCCTAAGGAATCTCACTACGCTACTGCAAAGCTGATTTTGAGATATCTAAAGGGTACACCAAATCTTGGCTTATTGTACCCAAGAAATAAAGACACTGAACTAATTAGCTTCTCAGATACAGACTTTACAGGAAGTAAAGATGGTAGAAAGAGCACTTCAAGGACTTGCCAATTCCTTTGAAGAAGACTCATTTCTTGGAGCAGCAAAAAGTAGAATTGTGACGCAATTACAACGGCCGAGTCAGAATATGTTTCTGCCAGCAGTTGTTGTGCACAATTGCTTTGGATAAAGCACCAACTTGAAGATTACAAACTGAAAGTAAAGACATTCCTTTGTTCTGTGACTCCTCGAGCGCGATTGCAATATCCAACAATCCAGTCTCTCACAGCCAGACAAAGCACATAGAGCTATGGTACCACTTCATCCTGGAGCATGTGGAGCATGGGGACATAAATCTACAATATGTCCCAACTGACTAGCAGATTGTAGATATTTTCACAAAGCTGCTGGATGAGGCGAAGTTATCGTTTTTCAAAACAGAACTTGGAATGCTCAACAAAGAAGAATAGAGAAGGAGGACTCATAACATAGCTCAGATATCAAGGAACATATCTAAAAGTCAAAAATTTCTCAAGTTTAGACCTCATCTCTCGAGTAAGATTATAACTACTCGAGTACTTCCTTGGACTACTCGAGAAGTTAGTAAATTACTTGAGTCATACCACTCGAGTAATGAGACTCTTCTCGAGAAGCGCCAAGATATCACTTGAGTACTATCATTCTCTCACTCGAGTAATGCTGGTCCACTCGAGAAATAAGACGAAATTTTCTCGAATTCAGTTCAAATCTCTATATTCGCAGCCAGAAGTTTATACCGCCTCATTCCAGGTATTTTAAATGTTATTAATATCTTTTTCATCAAATTTAAAGGTTAGTATAAATAGACTTAGGTCCAAGAAAATCATATTCCCGATTTCAAAACCCTTCCACTCGAGAAAACCGTTTCGTCTTCCCCATCTCCGTCATCTGCCGCAAGCCAGATTATCCCATTGCCGGCCATCCCAAATCATTTCCTCCTCATCAATGGCTTCGACTTCAAAGATTGGGATTAGGAGTGAGCTTATTGTTGTTGGGATTGCAGAAATTTCCGACGATTTAAAAAATCATAACCTCTGAAGATTATGATAGAGCATACAACTTTTGTGGAATTTTAATTTTCATTAACAACATTCGTCAACCAGACCTCAATGCAGATGACAAGCTTCTAGTGGACATTCTTAGAAAAATTCTTCTATACAAAACAACTTCGATAAGCTTCATCTCTACCGATCTCTTTTACATTATGAAATCCATTATCTGAAGAAAGAAGTTTTAGTTTGGTATGATGATTCTCGACAAGATAATAGAAAGCATCAAGACTCCCAACTATGCTAGGATTATTTCTCTTATCCTGCATGAGTTGAATCCAGTAGTTTTTGACTTCTCCAAAGGCACAACACATCATCATATGAAGAAAGTATCTGTCTCTTCCATTCAAAGATGGGAATTGAAACTGAAAAAATCCAGTCCAAGCTCACAAGGCTGCTAAGGAAATAGAAGATGTGGACTGGACCCCATTCCTCCTTCTCATCAAATAACTGACTCAGTTATTGAGGGGGAGCCTACCCCTTCTGTCCCAGCTCTGAAAGCTCCAGCTCCTTCAGTAACTCCTCCTCAAATCTCTTCACCTGCTACAAGTCATAAAGTCCAAGAAGATATTCCATCCACATCAACTGCTGCCTCTACCTCTCTGTTGCATAAAGAAGTTCCTGATTTGACTGCTGTTGTTGTTACTCTCCACCCTGCCACTTCAGATGAGTCACTATTAGATGCTCAAGTGCAAGAGATCACTCTCTCTACTAAAGAGGACATCAATCAGATGATAGAAGAACTGAGTTCGAAAGAGCCTTTATCCTCTATTCTTAAAGATCACCCCTCATCCTCCAAGTCCCCTGAACAACCAACTAAGTCATCACATAAGTCTCCTTCTCCTCATCAAGATAGGTCTCCTAAGATTGAATAAGAGAAATATCCTGAACATCTACCTGATGATGAAGTTGTTTCTATTAATGATTCAAAAGATGACACTCCTCTAGAAGATGTTGAAACAAGACTCCCAAATCTTAACTTCACTATTCCCTCCTTCCTTCCCTCATATATTGAAAATGATGACAACTCTGTCCACAAGAAACTGCCATCTACCTCCACTATTATAATTTAAGAGATTCATCCATGGAAAGCCCCTGCTCTGCCTCCTCCATCTGCTAAACCTACAGATGTCTTCCCTGAAGGCCATATTCTAAATAAAATTTAAGAAATGCTTTTTGTACAGAGACAATACTTTGATGAGTCTCTGAAAAGTGTAACTGAAAAGGTGACTACCTTAGAGAAAGAAATGAGCCGTGGATTTGCTGAAATCCAAAACAACACCGATGAACTCAAAAGGCTCATCCAAATTGGAGGAAAATCTTTAGATCATACCATAACAAGCATTGGAAATGTGATCATAATCAGATTCAGCTTGAAAATAATGCCGAAAGAGAAACCTCAAAACCTATGAAGAATTTGGAACCTTTAAGGAAGATGTGATCAACACTCTCACCCTAAAAGTCAAAAAGGGGGAGAATTAGGTGAAATAACTATTGGAAAAACAAGGTCAATCCTTGAAAAGTCAGTGGGAAAATCAAGTGAAAGAGATCTAGACATCTGTTCTTAAGGAATTCAAGAGTACAAAGCTTTATACATTTGACACAACAGTATGGATGCACAATCAATTGTTTCCTGAGATGCCGATGGATCATTCTGCACCCCCTCCTACACATTTGCATGTTAACAAGCCTACTTTCTCTCCTCCTCCAGAACACTTTGAAGGACCACCTCCAAGATATTTTGAAGGACCACATCCAGACTACTTTGAAGGACCTCCTCTTGATGTCCATGAACAAGTTTGGGAATCAGATCAGACAGGTATTCCTTATCAACCTCCAGAGATTTAGAAAGCCAAAAGAAGGAAATTTGGGGATGGTGCCTCAGCTAGCAGATCAACTCCAAATCCTGAAACTGCAAAGATAAGAACTCAAGAGTTTATTGAAGTGTGGAGTCCAACCTCCAAGTCCCTTATTCCTGACACTCTCAAGCTGGTCCTTGATTATAATGAATCAACAAGCCTTCACTATAGCTCAGATGAATGGGGATTATATGAGAAGTCTCATACTAAAAGAAGAATATATGAAAGAGTTTATGGAATAAATAATCCCAAGGCTCCTCCTAGACCTCCAAAATACTTCCCCAAGCCTTTTAGGTACCAACAGAGACAACAAGAGAAACTTGAAAGATAGCAACCTCCATAGGATCAGTAGAAGCTGAAGATATCTTGAAAGTTCATTCTTTTGAAATTGTGGAATTAAATTTCTCTTGGACAAATTTCTATTTATATGAACTTTTAATTTTCTGATCTGACTTTACTCATAATAGCTTTTTATTCTACTTATCATGTTATTAGTTTTTTTGTTTGTTTTTGTATTAATGTAATTCACCTTAGTGTAAAGGGTTCTGACTTCTGCAAATAGGGGGAGATTGTTGGGTATTGCATCCACAATAACCCAGATTTGTATGAAGTCACCTTTGAACTAAGATGAATTATGTTTGTATTTGATGCTCTTTGTAGTTGAGTGTTTGCAGGACTTATATGCCATGTGTAGACCAATGTCAGTCTACAATGAGTCTCTAAATACATGACCATACAAAGTAATCCCTCATTGTCTGATCCATGGTGTTGACTCATGTTGTAGCCTCTCTATTGGGATACACTTTTTTTTCAAGCACTAAGGGTATGGATGGAAATTTGGTTGCTGTGTATTCTTGTAGAAATTATGTTTTCAGACTCAAAGAAATTCTAAGTGTTTTTCTCGAGTACTAAGTTTTGTTCTCGAGAAGAACTAGATTAAGTTCTCGAGTAAGACTCATCATAAATTCGAGTGACAAAAGTTGTTCTCGAGAAATCATCTTGTTGTTCTCGAGAAAGGCTTATGTACTCGAGTACTTCATGACTCTTCTTCTCGGATTACTTTCCCTTCAGTCAGAATTTCTCCAAGTATTTTTCTCGAGAAGACTTTGATTAGTTCTCGAGATGGCTATGTTTATTTCTCGAGTAATGACTGTTGTACTCGAGTAAAAGTCTTCTTGTTCTCGGGTACCAGCTTTTCTTCTCGATAACAATATTTGTTTTTCTAGAGTACTTTCTTTCCTGTTGGGTATTGTATCCACAATGCACCTGATTTGAAGAAGCCCCTGAACAAGCTAAGGTAAATAGACAATGTATTTGATGAAATATGTCTAGTTGTGCTTGCAGTTATTCCACGCTAAGTACACAACAATGTCAGGGTGCAGTGGGTCAATATACACGGGTCTGTGCAACGTAATCCCTCGTTGAGCAGATCAGCGTGTTGGCCTACGTGTACTTTCTCTATTGGGGTGTACTTAATTTCAAGTACAGGGCTATGATAAAGCAAGAGCAGACAAGGAGCAAGGATGGGCCAAAGACCAGCTCACGGGTGGAAAGACGAGAATTCGTCTAAGTATAAATCGTCGAGAATCACTAAGTGATTCTCAACGAGTCGACGAGAATCACTAGTTGATTCTTGACCGGGTTGGGCCGGCTGTCTCGACGCAGTCAGAAAAATCATCTAAGGCAGAATCGTCGAGAATCACCAAGTGATTCTCGCCGATTCGTCGAGAATGACTTTGCATTCTCGACGAGTCGGCGAGAATCCAAGGTGATTCCCACCGATTCTCCCCGGCCTCTATAACCTGTGCAGCCTGAATTCTCTAAGTAGAATTCGGCGAGAAACGTAAGTGATTCTCGCCGATTCGTCGAGAATCACTCACGATTCTCGCCGAATTTGACTTGGGCATTTTTCCAACTATGTCTGGACCGGTCCACGTTATCTGTGGGATTTTGAACCGGACTTCGGTCTGACTGCTGGTGGGGACCACAACGGTCATCTCTTGACCTAGTGTATAAATACTCTGGTATTTGTGTACAATAAGGAGAACAGACGATATACGAAAGAGAGCGGCCGACCAAACCCTAATCTCGCGATCTTGCTCCGCCTCCGTCGCCGCAGCCGATCACCGAAGCCGATCTCGATCTCCTCCAGATCCTCGGTGATAGAAGCCAAGTCCCACACAGCATCTCACGTGTCTATCCAGAGATCCTTTGTCTCTTGATTTGAGATAGGGAAATTTTTCCCCGTCCAAATCGATCGAGACGATCGATCCTCGTGTGACCGTTGGTAGACCTTGCCGACTTCGCTAAGAAGATTGGATCTCCAGTGCTTTGCTGCTGTGTTCAGTTGCTGCCACCAACACCGAGAGCCTTGCCGCCGCTTGACGCCGCCGCCGGTCTCGGGGAGATCCTCTCCATGTGAGATCTAGGGTTGTGGACTCTTCGTTGACTTCAAGAACACGTCGTCGAACGAAGAGGGACACCCTATTCTCCATACGTTGTTTGTATCTCTTACAAGCTATTTTCATTTCTTTGTAAAGGACCGTTTGTTCTCTAGTTGTAGGGTTGGGTGCAACCCGAGTTGTGGGAGTGTTGACTCCTATGTGTGGAAGAGTTCCTTCCGTTAGTGCAAGGATTGGATTTCAATCCTGTTGGTGAAGTGACCGAGTCGTCCCTGGTTGGGAGATAGGTCGAAGGGGGAAAGTGGACGTACCCAAATCGGTGAACCACTATAAATTGCTTGTGTACTTTCTGTGCTGTGTTGTTTTATTTTCTTGTGCAGGTAAAACTTTAATTCCGCAAATACGCTGCAAAGACACCTATTCCCCCCCTAGGTGTAAGTAGTTGACACTAAGTGGACATTCAAGTGGTATCAGAGGGAGGTTACTCTTCAAAAAGGTTCACACCTTGAGTAGAATCCTGCCACCAGTGTCAAGAAGAAGACCGATATCTTCCATGGACGGACTCAAGCACTCCGGCAAGATCCCAGTATGCACTAGACTGAACTTTCCTATCTGGAAGGAAAGAATCAGATTCTACATGGAAGCAGTCTACCCCCGGCTCTTCATGATAGTGGAGGAGGGACCTTACATTCCCACTAAGGCCTCCACCATAGATCCTACCAAGAAAGTACCCAAGAAACTTTCAGAAATGGACAAGGACGAAATGGTGTTGTTCGGACTCGACAAGAAAGCTCAGAACATCCTGGTAAGCGCAGTTGACGACTCCATGATGCAGAACTTCAGCAATTGCAGGATTGCCAAGGATCTCTGGAGCTGTCTGATTGTCCTAATGGAGGGCACAGATGAAGTGAGGGACGATCGGAGATCCCTCCTCAATCAGAAATATGAGGCCTTCAGACAAGGGCCAAAGGAGGAGATCGGAGTTACCTTCGAAAACTTCCTCAAGATCGTCAATGCACTCAAGGATATGGAAGAGTGTTCACTGACGGTGAACTCAATGATAAGTTCCTTAGGTCCCTCACTAAGGAATGGGACACAAAGATCTGCGCCATCCGCGAGTTTGGCAGACTTGCGGAAACTGATCCACAGATTCTGTTCGGGAAGCTCATGTCCTATGAGCTGCAGTTGAACACAAGGAAGGCTGAAGAGGAAGCAGAGAAAGCCGCGGCCAAGGAAAAGACGGTGGCTCTGAAAGCCATTCAATCCAAAAAGGGTAAGGGTGTCGCTTCTTCCCGTGCGTGGAAGAGGGATGAAGAGGAAGACTCTGAGCCAAGCTCCTCCGGATCAGAGTTATCTGAGGAAGATCAATCCCTTATCACACGGGAATTCAAGAAGTTCCTCAAACTGAGGAATCAGAGAAAGAGAAATGGCTCCTCCTCAAGGGATCAGAAGAAGAACTATTCCTCTGACAGGTATGTTTCCAAACCGAACAAACACCGCTCTTCTGACATTATATGCTTTGGTTGCAACAAGCCAGGACACGTCGTGGCCGACTGCCATCAAGGCAAGAGGGAAAAGGGAAAGGGAGAGGAGCACAGGTCCTCAAAAGACAAGAAGAAGGAGAGGATTTACATCGCAAAGAAGCGAAAGACGCTGAGTGAATCTGACACGTCAGACACCAGCGATGATGAGGAAGCCTACTTCGGGCTAATGGGTCGCTCTGACTCAGAAGGAGAATGCCCCCATTTACTGGGAAGGTAAAAGCTCACACCCCTCTCTCCGACTCTAACTCTGATCCTGAGTCTCAGGATGATGATGCTGAGGATAGCCCTTCTGCCCTGGAAGCTGAGCTCCTATATAAGTATGAGCTTCTGCTCAATACATTCCTGAAATGTCGAAAGAAACTGAAGGCTGAGAAAAAGGAAGTTAAATTCCTTAAAAGTGAGAGTGTATCCCTGAGGGAAGAGATCACCAGTGTGATCTCCCTCCGACAGGAGCACTTGGACCTGACTTCAAAGCATTCAGAGTCTCTTAAGCTCCTTGATCTTAAGCAGGAGGAAGTCGACAAGTTGGAAGAACTCCTTGCAGCAGAAAGGAAGATCGTCAAGAGCTTCTCTATGCCAAAAACTGTTCTTCCATTAGTTGATACCTTCTCTGCTCAAGCCAAAGGAGCTGGCTTGGGGCACGTAGGGGTATCTAGCTCCTCATCCAGGAGAAACAGGAACAGGAGAAAGAATAAGGCTGCCAAGAAAGCCTCTACTGATGAGAAAGGAAAGGCCCCACTCAGTCCAGTTGAGTTCAGAAAGCCTAGCTTTCCCTGTAACCAACATGACTTTGAGTCAACATATGGGCATCACTTCAGGCCCTCGGTTGCAAAGCCGAAGAGCCGATATGATGGGTGGACCTTTCCCCGTAACTTCAGTGAGAGTGTCTTCAAGGCACCTTATGAGGAAATCCATTTGGGAAATTATGGTCAATTCTCTAGCGGCCATAATAGGAAGCTGGCACCTAAGGCCAAGCATGTTGCACTGAAAAGCCAAGAGGTGAAGAAGTCATGTGACTGTGGTCATCATGTTGCCTCCACCTCCAGGTCTTCGGCCCCAGCTGAACCCCACGTTTCAAGGGTAAAGCCGGCGCCCAAGAGGAAGTATAACAGGTTTGACTGCTGGTGTTGTGCCAAAATTGGTCACTTTGCCGTGGATTGTTGGTTTAATCCAAGGTATAACGAGACTCCTTATGTTAGCAATGCGAGGCCGACCACTCGTAGAGTTAACCAATCGAGGGGGAGTATGCTAACAAGGAATCTAGGACCCAAGTTTGATTAGGTTCCTAAGGCAAATTAATTCTGTTTTGCAGGGATGTCCAAAGGCCAACAAAACTCCTATTTGGTATTTGGACAGTGGATGCTCCCGTCACATGACCGAGACAAGAAGCCTGCTGTGGGAGTACTCTCCAGTCGAGGATGGACCCAAAGTCATATTTGGGGGATCTGATCGGGGAGTCACCAGAGGTTACGGTACGATTTCCAACGGTATACTCTCTATCACTAACGTAGCTTATGTTGAAGGGTTAAATCATAACCTGATCAGCGTAAGCCAGTTATGTGATAAAGGGTATAACGTTAAGTTCTGCAAGGATAAATGTCTGATAATATCATGTGACTCTTCGGAGACCGTATTAACAGGCATTAGGAGTAGAAATATTTTCTTTTTAGACTTTCTTAGTTTAGATTCTTCTACCCCAGTATGCCTCGTTGCTAAAGGCAGTGCATCTCTTTGTGAACAATGGCACAAGAGATTGGCACACATTAATTACAAGACAATTAATATGTTGTTTTCCAAAGACTTAGTAAGGGATGCTCCCTTTATTAAGTGCATCAAAGATAGTCCATGTCCTGCCTGTCAAATGGGCAAGCAGACTCGGGCTACCCTTAAGGGCATCCCAGACAAAGATTCCTCCAGATGTCTATATCTTCTGCACATGGACTTGTTTGGCCCAATGCAAGTTCATAGCTTAGGAGGGAAGTCGTATATGCTAGTGATTGTAGATGATCACTCTCGGTTTACGTGGGTGTTCTTTTTAAAATGCAAGTCTGATACGTTTGACATCTTCACCAGTTTTGTCAAGCAGATACAGAACGAACTTAACTGCTCAGTGGTCAAAATCAGAAGTGACCACGGAACAGAGTTTGAGTATGGGGCTATGACAGAGTTCTGTGAAGAGCTTGGTATCTTTCATGAGTTCTCCTCCCCTCGCACTCCTCAACAGAATGGAGTGGCGGAGAGGAGGAATAGAGCACTCATTGAAGCGTGCACGACAATGTTGAATGACGCTTCTCTCCCAGAATACTCCTGGGCCGAGGCTGTCAACACGGCCTGTCATGTACAAAACCGGGCATTGATCAACAAGAGCCATCGTAAGACTCCTTATGAGCTACTGAAAGGCAAGAAACCAACCATGTCCTATCTGAGGATTTTTGGCTGCAAATGTTATGTACTGAATAATGGGAAGTACCCGTGTACTATGTTTGGTGAAAAATGCTTCGAAGGCATATTCATGGGCTATAGTAGCCACAGCCGGGCTTACAGAGTTTTCAACAAGAAAACTCTAGTGGTAGAGGAATCAATAAATATTGTATTTGATGAAGGAAGCTTGCTTAACTGCAAGACTTCTAGTTGTCTTCCTGAAGATGCAGGTGCCAGACTCGAAAAGCTACAACTGGATGATCCCGAGAAAGATGCAACTCCAAAGTATGTCAAGGTCTCTACATCAACGCCGATCGGAGAAGTTGAAGCTCAAAATGATGCAAATCCTTTAGAAGAAGGAGATGCCCAAGAAATAGTTGAAGCTCCTGATGCAAGAATTCTAGAGCTCAGACACGTGAGGGATCATCCCAGAAATCAAATCATTGGAGATCCCCGAGACGGTGTCAGAACTCGCCGAGGTACTCTTAACGAGATCTTGCATCTCAGCTTTCTGTCGCAGGTGGAGCCAAAGAAGTTCGACGAAGCGAACAAAGAAGCATCATGGATTTTGGCCATGCAAGAGGAGTTGCATCAATTCGAAAGATGCGAAGTCTGGATGCTGGTTCCCAGACCAAAGACGCAAAATGTGATTGGCACCAATTGGATCTTCAGAAACAAGTTGGATGAACATGGAGTCATCATCAAGAACAAAGCCAGACTGGTGGCTCAAGGATACAGACAGGAGGAGGGGATTGACTTTGACCAGACGTTTGCACCAGTTGCCCGGCTCGAGGCAATCCGGCTATTCCTAGCCTATGCCTCTCACAAAGGATTCACAGTCTATCAGATGGACGTGAAATCGGCTTTCTTGAATGGAGATTTGAAAGAGGAAGTATACGTTGCTCAACCTCCAGGTTTTGTCAATCCTACTTATCCTAATCATGTATATTTTCTCAATAAAGCGCTATATGGCCTAATACAAGCTCCTCGAGCTTGGTATGAGACATTGTCTAGTTTTCTTCTTAAGAACAAGTTCTCTAGAGGAAAAATAGATAAGACATTGTTTCTCAGGGAAGTCAAAGGCAAGATTTTGCTGGTGCAAATCTATGTTGATGACATTATATTCGGCTCAACGGACAACAATCTTTGCAAAAAGTTTTCCAAACTTATGCAAGGAAAGTTTGAAATGAGCAGTATGGGAGAGCTGAAGTATTTCTTGGGACTTCAAGTGAAACAGTCTGAGGAAGGAATCTTCATTTCTCAGACGAAGTTCACAAATGAACTCCTCAAGAAATTCGGAATGGAGAATGCAACCTCTATGAGGACTCCAATGGGATCCAGCATGTCTCTGGATAAGGATGAGAAAGGGAAACCTTTTGATGAAACCAAATACAGAAGCATCATTGTATCCCTGCTCTATCTTACTACGAGTAGACCGGATATCATGTTCTCCACATGTGTTTGTGCCAGATATCAGGTGAACACTAAGGAATCTCATTATGTCGCTGCAAAGCGAATTCTCAGATACCTTAAAGGTACCCCTAATCTTGGCTTATGGTACCCGAGAAGCAATGAAGTCGAGCTAATAGGGTTTTCAGATGCTGATTTTGCAGGGAGTAGGGATGATAGGAAAAGCACCTCCGGGACGTGTCAATTCCTCGGAAGAAGGCTTATTTCATGGAACAGCAAGAAGCAGAATTGTGTAGCAACCTCCACTGCAGAGTCTGAGTACTCTCGGCTAGCAGCTGTTGCGCATAACTCCTATGGATAAGAAACCAGTTAGCCGACTATGACCTCCAGTTCAAGGAAGTACCAATGTACTGCGACTCCTCTAGTGCAATTGCTATTGCCAATAATCCGGTCTCGCACAGCAGAACGAAGCATATTGAAGTGCGTTACCACTTCATTCGGGAGCACGTGGAGAACAAGGACATCTCTCTCTGCTATATTCCCACTGACAAGCAGATTGCAGACATCTTCACAAAGCCTTTGGATGAGGCCAAGTTCAGTCTTTTCAAAACTGCATTGGGGATGCTAAACTATGAGGAATGAAGACCATAGAAGCTCATGGCTAGTGCATCTAGGGGGAGCATCTGTCAGGCACTCAAGTGTACGCATAGGTGCAAGAACTGAGGGGGAGTATGGGGTCATATGCACCAGACCCCGATTTGCAGAAGCCGAAAAGGGGGAGATTACCCTCTCGGCTAAGGTTAAGGTGGCTCCAAGTTTTGCTCTCAAGTAATTGGTAATGAATATCTCTCTCAACTCAATTTTAGTTTCATTCCTATATGCTCTATTCACCTTAGCTTGTAGGGTTTAGGCTTCTTCAAATAGGGGGAGATTGTTGGGTATTGTATCCACAATGCACCTGATTTGAAGAAGCCCCTGAACAAGCTAAGGTAAATAGACAATGTATTTGATGAAATATGTCGAGTTGTGCTTGCAGTTATTCCACGCTAAGTACACACCAATGTCAGGGTGCAGTGGGTCAATATACACGGGTCTGTGCAATGTAATCCCTCGTTGATCAGATCAGTGTGTTGGCCTACGTGTACTTTCTCTATTGGGGTGTACTTAATTTCAAGTACAGGGCTATGATAAAGCAAGAGCAGACAAGGAGAAAGGATGGGCCAAAGACCAGCTCACGGGTGGAAAGACGAGAATTCGTCTAAGTATAAATCGTCGAGAATCACTAAGTGATTCTCGCCGATTTGTCGAGAATCACTAGTGATTCTCGATGAGTCGACGAGAATCACTAGTTGATTCTTGACCGGGTTGGGCCGGCTGTCTCGACGCAGTTAGAAAAATCATCTAAGGCAGAATCGTCGAGAATCACCAAGTGATTCTCGCCGATTCGTTGAGAATGACTTTGCATTCTCGACGAGTCGGCGAGAATCCAAGGTGATTCCCACCGATTCTCCCCGGCCTCTATAACCTGTGCAGCCTGAATTCTCTAAGTAGAATTCGGCGAGAATCGTAAGTGATTCTCGCCGATTCGTCGAGAATCACTCACGATTCTCGCCGAATTTGACTTGGGCATTTTTCCAACTCTGTCTAGACCGGTCCACGTTATCTGCGGGATTTTGAACCGGACTTTGGTCTGACTGCTGGTGGGGCCCACAACGGTCATCTCTTGACCTAGTGTATAAATACTCTGGTATTTGTGTACAGTAAGGAGAACAGACGATATACGAAAGAGAGCGGCCGACCAAACCCTAATCTCGCGATCTTGCTTCGCCTCCGTCGCCGCAGCCGATCACCGAAGCCGATCTCGATCTCCTCCAGATCCTCGGTGATAGAAGCCAAGTCCCGCACTGCGTCTCACGTGTCTATCCAGAGATCCTTTGTCTCTTGATTTGAGATAGGGAAATTTTTCCCCGTCCGAATCGATCGAGACGATCGATCCTCGTGTGACCGTTGGTAGACCTTGCCGACTTCGCTAAGAAGATTGGATCTCCAGTGCTTTGCTGCTGTGTTCAGTTGCCGCCGCCAATACCGAGAGCCTTGCCGCCGCTTGACGCCACCGCCGGTCTCGGGGAGATCCTCTCCAAGTGAGATCTAGGGTTGTGGACTCTTCGTTGACTTCAAGAACACGTCGTCGAATGAAGAGGGACACCCTATTCTCCATACGTTGTTTGTATCTCTTACAAGCTATTTTCATTTCTTTGTAAAGGACCGTTTGGTCTCTAGTTGTAGGGTTGGGTGCAACCCGAGTTGTGGGAGTGTTGACTCCTACGTGTGGAAGGGTTCCTTCCGTTAGTGCAAGGATTGGATTTCAATCCTGTTGGTGAAGTGACCGAATCGTCCCTGGTTGGGAGATAGGTCGAAGGGGGAAAGTGGACGTACCCAAATCGGGGAACCACTATAAATTGCTTGTGTACTTTCTGTGCTGTGTTGTTTTATTTTCTTGTGCAGGTAAAACTTTAATTCCGCAAATACGCTGCAAAGACACCTATTCCCCCTAGGTGTAAGTAGTTGACACTAAGTGGACTTTCATTTCCTTCTCGAGATCGATGTTTTCCACCTTCACATTTTTAGTAAGTCCTTTTCTCGAGTTCACCATGATTGTTCTCGAAAACAAAATTTCTTTTCTCGAGTACAACCTTTTCTTCTCGAGAAATGCTATACTATTTTTCAGAAAATCTTCTAAGTCATTCATCTCGAGATCTTTATCATTGTTCTCTAGAATACAAGTCCTTTTCTCGAGTACAATACTTCCTCTCGAGAAATGCTGCTGTTTTTTGAGAAATTTTTTCTAAGTCCAAACTATCGTTATTTTCAAATATGATTTGATGTGATTGGTCCACGTTGTCATCATTAATCATATTTATGACTGTTAGGGATATATTATAAAAGGTCTTGTCATTCCGACCAACCCTAAGCACGTGAAAGAAGAAATTCTAAGAATTCTGAATCCCTAATTCTCCTTCCTAAATCAAAAGCCCCCGCTCATCTTCCTCATCACCAAGGGCTTTCATCAAGAACGATTCAGAACAGTCAACATGCAGATCAAGATCTTCTACAATCTTCACATCCTCCCTTGATCTTGAGAGTCTAGAATTTCAGATCAAGGATCTTGTCGAGTCTTCTTCAACATATTCTTACAGAGCCGCAAAGTTCAAGAAAAAAGACCTAGGAAGAAATTTCCAGATCTGAGAGATTTTACTGTTTGTATTTCTTATTTCAAATCTATTCTTGTAGGAGATTATTCTCCAAGTGTAGGAGCTTTGTTCTCCAAGTTGTTGTAGGAAGTTTTTATCTTCCGAGTGTAGATCCATTTTGTGGATCGAGTTGTAGGAACGTTGTTACGAGTTGTAGGATTATTTTAATCCGAGTTTTGTGGAGTAGCCGAGTCTAGTGCATTGCTAGATCGGTGAGTGGAAAGTGAATGTACCCAAGGTTAGGGAACCACTATAATTCTTAGTGTCGTCTGTGATTGCTTTGTTATTTTTATATGCATAAATCGCTAAAATTTTTATTCCACAAAAAGACGCACAACTCACCTATTCACCTCCCCTCTATGTGATCTAGGTAGATAACTTAAATATTTTTCAGAACCGTACAGGGATACTACTCTCAGGCCAAAGCTCATCCTCATATCTATAACCAGATCCTACACTCAGATCCACATAGGGATCCTACTATCTGGCCAAAGCCCTACCTCAGATTTGCAACAAGATCCTAAACTCACATCTACATAGGGATCCTATCTCATCCTTTATAAAATAGGCTTACAAATCAGATCCAAAAAGGATCCTGCACTCAGATCCAAGAATGGATCATACAGGGAGAAAGGATGGTTGGTATGGTTGATTTGACACCAGAGAGATTTCTATGTGCCTGCCTCCTGAGCTGAGTTTGCCTCAACCCTAACTTCTTCTCAGCAACAAGAAAATAGTTCTTCAATAAGTTGTTGCTTGTGCTGGAAGTAACTAAGAAACTTATTTTTGAACTTGCTGGAGAAGACTGATGATTTTATAGATCTTGTGTTCTTCAATTAGCTAACTTGACTGTAGAGACTAGAGTGTTCTGCTTCTTCTTCTTTCTCAGAACTTCCTTCTGAACTAGCTGTTTTAGATGAAACTTATTGTAACTAACTTACTTGAACCTCTGGATAAGCAGATTTGTGTCCTTCAAGCTTCAGCCTCAATAACAATGGCGAGGAAGACGATGAAGTTCTTTCAATTTTGAATAATCAAAAAGTTATTTTCACCAAGCTGATCCTCGTTCTTTTATTCCTGAGTATCAACAACTATTTTGACCCGTGGGCCCCACTGAATTTGACTATTGCATCTTTACTTTAATAGCCAAGAGTCGTATTGTAGGCCTGCAGCGCCATTTGTTGCGTTGTGTATCCATCCAGCCTTATTTTGAATTTTGTTGACTTTATTGACTTACGCTTGTGTTAGCATCTGTGGACTTAGTCAAATTCAAGCACATTAGTATAGGAATTGAGTGAGCAACCTTCACTCAATGCTAAAACACTTAGACAGATTTTTTGTCAATAGGCTTTGAGTAAGTTTTACTCAACGCCAAAACACTTAGACAGATTTTCTGTCACTAGGAGTTGAGTGAGTAAGCTTAACTTAATGCCAAAGCACTTAGACAGATATTCTGTCACTAGGTATTTAGTGAGTAAGCTTGACTCAATTCCAAAGCACTTAGATAGATATTCTGTCGCTAAGCATTGAGTGAACCTTCATCACTCAACGCAATTGGACTTGGATAATATTTCATTTGCAACAGCGTTGAGTGTTACTTCTTCACTCAATGCTATCAACCTCAGTCAACTTAGCTTAAGTGCCATTGAGTGAATAGGCTTCACTCAACGCTTTAGTCCTCAGACAGTTTCTTAGTTGATAAGGCATTGAGTGAATAGCCTTCACTCAAATCTTTTTTCCTTATACAAAATTCTGTGACTGAATGGGTATCAGTCAACGTTATTACATCTTGGTGTTGAGTCAATAAGCTTCTTTCAACGCCTCTGGACTTAGCCAGATTTCTCCACATTTTTTATGGCTTTGACCGAAGCATCTTGATTCAACACTTCTAGCTGTATGGCATTAAGTGAGTTGACATCACTCAACACCTGTGGACTTAGCCACTTTTTTTCATTGTCAAGGCCAAGGCTTTATTGACTTGTCTTCTCTCAGTGCTTTTTGGGATCTGGCGTTAAGTGAGCTTGATTCACTCAATTCCTGTTTACTTGACCACATTTCTTTGCATCTAGCATTGAGTAAGCTTGCTTCACTCAATGCCTGCGAACTTAGATAGATTTTATCTCTCCACCTGCTTACCTTATGACCACCTATCACCATCACTTAGACAATCTGTCTAATCATGTTCCAAGGAACATCCTGCACATATAAAGCTCATGACAACTATTAGATTACACACATGTATATACAATTGTGTATTAGGACTTCTTCTAATCTTGGACATTGGGATAAAGGGACCCAACATCGATGTATACATATCCTTGAAAAGTGGAGCCTATAAGGGACTTCCACCACCTTTTTATGTATGGCCATATGATGGAAAAAGCTAAGGTAATGACATTACTGCTTGGGCATCTGATTCCAACCATCAGTTCTTATACAACATCTAGCCATTTATCTGTGCGAACGAACGATTCAGTCTCGTAATAGACTGGTAAAGAAAGTGCTCGGAAGGTACTCAGCCAATTAGAGCTTAGAGCCTGTTACTGCACTAGAGCCTTTTAAGACCTGAAGTCATCCAAGATTGCAGTTAGGTTTTACCCCAACTCTGATTGTTGGAATAGAGTAGGGATCAGAGGAACAGAAATGCCCATCATTGACTCTATATGTACCAAAATCTACGTACAAAACATGGATTATGGGTCAGGTTGGCTAAACGTAGGGTAACAGGTGGACATACTTAGTGTGAATCACGAATAGGCACACAACTGCTTCTGCTAATCCATTTTGTCCGCAGACTGAATAATCAAGTGGGGGTAACACCACGTTCGTTGACTTCTTTATTATAGGATCGATGCAAACTGATACTATTTGTAAGACCCCCCCCCCCTCCCGGAACACACGACACGGAGGAGGGGAGACTTATTCCCAGAAAAGCCACCTTACGGTAATATCAGCACACTGGCTAATCAATACCACAAGCCTCCAATCCTGCCGACTGATCCGATATCACAATGCCAACCCATCTAAAAAGAAGAGCATAGAAGTCATAATATCACATAAGTAAATGTCCAAAAGAGTACATCAATAAATAAGAAGCTATTAAGCTTCTTTAATATTAGAGTACACAAAACATTACCCTGAGGCTACATAATAACACTTAAACTCACATCGGTCATTGAAGGAAGTGAGGGTAACGTCGTATCAGGCCCTGTCTCCCTGGCCTGGCTATTCTCCTGCACCTGGGGCTGTTTCTTCTCAATAACCAGGGTATCCTCCTAAAATGTTTGACGTAGAAACCATTAGTAATAAAGACTAATTGGCTATCACATCCACTCACCCCAACATCTCTTAGGCACCGAGAGGAGGAAAATAAGGAGGAGCTCAATATAACAGTAGTATATAATCAACAGATGACAAGAGTGTTATAATTAACAGTTCTTATATATATATTGGAGCATTTAAACTAAGCAAGTATAAACAACAATTGGCAATCTACACTAACAGCACATTAATCAAAAGAACATAAATTAACTTAACTTATAAAAATGCCCATACAAATTATAAGTTAAGGGTCAGGTACATCAAAGTAACTCGTCATGTAAAAGTGCCCATACAAATTTATATGATGAGGATCTTATGCAGTGCAATGCAATGTTATGATATGAATGCAATATGATGACTCACCCATGCTCACACACACGCACACAACTATTTTGACATAGACTTGTAGTTCCCACTTTTCGAACTGCTAGCTAACCTCTCAGGTGTCATCCGTCGTGGTCAAACGGTGATAGTAGAGTGGGCGTCTCCACTACCAGCTGGTATCCACAGTATCAAGCCTAGGCCTCTGTACGCTTCAATGTTAAGAACACAACAATTGAGTCTTAGCATACTACGGCTTAGAAGGAGTCTCAGGTAGATGTGCACCAAGAACATAGCCCAACTGGCCTACAACTAGCACAAAAGGAGCCTTTGGGAGCATATCACCAAAGTACCAAGCCTAATCGTCCACTGGCATGGATCAAGCCTTGGTAATGAGAACTGAGATCCAAGCCCAACTACCCAAGTTCTATCTGTCAACTCCCATCGGTGTGAAGACTAGCGAGCCCGTAGTCTTGGCACACTATCCTCATCCCAGGATTATGATACCGCATGTCAACACACACTGCATGAAATTACACTTAGCCATACCATCAAACATCCAAGGGATCCAACCGAGTCCCTTCTCATCATACCAATTTTGTGCTCAAAAGCACTCAAGGGCTCCACACTGAGTCCCGTCATAACAACTTACCTGTGCTCCAAGAACGCAAAGTTCACATTTTATACAGGTGGAGAACCACCTTATATACTACACTAGCCCTGCACTACTACACTTAGGAAGACGCAGCTCTAAGCAATGGACTGCATCAATCATCCCTTTAATACTAGGATCAAGGGTCAACTCGTCTCATGGCCATGGGGTATACCTCATTCAACTCTTTCTCTAGAATTAAACATGTGCACATTAAAAATACCATTTCAGTCATCTCCTATCACAACCAGCATTTTTCACCGCCTTCAAAGATAAATCAGAGTAAGGGAAAATGCGCGTCATGAAGCCATGTCAGTAGGGGATAACTGCAGACGCTCAGGCAAAACTCATACTCGACATAAATGCATGGTTTTTAAATCATATAGAGAAATTCCAATTTGAGATAAACGGTTAGCTGTATCCCTTTGCTTAATGGCTCATCTAGTCAATAGGGAAAAATAGTATACGCTACAGAAAATACTTCTCTTATGAGATTTAACATCCTACATGAGTGTAAACGTCCCTAATGGATAACTCATACTACGCAGGACCCTATATTTATAATAAGTATAGCTTAAAATCTTTACGCTAACCAGAATGTAGTGACTTCATTTTGAAAGAGATGATATGTATGATATACTAATAATAGGTTTTTATTAGTTGAAAATATCTAACATGCAGTCCTAGCATAAAACATCCCAGAGAGCAAGTAATCCATCACAAAGAGAACAACTAGCAGCTAACAAGATAACCAAAACAATCTATCATGTGGGCGTCAAATATCTGACATGAACCCACATAAAACAGAAGTATGTCTTAACTAGGTAAATAAACTAAAACGACAAACTACCTCGCAACGGCGAGGTGAAAACCACAGCCAACACTGCTGCTCAGGAACTCCAAAACCAGCTCCACTACCTGCTAATGCTATGAACCTGAGGCATTCCAAATACAGAACACCTCAGCAAGATGGTACAAGCGGTGGCAGAAAATTATGCCAAAAAGTAAACAGGGTCAAAAGGGGTACCAACCCAAGACCAAAAGTGCTGAAGTAAAGTATAGAAGTAAAGTACCAAAATAAAAAGAAAAATATAGAACTTACATGAATCTTCACGTACAACAAATCCCAGCAGATGCACAAGGCTAAAAAGGTTGAAAGAAATATTAAATCATAAGAAAGAATACTCAATAACTTTATTAGCCACATGTGGTCAACTCTACCCAAAAACAAAGGTAAGGTGGTCACTCATCTGGACACACCCTCACAGAAATATAATATCCATCTAACTGCGGGGGAGACTCATACACTCCACAATTCACCGCAGATGCACAAACACCCGGTAGAGTTCCACAAGGTAATAATAAAGGGAACAAACATTGCGGCGGTGGATTCGCCCACTAACACCCACAATAAAGAAAACCATGATATAAATCTCAGACATCGCGGAGGTGGTACATCCACTAACTCCCACAACAAGAGAATACTGATATATCTTAAAACTCGGCACATCGGATTCTCTTAGACATTTCTAGATTAAGAAGTAGTTGATCAACCTTTAGGAAGGATTTACAATCATAGATAAATTCTCACACGCTCCACACAATAGATAGAGGCGATTAAAGCCAACAATATAACCACTCGTCAAATCACTACAATGCTACAAGGTTGAATTATTATGACAAGGATTTATAATTTCAAGGGTAATCTAAGGGAAGATTTAAGATATCTACAAATTTGAAATACAAAAGTGCAGAAAGATTAAAGAACAAAAAGGTTAACAGTTTCCATCAAGATCAGGAAAAAGGGGGAAGGAGGGAAAAACACCACTTGCCTTGGTTTTCCCGGAAAAACTCTTCAAATCACTCTTTGTCGAAGATCGGGGCTAAAGAAGATGAGGGAAGTAGAAATCTAACAAGAAATAGCCGAGATAAAGGTTAGGGCCAAAAACCCTAATGATAAAAACTCAAGAAAAGGGGAAGATTTTACCACGATGACAAAGCTCTCGCTGAGAGCTTTCTGGAGCTATGTTCAGTTCATGATTTCAAGCACCGGAGCGCCGTCGGCGACCACCGGAAGAATCACGAAAAACTTTCTCTCTCTCGCTCACGCTGCTCTGGTTCGGGAGATAGATAGAAATTCAGTCGGCTTTAAGAGGAAGAAGAAGTAGGTATATATATGATAAGTGTAATATTAGGATAACCACACTTAAGAAATGAACCAGGGTCAGTTGAATAGGTTTTTCCGAAATAAAGGACGATTTCTCGCGAGCTTCTCGAGTAAAAGGTATGTAGTACTCGAGTATCGAAGAAGGGTTACTCGAGTACAAAAGAATACTTCTTGGGAACTAGAATGGATTACTCAGGAACAATAAAGTACTTCTCAAGAATTACAGGACAGATTTCTCGAAAGCAAAAAGGGTTTCTTGAGAACAAAAAGGGAAGGTCAACCTCGTTCGATGAATTCTGCTCGGAGTTTGTCGAACACAAAGCCCGTTCGACGAATTATGGTCGGATTTCGTCGAACCCATAATCGCTTGACGTTTCGTCGAGCTCAGCTCGATGTTCGTAGAGCTCCACTCGACGCTTCGTCAAACTCCGTTCGAAGCTTCGTCGAACACAAAGGAAAAGAACCCAATCGACGAGTTCTGCTAGTAGTTCGTCGAACCCAAAACCGCTCGATGCTTCATCGAGCTCATCTCGACGTTCGTCGAGCTCTGCTCGATGCTTCGTCGAACACAAAGGAGAAGAACCCAATCGACAAATTCTGCTAGTAGTTCGTCGAACCAAGAACCGCTCGACGATCGTCGACCTCCAATCGTCCTCTAATCGACACATTGGCAAACTCCAGGTAGTGCCCAAAAAACTGCGTCTCCCGCCTCAGGTCGACAAAAACCTACCTTAAAGAGGGCTTCCCGAGAATCAAAGCAGCATAATCGTCCGCCCTGCGCGCACCCCCCGAGTATAGAATTGGCTTAAAATAATTAAAAAATTTTATCATATTCAGAATAGTTTGAACAAGGAAAATAAGAGTTCAAAACAGAGCCCAAACGGAACCAGCCGACCCCAAGCGAGGACAACCCTAGAATTCGACGAACCAATCTTGAGATAGTCATCAAATGCTTACTCAAGCAAAAATCATCACAAAGATTCAATCACGCGCCGAGACTCCGAAAAAGCTCGGATCGCAATTAAAACTGGACAGGTCCAAAAATCTCAAAACCGTACCCCTTTCAATTAGGGAAAAACATGCAATCCAAATCAAAATCCCAGAATCTGGTCAAACAGACCCAACGGATGCGAAAAACGCACTTACGGTGAAGCACCGTCAACATGACGTAGAAAAAGTAATGCCTCGACGTCATGAATATGACGATACCAATTCAAATAATATTATCGAAAAAAAATCGAGGGCGTTACAGTCACTCCCCCTAAAAAGAAGTTTCGTCCCGAAACTTATCATAACTTCAAAATCAAACCAAAACAAGAAAACTAACATTCACCAATAATAAGGCGACATACAAGACACTAAGAGAAGAGATTTGGATGAGACTCCCTCATCACCGACTTTAATTCCCACATCGCGTTCTCGACGTCTTGATTTCTCCAAAGAACCTTGACCATAGGAATGGTCTTACTCCGCAACACTCGATCTAGAGATTCCAAAACACGGACAGGCTCTTCCACAGACAAAAGATTGGGCTGAATCTGGGGCACCGAGTCAATGACTTCACGATCACTACGAATACACTTCCGCAACTGGCTCATATGGAACACATCATGTACACCAGGGAAGGTAGCAGGCAAATCCAACTAATAAGCTGACACTCTGATACGCTCAAGAATTTGAAAAGGTCCGACATATCGGGGGTCTAACTTATGGTTCCTTCCAAACATTTTAACACCTGACATCGGAGAGACATTCAGAAAAACCATATCCCCAAAGTCGAAATCCAGATCGACCCTTCATCGATTAGCATATTTCTCGTAATGCTCTTGTGCTATACGAAGCTTTTCTCGAATATGAGTCATAACACAATTCATCTCTTCAAGGGCTTTTAGACCTAGCAGTGGTCTCTATCCAACCTTAGCCCAAAACAAAGGGGTCCTACAATGCCTTCCATATAAGGCCTTAAACGGAGCCATCTGCAGACTCTCTTGATAACTATTATTATAAGAAAATTCCATGAGTCTGAGGCATTCATCCCAAGCACCACCATGATCTAATATATAACACCTTATCATATCTTCCACGATCTGATTTACCCTTTTCGTCTGACAATTTGTCTGCGGATGATAGACTGTGTAATACCTTAAATCGGTATCCAACACCTCTTGTAAACTCTTCCAAAAGCGAGACATAAATCCAGAGTCTCGATCCAATATAATTCTAATAGGAACTCCATATAATCTGATGATTTCATCAAGGTATAACTCAGCTATCTTCTTCATAGAATACCCAATCTTAAAGGGTATAAAGTGAGCACACTTTGTCAATCTATCGACTATCACCCAAATAGAGTCGTGCCCACGGGGAGATTTTGGCAGACCGGTGATGAAATCCAATGACATACTCTCCCATTTCCAACTTGGAATATCAAGCGGTGTTAATTTGCCACCAGGGCTCATATGATCTGCTTTAATACGCTGACACGTGAAACATTCTGACACAAACCTTGCTATATCATTCTTCATTCCCGACCACAAAATTATTTGCTTTAGATGCTTATACATTTTGGTGGAACCAGGATGCTAGGCAACACTAGAACAATGAGCTTCATTACAAATCTTAGCCCGAATGTCACCAAAAGTGGGAATACAAAATATACCACGGTATTTTAGATTATCAAACTCATCCAAAGAAAAATCAGGTTGCTCTCCCTTCTTAGTTCTATTCCATAAATGCAACAAATCAGGGTCATCTTTCTGGTGTACTCTGGTAAGGGAAATCCAAGAGGGCTCTTCTGCTTCCAAACTAGCAGGCACAATACTACTCCTAACTTCAATGTCCATCAAGAAGAATTCTTCCACCAAGGATTGCACAGATAAATTGAAGATTTTAGCGGTCTTCATACTCAAAGCATCGGCTACTACGTTAGCCTTTCCTAGATGGTAAAGGATCTCCACTTCATAATCGGCCACATACTCTAACCACATACGCTGATGCAGATTCAACTCCTTTTGAGTGCAGACGTACTTCAAACCCTTATGGTCTGTATAGATCTTGCATAACGCATCATATAGTAAATGTCTCCAAAGCTTAAGCGCATAGATTACAGCAACAAATTCCAAATCATGCGTAGGATAGTTTCTTTCATGAATCTTTAATTTTCTAGATCCGTACGCAATCACCTTTCCTTCTTTCATCAAAACACAACTAAGTCCAATGTGTGCTGCATCCACATACACAGCGTACTCAACCCCTTCCGTAGGTAAAGTTAAAACTAGAGCAGTACATAATCTATTCCTCAGCTCTTGAAAGGCTTCTTCACACTTATCGCTCCAAATGAACGCGGTGTTCTTCTTGTGTAAGTCTAGTTAGAGGAGCGGATAATACAGAGATCCCTTCTACGAATCTTCTATAATAACTGACCTGGCCTAAGAAGCTCCTAATCTCTTTAGGAGTAGAAGGTCTCTCCCATTCCATCACAACAACAATCTTGGTCGGGTCAATGGAAATACCGTCCTTGCTCACAACATGGCCCAGAAAAGACACTTGGGGTAACCAGAATTCGCACTTACTAAACTTGGCATAGAGTTTATGCTCCCTCTAGGTTGATAAAAATAAGCGCAAGTGTTTAGCATGCTCCTCAACACTGCGGGAATACACGAGGACGTCACATATGAATACAATACCCAAAAATGTCCAAGAAATCTTTGAACACTCTATTAATTAAGTCCATAAAAGCAGAATGGGCATTTATTAAACAAAAGGACATCAGAAAGAGCTCAAAATTCCTGTGCCGGGAATGAAAAGCCGACCGTTGTATATCAGTCTCACAGACCCTCAACTGGTGGTAGAATGAACGAAGATCAATCTTCGAAAACATAGCTCATCTCCACAACTGATCAAATAGATCATTAATCTGAGGCAACGAATATCTTCTCTCGATGGTTACCTTATTTAACTCTTGAAAATCTATGTAGAGCCTCATGGAACTGTTTTTATTCTTTACGAACAAAAAAGGGGCACCACACAGAGAAGAACTCGACCTAATAAAACGACACTGCAGCAACTCATCCAACTGATTGTGTAACTCTTCTAACTCATGCGGAGCCATACGGTAGGTGCCTTAGCAAAAGGGTGAGTGCCTGGCTCGAGGTCTATCATAAACTCCACCTCTCTCTCAGGAGGAAGTCCTGGAAGGCTATCAGGAAAGACATTTGGAAACTCTCGTGCCACCGAGATATCCTCAAAACGTGGTGTAACAAAAGCTATTTCTGAAGTAGAAATAGAAACAAGGTACGCCTCACAACCAGACTCTAGAAATCGAAAAGCACGTATCGCAGAAATAATGAGGGAACCCTTGTCCTAAAATACATAGAGGCTCATGGGTTGGCCGTTGTCCATTTTGAAGTCCAGTCGCTTTGCCTTGCACTAGATTTTCGCATCATACTTTGACAACTAGTCCATGCCCAAATTCACGTCGAAATCTGCCAAATTCAACACCATCAGGTCTAAAAAAGCTAGGAAATCACATAGATAAATAGGGCACCTCTGAATTCCTTGATTGGATAACACCATATCTCCGGAAGGAAGCTTGACATTGAAGGAGACTCCTAATTGATCCACATTCAAATGATGTTTATCTACAAAACTTTGCGCCACGAAGGAATGGGTGGCACCCGAATCAAAAAGAATGTGCGCCCACCAATTCTTCACCTTAAACTCCCCTAAAACCATAACATACATAACTAAACGAATAAAAACTAGTACAAACAATGGAGAGTAAAAGTTAAACTAGAATCTAACCTGAAATCACTTGGGTAGAGGTCTGAGCTTCCTCTCTGGTCACGTCATTTAGCTTTCCTTTCCCTTTGTCCTGGTTTGGTGGTGGTAGTAGAGCCCAAAGTGGGGCAGGCTGTAGTGGGGACTGAGCCTGGGGGCATGAAGACTTCAGGTGTGTAACGCCAATGATTTTTTCTAATGTTATTATTTGGTTTGTCGATGTCATGATTATGATGTAAGGGCATTACTCTTTCATTATAATGTCGACGCTGCACCGTTTGTGCGTTTTCACATCCGTTGGGTCTGTTTGACCAGATTTTTGGATTTTGATGAGATTGTTTGTTTTCCTTGAGTTGAAGGATGAGTTTTTGAGGCCTTAGAGTTATCCAATTTTTTTTGCGATCCGAGCATTTTGGAGTCTCGGCGCATGTTTAGACCCTAGTGGTGATTTCTTTTTGATGTTGTGTCTCAGGAATGGTACGTCGGATTCTAGGGTTGTCTTTGCTGTTTAATACGTTTAATTAAGCGCGCGTTTGGGCCTCTATTTTTAACCCATATCTCTTGTCCCAATATCTGATTATGATTATTACTGTTGATCTTATGCAAGCTATATGCCTTGCTCTAATTCCTGGTTAGCCCTCCTGTTGATTCTCGAGAAGCTTCTTGTAGGGTTAAATTTTTACTTCGACCTTGGGCGTTCGACGATGTTCGACCTGATTTCGTCGAATGGTCTTTGCATTCGACGAATTTCGAACTGATTTCGACGATCGTGATTGTTCTTCTTCCTTATTTTAGAGATCGGCTTTGTTATCGAGAAAGCTCTTTGTTTCCGAGAAGTGTTATCCTTATTCTCGAGTGATCTACGACCTCTTCTCGAGAAGTTTCTTTGTGTACTCGAGTAAATTTCTCTGGCTCTCGATAAATGCTTCTAGTTCTCGAGAGGCCCTTCTTTGTACTCAAGTAATGCCCCAGTTGAACTCGAGAACTTCTCAGTTATTCTCGAGAAGTGCCCTTGTTCTCGAGAATCTTTTTGTAGTACTCGAGTAGTCCTGCCTGGTTCTTGAGAAGCCATGTTGTTAGTACTCGAGAAGTCCTGCCTGGTTCTTGAGAAGCCATACTGTTAGTACTCGAGAAGTCCCTTGTAGTAATCGAGTAGTCCGCTCTTCGTACTCGAGTAATTTTCCTTGCGGTACTCGAGTAGTCTTCCCTTTTACTCGAGTAGCCTTGAAGTACTTGAGTAGTCCTTCCAGTACTTTAGTAATCCCTTCTTTCTTCTCTAGAAGCCCGGTTCAGTCGACCCCAATTCTTTTTTTAAGTATGGTTATCCTGATTTGACCCTAGGTATATATATATATATACATACTTCTGATTTTTCTCCTTCATTAGACCGAATTCCCGTTCTTCTCCCGAACCAGAGCGGCGTGGGCGAGAGCAAGAGTTTGTCCATTCGTGATTCTTCTGGTGGCCGTCGACGGTTCTCCGGTGCTCGAAATCTTCAACCAAATATAGATCCTGAAAGCTCTCGACGAGAGCTGCGCCATCGTGGTATTATCTTCCCCTTTCCTTCAGATTTTCTTGCTAGGGTTTCCGGCCCTAAGTCTTTCTTTTTGGCCATTCTTGTTTGATTTCGACTTCCTTCATCTTATTTAACCCCGAGCTACATCGAGGACTGATTCAGAGAATTTTCTGGTAAAACTCAAGGCAAGTGATGGTTTCCTCCTTCTCTTCCCTTCTTTACCCTGATTAGCAGGAATCTCTAATTTATGATTATCATGATTATTAGTTAATTGCTTATTTTAGTGCTGTTAGATCTTATGTCTGTTCTATTCATGATGTTCATGTTCTTGATCCTGCCATCTAGCCCTGTTTAGTGTTGTATATTTTGTTGTTGTGGTTCTATCTCATTCTTATAGTTGTTCTTCAACTTTCTTGTAGAACCCATTAGAGATTATTTAGGATCATAAATTCTTCCTAAAGGTTGATCAACCATGTCAATCTAGAATTGTCTAGTAGAATCTGATGTGCCATTTTTGTCTTGAGATTTATATCATGGTTTTTCTTCGTGGCGATGCCGCTGGGTGTGACAAGCCGCCAGGCCAAGGATGGATTTGTGTGTGCCCCTGAGCTCTAAACCCGGGTCATTACGGGGTGTGACTTCATGGTTTTTCTTTGTTGCGGGTGTTTTAGTGAATGAACCCACCACTATGACGTTTGTTTTCCCTATTAGTGCTTTGTGGTGATCTACCGGGTTTTGGGGCATTTGCGGTGAATGGTGGAGTATCCAATCTTTCCCGCAATTAGACAGATAAATTGGCTTTGGGGTTATGTCCAGATGAGTTGACCACCCTACCTTTTTTAGTTTTGGTGGAGTTGACCACATGTGGCTAATAGTGGTTTGTTTCTTTCCTGATGGTTCAATCTCGACCTTTCCCCCCTTATAGTCCTGTACTTTTGGGGAACTCTCACTGTACATGACGCTCCACATAAGTATTCTCTTTTTACTATGTTATCTTATTGTTGTACTTTATTTAAGTATCTTTACTTTGGTCTTGGGTTGGTACCCCTTGACTTTGTTTACTTGTGGACTACTTTGCCATATCTTGTGGTTTCTTGCTGAGGTGTTCTGTCTTTAGAATAGCTCAGGTTTAGAGCTATAGCTGATTGCGGTGCTGGTTTTGGAGTTCTTGGGAAGCAGAGTTGGCTGTGGTTTTTGCCTCACCGTTATGAGGTAGTCTGTTATTTTAGTTGTTTTGATATTTCAGACATACTTTACTTATTTGTGGGTTCGTGTCAGTTTGTTGACGCCCACAGAATTGTTTTTTTTGGATACTTGCTAGCTGCCTAGTTGTCTTTCGGTGTATGAGATTACTTGCTTTCTGGGATGTTTTATGTTAGGATTGCATGGTAGGTATTTTCTAGTATAAAAAACTACTATTTTTACGTCATGCATTGCACGTTTTAAAAAGATAAATCACTATATTTAACGTCCGTAAAAATCTACCTTTATTTCTACTATAAACTTAAAACTTGCATACCTTGAGGTGTCCTATGGAAACCTCTAAACTCTTATAGGATATCTAATTTTGTAAAAGAAATATTTTTTGCAGTGTTTAACTACTTTTCTTTTGGGCTAGATGAGCCAATAAGCCGAGGGATATGGCTAACTACTATACTTAAACTGATTTTTCCTCTAATTAACTTAAGGAATCTTTCTTCATGATTAAGTAGGTGTTTTTCCTGAGCGTCTATAGTTATCCCCTGCTAACGTGGCATCACGACGCGCATTCTTCGCTTACTCTGATACACCTTTATTGGCGGTGAAAAATGCGGGTTGTTACAACCTGTATCAGAGGGAGGTTGGTTTGACAAGTTGGTCGAACCAGAAAATCTATTGTAGTTTTGTTTTCTTTTATTGCATACACACAACGATGTGTCATCAGTATGCCTTAGTAGAAGCATAGTAACTACACTCATAGCATGACAAGAAGTATACAGGGCATATTATATAGTATTTGATGCCTAAAAAGTGTTTGTATATGGATCCACCATAGGAGGCAACATGTGACGGTTATGTAGTATGGAATGCATAACCACCATCACATGGGTGCCCATTAGTACATTTTTTTTCTCGTAGCATGCGATGTTATGTAGTATGGGATGCATAACATTTTATGTGTACGCCACTCATAACATGCATTAAGGCCTTTTAAGAATGCATAGCACTGCTTACACAGCATATCATCGCATAAGCACGTGTGCTAAGATTAGGTTTACATGATGAAACATGTATACACATGAGTGTAAATAAGAATAAATAATCCATGCATTCATAACATATGCACATGAGTCAATAGGATGAGAGTATATCATCCTAAGTAGGACATAACATCATTGTAAAGTCCCAGAGCATGTTGCATCATAAGCTAGGGTCTGTTAAGTATGGTCTGAACTCAGTTTTGTGGCCTAGTAGTAATCTAGGTTTTTGATGAGTTATTTGTTTCCCTTTTTAGAAATGTCACTGAAGCGTCCAACGACGAGGTCGACTCCCCAGTTGGAGGGTGAGTCATCTGGCGCGCAAAGCGATGCATTGTTCGAGAGTCCGCATCATAGCAATGAGGCTCTATCGAGACAATTGGTTGTGATGTAGTCGCAGATTCAGTCCTTGTTGTCTGCCGCTCCTAAGCAGCAACCCTTAGTGCAAGATCCTACTGTGGATCAAGCCGTTCCCGTTGCTCCTTCCCCTCTAGTGCCCCCGGTGACGCTATCACTAGAGATGAATTTTATATCGCATTTCCAACGACTGGGACCTCCTATGTATGACGGGAGAGCCGACTTTATGGTTCTGGATGATTGGGTCATCTCTATTGAAGAGATGTTCTAGTAATTGGGGATTATAGAAGCCCAGAAGGTGATGATTGCAGCCTATCAACTAAAAGGCCTGGCAAAGAGTTGGTGGATTCGGGAGAAGGAGAGCCTTAATGATGGATGTTCGTGGGACTCGTTAAAGAAGATGCTGCTGGAAAAGTTTCTACCCTCGATCGACCAGGACTGTCTGATGAATAACTTCCTGCATCTGAAGCAGCGTCAGCTCACGGTGAGCGAGTACAAGATTGAGTTTAGTAAGCCAAACAGATTTGCTCCTGACTTGGTAGCTTTAGAGGAGCTTAGAGTGAAACATATCCTTGGAGGACTGAGAAGCGATGTCCAGCAGTGGGCATGAGCTTATGGAGCTAAAAATTATGCGGAGGTAGTGGAAGCCGCATTGAAAGTTAAGGCGATTGAGAACGCCAAGAATAAAGGTGTCGCAGTGAGGAAAGAAAAGAGGAAAGGTGTTGAGGATGGAAACTCTAGGGCCTCTGGCCCTTCTTCAAAGAAGAAAAGTGATGAAGTATGTAGCTTCTGTGGTTAAACCAGCCACCCTTTCGAATGGTGTTTCAAGAGGACATCCATCTTGAAGAAGCAGCAGGTGCTCTCAATCTAGGGTGCACCTAATGGAGACCCTTTGTGCACGCACTGTGAAAGGAAGGAACACGATGTAATTCATTGCTGGTTGAAGGATAAGGTTTGCTTCTAGTGCAGGCAGAAGAGGGACCTGAATACTTCATGCCCCCAGGCTAAGACTCCACTACAGCCGGCCCCGCTTTGGGCTTTGCCGCCACCACCAAACCACGATAGAGGAAAATGAAAGCTGAATTTGGTGACTAGAGAGGAAGCTCAGACATCTACACAAGTGATATCAGGTTAGACCCTAGTCTAATTTTTACTCTCTATTGTTTCCCTAGTTTTGTTCTTTTAGTTATGTACGCTACGGTTGTTAGGGGAGTTAAAGGTGGGGAATAGATGGGCACGCGTTCTTTTTGATTTGGATGCCACCCATTCCTTTGTGGCACGGATATTCGTGGATAAATATCATTTGAATGTGGATTAGTAAGGAGACTCCTTCAATGTCAAGCTTCCGTCAGATGAGTCAGTGATATCTAATCAAGGAGTCCTGAGATGCCCTATTCATTTAGGTGACTTCCTGGGCTTTGGGTATCTGATGGTGTTGTATTTGGCGGATGTTGATGTGATTTTGGGCATGGACTGGCTTTCTAAGTATGATGCAGTCATCCATTACAAGGCTAAGCAATTGGACTTTAGGATGGACAATGGACAACCTATGAGCGTTTATGGTTTTCAGGGCACGGTTTCCCCTATTATTTCTGCGGTACGTGCTTGTCATGCTATAAAGTCTTATTGTGAGGCATTTTTGGTTTTTATTTCTGTTTAGAAACATCTTTTGTCACACCACGTCTTGAGGATATCTCGGTGGTGCGAGAGTTTCTAGACATTTTTCTTGATTGTCTTCCAGGACTTCCTCTTATGAGGGAGATAGAGTTTGTGATAGACCTCGATCCTGGTACTCATCCTATTGCCAAAGCACCATACTGTTTGGCTCCGTATGAGTTAGATGAGTTACGTACGCAGCTCGATGAGTTGTTGTTGTGTGGTTTTATTAGATCGAGTTCTTCTCTGTGGGGTGCTTCTATTTTGTTCGTAAAGAAGAAAGATGGATCGATGAGGTTATGCGTCGAATATAGAGAATTGAACAAGGTGACTATTAAGAATAGAAATCCCATGCCAAGAATTGATGATCTGTTCGATCAGTTGTGTGGTAGCTCGGTATTTTCCAAGATCGATCTTTGTTCAGGCTACCACCAGTTGAGAATCCGTGAAGCAGATATTCCACGTCGCGGCATGGACATTTTGAGTTTTTGGTGATGTCCTTCGGTTTGACCAATGCACCCTCTAATTTCATGGATTTGATGAATAAGGTGTTCAAGGATTTCTTTGACCGGTTGGTAATTGTGTTTATAAATGACATCCTGGTGTTTTCTCGTAGTGTTGAGGAGAAAACTCAACATTTTCGATTGGTTTTGTCGACCCTGAGGGAGCATAAGTTATATGCAAAGTTGAGCAAGTGTGAGTTCTGGCTACCTCAGGTGTCTTTCTTGGGTCATGTTGTGAGCAAGGACGGTATTTCCGTAGACCCGACCAAGATTTATGCTGTAAGGGAATGGGAGAGACCTTCAACACCTAAGGAGATTAGGAGCTTCTTAGGCCAGGCTGACTATTATAGAAGATTCGTGGAAGGGTTTTGGGTGTTGTCTGCTCCTCTAACTAGACTTAGCCAGAAGAATACTGCATTCATTTGGAGTGATAAGTGTGAAGAAGCTTTCCAAGAATTAAAGAAGAGATTGTGTACTGCTCCAGTTTTAACTTTGCCTACTGAAGGAGTTGAGTATGCTGTGTATGTGGATGCATGACACGATTGACTTGGTTGTGTTTTAATGCAAGATGGAAAGGTAATCGTGTATGGATCAAGGCAACTAAAGATTCATGAAACAAACTATCTGACACATGATTTGGAGTTAGATGCTATAATTTATGCGTTGAAACTTTGGAGACACATAATGTATGGTGCGATATGCAAGATCTATATGGACCATAAGAGTTTGAAGTACGTCTTCACTCAGAAAGAACTAAATCTGCATCAGCGTAGGTGGTTAGAATATATGGTTTATTATGATGTGGAGATTCCTTATCATCTAGGTAAGGTTAACGTAGTAGTCAATGCTTTGAGTAGAAAGACCGCCAAAATTTTTAATCTGTCAGTACAGTCCTTGGTGGAAGATTTCTTGTTGATGGATATTGAGGTTGGGAGTAGTACTGTATCTGCTAGTCTAGAAGTAGAAGAGCACTCTTGGATTTCTCTTACTAGAGCACATCATAAGGATGATCCGGATCTGTTATAACTCCAGAGTAGGGCTGAGAAGGGAGAGATACCTGATTTCTCCTTGGATGAGTTGGGTACCTTGAAGTATCGAGGTAGATTTTGCATTCCCACTTTTGGTGACATTCGGGCTAAGATCTGTGCTGAAGCTTATGGTTCCAGTGTAGCCTACCATCCTAGTTCCACTAAAAGGTATAAGGATCTAAAGCAAATCGCTTGGTGGTCAGGAATGAAGAATTATATAGCGAAGTTTGTGTCAGAATGTTATACATGTCAGCGTGTTAAGGCTGACCATAGAAGGATTGGAGGTAAATTTACACCGCTTGATATCCCAAGATGGAAGTGGGAGAGTATTTCGATTAATTTCATCACTAGTTTACCGAGATATCTGATGCGCGTAAAATACGGCAAGCGTACCAGTCGCACAAGTAATAAAGTTGGGAATAAATCCCCGGATGTCGGTCTCTTGAGGAATGCAATTAGCGTCGAACGATTTAGACTCTAAAACTATTGTTATGAGAGTTAATTGAAATAAACAAAAAGAGAAGGGGCTTTGGTTGGTGGTCTTACGACCGATTACACTAATGTAAACTATGCGGGTCGCAATCACCGCTTCTCAATGCGAGGTGGATGTAGCGGCCGCGATGCCGTACTTCGGTTGGTGAGTGGACGGAAGTCTAGCGAGTGAGGTGATTAGTGCGGAGTGAAATTGAGTGAAACGAACGTGTGGAGTGGAGCGAGATGGAGCGAGGCGCATCAAAGGGTAATTCTCACAAGCACGAAGAAACACAAATGATCCAATTTAAAACTAGACATTAATGTTCATTACATGCATAAACAATCCATTCAACAAGAAAAGAGAGAAAATGCAAAACCACGAGATTGAAGATCCACCGCGGTTGTTGGCTGGAGGTGCGGGTTGTCAATCCGCTTCCAAGCGCAGTCTGAGGAGGTCTTCCGGTACCACCGAGCTGTCACCTCGAGGGCCTATAATTCCGTTCTCTAGGTATGCTTCATCTTCTTCCTTGGTGGAAAGCTCGGAGAAGAATGCTTCAATGGCCGGGAGGGTCACCGGAGGATGCGGAATGCTTTGGAATCGCCGGAGAAGGTCCTCCCGCTGATGGGGATGAAGGTGGAGGCGAATGGAACTGTTGGAGGGCGAAATAGCGGACTGGCGGAGGTTCCGTAACGTGTCTCCTTACCCTAATTCGCGGAACAGGGCATTTTATAGTTTGCAGAATAAATAGGGCGCACGACCACTAGCGCACGACCAGTGGTCGTGCGCGACCAAGGTCAGCACCCGTGTACGAGCAACCTGTAGACCTGCATCAGAAAATCAATGGTCGCGCACGATCAGCAGCGCATGATCTGTGATCGTGCGAGGAAATGCTGATGATCGTGCGGAAATAGCCATACAGAACTTTTGTAAAATGGGGTATGACTGCACACGATCGGCGGCGCACGAACAGTGGTCGTGCGCGGTATGGCGAGTGATCGTGCGGAAGGTTCAAGACAGGGATTTCACAAATGAGTCCGGGATGCGCACGATCAGTGATCATGCGCCAGGAGGTCGATGGTCGTGCGTGGGTAAAAACGCACGACCACTGACTCCATTGCCAAAAACAGTGAAACGCCTATCCCGAATGCCCTCACGATCCCCAAACCTGCAGGAAAACTGCACGGGGCATCGATCGTGGCAGCTGCAGCAAACAATAATAATCATAACAAGAATGTAAATGCACACAAGCACAGAAATGGGCTAAAAAAGGTGCACAGGGCGTGGAATGCCGTAGCTAACCAAAAGAAGTACTAATGGCGCTAAATGGTAGTGCAAAGTTGAGGAAAAAGGCCAAGATGAGTCCAAAATAAGGTATAAAATAGGGACTCATCACACCCCCAGACTTAACCATTTGCACGTCCCGGGCAAATAATCACCTTGTGGACTCAAAAAAAAGCTAGCTGACGTAGTAATTTCAAAATACAGTAGGACGAGAAATCGAGAAACACAAGTGCATAGAAAATATAATAGAAGGAGTTTTTAATCATGCTAAGCAATTTATAATTTTCGACAAACGTAAATAAATACTGTCACTACTCAAAGATTGAATTTCCGGAGAATCGCGTGGTCAAGTGTAGGAAGAAAATAGGCAAGTCGGATGGCGGAGCATTGCCAAAGAACGGGGCTCGTGATCACCTCCAAAGGAATCCACCAATGTCGGGGACCATATGCTTGCCCGTTCACAATTTCTCCACGATGCTAGTTCGTCTCGAGCGTAAATCCGTAGGACTTTAGGTGAAGAGTTGGGGCTTGGGTGTAGGCGTAGGTATGGATGAAAAAGATGAAAACGAAGGCTACGCACAACCCAACGGAGCTCGCACAAATACAGATTTCCCACTAGCAAAATGAATGCGAGTGCCCCACACCCCCAGACCTGGTTTTTACAACATGGGTGTGTGCACTGCCTACCCCAAAACAGGTTTCTCACAAACAGATTTTCATTTATACTTTTTATTCTCTCTTTTTCGATTCTTTTTCACAATTTTTGCTTTTATAAATTTTTTTTTTCTTTTTCAAATTCTTGAATTTCAGCAAATATAACAAGATGGCAAATCCACATTATTCACAAAACCACATCCCACAACAACAACCCAACGAGAAAATGATTGGAACTAGAGCTCGACGTGGGTGTGCGACTAGGATTGGCTTGAGGCATTGGTGAATTGAGTGTGGAGCTGAAATAAAAGGAAGGTAGGCTCAACGGGGCTAGCGAGGGCTATGTTAGGACAGGTGCAAGGCTCAACCGGGCCAAAGAGATGGCCTACGTCACGCTCACGCTCGACTAACCGTGCACCAATGCTTCGAAAGTAGCCTGGGGCAAGTTCTTAGTCACCAAAAAAGTGATCCGTCCTCCCGACTCGAGCAATACAAAGCTAGCGACGCCTACACACATTCCTACACTACCGAGTGATTACTCCGGATTCATAGATTTGAGTAGGACACACAGTATTTGCGAGTGCAGAAAAAATATAGATTGCAAGCATAAAGAAAAACTAAATCTATACAATTTCTACACAACGTGAGCACTCGATTAGGAGCACTGCACGAGTTTCGAACTACTCTAAATCAAAATCCTACGTCAGCACCACCATCTTAAAGTTTACACGAAATAATACATCAACTCGAGCCGCACGCGTGGTCAAGTGCGCGCTCATGTGGGTGCCAAAGTGTGTGCAGCAGGAGTCAAAAACAATGAAGCAAAAAGGAAAACTACTGGCATGCGAAATTAAATGTGCTCGTGGAGTGCACAGGCGGCTCTTCCCCCCAGACTTGAATGAAAACATAAGCAAGTAAAATAGACATTCAACCAAGGAATGAAATCTGAAGCGAGAGAGTGTACCTATGCTCCAAATAGGGGAGCATACCAGAAGATTGCGTGATGATTCGCGGGAGTTGCTGCTTCGCACAAAAGATAAGCTGAACCTGCGAATTAGGCCGAACAACAGAAAATACAAAAAAAGGAAGCATAAAATAAAAAGCATAAACGAGGGGACCAAAAGGTCCAAGCTTGGGTTGTCTCCCGAATAGCCCTTTTGTTTACCGTCCTTAAGGTGGACCAAATACCTGTATTAACAGTTGTATATAGTGTTTTTGCAGCAAAACAAAAGCTACGGAATAGAGAGCGAAATAAGGTCCCAAAACAACTAGGAGAATAAGCAGGAAAAGCGAGGCAGAGCGACAAAGAAGCAATCAACTATATGCCGATTTGTGGTAAGTCTTTTCGGTGGAGAGCGAAGGAGAAGCAGAATTTGTCACAGCATCTTGAGAAGGGGATTTCCCTTTGCTCAGATGGTGCGTGTCTTCGCGCCGGAAGGAAGAATAATGCTTATCGCGCAAGCGCTTGGCCTCCTTCCGCTTCTCAACCGATGGAGACTTCCAAGGAGTGGATTCCATAGTTTTCCCGGATTTTATGATCGATGGCGTCATTTCCGGCACCGCGACGACGATCGAATCAGCCCAAGCGACAGAACGCTTAGCACAGTCATGAATATTATTACAAGAATAAATGTCTAGGGATTTCTCCCGCATGGAACTAGGAATGTCATGCTCAACAACAGCATCGGTGGGAAATGGCACGGTCGCCGTGCCTTTGGTGCACTCGAACATCTTCATGGTCAATAAGTCATTCGTCTCATCAGTCGTCTCGGTCAATCCTCCCTTTGTTTTCTCATCCGTGAGGGTTGCCTTCAAAGCTTGGATTCCAAAATCTTCCTTGAAATCTGCACTACACAGAAAAATGTCGTTTTGAACAAGAGAGGGGTCTACAGAAGTATCATCGAGGACGAAATCATCGGCCGGCCAAGTGACGCATCCTTTGGAAAAATCCAGGGATGCGCCACTGGCCGTCAGGAATGGGACACCGAGTATCGGAATGGAGTCATTTTATTTTGGTCCCATGACCTGAAAATCAGTGGTAAAATGTTTACCGTTAACCTCGATCTCAACTTCCCTCACACCACCATCAGTATCAACCACATTTCCATTAGCTAAAATAAGTGATTTCCGGTCTTCGGTGTTTATTTGCAATTGCATCTTCGCGACATCCTGTAGAGTGAGGATGTTGCTAGATGCTCCGGAATCACATAAAGCAGTGGTTTCAACATTGTTGATCATACAGTTAATCACGAGCTTGTTGTTATTCCCCAGCCTTTCCTCCCCAAGGCTTTTCCCTTGTTCGTGGGGATTCTTTTCAGTGTTGCTTGGGAGAGTACCATGAGTGTGCTCGGAGACCATTTGAGCCAATTGGCCCAACTATGCCTCAAGCTTGCGCATTGAAGCGGCTTGGTTTGTCATGTTCGTCTGGGAAACTTCAACAAATCTTTCAAACATTTCAGCCAATGAATTGGTTTTTACGGCGGGGGGCCCTTGGGGGTAATTCGGGTAAGGCGACCGCGGTTGACTTCCGGAGGCGGAGGCATCATTTTGATGCTGCCCCGGTTGCCATCGTTGGCCCGGTGCGTTTTGATTCCACGAGAAGTTCGGGTGATTTCTCGCACCCGGATTATACATATTTCCATAAGGCGCGCCCCTGTTTTGATTCGCGATAAAATTAATAGTTTCATTGGAAAAGGAGGGGTCATATGTTACCTCCGCTCCAGGGCACTCAAAGCTATGATGATCGGTTCCTCCGCATCCTTGACACGAAATGGCCAACACTGGAGCAGCAGCAGCGGGCCTTGATGCTTCCACAGCAAAGACTCCACTTGTCCCACGGGGGATATTCCTTCCTGCGGTCCAAAAGGCGCTGTGCGTGGCGGTGTCCTGCAAAACTCTCAAAGCATCCTCAGGAGCAAGGTTCATAATTGTTCCACCAGAGGCGGCATCAATCATGGAGCGGTGTTGAGTTTCGATGGAGAAGTAGAAGCTTTCCACGAGATTCCACGTTTGGAATCCGTGGTTGGGGCACTTCTGCAGCAACTCATTGAAGCGCTCCCAAACTTCCGCTAAGCTCTCTTGGTCATTTTGCCTGAAATTAGCGATGGCCCGTCTCAAGTTCACGATACGGTCGATCGGATGGAATTTTGCTAGAAACTTTGTGGTAAGGGCCTCCCAGGTTGTGGCAGTTCCAGGAGGAAGGGTATGAAGCCATGACTTGGCTTTGTCACGTTGACAGAAGGGGAAGAGACGGAGCTTGACCGTATCATCAGAAATCCCAGCATAGCGGAAAGTAGCGCAGATTTCCGAAAAGTCTGCCAAGTGAAGATGGGCATCCTCCGTGGCCATTACGGAGAACTGTGCGTTGTTCCGGATGATGTTAAGAATTGCTGGTTTGATCTCGAACTGCTGGTTTGCGATCGTCGGTCCGAACCCGGGGTAAATGCTCCATACAGTGGGGGTGGTGTAGTCTCTCATGGTTCGGACATGCGACGGATTCACCTCATTCTCATCCCTGTTCCGGTTATCATGGAGGTTCCCTCCAACACGAACTCCGTTGTCATTATTCAACTGATCTCCCATTGTGATTGGATTGATAGCAGCGGCACGCCTTTGCGCACGAAGAGTTCGCTCGATCTCAGGATCGTAAGTAACGAGATCTCTTGCAGCACGTCCTTGCATCCACTGAAGCAACAAAACAAAGAAACAAAAATCAAAAAGCACTAACTCTTATACCAATACTTCCAGAAATCATGATCGTTCAACAGTTGCAGTCCCCGGCAACGGCGCCAAAAACTTGATGCGCGTAAAATACGGCAAGCGTACCGGTCGCACAAGTAATAAAGTTGGGAATAATTCCTCGGATGTCGGTCTCTTGAGGAATGCAATTAGCGTCGAACGATTTAGACTCTAAAACTATTGTTATGAGAGTTAATTGAAATAAACAAAAAGAGAAGGGGCTTTGGTTGGTGGTCTTACGACCGATTACACTAATGTAAACTATGCGGGTCGCAATCACCGCTTCTCAAGGCGAGGTGGATGTAGCGGCCGCGATGCTGTACTTCGGTTGGTGAGTGGACAGAAGTCTAGCGAGTGAGGTGATTAGTGCGGAGTGAAATTGAGTGAAACGAACGTGTGGAGTGGAGCGAGATGGAGCGAGGCGCATCAAAGGGTAATTCTCACATGCACGAGGAAACACAAATGATCCAATTTAACACTAGACATTAATGTTCATTACATGCATAAACAATCCATTCAACAATAAAAGAGAGAAAATGCAAAACCATGAGATTGAAGATCCACCGCGGTTGTTGGCCGGAGGTGCGGGTTGTCAATCCGCTTCCAAGCGCAGTCCGAGGAGGGCTTCCGGTACCACCGAGCTGTCACCTCGAGGGCCTGTAATTCCGTTCTCTAGGTATGCCTCATCTTCTTCCTTGGTGGAAAGCTCGGAGAAGAATGCTTCAATGGCCGGGAGGGTCACCGGAGGATGCGGAATGCTTTGGAATCGCCGGAGAAGGTCCTCCCGCTGATGGGGATGAAGGTGGAGGCGAATGGAACTACTGGAGGGCGAAATGGCGGACTGGCGGAGGTTCCGTAACGTGTCTCCTTACCCTAATTCGCGGAACAGGGCATTTTATAGTTTGTAGAATAAATAGAGCGCACGACCACTAGCGCACGACCAGTGGTCATGCGCGACCAAGGTCAGCGCCCGTGCGCGAGCAACCTGTAGACCTGCATCAGAAAATCAATGGTCGCGCACGATCAGCAGCACACGATCAGTGATCGTGCGAGGCAATGCTGATGATCGTGCGAAAATAGCCAGACAGAACTTTTGTAAAATGGGGTATGACTGCGCACGATTGGCGGCACACGAACAGTGGTCGTGCGCGGTATGGCGAGTGATCGTGCGGAAGGTTCAAGACAGGGATTTCATAAATGAGTCCGGGATGCGCACGATCAGTGATCGTGCGCCAGGAGGTCGATGGTCGTGCGTGGGTAAAAACGCACGACCACTGACTCCATTGCTAAAAACAGTGAAACGCCTATCCCGAATGCCCTTACGATCCCCAAACCTGCAGGAAAACTGCACGGGGCATCGATCGTGGCAGCCGCAGCAAATAATAATAATCATAACAAGAATGTAAATGCACACAAGCATAGAAATGGGCTAAAAAAGGTGCACAGGGCGTAGAATGCCGTAGCTAACCAAAAGAAGTACTAATGGCGCTAAAAGGTAGTGCAAAGTTGAGGAAAAAGGCCAAGATGAGTCCAAAATAAGGTATAAAATAGGGACTCATCAATATCCCCGTGGGCACAACTCTATTTGGGTGATAGTTGATAGATTGAATAAATGTGCTCACTTTGTACCTTTTAAGATTGGATATTCTATGAAGACGTGCTGAGTCCTATTTATATAGTGATTTTCGGACTCATCTGGGCTAGTTTTCTTACACAAGCACTTCACTTTTAGTTCGTTATCGTATATATTTCATCTTATCTTTATTTCCATTAGAAGTGCACACTTAGGCCCGTGGTTACGTATTTTTGTACTTTTATTGATTGTACTCTATATTGTGATTGCTTGGAATGTCTGCACATATCAGTAATTTATTTTTCCTATTGGTACAGGGGTCGTGTGCGTGTTCCGGGAGTGTTTGGAAACAGGAATACTGCGCACGATCATTGGGATCTATTGTGCACAACCAATGGTCGTGCGTCACTGATCGTGCGCACCAGTCTTCATTTTTCCAAGTTATGCCTAGGGCATACGCATGACCACTGGACACAGTGCGCATGACCACCGGTCGTGTGCCACTAATCGTGTGCATTGATTCCATTTTTACTGGAGTTCTGTTTGGGGTAATCGTATGACCATTAGACATAGCACGCATGACCACCGGTCATGCGCCACTGCTTGTGCGCATTATCCCAGTTCTTCTTTTGATTCTGCCATGCCAGTACGCACGATCACTGGACAAAGTGTGCACGACCATTGGTCGTGCGCCCGTGATCGTTCACATTCTTATTTCTGTTGTCTATATATACACAGGTTCCGCCCTAATTCAAAGCTCGACTTATTTATCCGCCGTTTTCATCTCCGAGGAAGGGTTCCGTCGTTCCCCTTCATCTTCCACCGTAGAGAGGTGCTCCAGGCATGCTTTCACCGCCAAATCTAAGCCAGAGCTTCCTCTCGGCCTCCTCCTTCATCCTTGATCTTCAAGAAAGGTTTTAACGTTGTATCCAACAAGAAAAGGGAAGCTTGCAACTTTCTTCCGCATCGTGACTGAAGAAGACGGGTCAATTGGAAGGTAGTGACAACCCTTCTCTACCCCAGACGTAGTTGAGGACCGTGCTAGGACGCGGATTGACAACCCGGCGATACCTTCCATGAACCCTCAGCAAGACTTCGGATTCGGTGGATCTCTTGACTTGTTCTTGCTTTCTTGTTGTATATGTGTGTTAAGACTTCATTTGTAGATGTTGTTGCACTTTAGTTGTATGCTTTATTGGATTCATGTCTATGGGATTCTGTATTGCTTTATTTATTTTGTTGCTTGAGTAGCGCCTTTATTTCCATCCGCCACCATCCATTTTTGTCGTTCTAGCAATTGCAAAAAGCGTGCGTAGTGAAGAGGTGATCTCGACCCTCATTCCACAAGCCTACTCGTCCATCCGCCCAGCGATTCGGTGCATAGCGGCCCGACTAGTCTTCCTTCCCGCCTGGCGATGCATTGCATAGCAACATTGCATAGGAATTGTTTATAGCATTTTACTTTATTTTTCTGTAAATAATCAAAACCCCCTTTATTAACTCCGACCTAAGGACTTCAATATAAAGTCCTCCTCGATATTAACTCCACCTTACTGTGTTCCCTCGAGATCGATACTTGGGGAAATTCGCACATTTTATATTACTTGTGCGACCGGTACACTTATCGTTCAACGCTTTAAGAAGATAGCTTAATTATACCTTGATGAGGTTATCAGATTGCACAGAGTGCCTATTAGTATCGTATCGAATCGAGACTCTAGATTTGCGTCTCATTTTTGGAAGAGTTTACAGGAGGGGTTGGGTACCGACTTGAGGCATTCCACCGCTATCATCCGCAGATGAATGGTCAGACGGAAAGGGTAAATCCGATCGTAGAAGATATAATCAAGTGTTATATTTTGGATCATGGTGGTGTTTGGGATGAGCGTCTCAGACTCATGGAGTTTGCGTACAATAATAGTTACCAAGAGAGTCTGCAGATGGCCCCATTTAAGGCCTTATATGGGAGGCATTGTAGGACTCCTTTTTTCTAGACGGAGGATGGTGAGAGACTGTTGCTAGGTGCGGAAGCCCTTGAAGAGATGAATTGTGCCGTGACTCATATTCGAGAAAAGCTCAGTGTGGCACAGGAACATTATGAGAAATATGCTAATCAACGGAGGATTGATCTGGAGTTTGCTGTTGGGGACTTAGTTTTCTTAAGGTTTCTCCGTTGTCAGGCGTTAAAAGGTTAGGAAGGAACCACATGTTAGACCCCTGGTACGTGGGACCTTTTCAGATTCTGGAGCGCATCAGAGTATCAACTTATAGGCTGGAGTTTCCTGCCACCTTCCCTGGTGTTCATGATGTGTTATATGTCAGCCAGTTGCGGAAGTGTGTCGGTAGTGATCATCAAGTCCTTGACTCAGTGCCCCAGATTCATCCAAACCTTACGTATATGGAAGAACCTGTTCGTATTCTGGATTCTTAAGATCGGGTGTTGCGGAGAAAGACCTTCCCCATGGTTAAAGTTCTCTGGCAAAATCAAGACGTTGAGAGCGCGACGTGGGAATTGGAATTGGCGAAGAGAGAATCTAATCCGCATCTCTTCCCTTAGTTCAAGTATGTCTTCAGGTTTTTGGCAATATTTGGGTGTTGATTTGGGTTTTGTTTTAAGGTTGTGTTAATTTTCGGGACAAAACTTCTTTTAGAGGGTGTGACTGTAACACCCCCGATTTTTTCTTATGTTATTATTTGGTTTGTCGATGTCATGATTATGACGTCAGGGCATTACTTTTTTTTTAATGTCGGCGCTGCACCGTTTGTGCGTTTTCACATCCATTGGGTCTATTTGACCAGATTTTGGGATTCTGATGAGATTGAATATTTTCCTAGAGTTGAAGGATGAGCTTTTGAGGCCTTGGACTTGTCCAGTTTTGTTGCGATCCGAGCATTTTGGACTCTCAGCGCATGTTTATACCCTAGTGGTGACTTCTTTTTGATGTTGTGTCTCAGGAATGTTACGTCGGATTCTAGGGTTGTCTTTGCTGTTTAATTCGTTTAATTCAGCGTGTGTTTGGGCCTTTGTTTTGAACCCATATCTCTTGTCCCAATATCTGATTATGATTATTACTTTTGATCTTTTGCAAGCTATATGCCTTGCTCTAATTCCTAATTAGCCCTCCTGTTGATTCTTGAGAAGCTTCCTATACGGTTAAATTTTTCTTCGACCGTGGGCGTTCGACGATGTTCGACCTGATTTTGTCGAACGGTCTTTCCATTCGATGAATTTCGAACTGATTTTGACGATCGGGATTGTTCTTCTTCCTTATTTTAGAGATCGGCTTTGTTCTCGAGAAAGCTCTTTGTTTCCGAGAAGTGTTATCCTTGTTCTCGATATGACCTCTTCTCGAGAAGTCTCTTTGTGTACTCGAGTAAATTTCTCTGGCTCTCGAGAAATGCTTCTAGTTCTCGAGATGCCCTTCCTTGTACTCGAGTAATGCCCCGGCTGAACTTGAGGACTTCTCAGTTATTCTCGAGAAGTGCCCTTGTTTTCGAAAAGCTTTTGTAGTACTCGAGTTGTCCTGCCTTGTTCTTGAGAAGCCATGCTGTTAGTACTCGAGAAGTCCCTCGCAGTACTCGAGTAGTGCTCCCATAGTAGTCGAGTAATTTTCCTTGCGGTACTCGAGTAGTCTTCCCTTGTACTCGAGTAGCCTTGTATTACTCGAGTAGTCCTTCACAGTACTCGAGTAATCCATTCTTTCTTGTCGATAAGCCCGGTTCAGCCGACCCCAATTCTTTTCTTAAGTACGGTTATCCTGATTTGACCCTAGGTATATATATATACCTACTTCTGATTTTTATCCTTCATTAGACCGAATTCCTATTCTTCTCCCGAACCAGAGCGGCGTGGGCGAGAGCGAGAGGTTTTTCGTTCGTGATTCTTCCGGTGGTCACCGACGGTGCTCCGACACTTGATGGGTAATAATCGTCTCACGGACTACAATCCGAGTAGGCAAGTGTACCTATCGTTTTATAGTATAGTGATAAAAATATATCAAGGACATATAAAAACTCGGGGCAGGCAAGCACTATTACTCACAACGACTCTATTATCCTACCAAACGATTGATGAGTTTTGAAAATAAAATAAACTAAACTTAGTTAAAAGTGAAATAAACTATTGCAAAAGAGTGCTCGATCGACGATTCACTTTGAAATAAAATAACGGAATAAATTAGTTTAACATTTGCAACACTATTAAGACCGCGACGGATCCGATATTAGGAAGTAATCTCGCTAGAGCATTAAATCCCCTAACTTGTAGACGTTTTGACCGAAATCTCTTTCAAGTAAAAAAGGCCTAAAGCCGCATTACCGAAGTGACCCGCACTATTGGATTTGACTCCAATCCGGAGGATTTACGTCATCCTATCTCTAGGGTTGGGTTCAACTCCTTCCTTCTTTGAGTGATCTTTCAAATCAATGAGTCTCTTGACTTCTATGAAATGAGAACAAATGCCTACTACCGTATACCGGAATACGGAGTCGGCACGACAAAATTCAAAGAAGGATCAAAAATAGAAAAAATACAAATGCATACAAAAAAAATAAAGATGCATTATTTCATCGCAAAGTTCATTGCGATCGGGCACAAAAAGAAATTAGCTAAGCATAATAGAAAGGGAAACCATGAAAGAAAAAGAAAAAGATTTCATTTGCATTAATAGAAAAAGGGGGTACACAATAATATTAAAAAGAGAGACAAGATTATGCTACCAAAACAAAGGATTACATTAAGAAAAAATCTACTTAGCAACAAATAACGAAGAAAACTTGCACTTGAACTAGCTATCTCTACCAAAACTACTTCTTCAAACTAAAACTACTTCCTTCAAAACAAGAGGCATGTGGTTCCTTTTATAGGAGAGGGAGAAGGATCTAGAATGAAAATGAAGAGGAGAAGCCAAGGGGGGTGGCCGGCCATGTATGTGGAAGGGTTCATGAATGATAATTAATGAAGGGGAGAGAGGAAGGAGGAGGTTCAATGTATTGTATTTAAGGGAATGAAAATAAAAATATTAAATAGAGAGGGGGAATGGATGAGTTTAAATGAGATTGAAAGAGGGGAAAAGGGGGATGAATGAGAAATAAAGAAGGGAGAGAGGAGTGGAAGGTGCATGCATGTAATTAAAAAGAAATAAAAATAGATAATGCAAGGGGAATGAATATGAAATAAAGATGGGAGAAAGAGATAAAATAGGAGAGAGAGGGAGGGGGTCGGCCACATGCATGAAGAATTGCATGCATGTGGTCGGGTTTGATGTTTGGTGGGCTTCTTAGGCTTCATCAAATGCAAATGGGCTGCTTGGTGGGCTCGGGTAGGGCTAGGATTGCATGTAGGGGCTGCTCTTAAAGTGGTCGGGCTGCACCATCATGGGCTCGGGTTGGAAATGTTGGAGGGCTGCACTTGGACTTGAACCTACAAGAAAACAAAGCAAAAACATGTTAGATATTAGAACATTATATTAATAATTATAACATAACATAACATAACAAACATAACATAACAATAATTATTAAATATTAAACTAAACATAACAAGACAAAATAACATAACATAAAATAAAACATAAAAAAGTAGAGATTATTATAACATAAAAGACTTTTTTAAATAAGAAATAAAACATAACAAGTATAAAAATACTTAAAACATATAATTAAACTAGAAATTAATATATTATAAAAATATGAAATAACAAGCATAAATTATAAATAAACTTAGGCATTTAGGCTACTAAATTACCCAAAAAAACGATGACTAAAAGTAGTCATCAGCACTCTAAATCTTCAACCAAATATAGATCCTGAAAGCTCTCGACAAGAGATGCGCCATCGTGGTATTATCTTCCCATTTCCTTCAGATTTTCTCGCTAGGGTTTCCGGCCCTAACTCTTTCTTTTTGGCCATTCTTGTTAGATTTTGACTTCCTTCATCTCTTTTAGCCCCGAGCTACGCCGAGGAGTGATTCAGAGAATTTTCTGGTAAAACTCAAGGCAAGTGATAGTTTCCTCCTTTTCTTCCCTTCTTTACCCCGATTAGCAGGAATCTCTAATTTATGATTATCATGATTATTAGTTAATTGCTTATTTTAGTGCTGTTAGATCTTCTGTCTGTTCTATTCATGATGTTCATGTTCTTGATCCTGCCATCTAGCCCTGTTTAGTGTTGTATATTTTGTTGGTGTGGTTATATCTCATTCTTCTTGCCGTTCTTCAACTTTATTGTAGAACCCATTAGAGATTATTTAGGATCATAAATTCTTCCTAAAGATTGATCAACTATTTCAATCTAGAAATTTCTAGTAGAATCTGATGTGCCATTGTTGTCTTGAGATTTATATCATGGGTTTTCTTTGTGGCAATGTCGTGGGGCAAGACAAGCGCTAGGCTAAGGATGGATTGTGGTGTGCCCTTGAGCTCTAAACCCGAGTCATTACAGGGTGTGACTTCATGGTTTTTCTTTGTTGTGGGTGTTTTAGTGGATGAACCCACCACCACGACGTTTGTTCTCCCTATTAGTACTTTGTTGGGCTTTACCCAGTTTTTTTTTGCATTTGCGGTGAATGGTGGTGTATCCAATCTCCCCCACAATTAGATGGATAAATAGTCTTTGGGGTTGTGTCCAGATGAGTTGACCACCCCGCCTATTTTAGTTTTTGTGGAGTTGACCACAGGTGGCTAATATGTGTTTGTTTCTTTCCTGATTGTTAAATCTCAACCTTTTTCCCCTTATAGTCATGTGCTTTTTGGACACTCTCGTTGTACGTGACGCTCCACTTAAGTGTTCTCTTTTTACCATGTTATCTTACTGTTGTACTTTATTTAAATATCTTTCCTTTGGTCTTGGGTTGGTGCCCCTTTGACTTTGTTTACTTGTGGACTACTTTTGCCTTCTCTTGTGCTTTCTTGCTGAGGTGTTCTGTCTTTAGAATGCCTCAGGTTCAGAGCTGTAGCTTATTGCAGTGCTGGTTTTGGAGTTCTTGGGCAGCAGAGTTTGCTGTGGTTATTGCCTTGTCGTAGCGAGGTAGTCTGTTGTTTTAGTTGTTTTACTAGTTCAGACATACTTTACCTATTTGTGGGTTCGTGTTAGTTTGTTGACGCCCACAGAATTGTTGTTTTTGGATACTTGTTAGATGCCTAGTTGTCTTTCTTTGTATGGGATTACTTGCTTTCTGGGATATTTTATGTTAGAATTGCATTGTAGGTATTTTCGAGTATAAAAAACTACAATTTTTACTGCATGCATTGCATGTTTGTAAAATAATAAATCACTATATTTAACGTCCGTAAAAATCTACCCTTATTTCTACTATAAACTTAGACCTTGAATACCTTGAGGTGTCCTCTAGGAACCTCTAAACTCTTGTAGGATATCTAATTTTGTAAAATAAGTATTTTTCGCAGCGTTCAACTACTTTTCTTGTTGACAAGATGAGCCACTAAGCCGAGGGATACGGCTAACTACTATACTTAAACTAATTTTACCTCTAATTAACTTAAGGAATCTTTCTTCATGATTATGTAGGTGTTTTGCCTGAGCGTCCGAAGTTATACCTTGCTGATGTGGCATCATGACGCACATTCTTCCCTTACTCTGATACACCATTATTGGCGGTGAAAAATGCGGGTTGTGACAAGGTGCCACTTCTGCCCGCACTAGAAGCAAGCCTTATCCTACGACCAGCACCGACTCACGTCATGATCCTTCCTTGAATAGAATGAGCACACCAGATCTCCCTTGGGTTCGCCTTGGACTACGTGCACCTGCTGCTGCTTCAGAGTGGCAATGCTCTTGAAACACCTTTCGTAAGGGTGGCCGGATCGACCACAAAAGCTACATACTTCACCACTTTTCTTCTTCGAAGAAGGTCCAGATGCCCTAGAGCTTCCATCCTCAGCACCTTTCCTCTTTTATTTCCTCGCTGCGACACCTCGATTCTTGGCGTTTTCAATCACCTCAACTTTTTGTGTGGCTTCCACTGCCTCCCCAAAATTTTCAACTTTATAAGAGCATGACCACTGTTGGACATCGCTTCTCAGTTCTCCTAGGAAACATTTCACTCTCCCCACCTCTAATGCTACGAAATCAGGAGCAAATCAGCTCAACTTACTAAACTCAATCTCATACTCCCTCACCGTGAGCTGTCTTTGCTTCAGATGTAGGAAGTTATTCATCAGACGGTCCTGCTCGATCGAGGGTAGAAACTTTTTCAGTTACATCTTCTTAAAAGATTCCCGCAAGCATCCTTCACTTAGGCTTTCCTTTTCCCAAATCCACAAACTCTTTGCCAGGCCTTTTAGCTGATAGGCTACAATCATTACCTTCTGGGCTTATGCAATCCCCAAATATGAGAACATTTCCTCAATAACAATGATCCGATCATCCAAAACCATGAAGTCAGCTCTCCCGTTGTAAGTGAGAGGTCCAGTAGTTGGAAATGAGAAATAAAATTCATCTCTGGTGGTAGCGTCATCGAGGGAACCAGAGGAGTAGGGGTACTAGGTACGGCTTGACCACCGACAGGTTCTTGTACTAAGGGTTGCTACGCAGGAGAGGCAGACAACAAAGACTGAATTTGCGATTGCATCGCAACTAATTATCTCGACAGAGCCTCATTGCTCTGACGCAGACTCTCAATCAACGCATAACTCTGCGCACCTGATGACTCACCCTCCGACTAGGGAGTCAACCTCTTTGCAGGATGCTTTTGTGGCATTTCTAAAAGGAGAAACGAACAACTCATCAAAATCCTAGATTACGACATGGCCACACAACTTAGTTCAGACCATACTTAAAAGACACTTGCTTATGCTGCAACTTGCTCTGGGACTTTACAATAATGTTATGTCCTACTTAGGATGATATCCTCTCATCCTATTGACTCATGTGCCTATGATATGAATGCATGGATTCTTTATTATTATTTAAAATAGTGAGTGTACATATGTCATCATGTAAACCTTAACTTAGCACGCGTGCTTATGCGATGAAATGCTATGTATGCAGTGCTATGCATTCTAAAAAGGCCTTAATGCATGCTATGAGCGGTGCACACATGAAATGTTATGCATCCCAAACTACATAACATCGCATGCAATGAGAAAAGAAAATATGTTAATGGGCATCCATGTGATGGTGGTTATGCATCCCATACTACATAATCGTCACATGTTGCCTCCTATGATGGATCCATATACAAACACATATTATGCATCCCATACTACATAATATGCCCCGTATAATTCTTGTCATGCTATGAGTGTATTGACTATGCTTCGGCTAAGACGTACTGATGACACATCGGTGTGTGTATGAAAATGAATGAAGAAAAACAAAACTATATCAGATTGGTTGGTTCGACCAACTTGTCAAACCAACCTCCCTCTGATACCAACTATCACCACCAGTATTTTTCACCACCTTTAAAGATATATCAGAGTAAGGGAAAATGAGCGTCATGATGCCACATCAGCAGGGGATAACTTCGGATGCTCAGGCAAAACTCCTACTCGACATAAAAGCAAGGTTTTTAAATCATTTAGAGAAATTCCAATTTGAGTTAAACGGTTAGCCGTATCCCTTGGCTTAGTGGCTCATCTAGTCCACGGGGAAAAATAGTATACGCTGCGAAAAATACTTCTCTTATGAGATTATACATCCTACATGAGTGTAAACAACCCCAATAGACAACTCTTGTTATGCAGGTGATGAGTCCTATTTATATTATGATTTTCGGACTCATCTGGGCTTGTTTTCGTATGCTTGCACTTCACTTTTAGTTCGTTATTGCTCATATTTCATATTATCCTTATTTCTTTAGGAAGCGCACTTTTGGCCCGTGGTTGTGTTTATTTTGTGTTCTTCTATTATTGTACTCCGTTCTGTGGTTGTTTGGAATGTCTGCACATATCAGTGCTGGGTTTAGGGGTCGTGTGCGTGTTCCGGGATTATTTGGAAACAGGATTACTGCACATGATCATCGGCTATAATGCGCACGACCACTGGTCGTGCGCCGCTGATCGTGCGTACTATTCCCCATTTTCTAAAGTTCTGTCGGGGCAATTGCACGACCACTGACTTCAGTGTGCACGACCACTGGTCGTGCGCCACGGATCGTGCGTATTGATTCCACTTTTTCCTGGAGTTCTGCCTGGCCTTCGCGCACTATCACTGACCAAAGGGCGCACGATCACTGTTCGTGCGCCAGTGATCGTGCGCACTGTAATTTCTGCAATCTATAAATACGTAGGTTCCGCCCTAATTTCGGGAGATCGCAAAAGTCCGCCGTTTTTCCGCCATTTTCGTCTCCAAGGAGGGTTTCTACCGTCCTCCTTCATCTTCCACCATAGGGAGGTGCTCCGGGCAAGCTTTCAACGCCAAATCATAGCCAGAGCTTCCTCTCGGCCTCCTCCTTCATCCTCAAGCTTCAAGGGAGATTTGACATAGCTTCCTCCAACAAGCTAGGAGGAGTACGTACTTCCATCTTCCGCAGCGTGATACGAAGAAGATGGGCCACTGGGAGTGAGTGACAGCCTCCTCTACCCCGGACGTAGTTGAGGACCGAGATTGGACTCGGATTGACAACCCGGGATTCCAACCGTGAACCCTCAATAAGGCTTCGGACCCGGTCGATTTCACACACTTCTCTTAATTTGTTGTTGTTAGTTTAGTTTAATTTCCATGATTTGATGAAGTATTATTACATTTGATAAACAACTTTCACTTATTCATGTCTATGTGAGTTAGTGTAATTTTGTTATATTTGCTTGAGGTGCGCCATATTCCATCCACCGCAATCCATCCTTGTCGCACTAGCAATTGCTAGTGGCGTGCGTTGCGAAGAGGTGCTTATGACCCTCATTCCGCCGTTCTCTCCACCTCATCCGTTAGCCTACTCTTCCATCCGCCTAGCGATTCGGTGCATAGCGGCCCGACTAGTTTCCATCCCGCCTGGCGAAGCTTTGCATAGCGGCATTACATAGGAGTAGTTTGTAGCATTTATTTTCTGTTTCTGTAACCATGTAAACCCCCCTTTTTGAGCCGACCCGAGGACTTCAATCTCAAGTCCTCCTCAAAATTAACTCCACCATACTGTGTTCCTCAAGAGACCGACACTCGGGGATTTATTCCCAAACTTTATTACTTGTGCGACCGGTGCGCTTGCCGTATTTTCACGCATCATGTTTTTGGCGCCGTTGCCGGGGAACACAGACGTGTGAGTTTTTGGAGAGGGAGATTATAGATTGAAGCCCTTTTTCATCTGTTCATTCCATGTTTTATTTTTCTTTGCTTTAGTTTTTATAATTTGTTGCTTATTTTTCTTTATTCCTTTTCTAATTTTGATATTTCAGTAGCAGGTATTCCTTTTTATTTATCTGCTTGTGTGTAGTTAATTTTTGCTTAGAAAATTCTCGTGGTGAATTTTTTCTTGCTGCACCATGTATTCTTATGCGAATATCTGTTGCCGTTGGTGCGGGGATTATAGGCATAACAGTGATGAGTGCCCCACTGAAGAATGGGAGCATAATTCTCGTGGTTCAGTGTATGGAGCACCGTTGTCTTATGGTACTTCATACACCGTACCCCAGTCTTATGTTCACTACTCTTCTCCACCTTCACCTTTTTCATTTTCCTCTTCGGTCCCACCTGGACCAAGGAGTAATGGAAAACGGTGTTTGTGTTGTCGTAGCACCGACCATGTGTTGAAAGATTGCGCAGAATTTCAGCGCCAGTTGGAGGCGGATGATGAACCGGATATCCGGATTGTCTCATCCACCTCTCAAAGGGCTGCTCCTTCTGATTCTGATGATGTATCCACAGTACCACCTTGTCTATGGGGGACTGCTGTGGATACACCCATCAGACTTTCTACTGATTGATGTGACGACATTGCGGTACCGTCGCCCTCTATACCTTCTTCCCCTCTTCTTGATTCACCCCCGGAGGAACCTGCACCTACTTTCTCTGATGTTATTGTTGCTCTGCTTTCTTTGCAAGAATCATCTACTCCTCTTTTTAGTGAGTTGGTTGATGATGTTGTGCCCTTTGGAGATTGGGAATATGAGGATGTGCCATGGTGTGACGAGGACATTATTCTCTTCAATGGAGAGAATTATGTCTTGGAACACGGTGACGCGCCGAGGTGTGTTGATGAGGAGATCCTTGCTGATGAGGAAGTTTCCACTTCCTTATTGGTTGAGGAGGTCCAAATCACCATCGAGGACCTCATGGTATCAGCTTCCCCTCGCCATGACTCATATGACACCGACAGTGATCTATGCTTGGATCCTACTGAGAGTGATTCCGGGATCACTCTCCCTATTTCTGATTCTTTTAGTTCTTCTTCTACTTTATTTCTTGATCCCCCTTCTTTATCTGAGCCTGTGCAGGTGGAATCTCCACGGGTATGTGAGGTTGTTGATGCGCCTGGCATTTTTGCCGCTGCCGTCGCTTCCTACGAACCGGTGGTGGACGATACCTTTTTAGGCAAGGATATTTTTTGTGGTGAGTTGAGTGAGGACCAGTGCTCCTCCTCATCTTACTTCCTATTTCCTCTACCTGTGCGTCGCAGGTATTATTACTCAGGTAGAGGGGTAACTGTTCTATCACCATATCGGTACCCATTACCGACACGGATATTAGGACAGTTGCCTGTGCACTTTTCTTTTCATAGGCCCATTAGCTAGAACTTTTCTTTTGCTGAATAAGTCGTGCTGGGATGACAATAACCTTAGTACTTATCGTTCATTTTCTGCATTTTTTTTATTTTTTTATGTCTAACTTAGTTTAGTATTTATTGTTTTTTTTGTCTTTTCTTTTCTTTTCTTTTTGCGGAGCTCACCCCTGCAGGTTTCCATTGCGAATTCATTCTGGCGGGGTTGTGATTCTTCGTTTGGCGGGCCTGCTTCTACTTTTCATGCGTCTTCTGGTATGCTCACTAGCTGAGCATTGGGTAACTTCTCCCCTTTTCCCTTTTTGATTTTAATTTCAATATCATATGCAATGTTGTTTAGTTTAAGTCTGGGGAGAGCTAGCTAGTTGTTGCCTTTTGCACGTGCACATTGCATGCGCATACTAGAAGCTTTTGTAGTTTTATTTTATTTAGTTCATTACATTGCACTCCACTGTGCCCACATGAGCGTGTGCTTAGCTGTTAGCGTGCCGCGAGTTAAACTCATTTCTTTTGTTTGATTTGGAAAAATTATTGTGCTAGTTTAGGATTGCACGATAGAGTAAAATGTTGGCCTTGCTGTGTTCCTAGTCAATTGCTCTCGTTTTGTGTAGAAATTTGTGTAGAATTAATTTTTCTGTATGCTTATAGTTTTATATTTTTCTATTTGCGTAAATATTTCTTATTCTACTCAAAAGTTGGTGAATCCGGTGTGAATGAAATGGTAGCGTAGGAATGTGTGTAGCCGCTACTAGACTCGTTTTGCTCGAGTCGGGGGGAAGGATTATCTTTCTCGGTGGCTAAGAACTTGCCCCAAGCTACTCTCGAAGCATTGGTACATGGTTTTCCTAGCGTGAGCGTGATGTAGGCCATCATTTTGGCCCGGTTGAGCTTTGTACCATTCCGAACGTCTTGTCCTCGCTAAGCCCCGTTGTGCCTACCCTCCTTTTGATTCAGCTCCACTAGTATTTCACCAAAGCCTCATAGCCGATCCTAGTCGCACACCCAAGTCGAGCTATAGTATTTTTCATTTTATGTTGGGATGTTGATGTGGTGATACTATTTGTGAAAATGTGGAAATTCCCCCAAGTTTTATTTGCTGAAATTGTGTATTGTGAAAAGAAAAAGTTTACAAAGAAAAATTTATACAAAGAAAATGAGAAAGAAGAAAAGGAAAAGAAAGAGTTTTAATGAAAATCTTTATGGAGATGATTTTGATTTGGAGTAGGCGGTGCACACACCCATGTTGCAAAAATCAAGTCTGGGGGTGTGGTGCACCTGGTTATATTGTGGTTTGCTGAGGGATTCTTTTAGGCTAGCTCATTTAGGTTAGGTGCATAGCCTTTTTTTTTATCATTGTTTACCTCACCGTAACCCAAGCCCCGTGATTATCCTAAAGTCCTACAGATTTGCGCTTAAGTCTAACTAGTGCCGTGGAGAGAGTGTGAACGGGCAAGCGTATGGTCCCCGACATTGGTAGATTCCTTTGGAGGTGATCCCAAGCCCCGGTCTTCGGCAATGCTCACCTTAGTGGCCTGCCTACTTTCTTCCTACGTAGGACCGAATGATTCACCGTGATTCTATTTTTGAGTAGTAATAACTTTTTGATACGCATTGTGAAAAATATAAAATATTTTGTATACTTAAGAATTTCCTCTACTATATTTTTATGCACACGGGCATGCGACTTCGCATGGTACTCCGTTCTGCAATTTCTTTGTTAGCTAGTTCTTTTTCCTTGTTTGCTTAAGTTGTGTTTGCTCGGGACGCGCAAACAGTTAAGTCTGGGGGTGTGATGTGTCCTATTTATATTATGATTTTCGGACTCATCTGGGCTTGTTTTCGTATGCTTGCACTTCACTTTTAGTTCGTTATCGCTCATATTTCATATTATCCTTATTTCTTTAGGAAGTGCACTTTTGGCCCGTGGTTGTGTTTATTTTGTGTTCTTCTATTATTGTATTCCGTTCTGTGCTTGTTTGGAATGTCTGCACATATCAGTGCTGGGTTTAGGGGTCATGTGCGTGTTCCGAGATTATTTGGAAACAGGTTTACTGCGCACGATCATCGGCTGTAATGCGCACGACCACTGGTCATGCGCCGCTGATCGTGCGTACTATTCCCCATTTTCTAAAGTTCTGTCGGGGCAATCGCACGACCACTGACTTCAGTGCGCACGACCACTGGTCGTGCGCCACGGATCGTGCGCATTGATTCCACTTTTTCCTGGAGTTTTGCCTGGTCTTCGCGCATTATCACTGACCCCAGGGCGCACGATCACTAGTCGTGCGCCAGTGATCGTGCGCGCTATAATTTCTACAATCTATAAATACGCAGGTTCCGCCCTAATTTCGGGAGATCGCAAAAGTCCGCCGTTTTTCCGCCATTTTCGTCTTCAAGGAGGGTTTCCACCATCCTCATTCATCTTCCACCATAGGGAGGTGCTTCGGGCAAGCTTTCAATGCCAAATCATAGCCGGAGCTTCCTCTCGCCCTCCTCCTTCATCCTCGAGCTTCAAGGGAGATTTTACCTAGCTTCCTCCAACAAGCTAGGAGGAGTATGTGCTTCCATCTTCCACAGCGTGATACGAAGAAGACGGGCCACTGGGAGTGAGTGACAGCCTCCTCTACCCCGGACGCAGTTGAGGACCGAGCTTGGACTCGGATTGACAACCCAGGATTCCAACCGTGAACCCTCAATAAGGCTTCGGACCCGATCGATTTCGCACACTTCTCTTAATTTGTTGTTGTTAGTTTAGTTTAATTTCCATGTATTGATGAAGTATTATTACATTTGATAAACAAATTTCACTTATTCTTGTCTATGTTAGTTAGTGTAATTTTGTTATATTTGCTTGAGGTGCGCCATATTCCATCCACCACCATCCATCCTTGCCGCACTAGCAATTGTTAGTGTCGTGTGTTGTGAAGAGGTTCTTACGACCCTCATTCCGCCGTTCTCTCCACCTCATCCGTTAGCCTACTCTTCCATCCGCCTAGCGATTCGGTGCATAGCGGCCCGACTAGTTTCAATCCCTCCTGGCGAAGCTTTGCATAGCGGCATTGCATAGGAGTAGTTTATAACATTTATTTTCTGTTTCCGTAACCATCTAAACCCCCCTTTTTGAGCCGACCCGAGGACTTCAATCTCAAGTCCTCCTCGAAATTAACTCCACCTTACTGTGTTCCTCAAGAGACCGACACTCGGGGATTTATTCCCAAACTTTAATACTTGTGCGACCGGTGCGCTTGCCGTATTTTCACGCATCAGCAGGACCCTAGGTTTATAATAAGTATTGCTAAAAATCTTTACGCTAACCAGAAAGTATTGACTTCATTTTGAAAGAGATGACATGTATGATATACTAATAATAGGTTTTTATAAGTTGAAAATATCTAACATGCAGTCCGAGCAAAAAAAATCCTAGAGAGCAAGTAATCAATCACAAAGAGAACAACTAGCAGCTATCAAGGTAACCAAAACCATTTATCATGTGGGCGCCAATAATCTGACACGAACCCACAAAAAACAGAAGTATGTCTGAACAAGGTAAATAAACTAAAATAACAAACTACCTCGCAATGGCGAGGTGAAAACCTTTGCCAACACTGCTACTCAAGAACTCCAAAACCAGATCCACTACCTGCTAAAGCTTCGAACCTGAGGCATTCCAAACACAGAACACCTCAGCAAGAATGTACAAGCAGTGGCAGAAAAGTAAGCCAAAAAGTAAACTTAGGTCAAAAGGGGTACCAACCCAAGACCAAAAGTATTGAAGTAAAGTTGAGAAGTAAAGTAATAAAATCAGGAAAAAAAAGAACTTACGTGAATCGTCACGTACAACAAATCACACCAGATGCACAAGACAAAAAAGGTGGAAAGCAAGATTAAATCATAAGAAAGAATACTCAAACTCTTTATTAGCCACATGTGGTCAACTCTACCCAAAAACACAGGCAAGGTGGTCACTCATCTTGACACGCCCTCACTGATATATAATATCTATCTAACTACAGGGGAGACTTATACACTCCACCATTCACCGCAGACGCCCAAACACCCGGTAGAGTTCCACAAGTTACTAATAAAGTGAACAAACCTTATGGCGGTGGATTCGCCCACTAACACCCGCAATAAAGAAAACCATGATATAAATTTCAGACATCGTGAATGTGGTACATCCACTAACTTCCGCAACCAGAGAATCATAATATATCTCAAAACTCGGCACATCGAATTCTACTAGACATTTCTAGATTAAGAAGCGGTTGATCAACCTTCAGGAAGGATTTACAATCCTACATAAATTCTAACACGCTCCACACAATAGATTGGGGCGATTAAGGCCAATAATATAACCTTTCGTCAAATCTCTACAATGCTACAAGGTTGAATTATTATGACAAGGATTTATAATTTCAAGAGTAATCCAAGGGAAGATTTAACATATCTACAAATTTGGAAGACAAAAGTGAAGAAAGATTAGAGAACAAAAAGGTTAACAGTTACCATCAAGATCAGGAAAAAGGGGAAGGAGGGAAAACAACCACTTGCCTTGTTTTTGCCGTAAAAACTATCCAAATAACTCATTGAAGATTAGGGCTAAAGAAGACGAGGGAAGTCAAAATCTAACAAGAAATAGCGAAGATAAAGGTTAGGGATAAAAACCCTAATGAGAAAAACTCAAGAAAAGGGGAAGATTTTACCACGATTACAAAGGTTTTGCTGAGAGCTTTCTAAATCTATGATCGGTTCAAGATTTCGAGCATCAGAGCACCGTCGGCGGCCACCGGAAGAATCACGGAAAAACATTCTCTCTCTCGCTCACGCCGCTCTAGTTTGGGAGATAGAAAGAAATTCGGTCGGCTTAAAGAGGAAGAAGATGAAGTAGGTATATATATGATTAGTGTAATATTAGGATAACCAAACATAAGAAATGAATCGGGGTCTGCTGAACCGAGTTTTCCGAAATAAAGGACGATTTCTCGCGAGCTTCTCGATTAAAAGGTATGCAGTACTCGAGTACTGAGGAAGGGTTACTCGAGTACAGAAGAAGACTTCTCGGGAACTAGAATGGATTACTCGAGAACAATAAAGTTCTTCTCGAGAACTATAGGACGGATTTCTCGAGAGCTAAAAGGGCTTCTCTAGAACAAAAAGGGGAGGTCAACCCCGTTAGACGAATTCTACTCATAGATCATCGGAAATAAATCCCGTTCGACGAATTATGGTCGGAGTTCGTCGAACCCAGAACTGCTCGACGCTTCGTCGAGCTCATCTCGATGTTCGTCAAGCTCCGCTCGATGCTTCGTCGAGCTATGCTCGACACTTTGTCGAACATAAAGGAAAAGAACCCAATCGACGAATTTTGCTAGCAGTTCGTGGAACCCAGAACTGCTCGACGATTTGTCGAGCTCAGCTCGACGTTCGCCCAGCTCCGCTCGACGCTTCGTCGAACACAAAGGAAAAGAACACAATAGACGAATGCTGGTAGTAGTTTGTCGAATCCAAAACCGCTCGACACTTCGTCGAGCTCCGCTCGACGCTTCGTCGACCTCCGCTCGACGCTTCGTCGACCTCCGATCGTCCTCCAATCGACACTTTGTCAAACTCCTGGTAGCGCCAAAAAAATTTCGTCTCCCGCATAAGTTCGACGAAAACCTACCCTAAGGAGGGCTTCCCGAGAATCAAAGTAGCATAAGGCTTTAAATAATTAAAATAATTTATCATATTCAAAAGAGTTTGAATAAGGAAAGTAAGAGTTCAAAATAGAGCCCAAACGCAACCAACCGACCCCAAGAGAGGACAACCCTAGAATCCGACGTACCAATCTTGAGACATAATCATCAAATGCTTACTCAAGCAAAAATCATCACAAAGATTCAAACACGCGCTAAGAATCTAAAAATGCTCGGATCGCAATTAAAACTAGCCAGGTCCAAAAATCTCAAAACTGCACCCCTTTCAATCAAAAAAAAAACATTCAATCCAAATCAAAATCCCAAAATCTTGTCAAATAGACCCAATGGATGAGAAAATGCACTAACGGTACAGCGCTGTCAACATGACGTAGAAAAAGTTATGCCTCGATATCATGAATATGATGATACCAAATAAAATAATATTACCGAAAAAAAATCGGGGGTGTTACATCTCCAACAGAGCCCATTTCATAAACTTACAATTCATCACGACATATATTACCCCCGAATTTTATCAATCATGTAAAGATGTGATAACAATATCATTAGTTATTTGCCGTTCGATCTCCCGGTTAATAAACTCATAAAAATAAGGTAATCATCAATTATTAAGTCATCACGACTACACGTCACAATTTATTAAAAACGAATTTCAAAAAGCTACAATCCACCAATAATTACGAGCAACCCATATCGAAAAGGTATCTTTGAGGGATACTGTTGGGATTTGTCTCCACAATACCTCAGATTTGTAGGAGGTCAGACCTTGAACTAAGATGAATTAAGGTGTATTTGATATTGTGTTCAAGTTGTATGTGCGCAGGTTTTTATTGCTAAGTGTTGACCAATGTCAGTCTATAATGGGTCACCAAACACAGGACCATACAATGTAATCCCTCATTGTGTGATCCATAGTGTTGGCCCATGTATAGCCTCTCTATTGGGATACACTTCCTATACAAGCACATGGATTGGTGGACTGAAGTTTTGAACTTTATCTTTTCAGAAGAAATTTTTTCTAAGTCCACATACTCGAGTATGTTTCTTCATATACTCGAGTAAGTGACTTAGTACTCGAGTAGATCCTTAGACATACTCGTGTAGACTCTGTGCACTCGTGTAGATAAGTTTATACTCGAGTAGATAGTCAGTCACTCGAGTAGGTCATATCTTATACTCGAGTAAATCCTTCTGCTTTTAGATCCAGAATTTTCTCTAAGTCCACATACTCGAGTACATCTCTTGTATACTCGAGTAAGTGGGTCTGCACTCGAGTAAGTTGGATTACATACTCGAGTAGACTGTTTTACTCGAGTAGATGATAACTTGTACTCGAGTAGTTGGTTAGTTACTCGAGTAAGTGGTATGTTCATACTCGAGTAGATCTGTGCTTCTCATCTCAGAATAATTCTAAGTCTACATACTCGAGTAGTTCCCTATATACTCGAGTAAGTGACGCTGAACTCGAGTAGATGTTTTTCATACTCGAGTAGTTCAATGATTACCTGAGTAGATTTTCCAAGATACTCGAGTAATTCATTCTTCTCTTACTCGAGTATCTCCAACTCTTCTACTCGAGTAGTTCCTCCTCTTATCTGAGAAATTTTTCTAAGTATTTTTACTCGAGTATATACTCCCATACTCGAGTAGTTCTAAATTCACTCGAGTGCTGATCTTTGAATCACTCGAGTAGCTTATCTTCATATACTCGAGTATGCTCCTTCTTATCCACTCGAGTATATACCATCTAATACTCGAGTATGTTTCTTTTATGACTCGAGTATATCTGTTAAAACTTTCCTGAAATTCTCTAAGTCAATTTCGCAGTGTATTTCAAATTAATCATTTCTGATTGGTCCACGTGTCATCCCTAATTAATTTTCTGACCGTTAGAGTCCACCTATAAATAGGTCCTCTCAGATTTGACTAACAAGTGAACAGAGATTTTATTTTAAGAAAGAGAAAAAGGAAAACCCGTAAACCCTAATTCCTCACGCCGCCGCCGCCGCCGCCATTGACGTTTACGGAAGAAACTCTGGATCGACGATCTTCAATCGCTGCCTTTGACTTTTATTCTCCAGCGATCCAGAAGAAAGTTAATCACTCGATCTCGCCGAGCCTCAAAGATTTCAGATCTATTTTCTCGATCGAGGTGATTCCGTTTTTCAGATTTGTGGATCTCTCTCAAGTCATCTTCAACATACTCTGATCAAGCCAAAGCTCTTAAAGAAGAAGACTGTCAAGATCCAGATCTGAGAATATTGTTGTTTGTATTTCTCCTTTCAAACAATTTACTTTGTAGGAGCTTTGTTCTCCGAGATTTGTAGGAAGGCTTTTTCTTCCGAGTTTTGTAGATCCAGTTGGATCGAGTTTGTAGGAACGTGGTTCCGAGGTGTAGGATTGTTTTCAATCCGAGATAGTGGAGTAGCCGAATCTAGTGATTTGCTAGATCGGTGAGGAAAGTGGACGTACCCAAGATTGGGGAACCACTATAAATCTCTTGTCGTCTGTGATTGCTTGATGTGTGCTGTGTTTATTTTTTAATTCCGCATTTGACACGCATTTCACCTATTCACCCCCCCCCCTCTAGGTGATTTAGGCTAACAACTTAGCACTCTCAATTGGTATCAGAGGGTGGTTGATCGTTAAAAGGTTAATACCTTGATCTTATCCTTCTAAGTTGTTTCTTGAATAGTATCAAGCATGAGTAAGACCAAGGATTTTGCTAAACTCCCTATCTGCACCAAGAACAATTTTCCTATGTGGAAGGAAAGAGTAAAGCTCTTCATGGAAGTAGTAGATCCCCGGATCTTCATGATTGTTGAAGAAGGTCCCCACATTCCTATGACTACTTCCACCATAGATCCCACCAAACAAGATCCCAAGAAATTGATGGATCTAGATAAGGATGAGATTGCACTTGTCTCTCTAGACAAGAAAGCTAAAAACATTATAGCAAGTGCAGTCGATGACTCAATGCTGCAGAATCTGATTCATTGCCAATCTGCCAAGGAGATGTGGCAATCCCTAGTGACTCTAATGGAAGGTACTGAAGAAGTAAGGGATGATCGAAGGTCCCTACTGGACCAGAAGTATGAAGCCTTCAGGCAGGGTCATAAGGAAGCCATAGCTGACACTTTTGAGAACTTCTTCAAGATAGTAAATGGCCTCAGAGTTTATGGACGTGTCTTCACCAATGGGGAACTCAATGACAAATTCTTAAGATCCCTAACCAAGGAATGGGACACTAAGGTATGTGCCATTCGGGAGTTTGGAAGGTTAGCTGAGACAGACCCACAGAATCTATTCGGAAAGCTTATGTCTTACGAGCTGCAAATCAACTCAAGAAAAGCTGAAGAAGAGATCAGCAGGTCTGCATCCAAGGAGAAGTCTGTCGCTCTAAAGGCAGATAGCTCAAGGAAGACAAAGGCTAGCTCTCCTGCCCAGTTCCTAAAGCTGATGAAGAAGAATCATCTGATCCAAGCTCATCTGGCTCAGAACTATCTGAAGGAGAGTTCTCATTACTCTCCCGGCAATTCAAGAAATTCTTAAATAAGAAGAAGCAATGGAGAAGCAAAGATGCCTCATTCAGAGGATCACGACGTGATGGTGATCAGAGAAAGAAAGGGTCAAGTAGCCATGACAGGTATAACTCTAAACAGAACAAACAGATTTCGACTGACATCGTTTGTTATTGTTGCAATAAGCCAGGCCACGTCATCGCCGACTGCCCTCACAAAAAGAATGAAGGTGGAAGAAGAGAGGAAAAGAAATCCTCACACCATAAGAAGAGGACAGAGAAGAGTCTAGTAGCCAAGAAGAGCAAAACTCTCAGCGACTCCGACTCATCTGAGTCGAGTGAAGAAGAGGAAGCTTACTTTGGGCTCATGGCTCACTCAAATGATGAACAAGTCCCCCAGTTTACTGGGGAGGTAAAATCTCACACTCCTCTCTCTGATTCTGATGATGATAATGAGCAAGAGGGCTATTCCTCTAAAGATGAATCTGAACTCATGGCCCAATACCAAGAGTTGCTCATGAACTACGAGAAATGTCGTGGAGTAGTGAAAACTCAAGCCAAAAAGATAAAATCTCTACAGGCTAGTGAGAGCAGCTTGAGAGAAGAAGTCAATAAGACTAACTCTCTTCAAGAGATCTTAAACAGTGCTATGGATGAATACAATCAAGCTCTCAAGCACCTCGACCTTAAAGACGAAATCATCAAAGAACTGGAACAATAACTCGAGGCGGAAAAGAAACTTGTTGAGAGTTTCTCTAAGCCTAAGACAGTTCTTCCAATCGTTGCTGAGTTCTATGCTAAGGCCAAGGGTGCTGGTTTAGGCCACACTGGCTCTTCCAGTAAATCCTCTAGGAGAGACAAGGCCAAGAGAAAGAATAAGGCTGCCCGGAAGGCTCTAGCTGAAGAAAAAGGGAAAGCTCCCTTGGAACCTGTTCTGTTCAAGAAAGTTATCTTTCCTACGAACGAGCTCGACTATGAGTCTACCTATGGACACTTTTCTAGGCCGATCCCTGAGAAGCCTAAGTCAAGATACCAAGGTTGGACTCGTCCCCGTAACTTTGGCGAGAGTGCCTTCAAAGTACCTTATGAAGAGATTCAACTTCAATGCTATGGACCTTATGCTCATGGTCATAATATAAAAAAGACACCAAAAGTAAAACCCATTGTAGAAAAGCCTATGAAGGAGAAGACTTCATGTAATTGCCATCATCATGAAGCCTCTTCCTCCAAGGGCAAAGCTCCTGATAGACCTTCATTCCAGAAAGTCAAACAGGACTACACAAGGCAAAGATACAACAGGTTCGACTGTTGGTGTTGTGGCAGAATTGGTCATTTTGCCAGTGATCGTTGGTTTAATCCTAAAAATGTTGCAACCCCTAAAGTTAGCAACGTGAGAGTGACCACTCATGAGGCTAATACTCGTAGGGGGAGTATTCTAACTCGAGACCAAGGACCCAAACTTGTTTGGGTTCCTAAGGCTAAATGATTGTGATTGCAGGCATGTCCAAAGGCCACCAAAATGCCAATCTAGTACTTGGACAGTGGATGTTCTCGGCATATGACCGGGACAAGGAGCCTACTCCAGAATTACACCTCAGTCTGCAACGGACCAAAGGTCATCTTTGGAGGTTCAGATCGAGGAATAACTAAAGGCTATGGTATGATCTCTAACGGTAGCGTATCCTTTTCGAATGTAGCCTATGTTGAAGGATTGGAACACAATCTCATCAGCATAAGCCAACTATGCGACAAAGGATACGTAGTTGAATTTCATGATGACAAGTGTTTGATAAAATCGGTTAACAATATGGAAACTATTTTATCAGGCACTCGAAGCAGAAATATTTTCTGTTTAAATTTCATTTGTATAGACTCTTCGACACCAGTGTGTCTTTTGGCAAAAAGTAGTGCATCTCTTGCTGATCAGTGGCACAAGAGACTAGCACATATTAATTTCAAAACTATTAATAAATTGTTCTCTCAAAACTTAGTATGTGATGCACATAATGCCAAGTGCGTTACGGACAGCCCTTGTCACGCTTGTATCAAAGGCAAGCAAACAAGAAGTTCGTTTAAAAGCATAATAGGCAAGGATTCCAATAGAAGCTTACAGCTTCTCCATATGGACTTGTTTGGTCCACTGCAGGTTAGAAGTTTGGGAGGTAAGGAATATATGTTGGTTATTGTGGATGATTACTCGCGCTTTGCGTGGGTGTTCTTTCTGAAACACAAGTCAGATACCTTCGGTATTTTCACTAATTTCGTTAGGCAGATCCAGAATGAATACAATTGTTCCGTAGTCAAAATCAGAAGTGACAATGGAACGGAATTCAAGTCTGGAGCCATGACAGAATTCTGTGAAAGTCAAGGTATCTTTCATGAGTTTTCCTCTCCTCGTACCCCACAACAAAATGGAGTAGCTGAGAGAAGAAACAGAACACTCATAGAGGCTTGCCGGACCATGTTGAGTGATGCTTCACTTCTAGAGTATTTCTGGGCTGAAGCCATCAACACCGCTTGTCACGTGCAAAATCGAGCACTCATCAACAAAAATCATGATAAGACCCCTTACGAACTTCTAAAAGGCAGGCAACCAACCATCTCATACTTTAGAATCTTTGGCTGTAAGTGCTTCGTACTTAACAATGGCAAGTATCACAGCACCAAGTTTAGCGAGAAAAGCTTTGAAGGTATTTTTGTAGGTTATAGTAGCCACAGTAAGGCCTATAGAGTTTTCAATAGAAAAACTCTGGTGGTAGAAGAGTCAATACATCTTGTATTTGATGAGACGAGTCTGCTGCAAAGCAACTTGTCTAGTGTGCCTATTGTAGATGCAGGTACAAAGTTGAAAGAAATTAGCTTGGATGAAACTACCAAAGATAGAGATGAGACGTTCATCAAGATCACCTCTACAACCCCTATTGAAGAGGTAGATGATCAAGATGAGGAACACATCTCAGCTGAAGATGCAACTCCAGTGGCTGAAGAGATCCCAGATGCAAGGACTTTAGAGTTCAGACACTTGAAGGATCACCCCGTTGATCAAATCATAGGAGATCCTCGGGATGGCGTCAGAACTCGTCGAGGTGTAACTAACGAGAATTTATACTTAAGTTTTCTTTCACAGGTTGAACCAAAGAAGTTTGAGGAAGCCAACTCCGATGCATCCTGGATTCTAGCCATGGAAGAAGAGCTGAATCAGTTCAAATGATGCAAAGTTTGGACACTTGTTCCTAGACCCAAGAGTAAGAACATCATTGGGACAAAATGGATCTACCGGAACAAGATGGACGAAGATGGAACAATTATAAAGAATAAAGCCAGACTTGTCGCCAAGGGCTATCGTCAAGAAGAAGGAATCGACTTTGACCAGACATATGCTCCAGTGGCAAGACTGGAGGCGATCAGGTTATTTCTTGCCTACGCTGCACTTAAGGGCTTTACCATCTATCAAATGGACGTTAAGTCCGCCTTCCTAAATGGTGACATAAAGGAAGAAGTGTATGTAGAGCAACTGCCAGGTTTTGTTGATTCAACCTTTCCTAATTATGTTTATTTACTGCAAAAAGCACTATATGATCTTAAACAAGCTCCTCGAGCTTGGTATGAGACGCTGTCCACCTTTCTTCCTGAGAACAAGTTCACAAGAGAAAAGATAGACAAGACATTATTTCTTAGGGAAATAAAAGGCAAGATTTTGCTAGTGCAAATCTATGTCGATGACATCATTTTTGGCTCTACGGATAACAACCTCTGCAAGAAGTTTTCCAAACTTATGCAAGGGAAGTTTGAAATGAGCAGTATGGGAGAGTTGAAGTATTTCTTAGGGCTTCAAGTGAAACAATCTGAGGATGGAATTTTCATCTCACAGACCAAGTTCACCAAAGATCTACTTAAGAAATTCGGAATGGAGAATGCAACCTCTATGAGGACTCCTATGGCCTCATCTATGTCTCTGGACAAGGATGAGAAAGGGCAACCTTTTGATGAAACCAAGTACAGAAGCATAATTGGGTCCTTGATCTACCTTACTGCAAGTAGACCAGATATAATGTTCTCAACATGTGTATGTGCTAGATTTCAGGTGAACTCTAAGGAATCTCACTACATTGCTGCAAAGCGAATCCTGAGATACCTCAAAGGTACACCAAATCTTGGCTTATGGTACCCAAGAATTAATGATAGTGAACTAATTGGATTTTCAGATGCAGATTTTGCAGGTAGCAAAGATGACAGGAAAAGCACCTCCGGGACTTGCCAATTTCTCGGAAGGAGACTTATTTCCTGGAGCAGTAAGAAGCAGAACTGTGTAGCCATCTCAATGGCTGAATCAGAGTACATCTCTGCAAGCAGCTGTTGTGCACAGCTTTTATGGATCAAGAATCAATTTGAAGACTACAACATGAAGTTCCAGAACATTCCTTTGTTTTGCGACTCATCCAGTGCCATAACAATTGCCAACAATCCAGTCTCCCACAGCCGGACCAAACATATAGAGTTTCGCTATCATTTCATCCGGGAGCATGTGGAAAATGGAGACATTGATCTACAATATGTCTCCACAGACAGGCAAGTTGCAGATATATTCACCAAGCCGCTGGACGAGTCCAAGTTTTCGTTCTTCAAAACGGAACTCGGGCTGCTCAACAAAGAAGACTAGTAATGGACTCTCAAAGTTGAAGAGATCTATGTCATTAAATATCTCCAAGGAAAATTGTCCTTCAGAGTAAGATACTCGAGTATATCAAAGACATACTCGAGTAAACGGGAAATACTCGAGTAAAGAGTTTCACATACTCGTGTATGAATTTGACACACTCGAGTATGCTTCGTTACTACTCGTGTATGAACTTTACATACTCGAGTATGCTCCGTCTCAACTCGAGTATGAACCTGACCTACTCGAGTATACAGACTTCTCTACTTTGAAATTCTACATTCTCTATTCGCACCGAGCTATTTGCCGCTTCATTCAGATATGAAATAATATTTATTTATTTAAAAAAAAACAAACCTAATTAGGATTATATATATATAGAGAAATCAGGAAAACCCTTTCCACTTCTCATTTACTCGAGTAGCCACCGACTCCTCATCTTCCAGAAATCGCAGAGCATCGTCTTCTTCACCTTCTCATCTTCCAGAATCGCAAATGGCTCCTTCCTCTAAAATCGGAATCGGCTCTAAACTCGCCCCCGCGGGTATCGCCGATCTCTCAGATGATTTCAGAAATCTTCTGATTTTGTTCGACACCGCCGGATTATCGTTCGTTCTCGAGTCACCGTGCAGAGTTATTTTTCCAGCAGTTGAAGAGTTCTATCAGAATCTGAAGATAAAGCGTATTGGCAAGCTCCTGAAATCCAAGGTCAGAGGAATAAAAATTCGACTACATAAAGTTTCTCTTGCAACTCTGTTGAAGCTCCCAGTTGTCGATGAAGATGCCGATATGACTGAAGAAGATTCCTTAAGAACTAGCTTGTTCTGTGGAGCTAACCCTCAAGCACATTCTTTTAGCAGGGCTGACTTTAACTCAGAAGGAAAATTCCTGGTAGATGTGATTGCAAAAGTTCTGTTGTGCAAGACGTATTCTATTCGAGAAATCTCTATGGAAATGTTTGACATAATGCAAGCTATTGTCTGTTGCAAGCAGTTTCAGTTTGTACTGTTGCTCCTAGACAAAATCAGAGACAGTATTAAGCATCCCAGCTTTGCCAGAATCATCTCCCTCCTGCTTCATGAAGTTAACCCATCAGTGTTTAACCTATCCAAAGGGACTCCCCGACATCACATGAAGAAAGTCTCCATATCCTCCATCCAGAGATATGATATTAAGATTCTGAATTCTGCCCAAGCCTCCAAATCTGCTATTCCTTCAGAAAGGTCACAAGAACACAGTGTATCTGAAGACAGGATTCCATCTCCTCCTCTAAATCAAACTGCTGCTACCTCTGGTGCAATAGTTGAGGGGGAGCCTGCCTCTTCTCATCCTAAGTACCCAGCTTCTTCAGACCTTTCAGAACTAGCAGAAGTAAGAGTTTCTACTCCTCCAGTTTCTCCTCCTCCAGCAGATCTTCACTCAGAAATTCCTGAATCAGAGATTCCAGATACAGCAGACCTACTGTCTACAGCAGAAGATATAAATAAATTCATTGATGAGCTAAGCTCAGATGCTCCTCTATTCCAAAATGAATCAGCTGCAAAGTCTCCTGCCAAGTCTCCAATTCAGTCTCCAGTTCAGATTCCAGCTCAATCTCCTGCTCAGGACCCAGTTCAGACTCCTGTACAATCTCCTGCCCAGTCCTCAGCTAAAGAGTCCAGCCAGTCTGAACAGATTCTGTTGTCTGATGATGAGGAAGTATCTCCAGAACCAGTGGATGCCCCTCTGAGGACACTGGACTTCACCCTTCCTTCCTTCATCAACACAGAAGACTCTGTTGAGATAGAACCCTTCAAAAGAGCTGTCAGCTCAGTAGTCATTACAGAAATCCCTCTATGGTTTGCTCCTGCTCCTGCTCCTTCAGTTCCTGCACCAACCTCAGCCCCTTCTTCTTCTTCTTCAGATATGATCAGTAAAATTGAACAATTGCTTATTGAACAGAGAAAGTACTTTGATGAATCTCTAGCATCAGTAAATAACAAAGTCATTACTCTTGAACAAGAGATGAGTAGAGGCTTTGCTGAAATCCAAGCCAATACTGATGAGCTTAAAAGATTGTTTCAGCTAGGTGGAAAAGCACTAGATCACACTATCACAAGCATAGGTGAACTAAGAAATCAACAATAAACTGTTGCACATAATCAGATAGTAATAGACAAGAATGCTGAAGCAAATGTGATGAAAGTATGTGAAGAAGTTGGCACCTTCAGAGATGAAGCTATTGCTCAGCTATCTGTAGATATCACTAAGGGGGAGAAGGTAGTAAAAGAACAAGTGGAAAAACTATCTGAACAAGCTCAAGCAGCTGTAAAAGAACAAGTTGAAATCCTATCTAAACAAGCTCAAGCATATGTGGATGGTCTTGTAAAAGACATGAAAGCAGATATTCTATCCCAGCTCCAGTCTGTGAAGTTCTATACTTATGACACTGCTGTTTGGCTGCACAACCTGAATTTCCCTAATACCCAGCTCAACCCTACCATCATTCCACACTTCTTAAATCCTCTTGTAGAACAACCTCCAGCAGATGCTCCAGCCCAGGCAACCATTCCAGAAGGTGTGCCAGTCTTCTCACCTAGACCTGATGGTGATGTGACTGAGCCCTCTCTCTCCTATGATGATATGTGGCAAGATGAAATTCCAGCCCCAAGGAAGAAGAGAAAATATGGTGAAGGTGCTTCTGTCAGTCGTTCTGCACCCAGAAAAGATCCTGCCCTAGCTTCTGAAGGTAGACCACCAATTGTTCATTCTGAGGTTTGGAGTCCAACCTCCAAATCCCTAATCCTGGATACCTTGAAGTTAGTGACAGATCTTGGTGAGAACAGAGATCAGTTTTACAGTCATTCAGAATGGAAAGCCTATGAAGTGTCCCAAATCAAAATCAGACTTCATGACAGGAATTGGGGGCACAACAACCCAGCTGCTCATCCTAGGCCCAGAACTTATTTTCCTAAGCCATTCAATTACCTAGAGAGGCAAGAGCTGAAGAGAGAAAGGATGCATAAAGAAGCCCCTGCTTGAGTCTATGAGAATGTGGAAATGGATATTTTGATCTGTTAAAAACATTTCTATATATATATTTGATTCTGGTTTTGGCTATCTTTTATTTACCCTGCTTTAGTTTACTCTATTTTTTTAGTATATGTGTATTGTTCTTTTTACTCTTAAAGTAATTCACCTTAGTGTAGAGGGTGCTGACATCTACAAATAGGGGGAGATTGTTGGGATTTGTCTCCACAATACCTCAGATTTGTAGGAGGTCAGACCTTGAACTAAGATGAATTAAGGTGTATTTGATATTGTGTTCAAGTTGTATTTGTGCAGGTTTTTATTGCTAAGTGTAGACCAATGTTAGTCAATAATGGGTTACCAAACACAGGACCATACAATGTAATCCCTCATTGTGTGATCCATAGTGTTGGCCCATGTATAACCTCTCTATTGGGATACACTTCCTATACAAGCACTTGAATTGGTGGACTGAAGTTTTGAACTTTATCTTTTCAGAAGAAATTTTTTGTAAGTCCACATACTCGAGTATGTTTCTTCATATACTTGAGTAAGTGACTTAGTACTCGAGTAGATCCTTAGACATACTCATGTAGACTCTGTGTACTCATGTAGATAAGTTTATACTCGAGTAGATAGTCATATCTTATACTCGAGTAGGTCATATCTTATACTCGAGTAAATCCTTCTGCTTTTAGATCCAAAATTTTCTCTAAGTCCACATACTCGAGTACATCTCTTGTATACTCGAGTAAGTGGGTCTGCACTCGAGTAAGTTGGATTATATACTCGAGTAGACTGTTTTACTCGAGTAGATGATAACTTGTACTCGAGTAGTTGGTTAGTTACTCGAGTAAGTGGTATGTTCATACTCGAGTAGATCTGTGCTTCTCATCTAAGAATAATTCTATGTCTACATACTCGAGTAGTTCCCTATATACTCGATTAAGTGACGCTGAACTCGATTAGATGTTTTTCATACTCGAGTAGTTCAATGATTACACGAGTAGCTTTTCCAAGATACTCGAGTAATTCATTCTTCTCTTACTCGAGTATCTCCAACTCTTCTACTCGAGTAGTTCCTCCTCTTATCTGAGAAATTTTTCTAAGTATTTTTACTCGAGTATATACTCTCATACTCGAGTAGTTCTAAATTCACTCGAGTGCTGATCTTTGAATCACTCGAGTAGCTTATCTTCATATACTCGAGTATGCTCCTTCTTATCCACTCGAGTATATACCATCTAATACTCGAGTATGTTTCTTTTATGACTCGAGTATATCTGTTTAAACTTTCCTGAATTTCTCTAAGTCAATTTCGCAGTGTATTTCAAATTAATCATTTCTGATTGGTCCACGTGTCATCCCTAATTAATTTTCTGACCGTTGGAGTCCACCTATAAATAGGTCCTCTCAGATTTGACTAACAAGTGAACAGAGATTTTATTTTAAGAAAGAGAAAAAGGAAAACCCGTGAACCCTAATTCCTCACGCCGCCGCCGCCATTGACGTTCACGGAAGAAACTCTGGATCGACGATCTTCAATCGCTGCCTTCGACTTTTATTCTCCAGCGATCAAGAAGAAAGTTAATCACTCGATCTCGCCGAGCCTCAAAGATTTCAGATCTATTTTCTCGATCGAGGTGATTCCGTTTTTCAGATTTGTGGATCTCTCTCAAGTCATCTTCAACATACTCTGATCAAGCCAAAGCTCTTAAAGAAGAACACTATCAAGATCCAGATCTGAGAATATTGTTGTTTGTATTTCTCCTTTCAAACAATTTACTTTGTAGGAGCTTTGTTCTCCGAGATTTATAGGAAGGCTTTTTCTTCCGAGTTTTGTAGATCCAGTTGGATCGAGTTTGAAGGAACGTGGTTCCGAGGTGTAGGATTGTTTTCAATCCGAGATAGTGGAGTAGCCGAGTCTAGTGATTTGCTAGATCGGTGAGGAAAGTGGACGTACCCAAGATTGGGGAACCACTATAAATCTCTTGTCGTCTGTGATTGCTTGATGTGTGCTGTGTTTATTTTTTAATTCCGCATTTGACACGCATTTCACCTATTCACCCCCCCCCCCCTCTAGGTGATTTAGGCTAACAACTTAGCACTCTCAGATACAACTTCCACGTTAAGCCTGGGTTCTAAATCCAAATCCATCACATCGAAAAATCAGATTTGATCCAGCCTTGTACACTTAAACAGGACGCAGTCTGCACTTAGGTTATTATAGTGCAACTACTTTGACTGAATAATCTCGGAGCTACCGAGCTCCTATTAAAACGGATAACCATCCGTTGGAAAGTTCATTGTGAGGGCTACCACTTTCGTGTTGAGCCCAATACCTACATCAGATCGGATCATGCCCCAAAATGACAGTGAAGTCTGGTGTACATAGAAAACAAATTTTTTGTACAGCACTTTGCACGCATCGTAAAGAAGGATGAACGACATCGGTTCATCTTTTTCTTCCAACCATCGTATAAACACAACTAACATCTCTCTAACCTTTTCTCCCTTTTTTGACCACGATTCTTCACGAGATCAAGTCCACCATCCTCGTAATGAAAAGAGGAGTTGATTGAAGATTATCATAAAGCAATCGTCACCATAGAACAAAGTTCTAACGTAGTATCTTCCTAGGAAATCTTCATTAAACTACCGAATCAAGCACTCTCGATCTGATGTCTCTCCTACATTTTAGATCTAAAGATCTAGCAACAAGGGAGAGGGTAGGAAGCTAAACTTTTTTTCGGCCATGGATCGCGTCCTCCTCCTTGTCGGCATGACGATGTCAACCTTGTATCCTGCAATGAAGTTCTTCACCGAGAGAAGAAGATTGGCGGTCGATACTTGGACAACGTATATAAAGGAGTGGCCAAATAGACCAAGGGTTTTTCAGATCTGAGAGCTACTGTCGCGCGGTAGCAAGCTACCATCATACGGTACCTCTGAACCCACTATACAGGCAATGCCACATGGCTTACTACCGCCTCGCGGTAAACATCTACCGCCACATAGTAGCTATCAGAAAACTATTCCAATATGTTACCGCCTTCAGTATCGCTACCCCTGCGCAGTTGCACATAGAGAGCTTTGCCTTTAACTTATCTCGACTACCACTACGCAGTATCCCGCTACTGTCGTGTAATAGTAACTTGATGATCGATGAGTGCACTCGTCGTTCGCCAAATCCACTTTATGCACTGGAAGAACACTACTGTCGCGTGGTATCCCTCTATCGCCTCGTAGTAGTATCTTGACTATCATCGAGTATACTCGATGCTCGTCGAATCTAGTCGTCGTACTCGATGCTTTATACCGTCATGCAGCATCCTACAACTGCCACGCAGTTGTAATCTGACATCCAGCGTCGAGCCAGCACTTCCCCATCTTAGGCGCAAGCCTGACCACCAATGCGCCCCGAGCCTGAGTCAACTCTCTTGACTCAAAAACACATGCGAGGGGTCTAGCATGAATCGGGACGTTACACGCCCGCTTCAATACTACCGTAGCAACAACGGTGGTAGCAGAGAGTTCAACTTACTCCAAAAAGTGGGAATTAAAGGTCTGTGATCACAGAGTGATGTGAGTGAGTTGCACTTGTTTGAACCATATCATGCATAGCATACAATAACATACATACATACTAGGTCATTCATACTGCAGATCCTTACCATATAAATTAGTATGACAACTTTTCCAAGATAAGTTATAATTCCTGAAACCCTAACTTATAAGTTTGTATGGGCATTCATATAAGTTAAGATACTCTTATGATGATAGGCTAGTAGTAGTTATTTACCTTACCTTACTGTACTTTCTTACTCTACTACTCCATTATTTATTATTCTACTGTTTACTATTCTCCATTTTTGTTACTCATACACAACTGCTAGTATAATGATATAAATAATATTAGATGTTACTCATGATAAATTAGTTCCATTATCACTTGCTCTTCTTATTCTGCCCTTGTTTTCCTACGCATTCATCCTCTCGTACAGTTCCTAGGAGTCACGGGGTCACGGGGGTGAGGTGAAGACAAAATGACATAGTCTTTATGACTAACGGTCGGGTGTGACCATATCATTTTAGGAGCTCGAAGAGATAGAGCACCAGTACGGCTAGCAGGACGGGTTGGCAGGACTTGAGGAGCAGATACCACACACTACAACTACAGCTCATCGTCAGGTGATGATAGGTGCTTTGGCTTAGCTTCCTCTTAGAGTGTGTGTGAGAGAGATTTATTCATTTTGGCATGTACCAAGCATAAGACCTTTACTCTCTTACAATACTCATTGTTGGACTGTATTTTTATTACATATATATTGATGATTCTATGATCTGTGGACTTGTCTTTATAATTTTATTTCTATTCTATAACTGGCCTACATGTTAAAATGATCGTACTAGCCGGCAGGAGTGGCGTCGTGTGTTGGCAACAAACCCGTGTGTTAGTGTTGTCACAACCCATATTTTCTCAGCATAAGACAATATATCATAGTAAGAGAAAACATGTGTCGTGATTCCAAGCCGTAAAGGAGATAACGAAAGACGCTCTGGCAAAAACCTACTCCTAACACTTTTTAAAGAATTATCGAGTTTATCCTGAAGAAAATGTATTTTTAGTTAAGTTTTAACGGTCATATCCCTCGGCTCAGTGGATCAACTAGTCCACAGATAAAAATATAAATATACACTGTGGAAAATATTTTACTTAATTTAATTATTATCTTACATGAGCAGAAATATCCAAAAGGACAACTCATGATATCCATACTTCTAGTTTTCATATAAGTATGAAAAGAGGTATTATATTCATTAAAATATAGTGTCATTTGTTTTTAAAAAAAGATGTAATGATTATGAGATAAGCATAATAGTGCTTTTATAACTTGAAAATAATAAACATGAAATCTTAGAATAAATCCTTCCCAGAGAGAGATTTAATCCAATGAACCATCTAGAAAATGGCATAACATCTAGTATGTAAATCAACATCATATAATAAACTCCAGTGGGTGTCAAAAACCTGACACGAACCCACCAAACATTATGCATATTTGAACTAAAGAAATAAAACAACGAAACTACCTAATAACAGTGATGAGAGAATCATTGCAACAACTGTAAAACAACAACTACCAACTCTAATTGCTCGAATGGCTACTGCTCCGAGCTTGAGGCATATAAAACAAAAGAATACCTCAATAAGAATATACAAGTGGCGATCAAAGGTCAATAGTACAAATTGAAAGTCTATAATTATAAGGTAGCTAAACACATAGAGGGGGTGAATAGATTTTTTTAGTCTTTTATTATTATCTTTAACTTAGTGGGTAGTTAGTTAGTAGTTAGTTAGTAGTTATATGCTTTCAAGACAAACCACAAAGAACACACACAGAATTTATAGTGGTTCCACAGATTAAGGGTGCATTCACTCTACTCCCACCTTTTTAACTTCTTGTTAGACAAGGCACTTCTCAAATAACTCAGCTCCTTAGAGCATACACCATAGATCCCTTAGTCTCTTCCAAGACTTACAACTCTGGCACAAACCCGTACCTCAGAGCAAATTTGCTCCTATAACTAAGTGATCAAATGATCACCTACCTCAGACTTGGATCCATGTCGTACAGCTCAGGCTATGGAGGATATCCCTACCTCAGAGAGAATGACTCTCCTATAGCTCAAGAACAAGGCCCTACCTCAGATCCAAATCTGGATCGAACACTCAGATCCAAAGGTCCTACACTCAGAGAGAATGACCATCCTATAGCTTAGGCAAACTGCCCTACCTAAGGCACAAAGGCCCTACAGCTCAGATCCAAAAGCATCCTACCTCAGACCCAAAGGTCCTATAACTCAGATCAAAAACTGGATACTACAATCAGGCAAATCTACCCTACCTCAAGCACAAAGTCCTTACAACTCAGATCCTTAAGGATCTTATAGAAATGAAGGGGTTTTTTTATGTTGATTTGACACAGAGATATTTCTCCGTTTCTGCTTCCTGAGCTGAGTTATTTCAACCCTAACTATCTTCTCAGTAGCAAGATTATGATCTTCAATAAGTAACTGCCTCTACTAAAAGAACGTCAAAAACTTGTCTCAACACTTGCTGAAGAAGGCTGAAGATTTTCTAGGTCTTGAGTTCTTCGAACAGCTAACTTGAAAGCTCCACTTCTCTTCTTTATTAGAAGCTTATCTGACATTGCTGTAGTAGAAGAAAATGCTACATCTAATTAAAAGAAACTTTTAGATCGATCGAATCCAAGCTTCTAGCTCGGCAGCAATGGAGAGGAAGATGAAGTTCAGCCGCAACTTAGTGAAAAGAATAAAACCCTAAAAGTTAAAGTTCTCCTTGTGAACTTGTCCCTTATATCTTCGGCCAATTAACGGGTCCAAGAAGTAGTGGGGACAACCTGCAGTTGACAGATGCAAATTGCTTTAACGGAAGAAGACGTACAGTAGGCCTCTAGTGCTATTTGGCGTGTTCTGTATCTTTCCCGCAAGTAATTTGAACTCTATTGATTTTGGCTGACATCATCAGTTATGGACTTACACAATTTCTCAAATTCACTCCAGGCGTTGAGTGCATTGAGTGAAAGGCCATCACTCATTGAATTTTGACTTAGTCAAATTCTTTGCATCATCAGGCATTGAGTGTGTAGAGTGAATTGCCTTCACTCAACGCCTCTGGACTTGGTCAATATTTCCTGCATTGCCAGGGATTGAGTGCGTTAAGTGAACTGGCTTCACTCAATGCATCTGGACTTAGCTGCAACTCTTTATCTGCTTGGCATTGAGAGCGTTGAGTGAAGCATCATCACTTAATGCTTTTATACTTAGCCGCTACTCTGAAGTCTGTCATCTTGTTGAGGCATTGAGAGCGTTGAGTGAAGCTTCATCACTAAATGCTTTTGAACTTAGTCGCTTTTTGTCTTCTTTCTTCTTAGGCTTTGACTACAGCAACATGACTCAATGCTTTTGCTATCTGGCATTGAGTGAACTGACTTCACTCAACTCCTGTAGACTTGGCCGCAATTTTGTCTCTACAACCTACTGTGCTTTGATTGTTCTGTCTTTACTAAGTGCTTTTGTTGTGTAGCGTTGAGTAAACTGGCTTCACTCAAATCCCGTGGACTTAGCTGCTTTTTCAGCTTGCCAATACTGAGGTTTTGATAGACTCAGCTATATTTGATGCCTTTTGATATATGGCATTGAGTTAACTGTCTTCACTCAATGCCTGTAGACTTAGCCGCAAAATTGCTTTGCAAACTACAAGGCTTTGACCGTCCACACCTTACTCAGCTCTTTTTGGCATCTGGTGTTGAGTGAACTTGCTTCACTCAATGCCTATGTACTTGGCCAATTTTCAGCCTATCCATCATATTCCTTTGACTTCTAGCGTTGAGTGAACTGGCTTCACTCAATGCCTGTTGACTTAGACAGATTTTTGTCTCTCCACTCCTCCACCTTGTGACCACATGTTACAACCTCTTAGAAAGCCTGTCTAAACTTATTCCATGTAACATCGTGCACATGATGATCTTGAACAACATCAAATACAACTATGCTCTTAGTACTGATTGTAATGCCTCTTCAAATCTAAAATTCTAGGGAACATTGAGGGAAATATTCCCAACAATCTCCCCCTATTTGAAGAAGGCAGAACACCCAGCAATACTTAGAAGCATTAATATACAAAGCATATTAATTTTTTGTACTCCATTTAATTGCATTGACTCAACATGTCAAGTCAATGCACTCTCATACCACTTAAACAATTGCTCAAGTAATATACATTCTCCTTATATCACTTAATACTTTAATAGAGCCCGACTATAAGCACTTACCTCATAATATGCACTGGCATAACATGGGTCAATATATAGTCATTGCATTCATCATACTACTTGAATTTTTCAAAGTAATATGAACTGACTCAACATGATATAGTCTTGTCAAGTGTTTCTTTTACATGTCCAATATCCCCCATTCCAAGTATTTCCACAACTCTCCCCCTTTCTGGCTTCTTTAATAGGCATATCTATAGAGGGAGATGATAGTAATATTGCACATATCTCCTCCTTTCTACTTCTACTACACTAGTGATCAAACTATTTGATTGGAGAGATACCTCTTTTGTTGATGCCACTAATACAACACATCACATGACACTCGAGTGATCCATTGCTTTACTTGAGCTAGCTGTTATCATTTATCCATAAGGTTGTTCCTCTTCTCCTTTCAACAGTAGTCGTCACTTCACAGCCGTAATAGTGATGATCTTTGATCCACTGTAGCAGTTGCTGGACATGATCCCCCTGAAAATAAGCATATGGACTTGCTCCCCTCAATAGAAACATCTATTATCTTCTCTTTGTTGGACAGTTGAGTCCATCTTAGTCTTGATACCACATGATATCACTTGAAAGACTTATCTACCTACAAGAAGAGTAAATCCTGCAAAAATAACAACACAAGGAGCAACTGAAGCTATACCAGGTTCAACATACCCAGTTCAAACTTGAAGGAGTTGAACATTGCTTTATCTAATTACTTAGTGAAGATGTCAACCACTAGCTTGTCTGTAGGTACAAACTCAAGACTGATATCTTCACACTCCACATGCTCCCTAATGAAATGATACCTATTCTCAATGTGCTTAGTCTTGTTATGAGAGACGTGATTCCTAGAAATTGAGATTGCACTAGTAGAATCACAATATAAAAGATTTCTACTTATCAAAAGATTGTTGTCAAGGAGCTGATGCTGGATCCACAACAACTGTGCACAGCAGCTACCTGATGAGATGTATTCTGATTCTATTGGGTAGTGTATCCACAATAACCTAGATTTGTATGAAGTCACCCTTGAACTAAGATGAATTAAGTTGTATTTGATGTGTTGTTTGAGTTATGTGTTTGAAGGACTTATTGTCATGTATAGACCAATGTTAGTCAACAGTGGGTCACTAAATACAGGACCATATAATGTAATCCCTCATTGAGTGATCCATGGTTTTGACTTATTTGTAGTCACTCTATTGGGATACACTTCATTTTCAATCACTAGGTTTGTTAGATAAAGACATGTTACTGATTCCATTGAAGAAAGGAAAATTTTAAAAAACCAAAATTTTCCTAAGTGTGTCACTCGAGCAGAATTCTAGTACTCGAGTAGAATCTTTAGTTGTACATGAGGTAGTCTAGTCTGGATTTCGAGTAAAGGAAATGTTTCTCGAGAAGTTTGAATCTAGTTCTCGAGAGGACAAGTCAATTACTCGAGTAGACCTCTTCTCTTTCTCGAGTCAACAAATTTCTCTATCTCAGAAAATTTCTATGTAAAGTACTCAAGTAGTTATATTGATTACTCGAGTAGTACAAGATTGTCTCGAGTAACTGATAATAAGTTTTGTAGCCTAAACTATTGTAACACCCCAAAAATCTCAAAATTGGATTTGAGGTGCAGGTTGCTTAAAACGGCCTGGGACAGGGGCGTGTCCCAGGGCATGTCGGGGGTACACGGCCTGGGACACGGGCGTGTCCCATGGCGTGTTCAGGATAGTCGACGATCGGTGGTCGACGATAATCGAGCCTGGGACACGGCCTTCGACACGGGCGTGTCCCAGGGCGTGTCACTCAAGAAATTACCGGATCGAGTCAGAAATGTACACGGCCCGGAACCAAGCCTTGAACACGGCCGTGTCAGATTTGACACGGGCGTGTCCGAGGGCGTGTGCCTACCCGTGTACTGCTCTGACTGGTTTTAGCGCTCGTTGAGTACCGTGTAACAGGGGTGACACGGGCGTGTCACATGGCTGACACGGGCGTGTCAGGTTCGACACGGGTGTGTCGATGCTCGTGTTCTGGTAATTTTCAGTCGGTGCGTGTGCCGCGTGTGCCGCTTAAGGGTACACGGCCTGTGACACGGGCGTGTCACAGGCCGTGTCGGCCAAAAGAATAATTATTTTGGGCAGATCTTGGCCATTCATTTTTCCTTAAAGAGGATCCTGTGGCTGGGGCTCATTCCTGGGCTGATAAGGCCGGGAAAGGAGGAGGAAAGGCTCATTTCCAAGTTCATCTTCTCTTTCTAGCTTTAAGAGAGAGGTGAGAGCAAGGTGAGGAAGAAGAAGTGGAATCCGGCTGCCGGTGGTACTACAGTGGTCCAAATCGCGAGCCGAGTTCGGATTTGCGAGGGCAACGCTGCTGCGAAGGCTTTCATCCGTCTCAAATTTCTCTCCATGGCTCCGAAGCGAATTCCTAGGGTAATGATTTCCTGCTTGGACATGTGAAGTCCTTAATTCCTGCATTGCATAGGGAAAACCCTTCCCCGCGAGTGTGCGGTGGGTTGTGGCGTCCATTGGGGTAGATATGTGAAGTCCCCCTTGTTAGAGTCCGGAATTGGAGTACGGATCTAGGCATGCTGTGTGAAGCCCATCTGGACATGGTCTGGATTGGTGATGCTTGTTTGCATATCGGAGAAGACTCCGTGATTATTGCTTGTAGGCATGATGGATAAAGTACTGGAGGAAGTCCAGGAAATTATGAGAGTTGGACTCTCTTGTGGACGTGAGTTGCTACTTTGTATGAGGTTGAGCCGTTGGGCTGCAACTAGGCAAATGCCTTGGTGGTGGAACGGGCAAGGTGAAGCTGTACCCGCGTCAGTCCAGGCTTGAGTCTGACGATTTGAGCAACGGGCAAGGTGGATCTGTACCCGCGTTATGGTTGTCTAACCTTGGGTGCTTAAGACCCTATTAGGATCACATAGCGAGAGTCGACGGCTTGTGTGCCGATCAGACTAGAATGCTCATATTGGACTGTTATGTCTGGGACCTCTGAACGGTGGTGTGGCCGTGGAACTACGAAACACCGATAATGTGCCCTGAGTGCACGGAGCGTCGGGCCGTCGGGCCGACGTTTGTGATATGTATTGACGGTGCATTCGTGCACGTCTTGGGTGGCTTATTATACATACACTGAATTGCTATGCAGGGAAGGAATTCCGCTGCCCCGTGCCAGGGGCAGGGTCGTTTTAATTGGTCAGCTGAATGCTGACCGTTGCCCTGTTTACCACCGCTTGGTGGATTGGTTCTTACAGGTACTGGAGGTGCTGGTCCGAGCGGGACTTAGCGGGCTGAAGCCCAAAGCTGCGTTGCTGCCCTCAAAGGCATTGTTGTTTCTTTTTGTTCATGTGTGGCCGGCCTGCGTGCCGATGTCTGTAATCCACACTCTTGTTCAAAGAAATAATGTATGGCCTTAAGGCCAGACTCTTTTGATGTTTATGTACATTCCTATGTTATAGTGGACAGTGTTCTTTATCTTGAGTTCAAAGATTCAACCGTGAAACTTCCGCTAGAATGCTCTGTGTTAGGATGTGTGGTTATGATATTAGGTCGTAGCGTCTCTGCCTGTTAGTGGAATATGGTGTGGGTCCCCGGCCGGACCCTCTATTATATTCTTCTTGACGGGTAGAGGTGTTACAATTTGGTATCAACTTGTTGGCCGATCTCTTCTGAATTCGCGGACGAGTTCTTTTGAGAGGTGGCGAGCACGTGTCAATGCCGTCGTTATAACACTTAACTTGAACTCAAGATCGTCCACTTAGGAATGCAAATACACTTGTTTGTTGAACTTGTGTATTGTTTTTTATGGTTGTCGTTTTCATTGATCGTTAACCTGTGTATTTTACACATATAGGTGACCAGAAGTGTTGCGGGTCAATCCGAACCACAACGTTCTGTTGAGAGTGCGGCACCAGCCGACGTGCCCACAACTCCTCCATCCGCTGAAACAGTCCGTCTCATCACAGAAACGGTACCTGCTGTGATGAATGCTCAGCAAGCTGGGCAGGCACGTCCTGCAGTGGTGCCAACGCAAGCTGGGGTACGGCAAGAACCGGTAGAAGCCGAAGTTGATCCGCGGGTAGCAGATTAACAATGGAAGCAATTCTTGAGCTTCAACCCTCTGCAGTTTCATGGGGCGGGTACACCGGCCCAAGCAGAGGATTGGCTTGCAAGGATCAAGAGGATTATGAGAGCTATCAAGGTTGAGGAGGAACAGAAAGTCATGTTAGCCACTTTTCTACTGGAAGGAGAGACACAATTGTGGTGGGATGAGATTGAACTGCATTACTTGGCCGGCAGGCAATTGGCAGAGATTACAATGGAAGAATTTTTTCGATTGTTCTTAGCACAACATCTGCCGATGCAGCAAAGGATATCGATGGAGATGGAATTTCAACGGTTAGCACAGGGAGATCGAAGTGTGGATGACTACTTGCATGAGTTCACCCGTTTGGGAAGATATGCGGGCACGATCTTCGCCGAAGAAGAGCGTAAGACTAGTCGGTTTTATGCGGGACTGCGAGATGAGCTGCGGTATTTGCTCTCGAGTTCTGTGAGTCAGGGATTCCAAGCCTTAGTCTGTACGGCTCATTCTTTGGAGACGGACATGAAACGGGGGCAAGCAAAGGGAAACTTGGCTGTGGCAAAGCCAGAGTTTAAGCCGCCGCGTCCGGAAAAGTTTGGCTACCGAAAGAGATGGAATAAGAAGTCTAAGTCTTCTGGACAAGCTCCTTCTGCGACTGGGACGGATACATCTGGGTATGGATCTCGTGCTTGTTATACGTGCGGGAAGGTTGGACACTTCGCACGTGAATGTCGATCTGGTCCTCCAAAGGGTGATAAGAAGACGGGAGCGTCTTATGCGGAGAAGGGGAAGGCTATGGTGGAGTCTTCTGCCTCGCACGCGCAGCCCAGGGTCTTCAACCTTGGACAACAGGAGGCCATTAAGCAGGCGGATGTCGTCACAGGTGCGCGTAGGTTTTAATGTTCTTGGTTTTTTTGATGTGCTGTGCTTGTTTTAATTGTAGCGTTATAGGGTTTGTCCTTATACGAGAGTATCCGGCGCGAGCACTGTTCGACACAGGTGCTTCACATTCATTTCTGTCTGAGGACTTTGTCATTCGTATCGGGGTGCCTATCCGGACCACGACAGACAGTGTAAAGGTGTTGTTGCCTAACGGATGTTTGATGTGCGCGGATCGATCTTGCGGTCTTGAGGTCAAGATAGGAAGTCGGGAGTTCAAGGTGGAAACATTAGTATTGCCGATCAAACAGCTTGATATAATCTTTGGTATGGACTGGCTTTCAGAGCAGCGTGCCTGTATTGATTGCACTTCAAAAGAGGTCACACTTGGGCAAAATACCGAACAAGAGACCAAGTTCATTGGTATGCAAGGGATGAGTGGGATGTTGTTATCCGCTCTCCAAGTTGTTAAGGCAGTTCGGAAGAGTGCGGAGTTGTTCTTCACACTCATAGAGGCGGTGGCGCCGAAGGCCAGTGTGAGTGAAGTGCCGATTCTGTCGGAATATGCGGATGTGTTTCCAAAGGACCTTCCGTGGTTACCTCCCCAAAGGGAAATCGACTTCGCTATCGAGCTGGTGCCGGGTGCGAAACCTGTGGCCCATTCGCCGTATCGGGTAGCGCCAAAAGAAATGGCCGAACTGAAAGTTCAGTTGCAAGAGTTGTTGGAGCAGGGATACATACACCCAAGTATGTCACCTTGGAGCGCGCCTGTTCTTTTTGTGAAAAAGAAAGACGGTGGTTTGCGACTATGTATTGATTATCACGAACTGAACAAGCTGATGGAGAAAAACAAGTATCCAATTCCATGGATCGATGACTTGTTCGATCAGCTAGTAGGCTCAACCGTCTATTCAAAGTTGGATTTGAAGTCCGGGTATTACCAGTTGCGGATTCGGGAAGGTGACACTCCCAAGACAGCGTTTGGCACACGCTATGGTCATTATGAGTTCACAGTGATGCCGTTCGGCTTATGTAATGCGCCTTCGGTCTTCATGGATCTCATGCATCGAACATTCCGCGAATACCTGGATCTGTTTGTGATTGTGTTTATTGATGATATCCTTGTATATTCACAATCAGAGGAATATCATGCAAACCACTTGTGGTTGGTATTGCATACCTTGCGAAGGAATAAGCTGAATGCCAAGTTCTATAAGTGAGAGTTCTAGCTCTCGTCGGTGGCTTTTCTAGGCCATGTGGTAAGTGGAGAGGGCATAGCGGTGGATCCGGCTAAGATAAGTGCCATTCGTGATTGGCCAGTGTTGTCTTCGGTGGCCGAGGTCAGGAGTTTCCTTGGACTGGCGGGCTACTATAGACGGTTTGTGGAGAACTTCTCCCGGATTGCTTTGCCTCTGACTACGTTGACGAGAAAGGATCAGAAGTTCGTTTGGACGCCGAAGTGCGTACGAGCTTTTGAGGAGCTGAAGAATCGTTTGACCACGACGCCCATTTTGACGTCGCCATGTGGTACAGATGGTTTTGAAATATACAGCGATGCGTCAGGAAGCGGCTTAGGCTGCGTTCTCCTGCAGTTTGGCAAGGTGATCGCCTATGGCTCACGTCAATTGAAAGTGCATGAGCGTAACTACCATGTCCATGACTTGGAGTTAGCAGCGGTGATCTTTGCGCTAAAGTTGTGGCGGCATTATCTTTATGGCGTGAAGGTGGATATTTATACAGATCATAAAAGCTTAAAGTATCTGCTCGATCAAAAGGAGTTGAATATGCGACAAAGGAGGTGGATGGAATTCCTTGGGGATTATACCTTCGACATTCACTATGTTCCCGGAAAGGGAAATGTGGTCGCTGATGCCTTGAGTCGTTGGACTCTGGTGCGGGCAAATTGGTTGCAGATACATGATGAGCGGTTAATTCAGGAGTTGGAATCTTTGGAGATATCTTGTGTGGAAAGAGATTCTTTGACTGTTGCATGCGTGAACTGGTTGGAGGTTCAATATGACCTTGCTGACAGGGTCCGGCGGGCAACGGAGTTGGATGAAAGTCTCCAATGCTGTGCAAAGGAGGGGTCTGGTGATCAATTCTCCTGGGATGACGGTTTATTACGGAAAGATGGCCGATTGTGAGTCCCTAGTGCGGGTAAATTGCGAGAAGGATTGCTATATGAAGCACACTTTACAAAGTACTCAATTCAACCTGGAAGCACAAAAATGTACAAGGATATGAAGAAACTGTTCTGGTGGCCTGGTTTAAAGAAGGACATAGCCGCGTATGTGGCTAAATGTCGCACTTGTGCTTTGGTAAAGGCAGAATGTCAACGGCCGAGTGGTTTCCTGAAGTCGTTGCCGGTTCCGCAATGGAAGTTTGAGGATATTTCTATGGATTTCGTGCATGGATTGCCAAGATCTCAGCGTGGCCATGACTCAATCTGGGTGATTGTAGACCGGTTGACAAAGGTGGCTCACTTTATACCGAACAAGCGGGACGATTCAGTGGAAACGTTGGCAAAGCTCTATGTGGAGCAGATTGTTCGATTGCACGGTGTTCCCCGGAGCATCGTAAGTGACCGAGATGGGCGCTTTACCTCGAAGGATTGGAGATTAGTTCATCAGATGTTTGGCACGAAGTTAGCATTCAGTACGGCCTTTCACCCGCAAACGGATGGCCAAACTGAACGAACCAACTGAACGATGGAGGATATGCTCCGTATGTGCGCCCTGGACTTCGGTAAGAATTGGGAAGAGCATCTTGTTATGGTGGAGTTTGCTTATAATAATAGCCATCAAGCGAGTATAGGCATGGCCCCATTTGAAGCGCTGTATGGTCGTAAGTGTCGTACACCGCTAGCTTGGGCAGAAACTGGCGAGACCAAACTTTTAGGCAAAAAGGAGGTGAAGGATGCTACCTCAACAATACGCTCTATTCGAGAGAGGCTCCTAATAGCCCAGGATCGGCAAGCCAAGTATTATAATGCTAAGCACCGGAACGTGGAGTTCGCGGTGGGTGACTGGGTCTATTTAAAGATTAAGTCCTTCAAAGGCGTATCTCGGATTCGGCGTTTGAAAAAGCTTAGTCCGCGATACCTTGGTCCATTTGAAGTGGTGGAGCGAGTTGGGGAAGCTGCCTATCAGCTAGCTCTTTCATCGGAATTGAGTGGAGTGCATGATGTGTTTCACATCTCGGTGCTACGCAAAGCAGTCAAGGATCCAGCTCAAGTAATTTACAATGATCGAGTGCCGGTTGAGTATGGGCTAACGACAAAGGTGAAGCCTATACGGACCGAGGATCGAGCCAAGAAACAGTTGCGGAACAAAGTGATCGGGATGGTCAAAGTCCGATGGTACAATTGTGGCCGAGAAGAGCTAACATGGGAGCGCGAGCAGACCATGCGAGCCGAGTTTCCCGAGTTATTTTCGTAACTTGTTCGCTCGTTGTATATGTAATAGAAACATATAAATGTTTTGATATTTTCTCCCTACTGTCTTCAAATTTCGGGACGATATTTTATTAAGGAGGGGAGGATTGTAACACCCCAAAAATCTCAAAATTGGATTTGAGGTGCAGGTTGCTTAACACGGCCTGGGACACGGGCGTGTCCCAGGGCGTATCGGGGGTACACGGCCTGGGACACGGGCGTGTCCCAGGACGTGTTCAGGATAGTCGACGATCGGTGGTCGACGATAGTCGAGCCTGGGACACGGCCTTCGACACGGGCGTGTCCCAGGGCGTGTCACTCAAGAAATTGCCGGATCGAGTCAGAAATGTACACGGCCCGGAACCAAGCCTTGAACACGGCCGTGTCAGATTTGACACGGGCGTGTCCGATGGCGTGTGCCTACCCGTATACTGCTCTGACTGGTTTTAGCGCTCGTTAAGTACCGTGTAACAAGGGTGACACGGGCATGTCACATGGCTGACACGGGCGTGTCAGGTTCGACACGGGCGTGTCGATGCCCGTGTTCTGGTAATTTTCAGTCAGTGCGAGTGCCGCATGTGCCGCTTAAGGGTACACGGCCTGTGACACGGGCGTGTCACAGGCCATGTCGGCCAAAAGAATAATTATTTTGGGCAGATCTTGGCCGTTCATTTTTCCTTAAAGAGGATCCTGTGGCTGGGGCTCATTCCTGGGCTGATAAGGCCGGGAAAGGAGGAGGAAAGGCTCATTTCCAAGTTCATCTTCTCTTTCTAGCTTTAAGAGAGAGGTGAGAGCAAGGTGAGGAAGAAGAAGTGGAATCCGGATGCCGGTGGTGCTACGGTGGTCCAAATCGCGAGCCGAGTTCGGATTTGCGAGGGCAACGCTGCTGCGAAGGCTTTCATCCGTCTCAAATTTCTCTCCAAGGCTCCGAAGCGAATTCCTAGGGTAACAATTTCCTGCTTAGACATGTGAAGTCCTTAATTCCTGCATTGCATAGGGAAAACCCTTCCCCGCGAGTGTGCGGTGGGTTGTGGCGTCCCTTGGGGTAGATTTGTGAAGTCCCCCTTGTTAGAGTCCGGAATTGGAGTACGGATCTAGACATGCTGTGTGAAGCCCATCTGGACATGGTCTGGATTGGTGATGCTTGTTTGCATATCGGAGAAGACTCCGTGATTATTGCTTGTAGGCATGATGGATAAAGTACAGGAGGAAGTCCAGGAAATTATGAGAGTTGGACTCTCTTGTGGCCGTGAGTTGCTACTTTGTGTGAGGTTGAGCCGTTGGGCTGCAACTAGGCAAATGCCTTGGTGGTGAAACGGGCAAGGTGAAGCTGTACCCGCGTCAGTCCAGGCTTGAGTCTGACGATTTGAGCAACGGGCAAGGTGGATCTGTACCCGCGTTATGGTTGTCTAACCTTGGGTGCTTAAGACCCTGTTAGGATCACATAGCGAGAGTCGACGGCCTGTGTGCCGATCAGACTAGAATGCTCATATTGGACAGTTATGTCTAGGACCTCTGAACGGTGGTGTGGCCGTGGAACTACGGAACACCGATAATGTGCCCTGAGTGCACGGAGCGTCGGGCCGTCGTGCCGACGTTTGTGATATGTATTGACAGTGCGTTTGTGCACGTCTTGGATGGCTTATTATACATATACTGAATTGCTATGCAGGGAAGGAATTCCGCTGCCCCGTGCCAGGGGCATGGTTGTTATAATTGGTCAGCTGAATGCTGACCGTTGCCCTATTTGCCACCGCTTGGTGGATTGGTTCTTACAGGTACTGGAGGTGCTTGTCCGAGCGGGACTTAGCGGGCTGAAGCCTAAAGCTGTGTTGCTACACTCGAAGGCATTGTTGTTTCTTTTTGTTCATGTGTGGCCGGCCTGCGTGCCGATGTCTGTAATCCACACTCTTGTTCAGAGAAATAATGTAAGGCCTTAACGCCAAACTCTTTTGATGTTTATGTACATTCCTATGTTATAGTGGACAGTGTTCTTTATCTTGAGTTCAAAGATTCAACCGTGAAACTTCCGCTAGAATGCTCTGTGTTAGGATGCGTGGTTATGATATTAGGTCGTAGCGCCTCCGCCTATTAGTGGAATATGGTGTGGGGCCCCGACCGGACCCTCTATTATATTCTTCTTGACGGGTAGAGGTGTTTGTTGGGTACATTGGAAAATGTGTACCTGATTTGAAGAAGTCCAACTTAGCTCAATGATATACATCAAGGTGTATTTGATGTTGTTTTGAGTTGACATGTGCAGGTGAAGAAGTGTTAAAGAATGCAGAAAAATATTCTAAGTCCATGTGTCGACACCTGAAGAAACAGTGTTGACACTTCAGAATATTTGTGTCAACACTTGAAGGAAGCTGTGTCGACACAGAGAAAGATAGTCGACCACATTTGTGTCGACACTGGCAAGAAGTGTCGACTCACAGGAAGATAGTCGACCACATTTATGTCGACACTGAGAAGCAGTGTCGACTAACTAAAAGATAGTCGACCTCGACACAGAAGGAGATAGTCGACCACATTTGTGTCGACACTGGGAGGCTGTGTCGACACAATGAGACAGAGTCGACACACATTTTGGCAGAAGTTGACAATACTTGTGTCGACACCAGAAGACTGAGTCGACACATTTTGGCAGAGTCAACAATTGATGTGTCGACACCTGAAGGCAGTGTCAATACATACTGAGTTCTGAATCTACAACAACTGTGTCGACACACAAGACTTGTGTCGACACACTGCAAAGTCAAGACCAAGTTATTTTCTGAAGAAAGATGAAGTGTTGAGTCGACATAAAATCTCTATGTCGACTCATTCTCAAAATAACGTTCTAAAGAAGCTGTGTCGACTTAAAGGCAAACTTGTCGACATCATCAAAGGCTGTGTCGACACCAAAGTTACTTGTGTCGACACATATAGACAGTTGGTCTCGACACTTCCTGATAGTCTGTCTCAACACTTTGCTGACCAAGACTAAGGCACAGGATCTGTTTGAAGACTTGACAGCTGTGGGTTGCAGCCAGTTAACTGATGTTGTCAGACTTGTCAGAAGACAGTTATAAACCGGATCAGCCGGTTACCATTAAGAAGGTCTATAAATAGACAGATTCAGAGAGAAGAAAATAGATTGAACCTTGGCAATAAAATTGAGAAATCAAATCAAGAAGGAGTAATACACAAAGAAAGATTTTCATCAGAAGATCTAAGAAGACGATCTCAGGATCAATCTAAGAAGAGTTCTAACAAGAATTCAGAAGTATCATCAAAGGTGTTGGATAAAGAGGGATCCACCCATTTTTGAAGAAGAAGAAGGAAGCCATCAGTGGTTTCTCAAGAAGCTGTTTGGAAATCAACTCAGCTAAGTTCAGATTCAAGAAGCTTTGAAGAAAGCTCAGATTCAGTTGATTACATCAGCTGATTAAGAATTGTCTTGTCCTCTTCTGTCTCAACAAAGGCAAGACATTAAAACTTCTTTTCTAAATTTCTGTAGGATCTGTTTTACACAGATCTGAGTTGTAAGCCTGTGATATAAAGGCTGAGTGTAGGAGAGTTGATCTCTGAGTGGTAGGGCTGTTTGCCTGAGTGTAGGAGAAGGTTCTTCTCTGAGTTGTAGGCCTTGTGGCTAGGCTGAGGTAGAGCTGTTGTGCCTGAGTTGTAGGAACCTATCCAGGTTCTGAGCTGTAGGATCTGAGGATCTGAGAATAGTGGAAGTTTGGCCGAATCTAGCATACTGCTAGATAGGTGAAGGGGGAAAGTGGATGTACCCAAACCTTGGGGAACCACTATAAAACATTGTGCAATCTGTGATGATTAAATTTCTGTGATTGCTGTGCTGGTTGTTTTAATTTTGTGATTGAATTCTACCTAAAAGTATAAACAAGCAATTAGAACCTATTCACCCCCCCTCTAGGTGTTTAGGTTGTCTTGAAAGTAAAACTATCAAGTGGTATCAGAGGGAGGTTCCTCAAAAAGGACTTAACAGTCTGAGGTAGATCTGAAAGGCAGAATCAAGATTCAAGAAGATGGGTTCTGGAGAAAATCACAAGGAGTTAGGGTCAATGAAGTTACCCATCTGCAAGAAGGAAATCTTTGGAATTTGGAAAGAAAGAGTCAGATTATTCATGGAAGCATCTGACCCAAGAATATATATCACAGTTCAGGAAGGACCCTTCATTCCAATGAAGGTATCAGTTCTTGATGCTAATATTAAAACTCCAAAAAGTTATTCTGAAATGACCAAGGATGAAGTCATTTTGGCAACCATGGACAAGAGAGCTCAGAATATTATTGTGAGTGCCATAGATGATTCTACATTTCAGAATCTGATTCACTACAAGACCTCCAAAGAAATGTGGGACACCTTGATTGTCTACATGGAGGGATCTGAAGAAGTAAGACAGGATAGGAAGTCTATGCTCAACCAGGAATATGAAAGTTTTAGACAAGGAAAAACTGATAGCATAACTGAATGCTATAAGAAATTCTATAGAATTGTGAATGAGTTAATGTCCTATGGAAGAGTCTTCAGTACCTATGAACTGAATGACAAATTCTTAAGATCCTTGACAAAGGATTGGGACACAAAGATCTGTGCCATAAGAGAAGTGGCTAAATTGGCAGAGATCTCTCCTCCCACCTTGTTTGGAAAACTGATGTCCTATGAAATGCAAATTATGGTGAGGAAGGAGGAGGAAATGAATTCAAGAGGAGAGCATAGAGAAAAGACTGTGGCATTCAATGTAGAATCCATCTGAAAGAATAGGAGGATATCACCATCCCCACCTAAGGAAATTGCAGAAGTCAGTTCAGAAAATTCAGATAATCAGGGTTCAGAAAGCTGTGATTCAGATGCAGACTTTGCTGCATTCACAAGGCAATTCCAGAGGTTCTTGAAGAAGAAGCAGTGGAAGTCTAAGCCCTCCACTTCACAGCAAGTAGATGACTATTATCAGAAGAAAAGGTCATCAAGGAAAGAAAAGAGCAGATCAAAGCCCAGCAAGGCTACTACTTCAAAGATTGTCTGCTATTGTTGCAATAGACCTGGACATGTAGTGGCTAACTGTCCTGATAAGAGAAAGGAGTCTTCAGACAAGAATAAGACTCATAAAAAGGGCAAGAAGGAGAAATCTTTTGTTGCAAAGAAGGATAAGAGCCTAACAGATCAGTCAACTTCAGAGTCAGAATCTGAAGCAGAAGCATATAATGGACTATATGCTGCATCTGAAGAAGAGGAGTTTCTACAATTGCTAGACTCCATCTATGATCAAGAGGATCATCAGTGCATGGGACAGATGGCAGGATCAGAAGAGGACATATGCCAGAATCAGTCTGGTCCTAATAAGGTACAATGTCCTTCTATGAAATCTGTTTGTAGTACAAGTACAGAATCAGCTACATCTGCATCAAGTGATGTAGATGCATCTGAATCTGAAGGAGATGTCTATCAATTTATAGATAAGTATGGGGACTTGTTGCAGGCCCTCAAGAAAAGCAAGAACCTGGTTAAACTTCAGGCTCATGAAATTGCTAAACTAAGGGTAGCTGCAACTGAGTTAGAGAAAGTAATTGATCAGAAGTTAAATGAAATTGCCAAGCTAAAGAATATAACTATTATTCAGATGGGCACAATTGATTATACCAATGATCAAGTGAAGAGTCTGGAGGCCAGACTAAAAATTGAAAAAGATTTAGTGGCTAGTTACTCTAAGACAAAGTCTGTCTTACCCTTGATAGATGAATTTATGAATCAAAAGGGTAAGGCAGGATTAGGATTCAAAGGTAACTCCAGGGCTGGCCAATTCAAGAGGAAAGGCAAAGCTCCTGTCAAGCCACTGAACTTTTCAGTCCTTATTAAGTTTAGAAAGGTGGAAGTGCCTTCTAACATATATGATCATGAAAATATTCATGGTCATATTAAGTCTAATGTTCTAAAAAACAAGAGTGTAAATGCCAACAGGCCTACCCATGTTCATAAACCAAATGGTTATAAAAAATCAGTGGGTGAAGCTGCTGCAGCACCAGCAATGGACAAAAATTCTTTTGTCAAGGATGTATCTAGAACTAGATATAATAGGTTTGAATGTTGGTGATGTGGCAAGAGAGGCCATTTTGCACTAGACTGCTGGTATAACACAAGTGTTAGAAAGAACAATAGTCTACCTATTAGAAGAGATAATGGTATCTTTGTTTATGCTAACTTGAACCAAAGACCCAAGACTTGCTTGGGTTCTAAGGGAAAGTAAATCTGTGTTGCAGGTGTATCCAAGTAGCCATGCCCCTATATGGTACTTGGATAGTGGTTGTTCCAGGCACATGACTGGAACAAAGGGGCTGTTGAAGGAGTATTCATCTGTCAAAGATGGACCTAAAGTGATCTTTAGTGGATCTGAAAAAGGAGTCATCAAAGGGTTTGGTAATATTTCTTCTAACCTAATTACTATCACCCAAGTGGCTTATGTAAAAGGTTTGAAACATAATCTAATAAGCATAAGTCAGCTGAGTGATTTAGGATATGACATTTCTTTTGTTAAGGATGGATGTCATATCAAAAGGTCAAGTGATCAAGAGATCATTTTGACTGGGTATAGGAAGAGAAATGTATATTGTCTTAATTTTGTATGTGAGAATAAGGCTTCTCCCATCTGTCTTGTAGCTGATGACAATGCTTCTCATTGTGTTAAGTGGCACAAGAGATTGACTCATCTTAACTACAAGACAATTGGCCAACTCTTTATCAAAGAGTTAGTGAGGAATGGTCCTCAAGTTAAGTGTATGAAGGAAGGGAAATGCTCAGCTTGTCAAAAGGGCAAGCAGACAAAATCCTCCTTTCAAAGCCTTGAAAACAAGGATTCTGTGAGGTGCTTATACCTCTTGCATATGGATCTTTTTGGTCCTATGCCAGTTCATAATCTAGGTAGGAAGGTCTACACTTTTGTGGTTGTAGATGACTATTCTAGATTTACATGGGTGTTCTTTCTGAAACAGAAATCTGAAACCTCAAGTGTCTTACTTAATTTTGTAAAGCAAATTCAGAATGAACTGAATAGTACAGTGGTCAAAATCAGAAGTGACCATGGTACTGAGTTTCAATCTGAAAGCATGACAAAGTTATGTGAAGACTTTGGGATTTTCCAAGAGTTCTCCTCACCAAGAACACCTTAGCAAAATGGAATTGCTGAAAGAAAAAATAGAACATTAATTGAAGCTGGTAGAACTCTATTGAGTGACACCTCTCTACCAGAATATTTCTAGGCTGAGGCAGTAAACACTGCTTGTCATGTGATCAATAGGGCTTCTATCACCAAGAGCCACAAAAAGACTCCCTATGAGATTATGAAAGGTAGAAAACCAAATCTATCCTACTTCAGAATCTTTGGTTGCAAATGCTATATACTTAACAATGGTAAGTCATATTTGACTAAGTTTGCTGCCAAATCCCAGGATGGGATATTTGTTGGGTACAGCACAAATAGTAAGGCCTATAGAATCTTCAACTTGACTACTCAAGTTGTTGAAGAATCTGTGCATGTTGTGTTTGATGAAATAAGATTAATCAACTGTGAGTTGTCTTGTAGATCAAATAACTCAACAGGTATAAGCAAAAGAATGGACAAGCTCTCCATTGCTGAAGCTTCATGGGAAGATGGAGTATTGGAAAATGAAGGCTATTGTCCAGGGGGAGTACAAGATTCAATAGAAGATGAAGAAAACCAAGAGGTTCAGCATAATGAAGGAGCTGGAGATGTTCAACCAGAAGGGAATCTTCCTCCAGCTACAAGACATTTAAGAGACCATCCAGCAGATCAGATAATAGGTGATCTAAGATAGGGAGTGCAGACTAGAAGCAGAAGTCAAAGCACAGTTCTGCATTCAAGTTTCCTGTCACAAATGGAGCCTAAGAAGTTTGAAGAAGCCATCCAAGACCAGTACTGGACTGATGCTATGCAAGAGGAGCTGAATCAATTCAGAAGGTGCAATGTCTAGGAGCTTGTTCCTAAACCAAGAGGCCATAATATAATTGGGACAAAATGGATCTATAGGAACAAGTTGGATGAGAGTGGAGTAATAGTGAAAAATAAAGCAAGATTGGTTGCTAAAGGATACAGGCAGGAAGAAGGGATTGACTTTGATCAAACCTTTGCCCCAGTAGCAAGGCTGGAGGCAATAAGAATGTTTCTTGCCTATGCAGCCTATCAAGACTTCAAGGTATACCAGATGGATGTGAAGTCAACATTTCTGAATGGTGATCTTAAAGAAGAAGTATATGTAGAGCAGCCATCAGGTTTTGTAGATCCTCTTAAACCTGATTATGTTTATAAGCTTAGAAAAGCTTTGTATGGGTTAAAGCAAGTCACAAGGGCTTGGTATGAAACCCTGTCTACTTTCCTTATTGAGAATAAATTCTCAAGAGGAAAAATAGACAAAACTCTATTCCTTAGGGAATCCAAAGGCAAGATCATCTTAGTTCAGATCTATGTTGATGACAAAATCTTTGGATCTACTGAAAACAACCTTTGTAAAAAGTTTGCCAAACTTATGCAAGGGAAGTTTGAGATGAGCAGTATGGGGGAACTAAAGTTCTTCTTGGGAATCCAAGTAAGACCGACTGATGATGGCTTGTCCATATCCCAGTCAAAGTTTACCAAAGAATTAATTAAGAAGTATGGTATGGAGTCATCCTCCATCATGAGAACTCCTATGGGAACAAGTATGCCTATATGCAAAGATGATGTAGGTAAACCTGTTGATGAGACTTTGTATAGAGGAATAGTTGGTTCTCTACTATATCTCACAGCTAGTAGACCAGATATTATGTATGCTACATGTGTCTGTGCTAGGTACCAAGCCTGTCCTAAAGAGTCTTATTATACTGCAGTCAAAAGGATTCTGAGATATCTTAAGGGCACACCTAATCTAGGCCTTTGGTACCCTAGGAATAGAGATTTTCTTCTAACAGGTTATTCAGATGCAGACTTTGCAGGCTGTAGAGAGGATAGGAAGAGTACAACAGGTACTTGTCAATTCTTGGGAGGAAGATTGATATCTTGGAGCAGTAAGAAGCATACCAGTGTGGCTATATCTACAGCTGAGTTAGAATATGTTGCTGCTGGCAGCTGCTGTGCACAACTATTGTGGATACAGCATCAGCTTAAAGATTATGGTATTAAAGTAAGGAGAACACCTCTTTTGTGTGATTCTAAGAGTGCAATTTCTATTGCTAATAATCATGTTTCTCATAGTAGAACTAAGCATATAGAAATTAAATACCATTTTCTTAGAGATCATGTAGAAAGAGAAGACATCACATTGGAATTTGTTAAAACAGATTATCAAATAGCAGATGTATTCACTAAACCTCTGGATGAAACAAAATTCAATAAATTTAAAATTGAATTAGGCATGCTGACCATTGATTAGATTATCGACAAACTTACAAGTAACATATTAGATTATCTAATGGTCTCAAGTGGTGTTGACAGAAACAGAAATTGGCTAAGTAAAATAGTGTCGACACATTCAGTGATAATGTGTCGACTCAGTGAAGTAATGTTGACAAGTCAGAAATATTGTGTCGACACAGAGAATATGTGTCGACACTTAAGAATTAAATTGTCGACTTATCCAGGAATGTAGTGTCGACTTCACCAGAATAGTGATGTCGACACTTACAAATTTCGTGTCGACACTTATCCTAAGAGTCGACACAGATTTTCTGATACTCTACTATATCTCTCAGGTGTCGACATATCCACAATTGGTGTCGACACATAGTAGACAGATTTGTTGTCGAGACAATAGAAGTTTGTGTCGACACATTCCATCTGTGTCGACATATATAGACTGTTTTTGCCCGCCTTTTGATCTTCTTTCAATAGAAGGTATAAATAGGTCAAGAACTTATTCAATCAACACGCTTACAAGGTTTTCGAGACTGAAACCCTGTGTCAACTTTCTCTCTCTCTCTCTCTCTCTTCTCTCAAGCTTTCTCACCTGAACAATGGCGCCGAAGATTGAAGACAACGTCAATGAAGGTTATGAGTTGGTAAGGAATGCCTTTGCCGAAGCCCCGACAGATGTTCAGCGAGTTATCACTCTTATTTCCGAATCCGGATTAGAGTTTTTAGTATCTGAACCTTCTAAGATATGGAAGAAGGAGGTGCATGAATTCTTTAACTCTGCATCAATAGGTTCAGATATTTTCAAGATCAAGTCCACTGTTCATGGGTCGCCAGTGAAGATTACCCCAAGAAGTCTAAGGAAGATTCTACATTTACCAATAATTGAGAATGAAGAAGAAGTCCCTGCTTCTAAGTCAAGGGAGACTATCCAATGGTGCGGATTGGATCCCACCCTGAAAATTGGAGCTGCGTTCAACAGGAAAGTGATGAATCAGCAAGGGAAGTTTTTGTCTGAAGTAGTTGGCAAGGTGATTCTGTGCAAACCAGGGGGACATGATAGGATTTTGGCCTATATGTTCTGCCTAATGACCAGAATTGTGTTTACAATTCCAACTGATTGGTCAGCTGTAATCTTTGAAAAGATCAAGGAAGGAATAAAGAAGCCAAATCTGGCTAGAATTATGAGTTTATATCTGAATGGAGTGATCCCTGAGGTAATTCAACACCTGCCAGGAACAAAGATCAATCACATGAGAAAGATGGACATGAGATTGTTTTTTAGGTGGGATAGGGTGCTGTCTAAGGATATGCCTGATGAGAGCAGGCAGGACACCCCAGTGAAATCCACTTCTCATGCTCAAGATACTGAGCAGCTTCAAGAAGAACAAGAGAGGAAGCAGGATGAAGATCACCCTGCGTCTACTCCAGCCCAGTAAGACACTATACCTGCACAGATGCAGGGGGAGCAAGCTCATTCTCCTGCCCAGAATGAATCTACTCCTGACCAGGTACAGTTGCAGGGGGAGCTGGTGTATTTTCTTATAAAAGACATTTCTAATATTTCAATTTCTGCACAGGTGCAAGGGGAGCAAGTGTACTCACCTGCCCAGGACATTACCAATACTGAACAAGTACAGGGGGAGAAGATGTCAGACCCAGTGCAAGAGGAAGTACAAATTGATATCTCCAAAGATCTGAATATAGAAGATCTAATTGATACATTTTATGTTCAAGCTTAGAAGGAATATACTCTAGATGAGTTATTTCCTAATGTTGATATTGCTACAGATAGAGTAGAAGAGGGGCAAGATATTGAGAAGGCCCTTGACTTGGAGATAGAAATTGAGAAGGAGCAAGTAGTTGAGGAGGAGTCTGTACATGTTGAGGCTGAACAACATGGCACTGAGATAGATATTCATCCACCTCCTCAAGAAAGAGTTCAAATTGATAGTTCATCTGAATCTGAGACTGAAGAAGCCAGAATGGCTAAGAAGAGAAAACTTGTTGTCTTCAAGAGAAGGAGCAATGGTTATAAGCAGGCTCTACAGACTACAACTCAACAATCCCATTCTGAGTTTAATTATAACAAGTTTATGGTTGATTTGCAAGTAAAGCTAGATGAGCATAGATTGGCAGTTGAAAAATATGTTGATGAGAGCAATAAGTCCCTTCAATTTGACTTGGCTCAGGATATAAAGTCAATTCGATTTGAAGTCAATATGCATAAGAAGGAGATGACAGATTGCTTCCATAAGGGAGGTAATGCTGTGGTGTATTTGGCTAAACAACAGCAGTCCATCATCCCTAAAGTGGATGATATTGTTTTAAAGCAAAGTTATGTTTTAGAGAATCAGCTGAGGGTGAATGACAATTTAACTGAATCTCATCAAGAAATTATTGATGAATTAAAAAAGACTACTCCAGAGCTGACTGAAGCTAGAGCAAAGGAGATGGAAGAATTTGATAAGAAACTTCAAGATGCTATTGAATCAGTTAAAACTGCTATCACTACCTCTCAAAAGGACATATCAGACAAGCTTCAAAAGTTAAAACCATTTTTTAAAGAGGGTGTGAATTATCTGGATGGCCAGATCAGATTTCAGAAGGAAGATCTAAGAGATCATATTACCAGAGAAGCCATAAAGGGGGAGAGGTTGTTAGTTCATGCTGGCTCAGAGCACACCAAATGGGTGATAAATAGTATTCGAGCCACATTGGGATATCCACCTTTGTGTGATGATGCTATGGTGGCTGAGTCAAGAATATAAACAGGTCTACTTGAAGGCAATCAAGAAATATTATACTAACTGCATGGAAGGCTGTAAAGGACAAAGAACATGAAAGAGGAAAGTGGTATAATGAAATAGAATGGCAAAAATTTGAAGCTAGGCAGGAATCCATAGTATAGTTCAGGAGAAAAGCCAAGATGGGAAGGCTGCCACCAGATGCTCAGGAGCCAAGCAAGTACTTTCCAAAGCCCTTTCATTACTTTGAAAGGCAAAGGCTCAAGGAAGAAGCACAGAAGAAAGCTGAGCTAAAAGGCAAGAAGCCAGCTGAAGTTGCTGAAGCTCCTGTGAAGGCTCAAATCCAATCTGGCAAAGGAATTGTCATAAAAGAGCCTGATCAGTCTTAGTTTTAAGTTCTTTCAAATGTGTTTTGTAATGCTGTGTTTAATCTTTCAATGTAAACAACTGTAATCAAACATTACCAAGTTATAAACAAAATTTTGTTTGGAATCACATATTCATGTTCACTCTGTGTTGAATTGTTAATGTTTTGTTTATAAAGTATTCCTGTAATGTCATACATCATCATTTTTTTATATAAATGGTGTATATCATTGGCTCTAAGGGTTATGACTTCTCCAAATAGGGGGAGATTGTTGGGTACATTGGAAAATGTGTACCTGATTTGAAGAAGTCCAACTTAGCTCAATAATATACATCAAGGTGTATTTGATGTTGTTTTGAGTTGACATGTGCAGGTGAAGAAGTGTTAAAGAATGAAGAAAAATATTCTAAGTCCATGTGTCGACACCTGAAGAAACAAGTGTTGACACTTCAGAATATTTGTGTCGACACTTGAAGGAAGCTGTGTCGACACAGAGAAAAATAGTCGACGACATTTGTGTCAACACTGGGAAGAAGTGTCGACTCACAGGAAGATAGTCGACCACATTTATGTCGACACTGGGATGCAGTGTCGACTAACTAAAAGATAGTCGACCTCGACACAGAAGGAGATAGTCGACCACATTTGTGTCGACACTGGGAGGCTGTGTCGACACAATGAGACAGAGTCGACACACATTTTGGCAGAAGTTGACAATACTTATGTCGACACCAGAAGACTGAGTCGACACATTTTGGCAGAGTCAACAATTGATGTGTCGACACCTGAAGGCAGTGTCGACACATACTGAGTTCTGAATCTACAACAACTGTGTCGACACACAGGACTTGTGTCGACACACTGCAAAGTCAAGACCAAGTTATTTTCTGAAGAAAGATGAAGTGTTGAGTCGACATAAATTCTCTGTGTCGACTCATTCTCAAAATAAAGTTCTGAAGAAGCTGTGTCGACTTAAAGGCAAACTTGTCGACATCATCAAAGGCTGTGTCGACACCAAAGTTACTTGTGTCGACACATATAGACAGTTGGTCTCGACACTTCCTGACAGTGTCACAACCCGCATTTTCTCCGAATTAAGAATTATCAGAGTAAGAGAAAACATGCGTCATGATGCCACGTCAAGCAGGGGATAACTGCTGACGCTCAGACAAATCCAACTACAATCTTTATGCAAGGAAATCATGTGCTTAATGAATAGAAAAATCAGTTATGTTTATAGTCCGTATCCCTCGGCTCAGTGGATCATCTAGTCCACAAAAGAAAACCATATTTAAACGCTGCGAAAAAATACTTTGATTAGGTTTTACACCCTAAAGAGCGCATAAGGGTCCCAAGAGAACCACTCATACTATGCAAGACACTACACTTAGTTTATATAGTATATATAAAAAAATGGTTTTCGTACGTGATTTGGAAAGTAGTGATTAAGTTTACAAAACATGCTGATCATGAGTTTCATTTATAATAGTAATTATAGTTTAAAAATAACTAGCAACCTAGCATAAAACCTTCTCAAAGCAAGTAGACTATCTCCAGAAAATAAATGGTAGCAGCAATAGTATATATCTAGTACAAGGTAAAAACTACTAGTGGGCGCCAACAACCTGACACGAACCCACCAGCACACATATATGTCTGTAAGAAAGTACTGAAAACAACCTCACAAACAAGGTAAACAGAACTCCAAAGGTCCGGAAGTCCACCAACAACACCACCTCCAACTAGCCACCAGACTGGCTACAGCTCAGAACCTGGGGTATTCCAAAAGAAAACAGAATACCTCAGCAAGCAAAAATCAAGGTAAAACTGCATGAAAGAGTCAACCAAAGGATAAAATAACAGAAAACATGCAGTAGAAAGAGTCACAACTGTCCAAACAGGACCACAAGAAATGCACAACGTGCAAAGAAACAGCAACGATCCAGCCCAGGAACCACATCCTGCAGGGCCTACTAGGCTACCAAGAGCCAGAATGCTGCAAACTACCAAAGAAGAAACTTCTAACACCCTAATCTGCGGGAAGTGATAGTAGCAAAAACAACAACGAGGAATCGGATCGAAGGCAAACGCAGTCCCCCAATCCAAAATGTCCAAGTCAAAAGCTCGAGGGTCAACACGTGAAAACACAAGGGACCTTCCACCCGACATGCCCAGCCCGTACCTGGAGCAAGAAATCCATGGGTGGCCTTGGCTATATCACACAACTCCACCCCCATAAAGAGCTACAACCACCACTACTATTCACGACCCACGATTCGGCCTTTAGGAAAAATAAAGAAAACGGCCGACAAGGAAAACCCAGAAATACAACTGGAAAATCCACTCGGAAACGAAATACTAGGTAAAGGAAGAGTGTTGAAATAAACCAACACGACTAGGCGTTGAGTGAAACGCACTCAGCGCCTACCTAAACTTTGGCGTTGAGTGAGCTAGCCTCACTCACCGCCAAAATTATACCACTACCCACAAGCCCACTAAAGAATGCGGAGCTCGACGACAGTCGAACGACCAAGGCAGAAGATCCAGAACTCGAGTAGTTGCTTGCCACTTGAGTATCTAAACTCCCGCACTCGAAACCATCTAAATTCGCTTATCAACAGAAAATGTACAAAGCGCACGATCAGTGTCGCACGATCAGTGGTCGTGCGCACTCATCGGCTGATGATCGTGCGAAACGAACCTGGAAAACCTGACAGAAAACCTAGCAACTGCGCACGATTAGTGTCGCACGATCAGTGGTCGTGCGCACTGATGTCAGCGCTCGTGCGATTGCCCGAGACAGAACTTTGGAAACTGAAGTTTATACGCGCACGAACAGAGGCACACGACCAGTGGTCGTGCGCCCTAAAGGTTGATGACCGTGCGCGGTCAACCTGCACCGTTTGGAATTTCCCGAACGACACCGGAACGCGCACACGACTCACGCCACTGCAGTAGCAGTAGACAACTCTCAAGGCCGCACGCTACTACCATTCAAACTATGCCTAACCATTCGAATAATACCTTAACGAAGGAAATTGGCAACCACACCCCCCCTCCTAACTTTCCCTCTCGGCTATACCCGAACCAGAGCAACATTCAAAAATAAAGGAAAACAACGGCTCCACGCCGACAATTTGGATTCCAAACATCACAATATAGGGGGGGTTTCAGTAGGAAGAACTAAGCCCTATAGTTAGCAAAAAAAATGAGAACAACAAGGCCTCTAACCTGGGCTAACCGAGATTTCAATTTCAGCAAATAAATTCAAAGAAAACACTTGGCAAGGGCAAGAATACCACTTGCCTCAAATCTCAGCGAAGCTTTGGACTGCTTTCCTCCTCTTCGCACGGATCAAAATGGCCGCAACACCGAGAACAAAGATTTGGCCATTAATGGCGGAAAACTTCCAAAACCGAAAATTCCAATCCTTCCAAAACTCCACGAAAATCGAATTTCTTACCGCAGGAATGAAGGTCTCGACGAGAGCAATCCGTATCCACTCTCGGAATCGAATTCCGTCCACAAACGCTCCGGGAATCGGCGTCCGAAGGAAAGGCTCGGCGGTTACTCGTTTCTCTCGTACAAGGCCGGCGGTTTTCTATCGTGAAGAAGATGAAGATCGGCTCCTATCATTCTAATACTATATATATATATAATTATATAATTATATTATTAATTACAAAGTACATAAAGCACCAAATCGACTCGAAAACCGATTCACCTCGGAATTCGACGAAATTCGCACCGTAGCTAAATATCCACGCTACGAACACAATGGCGAAGTCGAAATTAACTTTCGACGAACAGAACTCGAGTTACACCCAAACGAAGCCAAACACAAACATCCCCCCGAGAGGCCTCACCGGTCACCAAAACGACTCGGTTTGCTAGGGAGATCTTGCCAACAGGCTACCAAACAGGGCACTCAGTTCTAAGGAGCTAAACCATACTCCACACATGGCACAAGCCACGGAAACGCGTCATCGTAACTCCAACCGAGAATAAAAATAATCGCTGAACAAAAAAACGGGGCGTTACAGTCACTCCCCCTAAAAGAAAGTTTCGTCCCGAAACTTTACGCACAACCCTCCTACAAAAGAAGGACAAGTAACAAACAGAAGTTACAAAGGGAAACATACCGATCAAATCAGAGAAACAGGTGAGGGTACGCCCTTCTCATGGCCGACTCTAGCTCCCAAGTCGCGCTCTCCAAATCCTGATTCTTCCATAGAATTTTCACCATCGGTATGGACTTCTTTCGCAGCACACGCTCCTGAGTATCCAAAATACGAACTGGCACCTCAACGAAAGAGAGGTTGGGCTCTAACTGGGGCACAACATCCAAGAGTTGCCCACTGCTGCGCACACACTTCCGCAATTGGCTAACGTGAAAAACATTATGAACACCAGGGAAGTTCGCTGGCAAATCCAGTCTATAAGCAGACACACCAATCCGCTCCAAAACCTCAAACGGGCCCACATACCTTGGGTCCAATTTCCGGTTTTTACCAAATCTCTTTACACCAACCATTGGAGAAACCTTGAGGTATACATGATCCCCTACTAAAAACTCCAAGGCAGACCTACGCCGATTGGCGTTCTTTTCATACCTCTCCTGGGCTAAACGAAGCTTCTCCCGAATAAGCTTCACGGTGACTTCCATCTCTTCCAGAGCATCAGGACCCAACAAAGGCTTCTCACCAGCCTCAGCCCAAAAGAACGGAGTCCTACAGCGCCTCCCATACAAAGCTTCAAACAGAGCCATCTGCAAGCTTTCCTGATAACTGTTATTATAAGCAAATTCCATGAGTCGCAGACGCTCATCCCACGCTCCACCGTGGTCTAAAATATAGCACCGGATCATATCCTCAACAATCTGATTGACCCGCTACGTCTGCCCATTGGTCTGAGGGTGGTACGCAGTAGAATACCTCAGATCCGTACCCAAACCCTCCTGCAGACTCTGCCAAAAACGAGAAGTAAACCGGGAGTCTCGATCAGAAATGATGCTAACCGGCACACCGTGGAGTCGGATGACTTCATTCAAGTACAACTCCGCTATCTTCTTCATCGGGTAATCAATCTTATAAGGCACGAAGTGAGCACACTTCGTCAATCTATCCACTAAAACCCAAACAGAATCAAATCCTCTCGGGGATTTTGGCAAACCCGTAATGAAGTCCATTGATATACTCTCCCACTTCCAAGTCGGGATATCTAGCGGAGTCAACTTACCACCGGGCCTTCCATGATCGGCCTTCACACGCTTGCAAGTGTGACACTTAGCAACATATCGGGCTATATCTCCTTTCATACCATTCCACCAAGCAATTTGCCTTAAGTCACGGTACATCTTCGTAGATCCTGGATGGTAGGCAACGCTGGAACCATGTGCCTCACTGCAAATCATACTCTTAATGTCCCCAATAGCGGGAACGCAAAACCTGCCACGGTACTTCAAAGTACCCGCACCATCGATAGTAAAGTCGGGCAACTCACCCTTCTCAGTCCTGGTGAAAAGGTGCATAAGATCGGGATCGTCCTTCTGGTGCAGCCTAGTCAAAGAAATCCAGGACGGCTCTGCCACTGACAAGGCACTCTGCAAACTACAGCATCCCACTGAAATATCCATAAGGAGGAACTCCTCCACTAAACGATCGGCGGTGAGGTTAAAGATCTTTCCCGTCTTTCGGCTCAGGGCGTCGGCCACCACGTTGGCCTTGCCCGGATGATACTGGATTTCCACATCATAATCCGCCACATACTCAAGCCACCGCCGCTGACGCAGATTCAACTCCTTCTGCGTGAACACGTACTTCAGGCTCTTATGGTCAGTAAAAATCTTGCACTGAGCCCCATAAAGTAAGTGCCTCCACAACTTCAACGCATAGATAACCGCTGCAAACTCAAGGTCATGCGTAGGATAATTCCGCTCATGAGTTTTCAACTGCCTTGACCCATAAGAAATTACTTTTCCATCCTGCATTAATACGCATCCCAGTCCTATATGCGAAGCATCCACATACACATCATAATCCACGCCCTCAGTAGGAAGGGTCAGAACGGGAGCAGTACACAATCTCCTCTTTAACTCCTGAAAAGCTTCTTCGCACTTCTCGCTCCAAACAAATGCCACATTCTTCTGAGTCAGCTTGGTCAACGGTGCGGCTAGAGAAGAGAAACCCTCCACGAATCTCCTGTAATAGCCAGCCAACCCTAAGAAACTTCTGATCTCCTTAGGAGTATTCGGCCTACTCCAATCCGTCACTACTGCAATCTTTTCTGGGTCAACCGAGATCCCATCCTTGTTCACCACGTGGCCTAGAAAAGAAACCTGAGGCAACCAAAATTCGCACTTGCTCAACTTGGCGAATAACTTGTGGCTCCTCAACTCTGATAGGACCAAACGCAAATGCTGCTCGTGCTCCTCAGCACTGCGAGAATAAACCAACACGTCATCAATGAAGACCACAACGAACTTGTCTAGGAAATCCTTGAACACCCTGTTCATCATATCCATGAAGGCTGATGGTGCGTTGGTCAGACCAAACGACATCACCAAAAACTCAAAGTGCCCATGCCTCGACCTAAACGCAGTCCGTGGAATATCTGCCTCACGGATCCTGAGCTGATGATAGCCCAAACGAAGATCGATCTTGGAGAACACCGAGCTACCACGCAACTGGTCAAATAAATCATCGATCCTCGGCAGAGGGTACCTGTTCTTGATAGTGACCTTGTTCAATTCTCTATAGTCGATGCAGAGCCGCATCGACCCATCTTTCTTCTTTACGAACAAAACAGGAGCACCCCAAGGCGACGAACTCTGCCTAATAAACCCCTTAGCTAACAGCTCATCCAACTGAACTCGCAACTCCTCTAACTCACGAGGGGCCATCCGGTACGGCGCCTTAGCAATAGGACGCGTACCCGGCTCTAAATCGATCACAAACTCAACATCCCGATCAGGAGGAAGACCAGGAAGATCATCAGGAAAAACATCGGCGAAACCACGAACAATAGGAATCTCTTCCAAGCGTGGCACGCTAACAGCGGCTCCAACCGCCGAGACTAAACAAACACAACAATTAGAATGAAACAATCTCTGAGCATATACCGCAGAGATGACAGGAAAATCCTGACACAGAGCAGCATACACGCTGCCGGGCTGACCGTCGTCCCTGATGAAGTCCAAGCGCTTTCCTTTGCACTGAATGACCGCATCATACCGAGAGAGCCAGTCCATGCCCAAAATGACATCGAAGTCCTCCAGATCAATCATTTTCAGGTCCGCCTTCGCAAGAAAGTTCCCCAACAAAACCGGGCAATCCAAAATGCCCAAATCTGACAACACAGATTCACTAGAAGGAAACTTGACACAGAAGGAATCCCGAACACGATCTAGAGTCAATCGATGACGCTCTACAAAGGCTCTAGCCACGAACGAGTGGGTAGCGCCGGAGTCAAACAGAACACGCGCCCAACGGTTCTTCACCTTAAACTTCCCTATAGGAACACACAAACTAAGGAATTACCATAGCAATACCGAAACACCTAGAACAAAGATTTGGCCATTAATGGCGGAAAACTTCCAAAACCGAAAATTCCAATCCTTCCAAAACTCCACGAAAATCGAATTTCTTACCGCAGGAATGAAGGTCTCGACGAGAGCAATCCGTATCCACTCTCGGAATCGAATTCCGTCCATAAACGCTCCGGGAATCGGCGTCCGAAGGGAAGGCTCAGCGGTTACTCGTTTCTCTCGTACAAGGCCGGCGGTTTTCTATCGTGAAGAAGATGAAGATCGGCTCCTATCATTCTAATACTATATATATATATATAATTATATAATTATATTATTAATTACAAAATTACATAAAGCACCAAATCGACTCGAAAACCGATTCACCTCGGAATTCGACGAAATTCGCACCGTAGCTAAATATCCACGCTACGAACACAATGGCGAAGTCAAAATTAACTTTCGACGAACAGAACTCGAGTTACACCCAAACGAAGCCAAACACAAACATCCCCCGAGAGGCCTCACCGGTCACCAAAACGACTCGGTTTGCTAGGGAGATCTTGCCAACATGCTACCAAACAGGGCACTCAGTTCTAAGGAGCTAAACCATACTCCACACATGGCACAAGCCACGGAAACGCGTCATCGTAACGCCAACCGAGAATAAAAATAATCGCTGAACAAAAAAACGGGGCGTTACAGACAGTCTGTCTAAACACTTTGCTGACCAAGACTAAGGCACAGGATTTGTTTGAAGACTTGACAGCTGTGGGTTGCAGCCAGTTAACTGATGTTGTTAGACTTGTCAGAAGACAATTATAAACCGGATCAGCCGGTTACCATTAAGAAGGTCTATAAAAAGACAGATTTAGAGAGAAGAAAACAGATTGAACATTGGCAATAAAATTGAGAAATCAAATCAAGAAGGAGTAATACACAAAAGAAGATCTTCATCAGAAGATCTAAGAAGACGATCACAGGATCGATCTAAGAAGAGTTCTAACAAGAATTCAGAAGTATCATCAAAGGTGTTGGATAGAGAGGGATCCACCCATTTTTGAAGAAGAAGAAGGAAGCCATCAGTGGTTTCTCAAGAAGCTATTTGGAAATCAACTCAGCTAAGTTCAGATTCAAGAAGCTTTGAAGAAAGCTCAGATTCAGTTAATTTCATCAGTTGATCAAGAATTGCCTTGTCCTCTTCTCTCTCAACAAAGGCAAGACATTAAAACTTCTTTTCTAAATTTCTGTAGGATCTGTTTTACACAGATCTGAGTTGTAAGCCTGTGATATAAAGGCTGAGTGTAGGAGAGTTGATCTCTGAGTGGTAGGGCTATTTGCCTGAGTGTAGGAGAAGGTTCTTCTCTGAGTTGTAGGCCTTGTGGCTAGACTGAGGTAGGGCTGTTGTGCCTGAGTTGTAGGAACCTATCCAGGTTCTGAGCTGTAGGATCTGAGGATCTGAGAATAGTGGAAGTTTGGACGAATCTAGCATACTGCTAGATAGGTGAAGGGGGAAAGTGGATGTACCCAAACCTTGGGGAACCACTATAAAACATTGTGCAATCTGTGATGATTAAATTTCTGTGATTGCTGGGCTGGTTGTTTTAATTTTTTGATTGAATTCTGCCTAAAAGTATAAATAAGCAATTAGAACCTATTCACCCCCCCTCTAGGTGTTTAGGTTGTCTTGAAAGTAAAACTATCAGTGTTATAACTATTATCGTATTTTGTAGTTTATAATGTACAAATCATGTCTTATTAGTTTATTTTTTATCGTTTTTATGTAAATATTATTGCCACTAACATTTTCTTGTCTTTTACAGGTTTCCAGAAGTTTGTCCAAAAATGATGTGTCACGCCCCTATCACACCCTCCCTGGGCGTGACCTAGGACATGTCGCCCGATCCCGATGAATCCTGATGATAGAGACAGAATAACAGGAAATACGTTTGTCACACCCCCTGACATGCCCTACCAGGGTGTGTCTCAGGGCGTGACATGGGGCGTGTCATTCTCTGCCCGAAGCCTGCCTCCGCATTAAATGCAATTTTGACTCAACACGCCAACAGTACTGTCACGCCCCCCGTCACGGGCATGACATAGAGCGTGACCCCCTCTTTTTCCGATGACTGATGAATTTCCGACCAATGATTTCGACACGACATGCGTGTCACGCCCACCCTATACGGGCGTGACCTAGGGCGTGTCCACCGACGTATAGAAGCAATCATCCTTCCCGCCAGAATCCAGAGCCTGAGGTCAACCACGTACCTGTCACGCCCCCTGACCAACCCCCCCTAGGACGTGTCGAAGGGCGTGACCAACCCATGAACTTTTCCTATAAATTCAGACCCCCCCTTTCATTTTAGAAAGCTTGGGTTGAGAGGGTAGGTGTTGCCCCATTGTTTCTTGTTCTTTTTTAGTGTTCTTCTCTCTCTCTCTCTTTCTCTTTTTGTGTTTTCCATTAACCCTAGTTTAGTTTTAGCCTTTCTAATAGCTTTTATTGTAATTTATGCACTTGTTTTAGTTGATAATTGTTGGGCTAGAATAGAATTTTAATTTCATGCAAGTGTAATTTTTCATTTCAAGTAGTGTAGCTCTCTTTCATTATTAATAAAAGTGCTCTTTTCTTACTTGTGTTCTTATTATGCTTTACTACTCATCCCCCCTCCTCCACTCCTTTATGATTAACTAATTCTCCTTGTACTCGATCTTGATGATCCGATGTTTGAGTGATTAAGTTATGATACTTTAATTCTACCTTTTGTTTTTAGGGTTTTAGACCTTGAATGACTCTTGAATTATCTTGGGTTGGAGATATATCATCGATATATATTCTCCACCTTTGCTTTCATTCTTGGCTAGCCGAGAGGCCGATAGTTTGAAGTGAGCGCTAAAGATTAAAGGGAGTTGTACGCACCCCTCGAGAGAGGCAGACGTCAAAATCTCCCGGATTGGAGTAAAATCCAATAGTGGGGTTCACCGCGTAAAGCAAGCTTTAGGCCTCTGATTTAGACGAGAGTCAGTCGGACCTTCCTAAACTCAGTTGGGCACGACATAGAGAAAAGGATGTTCAAGCTTTAGGAACCTCCACGGTCAAGGACCTTTACCCTATTAAGTTTAGGTTTTTATTGCATTTCTTAATCGACTTTTGCCGAGGTGATTCTTGATGGAGTGCATTTCAATCTCATAGTTTCAACCCTTCATTGTAATTGCTTCTAATAGCTCTTTGATTAACTGCAGAACTTCTCTTTCTAGCATAGTTTTATTTCCTTAATTGCAATTAGTTTCTCTAAACCCTAGATTTTCCGTAGATAAAATAATAGTCTTTGTGTGAGTAAGTGTACTCAACAGTTCCCGGATTTCAACACTACACTTGTATCCCCTAGCTACAGTTTGATATGTATACTTGCCTCATTGGATTGCTAGTTCGGTTGCTTTTATTTTCTTCAAAACATAGCGATCACCAAGTTTTTGGCGCCGTTGTCGAGGAGCAACTTTCGTTGATATATTGAAAACACGAACCTATTAATTTTATCTCTTCTCTTTCTCATCCTTTTTCTTAAAAATTTTAAAATCAAATTTTTTTTTAATACCGCTCTTAATAGTAACCCACTTCACAATTTTTCTACACCACCTAATTCTCTCGGAAAGGGTAAAGCAGCTTTAAGTGCCTCTATCTTGTATAGTACCTTGCGAACCCTTCACCGGGTAGTCCTTGGGAAGTTCGGCAGTTAATCTATTAAAAAAATCTATTTCAAAAAAAAAATCTAGCTTTTCTTTCTAGTTTATTTTATTTCTCTTTCTTCTCTTCTCTTCTTTTAGTGCATGACCCACGGGAGTCTGTCGGTTATTTTGGACATGGACAACGAAATTAAGCGTACTCTTCAGAGAAGATCGCGATTTCAAGGTCCTATGATCCAAGTGTCGGTTGAGGACTACGAGTCATTCTCTACTCTAAGAATGGAAGAACCCAACGTAGATGAAGCCTTGCAAAGGACTATGTCCTATTATGCACGACCGAATCTCGAGGGAACAGAATCAAGCATAGTCCACCCTGCTATAGCAAATAATAACTTCGAATTAAAGCCTAGCATAATTCAAATGGTGCAGCAGTATGTGCAATTTGATGGACTTCAAGATGAAGATCCGAACGCACATATAGCAAGCTTTCTTGAAATTTATGACACCTTCAAGATAAATTGTGTCATAAATGATGCAATCAGGCTAAGACTCTTCCCCTTCTCTCTAAGAACTAAGGCTAAGCAGTGGCTGAACACTCTATCTAAAAATTGCACAACCACCTGTAATGAATTAACTGAAAATTTTTTGGCGAAGTATTTTCCTCCAGCTAAAACTGCAAAACTTAGGAACAACATTTCCGCTTTTGGACAAATAGACTCTGAAACCTTATACGAAACCTGGGAAAGATTTAAAGAATTATTAAGACGATACCCACATCATGCGCTGCTTGTATGGTTATAAGTGCACGCGTTCTATAATGGGCTAAATCAAACTACTAAGCAAATGATAAACGTAGCTTCTGGCGGTACTTTAAATCAGAAGACCCCGAAAGCAGCTCTTGATCTTTTCGAGGACATGGCCATGAACACTTATCAGTGGAATGTGCCTAGGTCCCTCAAAAACAAAGCTGCAGGTATCTTTGAAGTGGACAACATCTTCCAGCTCGCTCTACAAGTTGAAATATTAAGCAAAAAGATAACAGAGATGACTGCTGCCTCCGCCCATCATGTATGGGAATCTGCAACTCCTGCCCCAGAATAATTAGATTTTGTTAACAATATGCTTGGAAATTCTTTTAATAATTTTTCTGCTGCGAATTTTCATCCTCCTGGTTTTAATTTTCCGAATAATTATAATCCTGCTTTAAGAAATCACCCGAATTTTTCGTGGAGTAATCCATCGAACGCGATGCGCCCGCCACCTCAAAATGATTTTTCTGCACCACCTCTACCTCTTCAAAATTATCCAAAACCTCCAAGATGTGAGGAGTTACTTTCAAAATATATCGCCACAAATGACGCTACGATAAGAACCTAAGTTGGAAGCGTTAAAAGTCTTGAAAATCAAGTTGGACAGCTCGTTAAAATTATTTCTGAGCGACCTGCAGAGTCTCTTCCTTCCAATACCGAGCCCAACCCGAGAGAGCAAGAGAAATCTATAACTCTTTGGAGTAGGAAGTAAGTTCCTGGTATGGTAAGTGAAGAGCCCGAGGCAAGCTCTGCCCCCGCTTTAAAAAATAAAAGTTTTGCCCCCGTTATAAAAATTTCACCCTCTGCTGAAGAAGTTATCACCCCCGTTTTAGAAAAAGATCTCAGTCCACTACCCATATTTAAAAATAATCAAAATCCACCTTACCCTTCCGAACTTAATAAACAACGTCAGGACGATCAATACTCCCGTTTCTTAGAGATGTTTAAGCAAATCCACATAAATCTGCCATTCCTTGAAGCGATTTCCTAGATGCCGAAGTACGCCAAGTACCTTAAGGGCCTCCTGCCCAACAAGAAGAAGTTAGAGAAGCTTTTGCACGTCACGTTAAACGCCGAGTGCTCTGTGGTTTTTACAAACGGCTTACCAAAGAAAATCAGTGACCCGGGTAGTTTTTCTATTCCATGTGTCTTTGGTAATCTTTTTGTCAACAATGCATTAGCCGACTTAGGTACGACTATTAACCTGATTCCCCTCTCGTTTTTTAAGAAGTTAGGAATTGGTAGCCTCAACCCCATATGCATGAGTATCCAGCTCGCCGACAAATCCGTCAAGTACCCATTAGGAATCAAGGAGGATGTCGTAGTTAAAGTCGATAAGTTCATCTTCCCGGTGGACTTTGTCATTTTGGACATCGAAGAAGACGTCGAGGTTCCCCTAATCCTTGGCCGACCCTTCCTTTCCACCTCCCAAGCTATCATTGGCGTAAGCAAGGGTAAGCTCTTCCTTCGAGTTGGCGACGACGAAGTCACTTTCTCTATCACACCTTCGATGAAAAACACCTTAGCAAATGATGACTCCTGCTTTTTCGTAGATGGCGTGAGTGATGAATCCTCCCAATTCCTCTCTAATTTTGAAAAAGAATTTTCTGCTTTTTGTTCCTCCTCTTCTCTTCCAACTGAATCACTACACTTAAGTGAAGAAAGTGTAGAATCCTCTTATCTTTTATCTGATTCTGAAAAAGAATTTTCTGATTTTTGTTCCTCTTCTACTCTTCCAACTAAATCGCTGCAAGAAGTCGCCTTGTCCACCAGCTCCACCCCTTTTAATTTTTCGTCTAAAAAGATCTACGAAGATATAGTATTTGAAAAAAAAGAATTTCTCAAACCTCTTATGAAGAATCCCCTAAACTAGAACATAAAGAACTTCCTGAACATCTCAAGTACGCCTTCTTAGAAAAAGACTCCAAGCTGCCAATTATAGTTTCAGCCTACCTAACGGATGTCCAAAATGAAAAACTTCTTTTAGTTTTACGTAAACATCGCCGTGTTATTGCTTGGCAAATTTTCGATATGAAGGGCATAACCCCATCCTTCTGCACTCATAAAATTTTAATGGAAGATAATTCGTGTAACTCCATACAACCTCAGCGCCGCATAAATCCCAACATTAAAGAGGTAGTTTAGGGTGAGGTTATGAAACTCTTAGACGCAGGAATTATCTACCTTATATCCGATAGTAAGTGGGTTAGCCCTGTTCAGGTAGTGCCAAAGAAGGGAGGGATAACTGTAGTTGTAAATGAAAATAATGATTTAATCCCGACACGGACGGTGACGTGGTGGCGCATGTGTATAGATTATCCTAAGTTAAATGATGCCACCCGCAAGGACCACTTTCCCTTACCGTTCATCGATCAGATTTTAGAATAATTATCCGGAGATAGCTTTTATTGTTTTCTCGATGGCCTCTCAGGGTATTTTCAAATCCCCATCTCTCCCGAGGACCAAGAGAAAACTACGTTTACTTGTCCCTTCGTCACATTCGCTTACTGAAGAATGCTATTTGGATTGTGCAATGCGCCAGCTACATTCCAGTGATGTATGCTCGTTATCTTTGACAAGTACCTAGAAAGAATTATGGAGGTATTTATGGACGATTTCTTCGTGTTTGGCGATTCCTTTGATAGTTGTTTGGAAAATTTAGAAAAAGTCTTAGAACGATGCGAAGAGACTAACCTTGCCCTAAATTGGGAAAAATTCCATTTTATGGTGAGGGAAGGGTTAGTTTTTGGTAATAAAATTTCTACGAGAGCTATTGAAGTAGACGTTGCTAAGATAGAAGTTATCGAGAAGCTGCCGCCGCCTACGAACATAAAAGCTATAAGAAGTTTCCTAGGGCATGTTGGCTTTAACAATCGCTTCATAAAGGATTTCTCCAAGATCACCAAGCCTATTACTTCACTCTTAGAAAAAGATGCCCTATTTAGTTTTGATGACTCTTGTTTTTCTGCCTTCGAATTAATTAAAAAAAGTTAATTAACGTCCGGTTTGGGACCTTCCCTTTGAGATAATGTGCGATGCGAGTAGTTTTGCGGTGGGAGCTATATTAGGTCAACGCATATATAAAAACTTCCACCCCATCTATTACGCAAGTAAGACACTCACATCTGTACAGGAAAATTACACCATGACCGAGAAGGAGCTCCTAGCTGTAGTATTCGCTTTTGATAAATTTCGCCCTTATATTACTCTTTCAAAAATTATTGTTTCTACGGACCACTCGACCATCAAATATCTTCTTTACAAAACGGATGCCAAGCCGTGCTGGATTCGCCGGGTCTTACTCCTCCAGGAGTTTGACTTCGAGATCCGTGATAAGCGAGGAGCCGAGAACTTGGCCGCCGACCATCTCTCCCGTCTTGATAACCCTTTTATAGAAAAGTTAGATGAAAAATCTTTTAATGATTATTTTCCTGATGAGAAGCTGCTTTCAATTAACACATCTACTTCTCCTTGGTTCGCACACATCGCCAACTATTTAGTGGCTCGGGTGCTCCCAAAAGAGTTCTCCTCTCAACAAAAGAAGAAATTTTTTCTGAGCTGAAGAACTACTTTTGGAAAGACCCGCATCTTTTCACAATCTATGCGTACCAAGTGATAAGGAGATGTGTTTCTTATGAAAAAAGAGTTGATATTTTAAAACACTTTCATGAAGGTCCGACAGGTGGGCACTATCAAGCTGCTCGCACCCCTCACAAGGTGCTTTGCGCGGGTTTTTACGATAGTTGTCAATGCCCGGGCAACATTTCCAATAAAAATGATATGCCGCAAAATTATTTATTTGAGTGAGAAATTTTCGACCTCTTGGGGATCGATTTTGTTGGCCCCCTTCCTTCTAGCTTCGGAAATAAGTATATTTTAGTTGTCGTTGATTACGTTTTGCATTGGGCTAAATCCCAAGCTCTTCCTACGAACGACTCTCAAGTTGTAGTTACCTTTTTGAAAAAATTATTTGCTCGATTCGGTACGCCGCGAGCCATCGTTAGTGACAGGGGTTCCCATTTCTGTAACGCACAGTTTTCAAAAATCCTTACTAAATATGGCGTTACACATAAGAATTCAACTTCCTACCACTGTAACATCCCCTTTCCGGCTAGACCCCTAGGAGTTGGTTGGTCGTGACAGAACGCTAGGAAGCCCAAAAAATTGAAATACATCAACCGAGATTTCAAATCACGGGTTGGTCACGCCCGTGACCGTCCTGTCACGCCCGTGACCTAGGGCGTGACTCCTTCGACGATCGTCGATCTCAGGGAGATGATCGTTGGGCACATAATTTTTAACCCGGGCCAGTCACGCCCGTGACCTATGTGTCACGCCCGTGACCTAGGGCGTGACCCCTTCGACGATCGTCGATCTCAGCGGGACGATCGTCGAAGCGCAGAATTTGCGTCATGGCCCTGTCATGCCCGTGACCCAAGTGTCACGCCCGTGACCAGGGGCGTGACCCCCTTCGGCGATCGTCGATCTCAGCGAGACGATCGCCGAGCGCGGGATTTGCCTGATGACCCTGTCACACCCGTGACCCATGAGTCACGCCCATGACCTAGGGCGTGACCACCCTTCGATGATCGTCGATCTCAGTTCGATGATCGTCGAACTCAGAATTTGCAACCCGGGCCTGTCACGCCCGGGACCTATGTGTCACGCCCGTGACCAAGGCCGAAACGTCAGCCAGACTAGAAATTTCGGTAACCGATGTCATAATCAATTCTTATTATGGGAATGTACAGCAGGAATATTTATGGGCCATTTCCGTCTCTAATTACTTAATGGAAAGAGAGAGTGAGGTCCAATAGAAAATCTCCACCTGGATCAGCCATTCCATCTTCCACCTTTTCCTCTTCCCTACATCATAACCGAAACGTTATTAAGAGAAACATTCATGGCCATGAATGTTTCATCCTTTCACCTCCCCACTTGGAGATCTATAACAGCTTCCTTAGAGCAAGAGGAGAAGGTTACATGCTCGATCGAACGGATTCAGATTCCTGCCCTTGCTGTTGAATAATTTCCGGCGACGCCGCCACTGCCAAATGGCTTCCCGACGGTCTGCACGCCTCTAGCCCGCGAACAAGGTCCTCCCATCCCTCTTCTTCTGCAGATAGATCTTAGAAATCAATAGGAGAGATATATGGCTTAAAAGATCCGGATCGGGTGAGCGTTTCCATGGTTTTCAAAAAATTTCATGGTGGTGGGTTTGCCGGAAACCGCCTCTACGGCGGCCGTGCCGCCGCCCGACGGTAGCCCCTCAACAGAGGTGGTGGTGGTGGTGGCCGGCCAGGGAGACGGCTGGGTGGCCGGAAAATAGCTTTAGAAAAGATACATGAAGTGTTTGTTTTTCTGATGCTGTTCGGGTTTGGGTAAAGAAGAAGGTGAACAGTAGCATTTAATTATATTATATAATGTATAGTTAGGAATTAATTCCATTTACGGTATACTAGGTAGAAACTAAAAATTATAGCCCGTAGGGGCTGAAACATAAAAAGTGGTTAACATAGAAAATGTAGCCCTTGAAGTCTAGTTTAATTCAGAATTGATTTCACTCGATTTGGAGTCCTGGTTAGACCACAACACACTTTTTGGTGAGGTCTATCCATAGGGCTGTCTTGACCTTAGAAAAATTCCCCACTTCAATCCAGTCGTCAAAATGACTTGAAATTTGGAGTGTGGCCTAATCTTACCTATATCTAAATACTATCCAAAAAATAGGATTTTTGGAAAATATTTTTCAATATTTTTTGGAAAATTCAATAATCCTAGCATAATTTAATTAAATGGCTAAATGGCTTCCAAACCCTCCCAAATTTTGGTGAGTGGTCTCAAGGTTTATCATAAGGTTCTGGTAAAAATTTCATCTCATTTGGAGATGTTTTGATTATGTTTTTATCCAACCCTAGGTTGGTCCTTATAGGATAATCTAGGATCAAACACCCCCTTGGTATTTGGGTAGTCATATCACCTCAACAGAGGTAGATATTTTGTCCAAAGGCTGTTTAGGGCATGACACACCCTCCAAGGGAGTTTGGGGTGGTTTTGTGTAGGGTAGACCTAGAACCCTCGGGAAAATCCCATAATGGTCGTTTTTGGGGTTGTGAAGGTCATGGGGTCAAATGACCTTGGACTGACTTAAAATTTGGTGGAGAGAACCATAGGGCCAGTATAGTTCTCTGGACAAATGTTTAGGGTATTTGGAGACAGCTAGGCCACCTAAAGTCCTAACCCTAGTTTAGGTCACCAACATTAATTTGAATTATTAAGCTATCAAATGAACTTTAAATCAAGTAAAATGTGAGTAAGGTGATTTTCTAATCTAAATAGCCATGTTATAATTTTGTTGAGATTTTTGGGTTAATTTATACAGTACTTCATTTACAACTCTAATTGTGCCCTAGATATTTATCTTGATGATTTTGGAATTTCTATGCACTGAAATGTTATGAAACCTTGGATTAGGGCATCTTATAGCATGTTATATCTTTTGTATTTTTGTTGGAAGTTTTATCTGATTATTTTGGGTACTTTATTCTTTAACATACTAATTGTGACATGGAGTAAAAAAGACAAATAAAGTCCAATTACTCTCTGAAAAATTATGAAATTTGGTCAGTGGGTGTTTAAAGTTATGCTAGTCACCCTGTAATTTTCTATGGAATTTTAGATGATTAAAAATAGCATCTCCTTCTCTAAGCTAGGAAAGTCGGTATATTACATTAAAATAGTTTCAGAGCCCAAATGTTTGATAAAAATTATGGTACTTGGATTCTGATGGTTTTAGGTCACCATAAAGCTTATATAATTTTCTTGGGATTTTTGGATATATATTTACAGTACTTCCTTCATAATATAGTAGAAATGGACTAAAATGGTAAATTAGAAAATATAGGCCTAAACACCTCTGGAATTTCTCAAAACTTGGAATTGCTGTTTAGATGTCTCATAGGACTTTCACTGATTTTATGATGATTTATTGCTGGCTCATTAGTGCACTTCATGTTCGTATTAGGGCATTTGGAATCTTAGAATAAAAATATTAAATGCCTGATAAATTGGAAAATTTGGAAATCTTGGTCTTAGCTATATTATGTCACGATAGACCTCCAGTAAATATTATAGGAGATTCGGAAGACAAATTGGAGTACCTCCCCTCATACTCCTCACGTATCTTAGGATGTTCTGCTTATAGTAAAACTAGGGAAATTGAACTAGAGCGGATAATGAACTTTGGGAGATGGAATTTTGGTAGTTTCTGGTTTGTTAGGGCAAGTTAAGTTTAAGTCCATTATTGGGGTCAGGATAGGTAGAGTGTGAGACTGGTTAAGGTTAAGTAGCGTACGGGAATGACGAAAGATCGTCCACCCCGAGTAGTAGTGGAAGAGTCTTAATACGCTAGGGCCGGATCTAAAGTAACTTAAAAAGGGGATCGGGTAATGGGTATCAACCAATAATAATAAGTGTCTTGCAAAAGGGAACGGTGGGCTTCAGCTACCATCATAGTTCCTAGTGCCCTTTGAGAGCCCTTCACGGGGAATACCGGGGGCAGTCCTGGGCTAATGTAAACTGTAGAATTAATAATCTAAAGAGAAACTAGTATAATTAGGGTTGCACACACATACACCCCGATAGCTAGGAAGGTAGAATAATTGGTTTGGTTGCCATTCAGCACAGCTTTTCACCCTCAGACCGACAGGTAGACAGAGCGCACCAACCAAACACTGGAAGATCTGTTGCGACTGTGTATTTTCGACCGTGGCGAGCCTTGGGAGAGGTTGCTTCCACTGGTCGAGTTTTTGTACAACAATGCCCATCAGTCCAGCATAGGCATGGTTCCATACGATGCATTGTACGGAAGGAGGTGCAGGACCCCACTATCATGGGTTCAGGATGAGGATCCGCAGACACTAGGCTCGGAGTTTGTGGGAGATACAGATGCTCAGATTAGATTGATCCGGGATAGGATGTTGGAAGCCCAGAGCAGACAGGCCAAATACTACAATGCGAGGCATCGTCAAGTGGAGTTCCAGGTGGGAGACCGAGTTTTCTTGAAGATACGGCCGATGCACGGAGTCTCGCGGGTTCGCGGGCGGAAGAAGCTCAGCCCGAGATAAATGGGGCCTTATAGGATCCTGGAGCGGATCGGCCTCTTAGCCTATAGACTAGAGCTACCATCGGAGTTAGCGGGATTGCATGACGTCTTCCACGTCTCCTCACTTCGGAGGGCTCTGCTACGCCCTGAGTAGCTGATTTCCTCGGCAGATGGCCCGGTGGCCTCGGATCGGTCAGTCAACTTAGAGCCTTTCAGGATTGACGATACAGCAGTGCGGGTCTTGAGACGGAAGAAGGTTCCGTTAGTCAAGATTCTGTGGAACAATCATGGGCAGGAGGAGCATACATGGGAGCCATAGGACTTGACACGGCAAAAATACCCGGAACTTTTTCATCAGGTATACCTCACAACCCCTCTAGACAATCAATTTGCTTTCCTGCTTTAAACCAATAAGACTGAAATTTCAAGAATAAGGGATAATCTTTTGTTTATTGGGGTGTATATACCTAGTTAATTGGGCGAATTAATCTTAGATTTGAAACCGCACAAAGCAAACATAACGTAGAGATGTAATCTTTCAATTCTCATGGGATGTTACAAGCTTCTTTTTCCCGATTAGAGTCCCGTAGGCTTAATATTGATTTCTGGGACGAAATCTTTGTTTTGTTTATTGGGATTTGTAACATCCCATTTTCGGCTAGACCCCTAGGAGTCGGTTGGTCGTGACAGAACGCTAGGAAGCCCAAAAAATTGAAATACATCAACCGAGATTTCGGGTCACGGGTGGGTCACGCCCGTGACCGACCTGTCACGCCGGTGACCTAGGGCGTGACTCCTTCAACGATCGTCGATCTCAGGGAGACGATCGTCGGGCGTAGAATTTTCAATCCGGGACTGTCTCGCCCGTGACCTATGTGTCACGCCCGTGACCTATGTGTCACGCCCGTGACCTAGGGCGTGACCCCTTCGACGATCGTCGATCTCAGCGAGATGATTGTCGAAGCGCTGAATTTGCGTCATGGCCCTGTCACGCCCGTGACCCAGGTGTCACGCCCGTGACCAGGGGCGTGACCCCCTTCGGCGATCGTCGATCTCAGCGAGATGATCGCCGAGCGCGGGATTTGCCTAATGACCCTATCACGCCCGTGACCCATGTATCACGCCCATGACCTAGGGCGTGACCACCCTTCGACGATCATCGAACTCAGAATTGGCCACCCGGGCCTATCACGCCCGTGACCTATGTGTCACGCCCGTGACCAAGGCCGAAACGTCAGCCAGACTTGAACTTTCGGTAACCGACGTCATAATCAATTCTGATTAGGGGAATGTACAGCAGGAATATTTATGGGCCGTTTTCGTCTTTAATTATTTAATGGAAAGAGAGAGTGAGGTCCAATAGAAAATCGCCACCTGGATCAGCCATTCCATCTTCCACCTTTTCCTCTTCCCTACATCATAACCGAAACGTTATTAAGAGAAACATTCATGGCCATGAATGTTTCATCCTTTCCCCTCCCCACTTGGAGATCTATAACAGCCTCCTTAGAGCAAGAGGAGAAGGTTACACGCTCAATCAAACGGATTCAGATTCCTCCCCTTGCTGTTGAAGAATTTCCGGCGATGCTGCCACCGCGCAAATGGCTTCCCGACGGTCTGCACGCCTCCAGCCCGCGAACAAGGTCCTCCCCTCCCTCTTCTTTTGCGGATAGATCTTAGAAATCATTAGGAGAGATATTGAGCTCAAAAGAGCCAGATCGGGTGAGCGTTTCCATGGTTTTCCAAAAATTTCATGGTGGCGGGTTCGCAGGAAACCGCCTCTCCGGCGGCCGTGCCGCCGCCCGATGGTAGCCCCTCAACAGAGGTGGTGGTGGTGGCCGGCCAGGGAGACGGCTGGGTGGCCGGGAAATAGCATTAGAAAATCTACAGGAAGTGTTTGTTTTTCTGATGCTGTTCGGGTTCGGGTAAAGAAGAAGGTGAACAGTAGCATTTAATTATATTATATAATGTATAGTTAGGAATTAATTCCCTTTACTGTAGACTAGGTTGAAACTGAAAATTATAGCCCGTAGGGGCTGAAACATAAAAAGTGGTTAACATAGAAAATGTAGCCCTTGAAGTTTAGTATAATTCAAAATTGATTTCACTCGATTTGGAGTCCTGGTTAGACCACAAAACACTTTTTGGTGAGGTCTATCCATAGGGCTATCTTGGCCTTAGAAAAATTCCCCACTTCAATCCAGTTGTCAAAATGATTTGAAATTTGTGGTGTGGCCTAATCTTACCTATATCTAAGTGCTATCCAAAAATTAGGATTTTTGGAAAATATTTTTCTATAGTTTTTAGGAAAATTCAATAATCCTTGCATAATTTAATTAGATGGCTAAATGACTTCCAAACCCTCCCAAATTTTGGTGAGTGGTCCCTAGGTTTATCATAAGGTTCTGGTAATAATTTCATCTCATTTGGAGATGTTTTGATTATGTTTGTATCCAACCCTAGGTTGGTCCTTATAGGATAATCTAGGATCAAACACCCCCTTAGTTTTTGGGTGGTCATATCACCTCAACAGAGGCTAATATTTTGTCCAAAGACTGTTTAGGGCATGACACACCCTCCAACGAAGTTTGGGGTGGTTTGGTGTAGGGTAGCCCTAGAACCCTAGGGAAAATCCCATAATGGTGGTTTTTGGGGTTGTGAAGGTCATGGGGTCAAATGACCTTGGACTGACTTAAAATTTGGTGGAGAGAACCATAGGGCCAGTATAGTTCTCTGGACAAAAGTTTAGGGTATTTGGAGACAGCTAGGCCACCTAAAATCCTAACCCTAGTTTAGGTCACCAACCTTAATTTGAATTATTAAGCTGTCAAATGAACTTTAAATCAAGTAAAATTAGAGTAAGGTGATTTTCTAATCTAAATAGCCATGTTATAATTTTGTTGAGATTTTTGGGTTAATTTATATAGTACTTCTTTTACAACTCTAATTGTGCCCTAGATATTTATCTTGATGATTTTGGAATTTCAATGCATTGGAATGTAATGAAACCTTAGATTATGGCATCTTATAGCATGTTATACCTTATGTATTTTTCGTGGAAGTTTTATCTGATTATTTTGGGTAATTTATTCTTTAACGTACTAATTGTGATATGGAGTCAAAAAGACAAATATTGTACAATTACTGCCTGAAAAATTATGAAATTTGGTCAGTGGGAGTTTAATGTTATGCTAGTCACCCTGTAATTTTTTAAGGAATTTTAGATGAATAAAAATAGCATCTCCTTCTCTAAGCTAGGAAAGTCAGTATTTTACATTAAAATAGTTACAGAACCCAAATGTTTGTTAAAAATTATGGTACTTGGATTCTGATGGTTTTAGGTCACCATAAAGCTTATATAATTTTCTTGGGATTTTTGGATACATATTTACAGTACTTCCTTCATAATATAGTAGAAATGACCTAAAATGGTAAATTAGAAAATATAGGCCTAAACACCTCTGGAATTTCTCAAAACTTGGAATTGCTGTTTAAATGTCTCATAGGATTTTCACTGATTTTATGATGATATTTTGTTGGCTCATTAGTGCACTTCATGTTCATACTAGGGCATTTGGAATCTTAGAATAAAAATATTAAATGCCTGATAAATAGGAAAATTTGGAAATCTTGGTCTTAGCTATATTATGTCACGATAGACCTCCCGTAAATATTATAGGAGATTCGGAAGACAAATTGGAGTACCTCCCCTCATACTCCTCACGTATCTTAGGATGTTCTGCATATTGTAAAATCACGGAAATTGAACTAGAGCGGATAATGAACTTTGGGAGTTGAAATTTTTGTAGTTTCTAGTTTGTTAGGGCAAGCTAAGTTTAAGTCCATTATTGGGGTCAGGATAGGTAGAGTGTGAGACTGGTTAAGGTTAAGTAGCGTACGGGAATGACGAAAGATCGTCCACCCCGAGTAGTAGTGGAAGAGTCTTAATACGCTAGGGCCAGATCTAAAGTAACTTAAAAAGGGGATTGGTTAATGGGTATCAACCAATAATAATAAGTGCCTTGCGAAAGAGAACGGTGGGCTTCAGCTACCATCATAGTTCCTAGTGCCCTTTGAGAGCCCTTCACGGGGAATACCGGGGGCAGTCCTGGGCTAATGTAAACTGTAGAATTAATAATCTAAAGAGAAACTAGTATAATTAGGGTTGCACACACATACACCCCGATAGCTAGGAAGGTAGAATAATTGGTTTGGTTGCCATTCAGCATAGCTTTTCACCCTCAGACCGACAGGTAGACAGAGCGCACCAACCATACACTGGAAGATCTGTTGCGACTGTGTATTTTCGACCGTGGCGAGCCTTGGGAGAGGTTGCTTCCACTGGTCGAGTTTTTGTACAACAATGCCCATCAGTCCAGCATAGGCATGGTTCCATACGATGCGTTGTACGGAAGGAGGTGCAGGACCCCACTATCATGGGTTCAGGATGAGGATCCGCAGACACTAGGCTCGGAGTTTGTGGGAGATACAGATACTCAGATTAGATTGATCCGGGATAGGATGTTGGAAGCCCAGAGCAGACAGGCCAAATACTACAATGCGAGGCATCGTCAAGTGGAGTTCCAGGTGGGAGACCGAGTTTTCTTGAAGATACGGCCGATGCACGGAGTCTCGCGGGTTCGCGGGCGGAAGAAGCTCAGCCCGAGATAAATGGGGCCTTATAGGATCCTGGAGCGGATCGGCCTCTTAGCCTATAGACTAGAGCTACCACCGGAGTTAGCGGGATTGCATGACGTCTTCCACCTCTCCTCACTTCGGAGGGCTCTGCTACGCCCTGAGCAGCTGATTTCCTCGGTAGATGGCCCGGTGGCCTCGGATCGGTCAGTCAACTTCGAGCCTTTCAGGATTGACGATACAGCAGTGCGGGTCTTGAGATGGAAGAAGGTTCCGTTAGTCAAGATTCTGTGGAACAATCATGGGCAGGAGGAGCATACATGGGAGCCATAGGACTTGACACGGCAAAAATACCCGAAACTTTTTCATCAGGTATACCTCACAACCCCTCTAGACAATCAATTTGCTTTCCTGCTTTAAACCAATAAGACTGAAATTTCAAGAATAAGGGATAATCTTTTGTTTATTGGGGTGTATATACCTAGTTAATTGGGCGAATTAATCTTAGATTTGAAACCGCACAAAGCAAACATAACGTAGAGATGTAATCTTTCAATTCTCATGGGATGTTACAAGCTTCTTTTTCCCGATTAGAGTCCCGTAGGCTTAATATTGATTTCTGGGACGAAATCTTTGTTTTGTTTATTGGGATTTGTAACATCCCATTTTCGGCTAGACCCCTAGGAGTCGGTTGGTCGTGACAGAACGCTAGGAAGCCCAAAAAATTGAAATACATCAACCGAGATTTCGGGTCACGGGTGGGTCACGCCCGTGACCGACATGTCACGCCGGTGACCTAGGGCGTGACTCCTTCGACGATCGTCGATCTCAGGGAGACGATCGTCGGGCGTAGAATTTTCAACCCGGGCCTGTCACGCCCGTGACCTATGTGTCACGCACGTGACCTATGTGTCTCGCCCGTGACCAAGGGCGTGACCCCTTCGACGATCGTCAATCTCAGCTGGATGATTGTCGAAGCGCAGAATTTGCGTCATGGCCCTGTCACGCCCGTGACCCAGGTGTCACGCCCGTGACCAGGGGCGTGACCCCCTTCGGCGATCGTCGATCTCAGCGAGATGATCGCCGAGCGCGGGATTTGCCTGATGACCCTGTCATGCCCGTGACCCATGTATCACGCCCATGACCTAGGGCGTGACCACCCTTCGATGATCATCGAACTCAGAATTGGCCACCCGGGCCTATCACGCCCGTGACCTATGTGTCACGCCCGTGACCAAGGCCGAAACATCAGCCAGACTTGAAATTTCGGTAACCGACATCATAATCAATTCTGATTATGGGAATGTACAGCAGGAATATTTATGGGCCGTTTTCGTCTTTAATTATTTAATGGAAAGAGAGAGTGAGGTCCAATAGAAAATTGCCACCTGGATCAGCCATTCCATCTTCCACCTTTTCCTCTTCCCTACATCATAACCGAAACGTTATTAAGAGAAACATTCATGGCCATGAATGTTTCATCCTTTCCCCTCCCCACTTGGAGATCTATAATAGCCTCCTTAGAGCAAGAGGAGAAGGTTACACGCTCAATCAAATGGATTCAGATTCCTCCCCTTGCTGTTGAAGAATTTCCGGCGATGCTGCCACCGCGCAAATGGCTTCCCGACGGTCTGCACGCCTCCAGCCCGCGAACAAGGTCCTCCCCTCCCTCTTCTTTTGTGGATAGATCTTAGAAATCATTAGGAGAGATATCGGGCTCAAAAGAGCCAGATCGGGTGAGCGTTTCCATGGTTTTCCAAAAATTTCATGGTGGCGGGTTCGCAGGAAACCGCCTCTCCGGCGGCCGTGCCGCCGCCCGATGGTAGCCCCTCAACAGAGGTGGTGGTGGTGGCCGGCCAGGGAGACGGCTGGGTGGCCGGGAAATAGCTTTAGAAAATCTACAGGAAGTGTTTGTTTTTCTGATGCTGTTCGGGTTCGGGTAAAGAAGAAGGTGAACAGTAGCATTTAATTATATTATATAATGTATAGTTAGGAATTAATTCCCTTTACTGTATACTAGGTTGAAACTGAAAATTATAGACCGTAGGGGCTGAAACATAAAAAGTGGTTAACATAGAAAATGTAGCCCTTGAAGTTTAGTATAATTCAAAATTAATTTCACTCGATTTGGAGTCCTGGTTAGACCACAAAACACTTTTTGGTGAGGTCTATCCATAGGGCTGTCTTGACCTTAGAAAAATTCTCCACTTCAATCCAGTCGTCAAAATTATTTGAAATTTGTGGTGCGGCCTAATCTTACCTATATCTAAGTGCTATCCAAAAATTAGGATTTTTGGAAAATATTTTTCTATAGTTTTTAGGAAAATTCAATAATCCTTGCATAATTTAATTAGATGGCTAAATGACTTCCAAACCCTCCCAAATTATGGTGAGTGGTCCCTAGGTTTATCATAAGGTTCTGGTAATAATTTCATCTCATTTGGAGATGTTTTGATTATGTTTTTATCCAACCCTAGGTTGGTCCTTATAGGATAATCTAGGATCAAACACCCCCTTAGTTTTTGGGTGGTCATATCACCTCAACAGAGGCTAATATTTTGTCCAAAGACTGTTTAGGGCATGACACACCCTCCAACAGAGTTTGGGGTGGTTTGGTGTAGGGTAGCCCTAGAACCCTAGGGAAAATCCCATAATGGTGGTTTTTGGGGTTGTGAAGGTCATGGGGTCAAATGACCTTGGACTGACTTAAAATTTGGTGGAGAGAACCATAGGGCCAGTATAGTTCTCTGGACAAAAGTTTAGGGTATTTGGAGACAGCTAGGCCACCTAAAATCCTAACCCTAGTTTAGGTCACCAACCTTAATTTGAATTATTAAGCTGTCAAATGAACTTTAAATCAAGTAAAATTGGAGTAAGGTGATTTTCTAATCTAAATAGCCATGTTATAATTTTGTTGAGATTTTTGGGTTAATTTATATAGTACTTCTTTTACAACTCTAATTGTGCCCTAGATATTTATCTTGATGATTTTGGAATTTCAATGCATTGGAATGTAATGAAACCTTGGATTAGGGCATCTTATAGCATGTTATACCTTCTGTATTTTTCGTGGAAGTTTTATCTGATTATTTTGGGTACTTTATTCTTTAACGTACTAATTGTGATATGGAGTCAAAAAGACAAATAATGTACAATTACTGCCTAAAAAATTATGAAATTTGGTCAGTGGGAGTTTAATGTTATGCTAGTCACCCTGTAATTTTTTAAGGAATTTTAGATGAATAAAAATAGCATCTTCTTCTCTAAGCTAGGAAAGTCAGTATTTTACATTAAAATAGTTACAGAACCCAAATGTTTGGTAAAAATTATGGTACTTGGATTCTGATGGTTTTAGGTCACCATAAAGCTTATATAATTTTCTTGGGATTTTTGGATACATATTTACAGTACTTCCTTCATAATATAGTAGAAATGGCCTAAAATGGTAAATTAGAAAATATAGGCCTAAACACCTCTGGAATTTCTCAAAACTTGGAATTGCTGTTTAAATGTCTCATAGGATTTTCACTGATTTTATGATGATATTTTGTTGGCTCATTAGTGCACTTCATGTTCATACTAGGGCATTTGGAATCTTAGAATAAAAATATTAAATGCCTGATAAATAGGAAAATTTGGAAATCTTGGTCTTAGCTATATTATGTCACAATAGACCTCCCGTAAATATTATAGGAGATTCGGAAGACAAATTGGAGTACCTCCCCTCATACTCCTCACGTATCTTAGGATGTTCTGCATATTGTAAAATCACGGAAATTGAACTAGAGCGGATAATGAACTTTGGGAGTTGGAATTTTTGTAGTTTATAGTTTGTTAGGGCAAGCTAAGTTTAAGTCCATTATTGGGTAAGGATAGGTAGAGTGTGAGACAGGTTAAGGTTAAGTAGCGTACGGGAATGACGAAAGATCGTCCACCCCGAGTAGTAGTGGAAGAGTCTTAATATGCTAGGGCCAGATCTAAAGTAACTTAAAAAGGGGATTGGGTAATGGGTATCAACCAATAATAATAAGTGCCTTGCGAAAGGGAACGGTGGGCTTCAGCTACCATCATAGTTCCTAGTGCCCTTTGAGAGCCCTTCACGGGGAATACCGGGGGCAGTCCTGGGCTAATGTAAACTGTAGAATTAATAATCTAAAGAGAAACTAGTATAATTAGTGTTGCACACACATACACCCCGATAGCTAGGAAGGTAGAATAATTGGTTTGGTTGCCATTCAGCACAGCTTTTCACCCTCAGACCGACAGACAGACAGAGCGCACCAACTGTACACTGGAAGATCTGTTGCGACTGTGTATTTTGGACCGTGGCGAGCCTTGGGAGAGGTTGCTTCCACTGGTCGAGTTTTCGTACAACAACGCCCATCAGTCCAGCATAGGCATGGCTCCATACGAGGCGTTGTATGGAAGGAGGTGCAGGACCCCACTATCATGGGTTCAGGATGAGGATCCGCAGACACTAGGCTCGGAGTTTGTGGGAGATACAAATGCTCAGATTAGATTGATCCGGGACAGGATGTTGGAAGCCCAGAGCAGACAGGCCAAATACTACGATGCGAGGCATCATCAAGTGGAGTTCCAGGTGGGAGACCGAGTTTTCTTGAAGATACGGCCGATGCACGGAGTCTCGCGGGTTCGCGGGCGGAAGAAGCTCAGCCCGAGATATATGGGGCCTTATAGGATCCTGGAGCGGATGGGCCTCTTAGCCTATAGACTAGAGCTACCACCAGAGTTAGCGGGATTGTATGACGTCTTCCACGTCTCCTCACTTCGGAGGGCTCTGCTACGCCCTGAGCAGCTGAATTCCTCGGCGGATGGCCCGGTGGCCTCGGAACGGTCAGTCAACTTGGAGCCTATCAGGATTGACGATACAGCAGTACGGGTCTTGCGACGGAAGAAGGTTCCGTTACACAAGGTTCTGTGGAACAATCATGGGCAGGAGGAGCATACATGGGAGCCACAGGACTTGACGCGGCAAAAATACCCGGAACTTTTTCATCAGGTATACCTCACAACCCCTCTAGACAATCAATTTGCTTTCCTGCTTTAAACCAATAAGACTGAAATTTCAAGAATAGGGGCTAATCTTTTGTTTATTGGGGTGTATATACCTAGTTAATTGGGCGAATTAATCTTAGATTTGAAACCGCACAAAGCAAACATAACGTAGAGATGTAATCTTTCAATTCTCATGGGATGTTACAAGCTTCTTTTTCCCGATTAGAGTCCCGTAGGCTTAATATTGATTTCGGGGATGAAATCTTTGTTTTGTTTATTGGGATTTGTAACATCCCATTTTCGGCTAGACCCCTAGGAGTCGGTTGGTCGTGACAGAACGCTAGGAAGCCCAAAAAATTGAAATACATCAACCGAGATTTCGGGTCACGGGTTGGTCACGCCCGTGACCGACCTGTCACGCCCGTGACCTAGGGCGTAACTCCTTCGACGATCGTCGTTCTCAGGGAGACGATCGTCGGGCGCAGAATTTTCAACCCGGGCCTATCACGCCCGTGACCTATGTGTCACGCCCGTGACCTAGGGCGTGACCCCTTCGACGATCGTAGATCTCAGCGGGACGATCGTCGAAGCGCAGAATTTGTGTCATTGCCCTGTCACGCCTGTGACCCAGGTGTCACGCCCGTGACCAGGGGCGTGACCCCCTTCGACGATCGTCGATCTCAGCGAGATGATCGCCGAGCACGGGATTTGCCTGATGACCCTGTCACGCCCGTGACCCATGTGTCACGCCCATGACCTAGGGCGTGACCACCCTTCGACGATCGTCGATCTCAGTTCGACGATCGTCGAACTCTGAATTGGCCAGCCGGGCCTATCACGCCAGTGACCTATGTGTCACGCCCAAGACCAAGGCCGAAACGTCAGCCAGACTTGAAATTTCGGTAACCAACGTCATAATCAATTCTGATTATTGGAATGTACAGCAGGAATATTTACGGGCCGTTTCCATCTCTAATTATTTAATGGAAAGAGAGAGTGAGGTCCAATAGAAAATCGCCACCTGGATCAGCCATTCCATCTTCCACCTTTTCCTCTTCCCTACATCATAACCGAAACGTTATTAAGAGAAACATTCATGGCCATGAATGTTTCATCCTTTCCCCTCCCCACTTGGAGATCTATAACAGCCTCCTTAGAGCAATAGGAGAAGGTTACACGCTCGATCAAACGTATTCAGATTCCTCCCCTTGCTGTTGAAGAATTTCCGGCGACGCCGCCACCGCGCAAATGGCTTCCCGACGGTCTGCACGCCTCCAGCCCGCGAACAAGGTCCTCCCCTTGCTCTTCTTCTGCGGATAGATCTTAGAAATCATTAGGAGAGATATCGGGCTCAAAAGAGCCAGATCGGGTGAGCATTTCCATGGTTTTCCAAAAAATTCGTGGTGGCGGGTTTGCCGGAAACCGCATCTCCGACGGCCGTGCCGCCGCCCGACGGTAGCCCCTCAACAGAGGTGGTGGTGGTGGTGGCCGGCCAGGGAGACGGCTGGGTGGCCGGGAAATAGCTTTAGAAAATCTACAGGAAGTGTTTGTTTTTCTGATGCTGTTCGGGTTCGGGTAAAGAAGAAGGTGAACAGTAGCATTTAATTATATTATATAATGTATATTTAGGAATTAATTCCCTTTACTATATACTAGGTTGATACTGAAAATTATAGCCCGTAGGGGCTGAAACATAAAAAGTGGTTAACATAGAAAATGTAGCCCTTGAAGTTTAGTATAATTCAAAATTGATTTCACTCGATTTGGAGTCCTGGTTAGACCACAAAACACTTTTTGGTGAGGTCTATCCATAATGCTGTCTTGACCTTAGAAAAATTCCCCACTTCAATCCTGTCGTCAAAATGATTTGAAATTTGGTGTGTGGCCTAATCTTACCTATATATAAGTGCTATCCAAAAATTAGGATATTTGGAAAATATTTTTCTATAGTTTTTAGGAAAATTTAATAATCATTGCATAATTTAATTAGATGGCTAAATGACTTCCAAACCCTCGCAAATTTTGGTGAGTGGTCCCTAGGTTTATCGTAAGGTTCTGGTAAAAATTTCATCTCATTTTGAGATGTTTTGATTATGTTTTTATCCAACCCTAGGTTTGTCCTTATAGGATAATCTAGGATCAAACACCCCCTTAGTATTTGGGTGGTCATATCACCTCAACAGAGGCAGATATTTTGTCAAAAGGCTGTTTAGGGCATGACACACCCTCCAAGGGAGTTTGGGGTGGTTTGGTGTAGGGTATCCCTAGAACCCCAGGGAAAAATCCCATAATGGTGGTTTTTGGGGTTGTGAAGGTCATGGGGTCAAATGACCTTGGACTGACTTAAAATTGGGTGGAGAGAACCATAGGGCCAGTATAGTTCTCTGGACAAAAGTTTAGGGTATTTGGAGACAGCTAGGCCACCTAAAATCCTAAACCTAGTTTAGGTCACTAACCTTAATTTGAATTATTAAGCTGTCAAATGAACTTTAAATCAAGTAAAATTAGAGTAAGGTGATTTTCTAATCTAAATAGCCATGTTATAATTTTGTTGAGATTTTTGGGTTAATTTATATAGTACTTCTTTTCAACTCTAATTGTGCCCTAGATATTTATCTTGATGATTTTGGAATTTCTATGCATTGGAATGTTATGAAACCATGGATTAGGGCATCTTATAGCATGTTATACCTTCTGTATTTTTCGTGGAAGTTTTATCTGATTATTTTGGGTACTTTATTCTTTAACGTACTAATTGTGACATCGAGTCAAAAAGACAAATAATGTCCAATTACTACCTGAAAAATTATGAAATTTGGTCAGTGCGTGTTTAATGTTATGCTAGTCACGCTGTAATTTTTTAAGGAATTTTAGATGATTAAAAATAGCATCTCCTTCTCTAAGCTAGGAAAGTTGGTATTTTACATTATAATAGTTTCAGAGCCCAAATGTTTGATAAAAATTATGGTACTTAGATTCTGATGGTTTTAGGTCACCATAAAGCTTATATAATTTTCTTGGGATTTTTGGATACATATTTACAGTACTTCCTTCATAATATAGTAGAAATTGCCTAAAATGGTAAATTAGAAAATATAGGCCTACACCTCTGGAATTTCTCAAAACTTGGAATTGCTGTTTAAATGTCTCATAGGATTTTCACTGATTTTATGATGATATTTTGTTGGCTCATTAGTGCACTTCATGTTCAAACTAGGGCATTTGGAATCTTAGAATAAAAATATTAAATGCCTGATAAATAGGAAAATTTGGAAATCTTGGTCTTAGCTATATTATGTCACGATAGACCTCCAGTAAATATTATAGGAGATTCGGAATACAAATTGGAGTACCTCCCCTCATACTCCTCACGTATCTTAGGATGTTCTGCATATAGTAAAACCACAGAAATTGAACTAGAGCGGATAATGAACTTTGGGAGATGGAATTTTTGTAGTTTCTGGTTTGTTAGGGCAAGCTATGTTTAAGTCCATTATTGGGGTCAGGATAGGTAGAGTGTGAGACTGGTTAAGGTTAAGTAGCGTACGGGAATGACGAAAGATCGTCCACCCCGAGTAGTAGTAGAAGAGTCTTAATATGCTAGGACCGGATCTAAAGTAACTTAAAAAGGGGATCGGGTAATGGGTATCAACCAATAATAATAAGTGCCTTGCGAAAGGGAACGGTGGGCTTCAGCTACCAACATAGTTCCTAGTGCGCTTTGAGAGCCCTTCACGGGGAATACCGGGGGCAGTCCTGGGCTAATGTAAACTGTAGAATTAATAATCTAAAGAGAAACTAGTATAATTAGGGTTGCACACACATACACCCCGATAGCTAGGAAGGTAGAATAATTGGTTTGGTTGCCATTCAGCACAGCTTTTCACCCTCAGACCGATAGGCAGACAGAGCGCACCAACCGTACACTGGAAGATCTGTTGCGACTATGTATTTTAGACCGTGGCGAGCCTTGGGAGAGGTTGCTTCCACTGGTCGAGTTTTCGTACAACAACGCCCATCAGTCCAGCATAGGCATGGCTCTATACGAGGTGTTGTACGGAAGGAGGTGCAGGACCCCACTATCATGGGTTCAGGATGAGGATCTGCAGACACTAGGCTCGAAGTTGTGGGAGATACAGATGCTCAGATTAGATTGATCTGGGACAAGATGTTGGAAGCCCAGAGCAGACAGGACAAATATTACGATGCGATGCATCGTCAAGTGGAGTTCTAGGTGGGAGACCGAGTTTTCTTGAAGATACGGCCGATGCACGGAGTCTCGCGGGTTCGCGGGCGGAAGAAGCTCAGCCCGAGATATATGGGTCCTTATAGGATCCTGGAGCGGATCGGCCTCTTAGCCTACAGATTAGAGCTACCACCGGAGTTAGCGGGATTGCATGACGTCTTCCACGTCTCCTCACTTCGGAGGGCTCTGCTACGCCCTGAGCAGCTGATTTCCTCGGCAGATGGCCTGGTGGCCTCGGATCGGTCAGTCAACTTGGAGCCTATCAGGATTGATTATACAGCAGTGCGGGTCTTGCGATGGAAGAAGGTTCCGTTAGTCAAGGTTCTGTGGAACAAACATGGGTAGGATGAGCATACATGGGAGCCACAGGACTTGATGCGGCAAAAATACCCGGAATTTTTTCTTCAGGTATACCTCACAACCCTTCTAGACAATCAATTTGCTTTCATGATTTAAACCAATAAGACTGAAATTTCAAGAATAGGGGCTAATCTTTTGTTTATTGGGGTGTATATACCTAGTTAATTGGGCGAATTAATCTTAGATTTGAAACCGCACAAAGAAAACATAACGTAGAGATGTAATCTTTCAATTCTCATGGGATGTTACAAGCTTCTTTTTCCCGATTAGAGTCCCGTAGGCTTAATCTTGATTTCGGGGACGAAATCTTTGTTTTGTTTATTGGGATTTGTAACATCCCATTTTCGGCTAGACCCCTAGGAGTCGGTTGGTCGTGACAGAATGCTAGGAAGCCCAAAAAATTGAAATACATCAACCGATATTTCAGGTCACGGGTTGGTCACGCCCGTGACCGACCTGTCATGCCCGTGACCTAGGGCATGACTTCTTCGACGATCGTCGATCTCAGGGGGACGATCGTCGGGCGCAGAATTTTCTACCCGGGCCTGTCGCGCCCGTGCCCTATGTGTCACGCCCGTGACTTAGGGCATGACCCCTTCGACGATCGTCGATCTCAGCGGGACGATCGTCAGAGCGCAGAATTTGCATCATGGCCCTGTCACGCCCGTGACACAGGTGTCACGCCCGTGACCAGGGGCGTGACCCCCTTCGGCGATCGTCGATCTCAACAAGATGATCGCCAAGCACGGGATTTGCCTGATGACCCTGTCACGCCCGTGACCCATGTGTCACGCCCATGACCTAGGGCGTGACCACCCTTCGACGATCGTCGATCTCAGTTCGACGATCGTCGAACTCAGAATTGGCCACCCGGGCCTATCACGCCCGTGACCTCTGTGTCACGCCCGTGACCAAGGCCGAAACGTCAGCCAGACTTGAAATTTCGGTAACCGACGTCATAATCAATTCTGATTATGGGAATGTACAGAAGGAATATTTACGGGCCGTTTCCATCTCAAATTATTTAATGGAAAGAGAGAGTGAGGTCCAATAGAAAATCGCCACCTGGATCAGCCATTCCATCTTCCACCTTTTCCTCTTCCCTACATCATAACCGAAACGTTATTAAGAGAAACATTCATGGCCATGAATGTTTCATCCTTTCCCCTCCCCACTTGGAGATCTATAATAGCCTCCTTAGAGCAAGAGGAGAAGGTTACATGCTCGATCAAACGGATTCAGATTCCTCCCCTTGATGTTGAAGAATTTCCGGCGACGCCGCCACCGCGCAAATGGCTTCCCGACGGTCTGCACACCTCTAGCCCGCGAACAAGGTCCTCCCCTCCCTCTTCTTTTGAGGATAGATCTTAGAAATCATTAGGAGAGATATCGGGCTCAAAAGCGCCAGATCGGGTGAGCGTTTCCATGGTTTTCCAAAAATTTCATGGTGACGGGTTCGCCTGAAACCGCCTCTCCGGCGGCCGTGCCGCCGCCCGACGGTAGCCCCTCAACAGAGGTGGTGGTGGTGGTGGCCGTCTAGGGAGATGGCTGGGTGGCCGGGAAATAGCTTTAGGAAAGCTACAGGAAGTGTTTGTTTTTCTGATGCTGTTCGGGTTCGGGTAAAGAAGAAGGTGAATAATAGCATTTAATTATATTATATAATGTATAGTTAGGAATTAATTCCCTTTACTGTATACTAGGTTGAAACTGAAAATTATAGCCCGTAGGGGCTGAACCATAAAAAGTGATTAACATAGAAAATGTAGCCCTTGAAGTCTAGTTTAATTCGAAATTGATTTCACTTGATTTGGAGTCCTGTTTAGACCACAAAACACTTTTTGGTGAGGTCTATCCATAGGGCTGTCTTGACCTTAGAAAAATTCCCCACTTCAATCCATTCGTCAAAATGACTTGAAATTTGGGGTGTGGCCTAATCTTACCTATATCTAAGTGCTATCCAAAAATTAGGATTTTTGGAAAATATTTTTCTATAGTTTTTAGGAAAATTCAATAATCCTTGCATAAATTAATTAGATGGCTAAATGACTTCCAAACCCTCCCAAATTTTGGTGAGTGGTCCCTAGGTTTATTGTAAGGTTCTGGTAAAAATTTCATCTCATTTTGAGATGTTTTGATTATGTTTTTATCCAACCCTAGGTTTGTCCTTATAGGATAATCTAGGATCAAACACCCCCTTAGTATTTGGGTGGTCATATCACCTCAACAGAGGTTGATATTTTGTCAAAAGGCTGTTTAGGGCATGACACACCCTCCAAGGGAGTTTGGGGTGGTTTGGTGTAGGGTATCCCTAGAACACTAGGGAAAATCCCATAATGGTGGTTTTTGGGGTTGTGAAGGTCATGGGGTCAAATGACCTTGGACTGACTTAAAATTTGGTGGAGAGAACCATAGGGCCAGTATAGTTCTCTGGACAAAAGTTTAGGGTATTTGGAGACAGCTAGGCAACCTAAAATCCTAAACCTAGTTTAGGTCACCAACCTTAATTTGAATTATTAAGCTGTCAAATGAACTTTAAATCAAGTAAAATTAGAGTAAGGTGATTTTCTAATCTAAATAGCCATGTTATAATTTTTTTGAGATTTTTGGATTAATTTATATAGTACTTCTTTTACAACTCTAATTGTGCCCTAGATATTTATCTTGATGATTTTGGAATTTCTATGCATTGGAATGTTATGAAACCTTGGATTAGGGCATCTTATAGCATGTTATACCTTTTGTATTTTTCGTGGAAGTTTTATCTGATTATTTTGGGTACTTTATTCTTTAACGTACTAATTGTGACATGGAGTAAAAAAGACAAATAATGTCCAATTACTGTCTGAAAAATTATGAAATTTGGTCAGTTGGTGTTTAAAGTTATGCTAGTTACCCTGCAATTTTCTATGGAATTTTAGATGATTAGAAATAGCATCTCCTTCTCTAAGCTAGGAAAGTTGGTATTTTACATTGAAATAGTTTCAGAGCCCAAATGTTTGATAAAAATTATGGTACTTGGATTCTGATGTTTTTAGGTCACCATAAATCTTATATAATTTTCTTGGGATTTTTGGATATATATTTACAGTACTTCCTTCATAATATAGTAGAAATGACCTAAAATGGTAAATTAGAAAATATAGGCCTAAACACCTCTGGAATTTCTCAAAACTTGGAATTGCTGTTTAGATGTCTCATAGGATTTTCAGTGATTTTATGATGATTTATTGTTGGCTCATTAGTGCACTTCATGTTCATACTAGGGCATTTGGAATCTTAGAATAAAAATATTAAATGCCTGATAAATAGGAAAATTTGGAAATCTTGGTCTTAGCTATATTATGTCACGATAGACCTCCAGTAAATATTATAGGAGATTCGGAATACAAATTGGAGTACCTCCCCTCATACTCCTCACGTATCTTAGGATGTTCTGCATATAGTAAAACCACAGAAATTGAACTAGAGCGGATAATGAACTTTGGGAGATGGAATTTTGGTAGTTTCTGGTTTGTTAGGGCAAGTTAAGTTTAAGTCCATTATTAGGGTCAGGATAGGTAGAGTGTGAGACTGGTTAAGGTTAAGTAGCGTACGGGAATGACGAAAGATCGTCCACCCCGAGTAGTAGTGGAAGAGTCTTAAAACGCTAGGGCCGGATCTAAAGTAACATAAAAAGGGGATCGGGTAATGGGTATCAACCAATAAAAATAAGTGCCTTGCGAAAGGGAACTTTGGGCTTCAGCTACCATCATAGTTCCTAGTGCCCTTTGAGAGCCCTTCACGGGGAATACCGGGGGCATTCCTCGGCTAATATAAACTGTAGAATTAATAATCTAAAGAGAAACTAGTATAATTAGGGTTGCACACACATACACCCCGATAGCTAGGAAGGTAGAATAATTGGTTTGGTTGCCATTCAGATGGTAGCTCTGAAGGTAGATGTACGGACGGGACAGTCCGGGGAGCCGAGGGCTCGAGGGTTGGAGTACAGAATAAAGGTGGTGGGTCTTCGATATCTGATTGTCGTTCACACCAGCATCGGTACGTTGACTCGGCGATGTGGGACACTTAGCCAAAGAAAGTCTGGTGGGTATAGCCAGCAGTAGTACGGGGATACTCTAGGTTGTGTTCTTCTAGGGGCGTACGAAAGGGCTAGGCCCGGTAGTGTGGATACCTGCCTAGGAGTGGGGGGCCCGACCCACTGTCTCCGTTTGCCACTACGGAGGTTCCTGGGAGTGAAGCTAGCTTCCCGAACAGGGGGAACTAAAGGTCTGTGCGTATAGAGTCGTGTGCGTGTGTTGCATTTGTATGAATCATGGCATAGCATATCACTACACTCATATTTGCATACAATCGACACCCCAACGTATAAATCGGTATGAGACTTTTTATACGATTGGAGCCTTATAGAAGACCCCTTAACTTATAAGTTTGTATGGGCATTCATATAAGTTAAGGTTATTTACTTATTTACTTGCTTGTTTACTTACTGTTCTCTAGCTGCCTTTTTATACAATTGTTACTTACTACTTCTCTTCTTTACCACTTACTACCATAGGATTGCTAGTTGTACTTTGTTCTAGATAGTTGTTAGAATAACTCCCCTGTCACCTACTTGATTATTCTCCACCTTTGTAGCTTCCCTTTCCTCCTCTCCGCTCGGTGCTTAGAAGCCGTAGGGGGAGAGGTAGAGGATGATAGGGCTTAGTCTTTATGACTAATGTTTTTTGAACCACAACATTACAGGAGCTCCGGTTGGGAGACAGGGCCAGCAGTCCAGGGACCGGCCCCAGCGGAGTACGGTGCGCATGGAGGTGGGTCCTCCTACTCATCAAGGTATCGGCCTAAGATTCCGTGAGTGATTAGTACTTTTATATGCTCTATAGAAGTAGGTCACCATAAATCTTATATAATTTTCTTGTGATTAGTAGGTGTTTAAGAGTTAACTTCAGTTACTTGTGCTTTAATTTTAAATTTAACTACTTTTGAATTCTCCTTTGTAGTGATTTGCAGGTGTTCGTGGGTTCACTTCAGGTAATATCATTATATTTTAAATTTACTTGCTTTTGACTGCTCTTTTGTAGAGATTAGCAGGTGTTTGTGAGTACACTTCAGCTACTCTTGCTATATTTTAAATTTACGTGCTTTTGACTTCTCTTTTGCAGAGATTAGCAAGTGTTTTTGAATTCACCTTAGATGCATATACTCCAATGCCTTCCTCAGATCATGTCCTATTGCATTTCGCAAATTGCTATATGCAGACCGACCGAGACTACATGTCGAACCGGTTATGTAATGCTCCAATACTCATCCAAATGCCCTAAATTATTTACTGGAGACTTACCAAGATATAAATGACCTAATTCCAGAAAATGGAAATTTTCCTAATTTATTTGGCATTTAATTAAATTCCTCGAAAATCCCAAGGGCTACCGGTTTGAACATGAACTACCCTAAGTTCTCATGCAAGATGTCCAGAAAATTTATGACAAATAGTAGGTTATCTCAATAGGTTAAATCTAAAGTATCATAATTTTTTCTATCATCAAAAGGGCATTAAAACTATTTTAGAAATAATCTCTATCTTTTGTTATTTATGAATCAAGTACAGAAAATATTCTTCCAAAAATTACAAATAATTTATGACATGCAGATAAAGGCCTAAAATTAGCACTGGCCCAGTTTCATAATTTTTCAGTAATAAAATCATCCCTAAATAATTTTTCAAGCATAGAACCCCTTTTTAACTTTTATGAAGGATTAGTACTTTTATAGTTCTGCGATGAGTGATTTGTAGTGAGGTCGAGCCCGTTTAAAGAAAATCGAGAGCTGGAGCTGTTAGAGAGGTAAAAGGAGAAAACCCGAATTTCTAGGGTCTCTAAAAACAACCCTAAAAGCGAAAGAAGAAGAAGCGGCGTAGCGAGCAGTTGAAGCTGGGAGAGGCGGCGTAGCGAGCAGCAGAACAATCAAAGAAGTGATCTATAGCCAAGAGTCAGTCGCTAAAAACCTTCGGGTCCAGATGACCGTCGAAGGATGGTGCATCAATACAAAGACGTTGAATAAGGTCATCCTTACAGTTGCTGGGAGAGGCGGCGTAGCGAGCAGCAGAAGAAGCTATTTGATCTCTGTGCCTATAATCAGTTGTTTTTTTATACTTGGGCTCTGATGTGAACATATGTTGGTTTTTTTGTTTTTTACCAGTTCTTTTAATGGAAAGTTTGAAGTTTCATAAATGGATTTGGTTTTAAGTAGTTATATATATTTTGTTTTCTTTAGCAACTCTAACCTGGAACTGAATTTTTTGTAGATTGACATGGCGAGAGCCATGCATTGTGTTTACACCTCATTGGACTCTTAGACTGGGAGCTGCTGTTCATCTGCTCAACCGTTGGCATGAAGACCCCAGGTGTTTGCTTATTCTCGAGGTATCTTTGCTACTAAACTTAGGGTCCGTTTGGCATGGCGGTGGAGGTCATGAGCGCGGTAGTTATGAATCATTGTTCATGAACGCCGACCTCACCTAATGAACTCCAACCACTTTTATGTTCAAAATTAGTATTTTTCTTGGTGTTGCCCTGTGACCGTAAGGTCACAGGTTCGAGTCCTGAAAGCAGCCTCAGCCTCTTGCAAAAATGCAAGGTAAGGGTAATTAAGATCGAACATAAAATCAATTGAACTTGGAAGTACTGTAAAGCTCCGTGAGTGATTAGTACTTTTATAGTTCTGCGATGAGTGATTTGTAGTGAGGTCTCTGATGTACCGGGCTCGAGCCCGTTTAACTAAATTGTATCTTTACAGTACTTCTATTATCTACTTCCTGTTATTATCTACTAATAGACTGGATGTGATTTCACTTTTATTTACATACTTCTGTGGACTTGTTTACATTTATGTATAATTACTTCTCTCTCTTGTGATCGAAAAGGGCCGGCAGAATTGGCGTTTTGTAGTCCCGGCCTTCCCAGGAGTCGGTGCCACCGCAAAGCGGCAGTTCTGGGCTAAGACCCCAGTCGGTGTCGAAAAATAAAAAAAGGGGGGTGTCTTACAACCACCCCCAAACTAACGGACAAGTCGAAGTAGTAAATAGAGAAATAAAAAGAATATTAGAAAAGACTGTTTCAACTTCTAGGAAAGACTGGTCTGCCAAATTAGACAATGCTCTATGGGCCTACCGAACAGCATACAAAACCACCCATGGATGTATGTCGTATCGTCTGGTCTATGGAAAATTATGCCATTTACCCATAGAATTAGAACACCGCGCTTTTTGGGCCTTAAGATTTTTAAACTTCGATCCCCACTCTGTCAGCGACCTTAGAAAATTTCAACTCAATGAACTCGACGAGTGATGCTCTTATGCATATGAAAATAACAAATTTTATAAAGAGCAGACGAAGCGTTTGCTGGATATACACTTAAGGCACCCTAAAACCTTTAAGCCGGACGACCAGGTTCTTCTTTATAATTCTCGTTTACGTTTATTTCCTAGGTAAAATCACGTTGGTCTGGGCCCTTTACTGTTTTAGAAGTTTTCCCGTATGGAACTGTTTTAATTTCACACCTTGATAAGGGTAATTAAAAAGTGAATGGTCAGCGTCTTAAACTGTATTTCTGTGATGATGTCAGTCCAAATATTGTTAAATTTCTTCTGCATGAACTTTGAACTCTAACTTGAGACTATTTTATTTTTTGTTAAAAACATTGATTTTTTTATTTTGGACAACAATATTTTTGGACAATATTATTTTGATGCGTCGAGCTCAAACGACTCTTTAATCAAAGGGCACTATTGGGATACAACAAAAGTTATCTTTTTATGTTTTCTTTATTTTACAATTTTTGCCACGGACAGCTCCGACAAGCTGAAGCTTCTGCGTTCACCAGCTCTAACATTGTTGAATCCATCACGCAGTCCAAAGAAGACATTTGGGGGAGCAACATCACTCAGTTTTCGCAGCAAATAAATCCGGGGAAGTACCTGTTTTTCAATTCTGTTTTTCAATTATGTAATTTCATTTTCTCTCCTTCTCCAATCCCCTTCTTTGGCCATTGAGGACAATGTCCATTTTAATCTTGGGGGAGGACTTCCTCGTTCTTTTTGCTTCGTGTAAATATTTTGCTTTTTGTGAATATTTTTTTTAAAAAAATCCAAACAAATGAATATCTTAAAAAATCCAAAAAATAGAAAATATTTCAAAATTAAAAAAATATATGCTTTTTTTTACTACTTTAATTGTTTAGACGTTTTGGTATTTCAATAGTACCGTTTTTATTTTGTTTTTCTCAAAATCTCATATAAATAACTAAATTAATTATACTATTTCTAATCGCCCTTTTTAATTATATTTCATAAGTAAAATGTTGGTCATGCTGTTTTTCTAATTCGCGGTAGCATGTTAACGTAAATTGTTTTTTTCTAAAACTCGCATATTCATTATGGTTTTTGTTCTTTATTTTCTTTACTTTCTCAAAAATTCATCATCCACTATTTTCCTTTTCGTTTTTGGATAATTTTTGTAAGGTCAACTTTTGAATAGCAAAGTAGATGTGAACGATCCAAGTCACCTATTATTTCTATTTTCAAGTTAATTTTATCAATCTTCTTTTATTATCTAGGACTCGCTTTTTGAAATTTTTCAAATCTATGTTTTCAATAAATTTAAAAGCATGAATATGATTTAGGACATTTTTGTTTTCATTTGAGCTTTCTTGCCAACCTAAAAACTTTCAATACTAGTTAGCCGCTTTTGAGCCTTTTTCAAATTTCATTTGATAGCTCCTCTTTTCATATCATTTTCACCAAAGCAAAAATTTCCAACCGATCTAATCACACTAGCCTTTTTTAGTTTCATAAAATATTTTCATGATTATGATAGGATATATTGTGATATTTTTGGGAAAAGTTTTTGAAAAAAGTAGTACTCAGAAGAAATGTTTGCTTTTGTTCGGCCAATTAAAAATGAAAATAAAAATATTTATGGCCTTTGTTTTGAAAAAGAAAAAGAAAGAAAATGGAAAAGAAAGAAAAAGAAAGAAAAATATTTTGTTTAAAATGAAAATTTTTGAAACTCTTTGTTTCGATTTAGTGTGATTTTAAGCCTCTCTGTTTATCTTTGAATTCCACTCCTAATCATAATCCTAAAACAAACGCTTCAGTCCTATTAAGTCCTTTTGATTCATGCTTTTGAATTCTATTTAATACCTAAGAAAAGAAGAAAAGTAAATAAGTATTAGTTTTGGATTTAAACTTAGATTTTTGTTATTGAATCGATATAATTATAATGCGTTGCTTAGATCTAGTAACAACTCAATGCGTTTTTTCATTTTCGTTGCCTTGCTTAAATCTATTTAATGAATTTCGTCAAAATTTTGGATGATTTATTTTCGTTAAGTAAAGTTTATAAAAGTTATACCATACCTAAATAATGGTTTTAGATTTATGTTTCACCTTTTCCCTACTTAGAATTTCGCATAGTACTTGTGTGGGCATAATTAGAACTTTTTGATTAGTCCTTTTTATGATTATCTAGTTTTTATATTTTTGCTTGAGGACAAGCAAAGCTTAAGTTTGGGGGAATTTGATAATAAATTTTGTAGCCTAAACTATTATCATATTTTCTAGTTTATAATGTACAAATCATGTCTTATTAGTTTATTTTTTATTGTTTTTATGTAAATAATATTGCCACTAATATTTTCTTATCTTTTTGCAGGTTTCCAGAAGTCTGGCCAAAAATTATGTGTCACGCCCCCCTATCACGCCCTCCCTGGGCGTGACCTAGGGCATGTCGCCCGATCCCGATGAAGCCTGATGATAGAGATAGAATAACAGGAAAAATGGTTGTCACGCCCCTGACACGCCCTACCCGGGAGTGTCCCAGGGCGTGACACGGGGCGTGTCGCTCTCTGCCCGAAGCCTGCCACCACATTAAAATCCATTTCGACTCAGCACACAAATAGTACTGTCACGGCACCCGTCACAGGCGTGACACAGGGCGTGACCCCCTCCTTTTCCGATGACTGACGGATTTCCGACAAATGATTTCGATGCGACGTGCGTGTCACACCAACCCTACACGACCGTGACCCAGGGCGTGTCCACCGATGTACAGATGAAATCAACCTTCCCGCCAGAATCCAATGCACTAGGTCAACCCCGTACCTTTCATGCCCCCTAACACGCCACCCTAGGGTGTGTCGAAGGGCGTGACCAACCCGTGAACTTTTCCTATAAATTCAGGCACCCCCTTCCATTTCAGTAAGCTTGGGTTGAGAGGGGAGGTGCTCCCTCTTTGTTTCTTGTTCTTTTTTAGTGTTCTTCTCTCTCTCTCTCTCTTTCACATTTTGTGTTTTCCCTTTACCCTAGTTTAGTTTTAGACTTTGTAATAGCTTTTATTATAATTTATGCACTTGTTTTAGTTGATAATTGTAAGGCTAGAATAGGATTTTAATTTCGTGCAAGTGTAATTTTACATTTCAAGTAGTGTAGCTCTCTTTCATTATTAATAAAAGTGATCTTGTCTTACTTGTGTTCTTATTATGCTTTACTACTCATCCCCCTCCTCCACTCCATTATGATTAACTAATCCTCCTTGTACTCGATCTTGATGATCCGAGATTTGAGTGATTAAGTTATGATGCTTTAATTCTACCTTTTCTTTTTAGGGCTTTAGACCTTGAATTACTCTTGAATTATCTTGTGTTGGAGATATATCATCGATATATATTCTCCACCTTTGCTTTCATTCTTGGCTAGCCGAGAGGCCGATAGTTTTAAGTGAGCGCTCAAGAGTAAAGGGATTTGTACGCACCTCTCGAGAGAGGCAGACGTCCAAATCTCCCGGATTGGTGTAAAATCCAATAATGGGGTTCACCGCGAAAAGCGAGCTTTAGGACTTCGATTTAGACGAGAGTCGGTCGGACCTTCCTAAACTGAGTTGGGCACAACTTCGAGAGAAGCATGTTCAAGATTTTTGAACCTCCACGGTCAAGGACCTTTACACTATTATGTTTAGGTTTTAATCGCATTTCTTAGTCAACTTTAGCCGAGGTGATTCTTGATCGAGTGCATTTCCATCTCATAGTTTCAACCCTTCGTTGTAATGATGACTAGTTTTAGTCATCGCTTTTTGGGTTAGTTTAGTTTAATTTTTCCTTGGTTTAAGTATTATTTTTTATATTTTATGTATGTTATGCTTTAACATTTCATTTTTGATAATATGTTTTAATACTTTATGTTTGTTTGTTATGTTGCATTTTGTGTTATGTTTGTTGGTTCGTTTTGTTTTTATTATTTTAGTTTTATGTTTCTGTTGTTTGTTATCTTGTGTTTTTGCTACTTTGTGATATTAATTTTTTAATTATTATAACATAACTAATGTTTTTCTTCTATTTTTATGTTGGTTCAAGCCCACATCATGCTACCCCAGCCCTCCTCTACATGATGCTACCCGAGCCCCCTCTTTGAAGCAGCCCAAAGAGCAACCCGAGCCCACCTTGCTGATCCAGCCCACATGTTAACCCGAGCTTCACTCTAAGCCCTACCCGAGCACCTCATAAAGCCCACTATTGGAGCAACCACTAATGCAATACCCGGCCACCTCATGCCCTCTCTCTCCCTCATTTAATGTTATGCATGCACCTTGCCACATTATGAAGCCCTTACATGGCCGACCCCCCTATTTTTCACTCTTTATTCCACACTCATCCCCTCTCTCAATATCATTTAAACCCATTCATTCCCCCCTCTCTACTTTATATTTTCCATTTGCATTTTCATAAATTACATGAAATGAATCACCCCTCTTCTCTCACCACCTCATTGAGAGAGCAAGTAGAGAGTACAAGTCAAGAGAGCTTTTGTTTCATTAACATTGTAATTTTATTTCTTAGTTTACTTTGTTGCAATCTTGTTTCGTTTAAGTAATATAGTATCATTTTGTTTTAGCATTGTGTACTCTTTCGTTTAGTATCAATAAAAATGAAATTTTCTTCTCTTTATATTGTTGTTTTCTTTTCCAATATGCGTAGCTAATTTTTTTTAGCATTTGATCATGAGGATCCATGATTTGAGATGAAAATTCTATTTACTTTGTAATTTTATTTTTGCTAAATTTTGCTCGATCCCTCTTTAATTTATTTTGTGCCAACTCCGTATTTTCGGTATACAGTAGTAGGCCTTTGATCTCATTTCATAATAGTCGAGAGACTCGTTGATTTGAAAGATCACTCAAAGAAGGAAGGAGTTGCACGCAATCCTAGAGAAGGGACGACGTAAATCCTCCGGATTGGAGTCAAATCCAATAGTGCAGATCACCTTGATAAAGCAACTTTAGGCCTCTTTGATTTGTAAAGAGATTTCGATCAAAGCGTCTATAAGTTAGGAGACTTGATGCTCTAGCAAGATTTTGTCTTATTTTCGAATCCGTCACGGTCGAGTTTAATTCGCAATTATAAAATTATATTTTTATTTCTCTTATCTCTTTTAATGGTGAATCATAGATCAAGTGCTATCTTTTAATCCATAGTTTCATTTTATTTTCATTTCAGTTTAATTTTAATTTTTCAAAACCCCCACAAGCAATCGTACGGTAGGATAATAGTTGAAGCGTGATTAATAGTACTTGACAGCCCCGAGTCTTAAAAACGACCTTGGTACTACAATTCGATAGGTACACTTGCCTCTTCGGGTTGATAGTCGGTTCAATTCCACCAAGTTTTTGGCACCGTTGTCGGGGACCTTCTTCGTCAATATTTTGAAAATGCTTTCGCTATTACTTCTGCAATAATCCAAAAAAAATTCATTATCTTTCTCGTATTCAAGTTTTTATTTCCTTTCTTTTCTTCCATCCATTCTCTTTCATTTTTTTTAGTGCATGACCCGCACGAATCCGTCGGTACTTATTGATTTGGACCCAGAAATCGAACGCTCCTTTCGGAGACAACTATGATTCGGGGCTTCCACTTCTCAAATAGTGGTTGAGGATTCCGATGGTGAATGTAATTTTAATTCTAAAAGGGGAGATCCCAACTCAGGAATGGCTCAGCAAAGGACCATGTCTGATTATGCTCGACCCAACCTGGAGGGTACAGAAACAAGTATTGTTCGACCTGCAATTGCGAACAATAACTTCGAGCTTAAGCCTAGCATCATACAAATGGTGAAGTAATATGTACAGTTCGATGGATTACAAGATAAAGATCCGAACTTATATATTGCTAGTTTTCTTGAAATCTATGACACCTTTAAAATTAATGGTGTCTCAGACGATGCTATTAGGCTAAGACTCTTCCCTTTCTCCTTAAGAACCAAAGCCAAACAGTGGTTGAGTTCTCTTCCAAGAGGATCAATCACTACTTGGAACATTCTAACTGAAAAATTTCTAGCTAGGTATTTCCCTCCTGCAAAAACTATGAAATTAAGAAATGATATTACTTCTTCTTCGCAAATTTCATCCGAGACCCTCTATGACACATGGGAGAGGTTCAAGGAACTCTTAAGACGCTGCCCACATCATGCTCTGCCTGTATGGTTATAGGTCCAGACATTTTATAATGGGCTAAATCAAGAGACTAAGCAAATGATAGATGTCGCTTCCGATGGTTCTTTGGACCGCAAAACTCCGAAATCCGCTCTTAAGGTTATATAACTCAACGCCCGTTGAGTGAAAATCATTGAGTGTTCGGCGAGGCATCGAACATGCGCCTGGCACGGCCCTTGGACACGCCCGTGTCCCAGGCCGTGTGAACTTTACCAAAACTGAAACACGCCTAAAAGCACTGCCCGTTCCTCTTGAGTTTCGGGGCGTTAAAACTCTCTCCCTCTTAAAAAAAATTTGTCCACAAAATTACCAAAGGAAAAGATATAGAAAACCAAAAGCGATACCTGAGTGGAATAACTTTGGGTACTCCTCAAGTATGGTTTGCTCCCGTTCCCATGAGAGCTCCTCCCGACCGATCTCCTTATTACGAAGTTGCTTGACTTTAGAGTCCTCAATACGAACGGGTTTGACCCTTATCATTAACCCTTCGTCCACCGGTACTTGATCAACTGCGATCACCTGCGAAGGCTCTTGCATCGCTTTCCGCAACACTGATATGTGGAATATGTCGTGTAGAACACTCAACTCCACCGATAGCTTTAGATGATAAGCCGCTTCACCTATCCGCTCCAGAATCTTAAATGGTCCAAGGTATCTCGGGCTCAGCTTCTTCAAGCGTCGTACCCGTGAAACATCCTTGAATGACTTTATCTTCAAATACACCCAATCGCTAACCGCGAACTCCACGTTCTGATGCTTTGCATTGTAGTATTTAGCTTGTCTATCCTGAGCAATCAGTAAATGATCTCGAATGGTTCGTACCAATGAAGTGGCGCTTTCCACCTCTTACTTTTTGTGCAACCTTGCCTCACCCGTTTCTAACCACGACAATGACGTGCGATATTTTTTACCATATAGGGCCTCGAAGGGCACCATTTTTGTGCTCGCTTGGTAGTTGTTCTAGTACGCAAACTCCACCAAATACAGATGGTCTTTGCACTAATTTCCAAAGTCCAAGACGCACATGTGAAGCATATCCTCCATCGTCCTGTTGACCCTCTCGGTCTGCCCATCCGTCTGTGGATGAAAGGCTGTGCAGAACTTTACCTCAGTTCCCAGCATTTGTTGCACCAACCTCCAGTCATTGGAAGTAAAATGCCCATCTCTATCGCTCATGATGCTGCGGGGCACACCGTGTAGTTTAACAATGTTATCCACGTAAAGCTTTGCCAGTTTCTCCACTGAATCGTCCTTCCTATGCGGAATGAAGTACGACACTTTTTTCAACCGATCTACGATCACCCAAATGGCGTTCTTTCCCTTCTGCGACCTTGGCAAACCATGCACAAAGTCCATCAGAATGTCGTCGAACTTCCACTCCGGAATATGCAAATACTTCAAGAAACCCCCTGGCTTTTGGCAATCTTCCTTCACTAAGGCGCAAGTCTGACACTTAACCACATATAGTGCCACATCCTTCTTGAGTCCTGGCCACCAGAAACACTTCATATCTCGGTACATCTTCGTGCTCCCTGGGTGAAGTGAGTACTTGGTATGATGAGCCTCATACATCAACTCCACCCGTAAATTAACCATGTTTGGGATGCACAAACGACTGTCCTTCCTTAGCAGTCCATCTTCAATTATAAATTGGGAATTTGACCCATCTGAAGCTGCATCCATGATTTCCTTCATGCTGCTATCCAAATCCATATCCTGCTGAATCTGATCAGCAAGATCATACTGAACTTCCGTCCAGTTCAATAATGCTTAGGAGCTAGTCTGCTTGTCAACACAAGAGATATCTAACGCCTCCAACTCCAAAATGAACCGCTCATCATGAACTGACAACCAGTTGGCTTGGGCGGGAGCCCTGCGACTCAATGCATCCTCCACTGCATTGCCTTTCCCGGACACATAATGACTTTTGAATGTATATTCCCCCAGGAACTCCATCCATCTCCGTTGCCTCATGTTCAGATCCTTCTGGTCCAACAGGTATTTCAGGCTCTAGTGGTCGTTATAAATATCGACCTTTACGCCGTACAAATAGTGCCTCCACAGCTTTAGCATAAAAATCACGGCCGCCAACTCCAAGTTGTGGACCGGATAATTCCTCTTGTGCACTTTCAGCTGAGCGAGCCATAAGCTATAACACTTCTATGCTGCAGCAGCACACAACCCAATCCACTGCCCGAAGCATCGTTGTAGATCTCAAAGACTTCGCTCCAATTTAGCGAACTTAGTACTGGCGCCGTGGTCAACCGACTCTTCAACTCTTCAAAAGCTTGTGCGCACTCGCGCATCCAAACAAACTTCTGATCTTTCCTGATCAATGTCGTGAGAGGCAACGCTATCCGTGAGAAGTTCTCTATGAAGCGCCTGGAATAGCTGGCAAGCCCCAGAAAACTCCAGACCTCCGCTACCGTAGACAACACAGGCCACTCCCGTATTGCAACTATCTTCGTCGGATCCACCGCAATCCCTTCTCCACTGACTATGTGACCAAGGAACGCCACTGAGGATAACCAAAACTCGTATTTGGAGAACTTTGCGTATAGTTTGTTCCTCCTCAGTGTCTCCAAAACCAAATGCAGATGCTTGAAGTGATCTTCATCGCACTGCGAGTACACCAATATGTCATAGATAAATACGATCACAAAATGGTCTAAGTACTCCCTGAATGTTCTGTTCATAAGATCCATGAACACTGATGGCGCATTAGTCAGCCCGAACGGCATGACTATAAACTCGAAATGCCCATTCCTTGTGCTGAATGCTGTCTTTGGGATATCACTCTCCCTTATCCTCAGCTGATAGTAAACAGACTTAAGATCCAATTTTGAGTACACCGATGACCCAACTAACTGATCAAAAAGATCATCAATCCTTGGCATCAGGTACTTATTCTTTTCCGTTAACTTGTTCAACTCTCTATAGTCGATACAGAGCCGCAAACTTCCGTACTTCTTCTTAACGAAAAGGACCGGTGCGCTCAAAGGCGATGAACTTGGACGCACATAGCCCTGCTCCAACAACTCCTCTAGTTGAACCTTTAGCTCCGCCATCTCCTTAGGCGCCAACCTATAAGGATAGCATGACATAGGTTTAGCACCTGACACTAACTCAATTGGGAAATCGATCTCCCGCTGAGGTGGGGCTCCAGGAAGATTGTCCGGAAACACGTCGGGGTACTCGCACACTATTGGGATACTACCCAAGGTGGGTTTAGGCTTTACAGCCTCCACTAACATGAAGAACAGCTCTGCACCAGCACGAACTGCCTTAACCACCTTTAGAGCAGACATCAAAGTCTTGCTCGACCCCTTCAATCCCGCAAACGTTGTCTCCCGCCCAACACCCAGCTTGAATTCCTTACGGTTGCAATCTCTGTATGCCTTCTGCTCCGAAAGCAAGTCCATACCGAAAATGACGTCGAACTCTACTAGCGGCAATAACGATGCTAGTAAGTCAAACTCCTGACTTGCAATACGAATCTTTATGGCACAAACTCTGTCTGCACGCATAGAAAACCCATTCGACAGCAACACGTCCAATTTGTCCTTCACCATCGAAGAAGGGACTCCTATGCGCGATATGAAACCTTCGGACAAAAAGGAGTGTGAAGCTCCCGTATCGAAAAGTGTCCTTGTCGGACTATCGCAAATCAGAACAAAGCCTATACAAATAGTAATAATCTAACAAGCACTAGGTAACAGTATTTAAGCTAACTTGCTATAAATTAAAACCGTACTTGTCACCACATCCGATGGTTTGATGGCCTCCTGCTGGCCCAGATTGTACACTCTTGGCTGAGTCGGAGTATAATGGGATGCGGTTAACTCCACCGCCTTACACTTTTCCTCGTAAGTTACTCCCTGCTTCCTCTCAGACTTTGGACGTCCTCTCCAACAGTCACAGACAAAATGTCCCATCTTCCCATAAGTAAAACAAGCGCCCGGGGTTCGGTTGGTAGTTGCCCCTGAGGCACCCGAAGAAGGGGCTGGACCTGATGTCTTAGCCTTCTTATTCTACCTGCATAAACCGGATTTTGAAGATGGTACCTTGAATTCTGACTTCCAAACACCGGAGTCTTTCTTTGCCTGAACATTCTTCATGTCTTTTTCCAAAGATCAGGCCATGTTGACCAAGGTCAGGAAACCCTGCGTCATCGGCCCCGAGAGTAATAGTCTCAAATCATCCCTTAGACCTTCGTAGAATCGGATTGTCTTATGCTCCTCATCGGCGAAGGTAGCGCTTGCATACTGACCTAAGCGAGTAAACTCATAGAGATATTCATCCACACTACTCTCATCTTGTACCAACTTCTGGAACTCATTTTCCGTAGCAATTATCTTAGCTGAGGGGAGGTATCGAGCCAAGAATAGTCTCGAAAATTCCTCTATCGAGACGTTAGTAAGCTGCCTACCCCTCAGATGGTGTAGCTCCAAGCCTTCCCACCACAATCTTGTGTCACCATCCAACAAGAACGTGGCAATTATGGTCTTCTGCCACTCTTCCATCTCTATAGCTATCATTACTCTCTTAACTCTAAAGAGCCAAACCTTGCTTGGGTTGGGGTTACCGTCCCCGAGAACACTGGAGGATTGAAGCCCATAATGTGCTTAAACTATTTCTCCATTTCTATCCTAGGAAACACTGGCTCCACTACAATATGCTCCACTCTACTTGGCTCCGCTGCTTGGAGGGGTACTTGCTCAACAGCAGGGGCAGGCTGCAGCACCTGTCTCTCAGGCTGCGCATTAATGATCGCAAACACTACCTCCTCTACCAATCGTATGGTCTCAGCCGAAGGAGGTGTTGCTGGCACATCATTTGGTGCGCTACTCGCCTCAGAAACTGGACGTTCTGACGGGCCCGCACCACGCCTGGTCACCTATAGTTATAAAAACACCATAAGACGACAAAATAATATTGCAAAAAGCAATTATAGGAACACGCAGGTTCCTCAAACATGTGTATTTTCATTCCTAAGTGGACATTCATGGGTTCTTTTCATGTTATAACGATGACGCACACACATGTGCTTACCACCCCTTAAAGTGAATTATACCACGAATTCATTTAAGTCTGACCGAAATTGGTAGTCTGATACCAAATTGTAACACCCCTATCCGTTGTATAGCATATAGGAGTAGGTCAGGCCGGGACCAGACGCCATATACCACGAACAGACCGGCGAGTTACTAGATGAAACCATTAAACCAATACACATGTTCTACACAGAGCATCTAGCGGAAGCTATTAATAAGTTGTGAAAGAAGAACCCAGCCACAAGCATGTATGTCCACTAACATAAGCCAGTTGGAATGAACTACAAAATACACAAAAGTACTGGCCTTATGGCCTTACAATAGTTCACCAAATATAAATTGTGTCTTACAAACTTCAGCTCGCAGGCCGGCCACACATGATTTATACAGGAAAAAGAATAAGGCCTTCGAGAGCTGGATCAGCAACTTGGGCTTTGTCCTGCTATTTACCGCTGGGCTCCACAGCACCTGCAAGCACAATTCACTGCAATGGTGGCAAACAAGAATAACGGTCAGCTAAAGCAGACCAAATTATAACGATTCCTCCCCCAAACTTGGGGTGACAAAGATCCTTCCCTTCACTTGTTAGCGTAACAAGCAATATAGTGAATAAACATAATGTCACAGGTGCAGGCTCACACTGCCATACACCCCGTGCTCTCATGGCACTAACTCGGTGAACTCTGTCAAAACTGCGGTCTCACCATAATCCCTTGAATGGAAAATCACATGAGCAATTAGTCTTTTCATTCTAAGACTTAGGCTCGCACGACTATGCCACTGGTCAGTCCCTTTTTCAGGTATCTGTCACCAAACCACATAGCCCGAGTTCGGTTACACAAGCCTGTTGCTCACACCACACTGTCAAACTTTAGCCAAATACGCGGGTCAAGCTTCGCCGGATCCCAAACTCGATCATACAAGCACATAACCAAGTTATTTTCAAGGTTGGCTCCCAGGCCACCAAGATGGCACAAATGCGTTTCCGCCCAGTTTTCCGGGTGCGCCTTGGGGTTAATCCCCAAGGATCTCTTCTGCAATCTACCACGTAGAAACTCGAAAATAACCAAAGGCACGGAGTCTTCTCCGGCTAATCATGCATAGTAAAACATCACCGATCCAGACCAACTTGTCAGGGTAGGCTTCATACACCCTGCCTATGTCCGTTCCTCGATTTCGAACTCTAAATGCAAAAAAGGGGGACTTTACATATCTATCCCAAGGAACAGTACAAACTCGCCACACACTCGCGGGAGCAGGTTTTCCTTATGCAAAAGAATAAGAGCTTCACATGCTCAAGAAGTGAATCGTTACTCTAGCATTCCACTTCGACACCATGGAAATCTATACAGATGAAAAGCATCGCGATGATCTCGCATCAGTAGATCTAGACTCGGTTTGTTATTTGGCGCTCCGAATCTTCTCCGGCGACTGGATCTTCCATCCGTCTTCCTCCTTGCTCTTCCTTCTCTCTAGAACTTATAAAGAAAGTGGCCAATGAAAAGTGAGGGTTTAAATACCCAATCCTGGCCTTAACCCTAGGATGGAGAGGCCTAAATCGTTAGATCCCAAAATAAGGAAACGAACGGCCACGATTCGCCCGTAAAATAAACTTCCTTGGCCGAACACGACTTGCGACATGCCCGTTTCCAAGGCCATGTAACTCATTTGCCGTCATTCGGGAAAATCCCGACAAGACACGGCCTGTGATATGGCTTGGAACACGCCCGTGTCCCAAGTGACACGCTTGTATCTCGGGCCATGTGCCTCAAACAACACGAGACCAAACACATCCCGAGCATGACATGGCCATGTGACACGCCCGTGTAACATGCCGTGTGCTAGACACGCCTTTGGACACACTCGTGTCCCAGGCCGTGTAACTCCCTCGGCACAAACCAGAAAACTACCCGAGCAGGACACGGCCACTAACACGCTTGTGTGTCAGGCCGTGTGCCCTCACTCAATGCTCGTTTAGTGAAGATCGATGAGTGCTTAGCGATAAGTTGAACACGCGCCTGACACGCCCCTGGGACACGCTCGTGTCCCAGACCGTGTGACCTTTACCAAGACCCAAACACGCCTAAAGCGCTGCCCATTCCTCTTTTGAGTTTCGGGGCGTTACACGTATATACTCGAAGAATATTGTTTCCTCATGTTTATTTCCTTTAAGTCTGGTGAGGCTGGTCTGCAGTTATCGGCTGGTTCGATAATCTGTATAAATGTGATTTGTACAGTAAACTGATCAAAGAGAACTATTCATTCTTCTAACCAAATGGAGCGACGACGTCTTATTTTACCTGACAGAACGGTTCCACCAAGGCTGCTATCTCCGATCATTATCGCTGACCACCCGACTTGCTATTGTCGCCAGAAAGTGTTTCCAAGGCATCGTCTTGATCATCGCCGCCTCTCCTTTAATATATCTAGTATTTTGTAGAGATGTTGAGGGCCAGCCTTCTTCCGACCTAAATCTTGTGTGACAAGAGTCTAGGGTTCTCCATGCTCGTGTGGATATCCATAGAGGAGTGGACACTATTCTACGCTCGGAACTCCAACCATTGTAGTTCGTTGGACTTCATTGGAGCACCTTGGTTGAGTATTGACTCAATCCCTCAAATGTAAAATTTTATTTATAGGAATATCACTTCATGATCAATGTTCGTCGCTAGATCGGTATTTCTTTTTGGTTTTCTTGTTCCTCATTTCCATTGCAAACAAGGGTTGTGTCGTATAGTAAAACCCAACAGTAAATGCTTCATTTTAAATAATAGAAAAGCTCAACTTAAAAAGTTTGCAGAAAAATGCAATGTTGGTGTTCCTGTTGGGTATAGCTCACATAGTAGAGCCTATAGAATATTCAATAAGAAGACCCATGTAGTTGAAGAATCTATGCATTTTGTCTTTGATGACTAGATTGCATTATAAGGGCTGGTCCAGCACTCCTATCCATGTAGGTAATGATCAGAAAATGGAGGAGCTATCTATTCAAGACATACCTAACTCAAGCAGGGTTACTTCAGAATCGGAAACACTCAATGAGGAAACAAATCAAGCTAAAGGTGATCAGATTACTGAAGAAGCAGATGCTATAAAATAAATCAAGCAAAGAGCTGACAGATTGCATGTTGCATCCATGCTTTTGAGAGAACACCCAAGGAATCTAATTATTGGGATTAAAAACCAAGGTATGACAACAAGAAGCAAAGTTCACAATGTTGCCTTATTCCTGAGCATCATGTCTCAGGTTGAGCCCAAGAGGTATGAAGAAACAAACAAAGACACCTTCTAGATCAGTGCCATGCAGAGGAATTAAAATAATTCAAGAGATGCTAGGTATGGAGTTGGTCCCAAAACTACAAGGATACAATATCATTGGCACCAAGTGGATTTTCAGGAACAAGCTAGATGAGAATGTTGTAATCATCAAAAATAAGTCAACGATTGTAGCCAAAGATTATTTGCAAGAAGAAGGAATAGACTTTGACCAAACTTTTGCCCTTGTAACAAGGTTAGAGACCATCAGGATATTCCTTACCTATGCTTCACACAAGGTATTTAAAGTCTACCAAATGGATTTCAAGTCAGCATTCTTAAATGATAACCTAAAGGAAGAGGCATATGTGGAGCAACACTCAGGTTTTTTATATCCAACCCTCATTAATCATGTTTATAAACATAAGAAAGCATTCTATGGTTTAAAGCAAGTACCAAAAGCTTGGTATGAAACCTTATCTATATTTCTTATGAAGAACAAGTTCTTGAGGAGCAAAATAGATAGTTTATTGTTTCTCAGGGAAATAAAGGCCAAATGTCTCCTAGTCAAAATTTATGTGGATGACATAATATTTGGGTCTACTGATAAAACCTTTGCAAAAGATTTGTTAACCTTATGTAGGGGAGTTTGAGATGAGCATAACGGGAGAGCTAAAGTACTTTTTAGGTTTCCAAGTGAAACAGTCTGATGAAGGGATTTTTATCTCTCAAACTAAGTACACAAGGGAGCTTATTAAGAAGTTTGAGATGGAATCAACTTCCACAATGAAAACTCCCATGAGGTCAACACTTCCCTGGACAAGGATGAGAAGGGAAAACCCTTTGATGGATCCATGTACAAAATCATCATTGGATCATTATTTTATTTGACTGCTAGTAGACTAAATATCATGTATGAAACATGTTTTTGTGCTAGGTATCAAGCATGCCCTAAAGAATCTCACAACTATGCTGCAAAGAGGATATTGACATAGCTTAAGGGCAGCCAACATCTCGGCCTTTGGTACCCTAGAAATAATGATTTTGAACTAATTGGCTATTCAGATGCAGATTTTTTAGGTTGCAAGGAAGATAGGTAGAGTATAGGTGATACTTGTCAATTCCTATGAAGGAGACTGATCTCATGGAGCAGTAAGTGTAAGACCCCTTTTTTTTTTCTTTTTCAACCACCGGGGGTCTTAGCCCAGAATTGCCGCTTTGCGGTGGCACCGACATCTCGGGAAGGCAACCACTACAAATCGCCAATTCTGCCGGCCCTTTTCGATCACAAACGAGAGAAGCATTTATACAAAAGTGTAAACAAGTCCACAGAAAACATGTATATAAAAGAGAATCATATCCAGTCCATCAATATAATATTAGGAAAATAGATAAATGGGCTTGAGCCCAGTACATCAGAGTCCTCACTACAAGTCTCTCATCGCGGAAGCTAAGAAAATGCTAATCACTCACGGAGCTGGTCGCAGGTGCACCGGTGCTAGACTATCCCACCTCCATGCGCACCGTACTCCGCTGGTGCTGGTCCCTGTCTCCCATCCGGAGCTCCTGTAATGTTTGGTTCGAAAACCATTAGTCATAAAGACTAAGCCCTATCATCCCCTACCCCTCCCACCACGGCTCCTAAGCACCGGGCGGAGAGGAGGAAAGGGAAGCTACAAAAGTGGAGAATAGACAAGCAAGTGTCGGTGGACCTAACTAGCAAGTTACATCGGGGAGCAGTATAAATGTTGTAATAGGTAGAACAATTAATAAGAAGCAATTTATATAAAAAGACAACTAGAGCACAGTAAGTAAGTATGTAAGTAACCTTAACTTATATGAATGCCCATACAAACTTATAAGTTAAGGGATCTTCTGCAAGGCTCCCATCGTATAAAAAGTCCCATACCGATTTATACGTTGGGGTGACGGTTATATGCAAACATGCTATGCCATGATTCATGCAAGTGCAACCCACGCACACGACTCTATGCGCACAGACCTTTAGTTCCCCCTATTCGGGAGGCTAGCTTCACCCCCAGGAACCTCCGTAGTGGCAAACGGAGACAGTGGGTCGGGCCCCCCACTCCTAGGCGGGTAACCACACTACCAGGCCTAGCCCTTCCGTACGCCCCTAGAAGAACACAAACTAGAGTATCCACGTACTGCTGCTGGATGTACCCTCCAGACTTTTCACCGAGTCATCGTACCGCTGTCGGTGTGATCGATCGCCTAGTACCGATGACCCACCACCTTTCTCCGTACTCCAACCCTCGAGCCCGCGGCCCCCCGGACAGTACTGTCCGTGCATCTACCTTCAGAGCTACTGTCTGATGGCAAGTAATCCTATAATTCTACTTTCCTAGCTACCGGGGAGTGAGTGTGTGCAACCCTAGTTATACTAGTTGCTCTTTTAATTTATTACTCCTATGGTTTACGTTAGCCCAGGACTGCCCCCGGTATACCCCGTGAAGGGCTCTCAAGGGGCACTAGGAACCAAGACGGTGCATTACGGCCCGAAGTTCCCTTTCGCAAGGCACTTATTATTATTGGTTGTCTACCCTTTACCCAATCCCCTTTTAATGTTATAATGAATCTAACCCTAGCGTATTAAGACTCTTCCTCTTCCTCCCGGGACGGACGATCTTTCGTCGTTCCCGTACTCTCTTATCCTAACCAGTCCCACATTCTACTTATCCTGACTTCTAATAATGAACTCATTCTAAATTTGCCCTACCAACCATCGATTATCAGAACTCCGTGGTTTTACTAAATGCAGACCATCCTAAGCTATATGTGGTACACAAGGGGAGGTACTCCAAATTATCTTCCAAATCTCCTATAATATTTACTGGAGGACTATCATGACTTAATTAGCTTAAATCCAGGAATTTTTAATTTTCCTAATTAATCTGATATTTATTTTATTTTCTCAAAGATTGGCCATGGGTATTTTTTAACATGAACTATATGATATTCTTAAGTTATGGCCACCCAAAAATTGTGATCACTAAATAACAGTAAGGTATCATCAAATACTAATTTGTAGGATTTTACAAAAGATATTTAGCCTCTAATCAATTTATCCATTAAAATCCCATTATTCTCATGTAAAGAAGGAAGTACTGAAATTACTCTTCATAAAATTATGAAAACATTACTGCTTAATAGTATGATACAGAAAAGGTCATTGTGTAAAGAATCATAATTTTATCAGCTTGCTAAGCACCAAAATAAATTTAATCCAATATCCATGATAAATAATACTTAATGAAGCAAGCCCTAGAATTAAGCTTCTAAAAATCCCATAAAAATTCACAGAGTTTTAAAATCATAATAAAGGTTCTCTGCCTAAATTTCATCAATTTTCCAGGAAGTTTGTACACTCTAATAAATTTTCTAAGCAAATCGTGCAACTACCAATTCATTAAAGAAGTACCCAAAATAGTGAGCATAAAATTCATAGAAAAATATCCAGAGCTTGTACTACCCCTATAATCCACTCTACCCAATTCTCATCACTTTTCAATGTGGTTTGGAGTCATTTCCTATCTCTATAAGTTTTGCGCCCTAAACTAGGGTTAGGTTTTTAGATATCCCAACGATCTCCAAATCCACTAAAATTTCATCCAGAGAACTATATTAGCCCTATGGTTCTCATAACCCGACCTCGGGTCAATCCAAGGTCATTTGACCACATGACCTTCACAAACCACCACGATCCATCCTTAGGGTTTGGCCTTGGTCCTTAGGGTAAACTTACCCCGATCCACCTCAAACTCCATGAGGGGGTGCTAGAGAACATTACTAGCCAGTGGTAAAAATCTCAGCCTCTGTTGAGGTGATCTCACCACTAAAACTTCAAAAGTGCACTTTTAACCTAAGACCCCTTATTAGGGCAAAACTTAGGGTTGATCAATTCTAAACCAAACCATCTCCAAATGAGATGAAAAATTATACAAAACCTTATGGTGAACCCAGGGACCACTCACCAAAATTTGGGAGGGTTTGGAAATTATTTAACCACCTAATTAAATTCGGCTAGGATTATTGAATTTTTCTAAAAACTATAGAAAAATATTCTCCAAAAATTCTCATTTTTGGATAGCACCAAGATATATGTATGATTAGACCACATCCCAAATTTCAAGTCGTTTGGACGACTGGATTGGAGTAGGGAATTTTTCTAAGGTCAAGGCAGCCCTCTGGATAGACCTCACCAAAAAGGGTGCTGTGGTCTAACCAGGAATCCAAATTGAATGAAATTAATTTTGAATAAAACTAGACTTCAAGGGCTACAGTTTCTATGTTGACTACTTTTCCTATAGGAGCCTCTAAGTATTTTTCCCAAATTATTTAGCATGACAGAAATCTCATTCAGAAATTGATTTTACAAATAAAATCTAATTAAAGGCACTGTTCATCTTCTTCTACAGCCCGAACCAGAGACTGAAAACCTAATTTTCCTGTAGCCTTTCCAAGCTATTTCCCGGCCACCCAGCCATCTCCCTGGCCGGCCACCACCACCACCACCTCCGTTGAGGCGAGGGCTAACGTCGGGCGGCGGCACGGCCGCCGGAGAGGCGGTTTCCGGCGAACCCGCCACCATGATATTTTCGGAAAACCACCATTACGCTCACCCGATCTGGCTCTTTTGAGCCCGATATCTCTCCTAACGATTCCTAAGATCTATCCGCAGAAGAAGAGGGAGGGGAGGACCTTGTTCGCGGGTTGAAGGCGTGCAGAGCGTCGGGAAGCCATTTGCGCGGTGGTGGCGTCGCCGGAAATTCTTCAACAGCAAGGAGGAAGTCTGAACAGGTGAGGGAGTGTAACCTTTTCCTCTTGCACTCAGGAATCTTTTATAGATGAGGAAATGGGGAGGGGAAAGGGTGAAACGTTGGAGATGAAACGTTGGCGGCCATTAATCATATTCTTATGACGTTTCGGTTATGCCGAATGGCAGTTGGAAAGTTGGAAATGAAGAGGTGCTTGCCAGGTGGCAGTTTCCTATTGGACCCACTTTTCCTTAACTATTAACATAATTAAAGTAGGGAACGACCCATAAATACTCTTGATTTTTTTTCATTCCCACAGCCAGAATTTATTAAGGCGTCGGTTACCGAAACTTCCAGTCTGGCTGACGTTTCGGCCTTGGTCACGGGCGTGACACGTAGGTCACGGGCGTGACAGGCCCGGTTAGCAGTTCTGGGTTCGACGATCGTCGAACTGAGATCGACGATCGTCGAAGGGTGGTCACGGGCGTGACACTTGGGTCACGGGCGTGACAGGCCTGGTGACTAATTCTGGTCGACGATCGTCGAGCTGAAATCGACGATCGTCGAGCGTGGTCACGCCCAATGTCACGGGCATGATAATGCGGGTCACGGGCGTGACATGCCTGATGACTAGTTCTGGGTCGGCGATCGTCGAACAGAAATCGACGATCGTCGAGCGCGGTCACGCCCAATGTCACGGGCGTGACAATGCAAGTCACGGGCGTGACATGGCGCGTGGTCAATTTTGGGTCGACGATCGTCGAAGTGGGGTTCGACGATCGTCGAGCGTGTCACGCCCTTTGTCACGGGCGTGACCTGGAGGGTCACGGGCGTGACAGACCCGTGTGGCCGAATTTGGTTCGACGATCGTCGAGTTGGGATCGACGATCGTCGAGCGTGTCACGCCCTTGTCACGGGCGTGACATGGCGGGTCACGGGCGTGACCAACCCGTGAGCCGATTCCTTAGTCGATTTATTTCAAGTTTTGGGCTCCCTAGGGTTCTACCACAACCAACCGACTCCTAGGGGTCTAGCCGGAAATGGGATGTTACAAATCCCAATAAACAAAACAAAGATTTCGTCCCCGAAATCAAGGTTAAGCCTACGGGACTCAAATTGGGAAAATAAACTTGTAACATCCCATGAGAACCGAATGATTACCTCCCTACGTTACGTTTGCTTGTGCGATTTCGAATCTAAGGTTTAATTCGCCCACCTAACTAGGTATATACGTCCCAATAAACAAAAGATTAGCCCCTATTCTTGAAATTTCAATTCCATTGGTTTAAAACAGGAAGGCAATTGATTGTCCAGAGGGGTTTTGAGGTATACCTGACGAAAAAGTTCCGGATATTTTTGCCGCATCAAGTCCTGTGGCTCCCATGTATGCTCCTCCTGCCCATGATTGTTCCACAGAACCTTGACTAACGGGACCTTCTTTCTCCGCAAGACCCGCACTGCCGTATCGTCAATCCTGATAGGCTCCACGTTGACTGACCGATCCGAGGCCACCGGGCCATCTGCCGAGGGAATCAGCTGCTCAGGGCGTAGCAGAGCCCTCCGAAGTGAGGAGACGTGGAAGACGTCATGCAATCCCGCTAACTCCGGCGGTAGTTCCAGTCTATAGGCTAAGGGGCCGATCCGCTCCAGGATCCTGTAGGGCCCCATATATCTTGGACTGAGCTTCCTCCGCCCGCGAACCCGCGAGACTCCGTGCATCGGCCGTATCTTCAAGAAAACTCGGTCCCCCACCTGGAACTCCACTTGACGATGCCTCGCATCATAGTATTTCGCCTGTCTACTCTGGGCTTCCAACATCCTGTCTTGGATCAACCTAATCTGAGCATCTGTATCTCCCACAAACTCCGAGCCCAGTGCCTGCGGATCCTCATCCTGAACCCATGATAGTGGGGTTCTGCATCTCCTTCCGTACAACGCTTCGTATGGAGCCATGCCTATGCTGGACTGATGAGCGTTGTTGTACGAAAACTCGACCAGTGGCAGCAATCTCTCCCAAGGCTCGCCACGGTCCAAAATACACAGTCGTAACAGGTCCTCCAGTGTACGGTTTGTGCGCTCTGTCTGTCCGTCGGTCTGAGGGTGGAAAGCTGTGCTGAATGTCAACCGAGAACCCAGATGGGCCTGGACTGACCTCCATTCCCTGGATGTGAACCGCCCATCCCGATCCGAAACGATAGTCTTGGGCACCCCATGATAACGCACAAACTGCTCGATGAACCTCCGTACTAAAACACTGACCGGTGTGTCCTTCGCCACTGGGATGAATCTGGCCACCTTTGTCAGCCTGTCCACTATCACCCAGATCGAGTCGTTCCCCGCACGGGATCTAGGTAGCCCATGTATAAAGTCCATGGCTATGTCCTCAAACTTCCACTCCGGCACTGGAAGCGGCTGCAGCAATCCTGCCGGGTTCCTACACTCCGCCTTCACGAGCTGGCAGGCCTCACAATGTGTCACAAAATATGTAATATCTTTCTTCATACCCGGCCAGTACATCGTCCTCTTTAAATCCTTTACCATCTTGGTGATCCCCAGGTGTACCGAATACTGACTGCAGTGAGCTTCCTCCAAAATGTCCTCCCGGATCCGTCCTCCTGCTGGTATGTAGACTCTGCCCCGGAAACACAGAAGCCCATCCCTCAAAGTGTAATCTCCTGTCGTGCCTTCCTCCAAGGCCCGGAATATCGGCTCAGCTCTCTCGTCCAGCTTCTGCCCATCTCTGATGCGGTCTCGGATGTCATCTGTAGTAGCCATCGACCCCAAGTACTCCATGTACAGCTCCGGGTCATCCTCAGATACTAGCGAAATCTGCATCTCCTCGAATGATCTAATCAACTCCAAGGCCATCAGCTGCGGGCCTACTCCAGTCGTATTCGCTCTCCGGCTCAGAGCATCCGCAACCACGTTCGCCTTCCCCGGATGGTAGTGCATGGTATACTGGTAGTCCGAAAGAAACTCCACCCAGCGTCTCTGCCTGATGTTTAACTCCTTCTGGGTGTCGACGTACTTCAGATTCTTGTGGTCGGAGAAGATATCACAATGTACCCCGTAGAGATAGTGCCGCCAGATCTTAAGGGCAAAAATGACTGCCCCCATCTCCAAATCGTGCACGGGGTAGTTCTGCTCGTGCTGCTTTAACTGATGGGAGGCATAGGCGATTATGTGCCCATTCTGCATAAGGACGGCGCCCATCCCCTGATAGGAAGCATCTGCATATACCTGAAATCCCTCCCTCCCTGATGGGAGAGCAAGGATGGGGGACGAGGTGAGACGATCCTTCAGCTCCTGGAAGGCAGATTCGCACCGCGGCGTCCAAGTAAAAGGGGACTCCTTCTTTGTCAGAGACGTAAGAGGAAGGGCAATCTGAGAGAACCCCTTTACGAACTTCCGGTAGTAACCGGCAAGCCCCAAGAAACTCCGAACATCCGTGGCTGACTTTAGTGGTGGCCAATCCCGTACTGCCTGGATCTTTGCCGGATCCACTGCCAGACCTGCTCCACTGATGACGTGACCCAGAAATGCCACCTCCTTTAGCCAGAACTAGCACTTGCTGTACTTGGCATACATCTCGTGCTCCCGCAGCTTCTCCAAGGTCAAGGCTAGATGTCTCGCGTGCTCCTCCTCCGTCCTTGAATAGATGAGGATGTCTTCGATGAATACAATGACGAAGACATCCAGGTATTCCTCGAACACCCGATTCATCAAAGTCATGAATGCGGAGGGTGCATTCGTGAGCCCGAACGGCATCACGGTAAACTCGTACAAGCCGTATCTGCTGCTGAACGCCGTCTTCGGGATGTCCTCCTCCCGAATGCGAAGCTGGTAGTATCCTGATCTCAGATCCAGCTTTGAGAACCAATGGGCTCCCTCCAGCTGGTCAAAAAGCTCATCTATCCGTGGTAAGGGATAAGTGTTCCGGACCGTCAACCTGTTCAGAGCCCGATAATCTATGCACAGTCGGAGGGTCCCGTCTTTCTTCTTAACGAACAGCACCGGAGCTCCCCATGGTGAAGAGCTAGGCCGAACGAACCCGGCCTCCACTAACTCCTGAAGCTGACTCCGGAATTCCACCAACTCCTTTGGGGCCATTCGATAGGGAGCTCTGGATACCGGCTTAGCCCCTGGTATAAGCTGAATCTGAAAGTCCCTCTCTCGGTGCGGGGGTAACCCTGGTAGCTTCTTCGGAAACACGTCGGCGAAGTCCCGCACCACTGGAATATCTGCAATGGAGTCCTTGGCTACGACCGCCTCAAAGAGGATCTGATAAACCTCTTCCCCCTGCAGGTGGGCCTTAACGGCCTGTATAGAAGAAAGTAAGGTACGGGGTGCTGATGTAATACCTTCGATAACAATGAAGGAGTCGCCGTGCCTCACGGTGATCCTCTTTGCCACGCAATCGATCTGGGCATGGTTCCAGTACAGCCAGGTCATGCCCAGAATCAGATCGTAATCTGGCATCCTCAAAACCGTCGCGGGTGCCTCAAACGCCTTTCCGCCGATCCTTGCTTCCATATCACAATGAGTAGAGGTCAATATCTCCGATCCATCGGGTAGGGGCACCCTCAGCATCTTCCCGGTGCTCAGCTCCACTCCTGCCAGTCCTTTCACGAAATCCTCTGACACGAATGATTGCGACGCACCGGTGTCAAAGAGGGTGTGAGCGGGCTTGCCGCTAATGAAAACTATGCCTGGGGTGATTAAGTGTCTTAGTATTTTGTTGCAGTTCATCTTCTCTTAAATTTCTAAGCAGGTTACGTCTGAAATAGTAGTTTGTATGAAGAAAATTTAAAAGTGCTGCCATACCTGTGATAACCTGCTCCGGGTTCCGAGGCTGTGTCAGGTCTAGAGCGTACACCTGCTCCCTCTCTTGCCTACGCCTCGATCCTGAAATCCTCGTCCTCGGTCCTGTCCTCGTCCGCCAAACTGTCTGGGGGGTGGAGCGCCCTGATGTGCTGGTGGGGGTGCTCGCCCCACAGGGCAGTTCCGCTTGATATGCCCCGGCTGGTTGCACTGATAGCATACCGGTGGCTGCCCTGCCGTCCTTGGCATTTCCAGCATCTGTATAGGCTGGGGAGCCAATATCCCCTGAGTCCTCTGCTCCTGCCCAAACTCCTGACGGGGCTGATCCCCGTTCCTTCTCTCTCCAATAACTTGGCCTCGAGGGCGGTCTCTACGTCCTCCAATCACTGTATCATCAGCCGGTCTCTTCCGGCTCCTCACTGTAAGCTGATCCGCCTCTCTCTTCTTAGCCATCTCCAGAATCCTGGCCAGACTCCCCTCTGAAACGAAAAGGAGGGCCTGCCTCATGTCATCCTGCAGCCCCTTATAAAACCTCCGGGCATAGCCAGCATCGTCTAACTGGTAAGCATCCGCATAACGGGCCAGGTGTGTGAACTCCTGATAGTACTCCACCACAGTCCTGCTCCCCTGCCTCAACCGCAGGAACCTATCCTCCAGGTCATCTCTCGCCGACTGAGGTACAAAGTGTCCCAAGAGCGCTGCTCTGAACTCCTCCCAGGTAATATCAGCACAATCCACCCCTGCAAAGGTGGTGTCCAGCTGAGATTTCCACCATCTCTTTCCGTGTGACTCTAAGCAGGAGACTGCCAAGGCAACTGCCTCTTCCGTGGGGCATCGAATCCCTGCCAGCATCTCGTAAATGGTGTCCAACCACTCCTCCGTATGTACTGCGGACTCCGTCCCCTGGTAGGATGGAGGGGATAGTCCCCGGAAGACAGTCATCCAATTGGCCCCGGAGTTCGGCTGTGGGGCCGGGGCTTGCTGAGCTCTGAAGGCCTCCAGGATGGCCGTCAATGTTTGCCCCATCTCCGTCTGCTGGAACGGAACGGGTGCTGGCGGAGTCAGGACCACATCCGGGGCCTGAGGTGTCCCCTGCTGCGATGTAGGGTTCGTCGCAGGCTACAAGCAAAAATTCCGTTTGTTAGAGAGCGAATGAATGGAATTTAAGAAGAGTTATAATGGACTTTCACATGTGATTTCCCTTATGGGCACACCACTGCTTCCGCTGCTAGTTTGTCCGCAAACTAAGCTCGCACGGGGGTGGCCCAAGGTTTCTGTGGACTACTTCTCTTTCGATCGAGGTCTGCTCTGATACCACTTGTAAGACCCCTTTTTTTTTTCTTTTTCAACCACCGGGGGTCTTAGCCCAGAATTGCCGCTTTGCGGTGGCAACGACATCTCGGGAAGGCAACCACTACAAATCGCCAATTCTGCCGGCCCTTTTCGATCACAAATGAGAGAAGCATTTATACAAAAGTGTAAACAAGTCCACAGAAAACATGTATATAAAAGAGAATCATATCCAGTCCATCAATATAATAATAGGAAAATAGATAAATGGGCTTGAGCCCAGTACATCAGAGTCCTCACTACAAGTCTCTCATCGCGGAAGCTAAGAAAATGCTAATCACTCACGGAGCTGGTCGCAGGTGCACCGGTGCTAGACTGTCCCACCTCCATGCACACCGTACTCCGCTGGTGCTGGTCCCTGTCTCCCATCCGGAGCTCCTGTAATGTTTGGTTCGAAAACCATTAGTCATAAAGACTAAGCCCTATCATCCCCTACCCCTCCCACCACGGCTCCTAAGCACCGGGCGGAGAGGAGGAAAGGGAAGCTACAAAAGTGGAGAATAGACAAGCAAGTGTCGGTGGACCTAACTAGCAAGTTACATCGGGGAGCAGTATAAATGTTGTAATAGGTAGAACAATTAATAAGAAGCAATTTATATAAAAAGACAACTAGAGCACAGTAAGTAAGTTTGTAAGTAACCTTAACTTATATGAATGTCCATACAAACTTATAAGTTAAGGGATCTTCTGCAAGGCTCCCATCGTATAAAAAGTCCCATACCGATTTATACGTTGGGGTGACGGTTATATGCAAACATGCTATGCCATGATTCATGCAAGTGCAACCCACGCACACGACTCTATGCGCACAGACCTTTAGTTCCCCCTGTTCGGGAGGCTAGCTTCACCCCCAGGAACCTCTGTAGTGGCAAACGGAGACAGTGGGTCGGGCCCCCCACTCCTAGGCGGGTAACCACACTACCAGGCCTAGCCCTTCCGTACGCCCCTAGAAGAACACAAACTAGAGTATCCGCGTACTGCTGCTGGATGTACCCTCCAGACTTTTCACCGAGTCATCGTACCGCTGTCGGTGTGATCGATCGCCTAGTACCGATGACCCACCACCTTTCTCCGTACTCCAACCCTCGAGCCCGCGGCCCCCCGGACAGTACTGTCCGTGCATCTACCTTCAGAGCTACTGTCTGATGGCAAGTAATCCTATAATTCTACTTTCCTAGCTACCGGGGAGTGAGTGTGTGCAACCCTAGTTATACTAGTTGCTCTTTTAATTTATTACTCCTATGGTTTACGTTAGCCCAGGACTGCCCCCGGTATACCCCGTGAAGGGCTCTCAAGGGGCACTAGGAACCAAGACGGTGCATTACGGCCCGAAGTTCCCTTTCGCAAGGCACTTATTATTATTGGTTGTCTACCCTTTACCCAATCCCCTTTTAATGTTATAATGAATCTAACCCTAGCGTATTAAGACTCTTCCTCTTCCTCCCGGGACGGACGATCTTTCGTCGTTCCCGTACTCTCTTATCCTAACCAGTCCCACATTCTACTTATCCTGACTTCTAATAATGAACTCATTCTAAATTTGCCCTACCAACCATCGATTATCAGAACTCCGTGGTTTTACTAAATGCAGACCATCCTAAGCTATATGTGGTACACAAGGGGAGGTACTCCAAATTATCTTCCAAATCTCCTATAATATTTACTGGAGGACTATCATGACTTAATTAGCTTAAATCCAGGAATTTATAATTTTCCTAATTAATCTAATATTTATTTTATTTTCTCAAAGATTGGCCATGGGTATTTTTTAACATGAACTATATGATATTCTTAAGTTATGGCCACCCAAAAATTGTGATCACTAAATAACAGTAAGGTATCATCAAATACTAATTTGCAGGATTTTACAAAAGATATTTAGCCTCTAATCAATTTATCCATTAAAATCCCATTATTCTCATGTAAAGAAGGAAGTACTGAAATTACTCTTCATAAAATTATGAAAACATTACTGCTTAATAGTATGATACAGAAAAGGTCATTGTGCAAAGAATCATAATTTTATCAGCTTGCTAAGCACCAAAATAAATTTAATCCAATATCCATGATAAATAATACTTAATGAAGCAAGCCCTAGAATTAAGCTTCTAAAAATCCCATAAAAATTCACAGAGTTTTAAAATCATAATAAAGGTTCTCTGCCTAAATTTCATCAATTTTCCAGGAAGTTTGTACACTCTAATAAATTTTCTAAGCAAATCGTGCAACTACCAATTCATTAAAGAAGTACCCAAAATAGTGAGCATAAAATTCATAAAAAAATATCCAGAGCTTGTAGGGTAAACTTACCCCGAGGTCCACCTCAAACTCCATGAGGGGGTGGTCTAGAGAACAGGGTTTGGCCTTGGTCCTTACTAGCCACCTCAAACTCCATGAGGGGGTGGTAAAAAAAATCTCAGCCTCTGTTAAGGTGATCTCACCACTAAAACTTCAAAAGTGCACTTTTAACCTAAGACCCCTTATTAGGGCAAAACTTAGGGTTGATCAATTCTAAACCAAACCATCTCCAAATGAGATGAAAAATTATACAGAACCTTATGGTGAACCCAGGGACCACTCACCAAAATTTGGGAGGGTTTGGAAATTATTTAACCACCTAATTAAATTTGGCTAGGATTATTGAATTTTTCTAAAAACTATAGAAAAATATTCTCCAAAAATTCTCATTTTTGGATAGCACCAAGATATATGTATGATTAGACCACATCCCAAATTTCAAGTCGTTTGGACGACTGGATTGGAGTGGGGAATTTTTCTAAGGTCAAGGCAACCCTCTGGATAGACCTCACCAAAAAGGGTGCTGTGGTCTAACCAGGAATCCAAATTGAATGAAATTAATTTTGAATAAAACTAGACTTCAAGGGCTACAGTTTCTATGTTGACCACTTTTCCTGTAGGAGCCTATAAGTATTTTTCCCAAATTATTTAGCATGACAGAAATCTCATTCAGAAATTGATTTTACAAATAAAATCTAATTAAAGGCACTGTTCATCTTCTTCTACAGCCCGAACCAGAGACTGAAAACCTAATTTTCCTATAGCCTTTCCAAGCTATTTCCCGGCCACCCAGCCATCTCCCTGGCCGGCCACCACCACCACCACCTCCGTTGAGGCGAGGGCTAACGTCGGGCGGCGGCACGGCCGCCGGAGAGGCGGTTTCCGGCGAACCCGCCACCATGATATTTTCGGAAAACCACCATTACGCTCACCCGATCTGGCTCTTTTGAGCCCGATATCTCTCCTAACGATTCCTAAGATCTATCCACAGAAGAAGAGGGAGGGGAGGACCTTGTTCGCGGGTTGAAGGCGTGCAGAGCGTCGGGAAGCCATTTGCGCGGTGGTGGCGTCGCCGGAAATTCTTCAACAGCAAGGAGGAAGTCTGAACAGGTGAGGGAGTGTAACCTTTTCCTCTTGCACTCAGGAATCTTTTATAGATGAGGAAATGGGGAGGGGAAAGGGTGAAACGTTGGAGATGAAACGTTGGCGGCCATTAATCATATTCTTATGACGTTTCGGTTATGCCGAATGGCAGTTGGAAAGTTGGAAATGAAGAGGTGCTTGCCAGGTGGCAGTTTCCTATTGGACCCACTTTTCCTTAACTATTAACATAATTAAAGTAGGGAACGACCCATAAATACTCTTGATTTTTTTTCATTCCCACAGCCAGAATTTATTAAGGCGTCGGTTACCGAAACTTCCAGTCTGGCTGACGTTTCGGCCTTGGTCACGGGCGTGACACGTAGGTCACGGGCGTGACAGGCCCGGTTAGCAGTTCTAGGTTCGACGATCGTCGAACTGAGATCGACGATCGTCGAAGGGTGGTCACGGGCGTGACACTTGGGTCACGGGCGTGACAGGCCTGGTGACTAATTCTGGTCGACGATCGTCGAGCTGAAATCGACGATCGTCGAGCGTGGTCACGCCCAATGTCACGGGCATGACAATGCGGGTCACGGGCGTGACATGCCTGATGACTAGTTCTGGGTCGGCGATCGTCGAACAGAAATTGACGATCGTCGAGCGCGGTCACGCCCAATGTCACGGGCGTGACAATGCAAGTCATGGGCGTGACATGGCGCGTGGTCAATTTTGGGTCGACGATCGTCGAAGTGGGGTTCGACGATCGTCGAGCGTGTCACGCCCTTTGTCACGGGCGTGACCTGGAGGGTCACGGGCGTGACAGACCCGTGTGGCCGAATTTGGTTCGACGATCGTCGAGTTGGGATCGACGATCGTCGAGCGTGTCACGCCCTTGTCACGGGCGTGACATGGCGGGTCACGGGCGTGACCAACCCGTGAGCCGATTCCTTAGTCGATTTATTTCAAGTTTTGGGCTCCCTAGGGTTCTACCACAACCAACCGACTCCTAGGGGTCTAGCCGGAAATGGGATGTTACAGTAAGAAGCAAACTAGTGTGGCAATATCTAGTACTGAGTTTGAATATATCTCTGCAGGGAGCTGCTTTGCAATACTCTTATTGATACAACATCAACAAGAGGATTACGACCGCAAGGTAAGCTTTTCTCCTTTATATTATGAATCATCTAGTGCAATTTCCATTGTTAATATTCTTATCTCTCATAGCAGGACTAAGCATATAGAAATTAGATATCATTTTATTAAAAAACATGTAGAGAGTGAAGATATTTGTCTTGAATTTGTCTCCACTGACAATCAAGTTGTTGATATCTTCACTAAGCCATTGGATGAGACTAAGTTGAATCACTTTAAAATTTAGTTAGGAATCCTTAATTTAGAAAAATTCATTTACATTCCAATTGTTATATCTTCATGTGTTATTCTAGTTGTATAATAATTTTCTCTACATTTCAGATGTCATCTCATCATAGTTTGTAATCATTTTAAAAGTCAGTTATGATGTTAGAATTACAATAATTAGTCATCTTAACTAGCTAGAAATAAGCGGCAACATTATTAGGATTTGATAGCTGCTAGAAAATACTTAGTAGCATGTTAGGTCAATAACCTTAATTTAAAAATCATGTGTTAAAATGACCCCTTTTAATTATAGTTTTCTATCAAACTGGTTTGACATAAGTGCACTGTTAGACAGCGAGGTCAGCTGAATCAGCTGAGAAAGTCTTAGCTGACCGCTGGGGCCACTGAGATAGTCTAAGCGGTATATATATATATATATATATATATATATATATATATATATATATATATATATATATATATATATATATATATGTGTGTGTGTGTGTGTGTGTGTATGTATGTATTACCCTGTCTCAGCGGAATATGAATCTATCTCAGTGCTACCGTTGAGATGGGCTGTTTAATTGAAATCAATTAATTTTAGTTATCAAAATCAGTCAAAAAAATCATTTAGGATATCCCCTCTTTTCCAAAACCCTCCCTATAAATAAAGCTAAATTCAATTGAGTCATTAAGCCCTAAATCCATTCAAGCCGCCGAGACCGACACTTTCTTTCCACCTTCTTAGCGTCAAATCTTTCAGAGGGAATGGCGCAAAAATCTACCAAAGATCTGTAGGAAGGATATGAGATTGTTAGGAATGGCTTTATTCATGCATTAGGAGAGATTAAAGAAGTTATTAGAATGTTTGATGCCCTAGGGTTAGAATATCTTTTCTTTGAACCGTCTCCTATTCTTAAGACAGAAGTTTTGGAGTTTTATACCATTGTAAAGCCCTCTCCCTCCAAAATTTCACCAAAATCCAAAGTTGGAGGTCTAAGTATTAAGATTACTCCATAGAGGTTAGCCAATACCCTTCAATTGCCTTCATCTAATAGTGATGAAGAGGATGAGATTTCTAATAAGGACAGAGACCATACCCTAGAATTGCGTGAGTATAGTGATGCCAAGACTGAATAACTAAGGAGAAAGAACTTCTACCAAAGAGGAATGTTGCTAGATGATATTGTAGGAAAAGCAATATTATGCAAACCTGGATCTCATGACACAATCTCTAAGCCAATTTTTGAGTTAATCTCAAGTATTATTTTATAAAATAAGACTTACTGGGTAAATGTCATATTCTGGAGAATTATTGACTGTCTGTAGGCTCCCAACTTAGGAAGAATTATATCACTTTATCTCATTAATGCCTATCTAGGCTGAATTATTGAGAGGCAAGGTGCCAGGATTCACTACCTAAAGAGGATGGATATAAAAACCTTAGAAAGGTTTACCAAGGTTGTTCCAATTAGTCAATCAAGTTAGATGAAAGAGAAGTCCAAGGACGAAGGGAAAAATAATATTTTGACTATTAGTTCTTATTCTGATTCTGAGTATGTAACCCCAACAGATGTTGATTTTTTAGGTTAGTGTAGAACAAAGTCTATCCTCAAACTGTGTTCAAGTAAATATTGAATTAGATAGAAGTCTAATTGGAGGAGAGCTTGTTAAAGAAGTCCATGCTGCTCTTAATTCTAAAGATGTACCAGCAAATAATACTGGATTGGATATGCCTGAATCATTAGGTGACTCTGCTTGGAAGGAGTAAATGGAACCAGCTGATGATCTTCAAGGGAATTAGGAGTCAACTATTCCAGAAAAAGTCAATGCACCTTCTGAGGAGGAGTATGTGCAGATATAAGAGAAATCTTTTGATAATATTGTATCAGATGTTAATACTGATGTTGAGAGTGAGCCTCCAAGGGTCCATGCTTAGGATAAGGTAATTCCATCCTCCCAAGTGGCTGAGACATCCACTCAAAGCCTATAAGGGTGTACTATTTAACCGGAGTAGGGGAGATGTTCACCAGTTTTGCACCACCATTCTCCACCCACAACAATAACAGACAACTTCATTCTTACCTCAATAAAGTTTCTACTAGATGAGCAAGCTACTTCACTCAAAGCCTACATTTATCAATATATCTTAGGAGTGAAAGCTGAATTATTATCTAAAATAAAACTACTGTAAGATAAGACTGATCACTTAAATGATCCGATGACCAAATGGTTTTATCAGGTAGCAAGCACAGTCAAGGCTCATTCTCTTATCTTTAGATCAATGGATATAAGTCTTAATTTCTCAGCTACAAATATTGGATATGTCAAAAATTTTGTGAGTCAAACTAATAAAGTCTTAGGGCAAGCAATTGATCACCTAAACAATCATATTACCTCAACAACCTTTAGTTCCATGAAAGAAGCCTATCTGCTTTAAGAGGAGCTTAAAGCAGACCGTGAAAATATTTTTCAAACTCTGTCAATAAGGTTTGAAGCTAATACCAAATAGTTGGAAAACAAGATATTTGAAGAAAAAAAAAGGGAGGAGAACAATGCTAAGAACATTGTTGAGTGTTGAAGCTTGAGGAGACCGGGTAGTTTGATTCCTAGTCACAGCGGTCAGCTAGTCTCGTTGTTCTTATGGTTTGGCTCAACGACTAGGAGGTTTGCCACAACAACAACGACCTAATGACTTGTTGTAGCAACAATATGATGGTTAGCCGCAGTAGAAATCTGTAGACTTGCCGCAGAAGTGTCCTGGAGACTTGCCGTAGTAGTAGTGGTGGGAGTCAGCACCTGCGGTCAGGCAGGTAGTTGCGGTCAGGCGGCTAGCAGTGGCGGTCTAGCGGATTATCTTTATTTCCGCTGGGTGATCTTGTTTAGATGCTCTTTATACAGTGTTGCAATTTGACAGTGTAAACTACATAGATGTGCGGATTGTATTTAGTCCCACATCTCTTATTGTATTCTCTCATCTCCCCTATTTTCTATAAATAAGGAGTCATACCTATGTATTTTTTATCTTTTTGGATCAATAAATTTTGCCTTTATTTAGCTCTTTTTCACATGGTATCAGAGCTAACCGTTCCTTTGCTTCTTTTTTCTCGCGGTTTGTTTTTCCAACCGCTTTCGGTCTTCTTCCCGCCCTGCCCTCCCTTGTTTATCACATTTCATGCGACTTGTTTCTTTGCATTCTTTTTTTGCTCAGTTTAGCTAGTGTTCGCATTACTTAGCTGGTGTTCGCGCAGCTTAACACTTGTTTTCTATTTATTTTGTCTACCTGACTCTTATGATATGATTCCTCAACAAATTCTTGGAGTAGTGGATACTCTGACTCTAGATGCTATGATTGATCCAAATTCCTCTATTACTACACTTCATCATCGCACTTTTCTTCCCTCTCCATCTCCTAATGTTGTTGCTCATCCATCTCATCATGATACCTCTGGTGGCCTGGGTGGCTGTACTGGTGGTCGTAGTTACTCGAAGTATCATTTTTCTCATTGTGTTAAAGTTGGTCACTTGGTTGATCGTTGTTGGGTCATACATCCTCACCTTTGCCCTGCTTCTATGGATTTCTCCAAGAAGTCTACTTCTTCTCTTGCTTGTTTTGGCACCGCTTGGCTACTATGGGTAGGTGGTTCATTGATTCTGGTGCTACTAATTTATGATGAGAAATTCTCATCTTTTCTCATATCTTGACAAGAGTAACCGGTTACCTCTGGCTCTCTTTCTGTATGGTATTCCATCTCTGTTTGGTGGGTCTGGCATGGTGCATGTTACTCATTCTCTTCAACTCCAGGAAACTCTTTATGTCCCGAATTTTCAATGCAACCTTCTTTCTGTCACTGCACTTTCAAACGGTTTAATTTTGAAGCTATTTTTACTGCTTCTACTTCTGCTTTTCAGATTCCTCACTCCAAGGAAACGATTGCTACTTGGACTGAAAGCGACAGCTTGTTCTATCTCATACTACTTCTGCTTTTTCTGCCTCCTCTTCTTTACTTCAGTGGTATATTTGTCTTGGGCATACTCCTCCTCGGCTTCTTTATCAGCTTCTACCTGATTTACCATGTAGAGATTCTTCTCTTAATTATGAGTCTTGTCAATTTTGTAAACATCACTAATCTACTTTTCCCGCTAAGCATAGCCAAAATTCATCTTATCCTTTTGAACTTGCTCATTCTTATATTTGGGGCCCTGCTCCCCTTCAGGCCGTTAGTAGGGGTAGTTTGTATTTTGTTACCTTTATTGATGATTTTTCTCGGTGTATGTGGTTGTATTTGTTACATGAATGCTATGAAATTTTTTCTATTTTTACTGCGTTTTATACTAAAATTCTTACACAATTTGATACCCTTTGTTAAAATTCTTCGAACTGATAATGCTAAGAAATATCTTAATCATTAGTTTGCCTCATTTTGTTTAGATCATGGTTTTGTCCATCAAACTACTTGTCCTTACACTTCTCAATAGAATGTTGTTACTGAACATAAGAATCGCCATCTTCAGGATGTGCCTCGTAGTGTCCACACTCATATGCATGTTCATCGTTCTTATTGGGGTCATGCGATTCTTCTTTCCTATTTTCTAATTAATCGAGTTCCGTCTTCAATTCTTAATGGCAAGACAACATTTTCTGTCTTATATCCTGATGCGACACCATTTCCTTTACCTCCTTGCATCTTTGGCTGCACAGCGTTTATCCACTCTCCTTCTTTTGATCGCGACAAACTCTCTCCTCGCTCTGTTATATGCATCTTTCTGGGCTCATCTGATACAGAAAGTTTATAGGTGTTATGATCCTGTTCTTTGGAGATAATTTGTTTCTGCGGATGTCACTTTCTTTGAGGATTCTCCGTTCTTTTCTCCTCCCTCTATTCTTCCTTCTTTTAATGATTGTTCTTCTTTTCCAATTATGTCGGCACTCCTTCTAGAGCCTGCACATCTTTCTTCCCCTTCTATTAATGATTCTCCTACTATCTCAGATTCTTCTACTAAGTTTCTTCCAATGGCTCCTAGGCCAGTAGGCTCTCCTTCAGATGTATCTAATATAGTAGACAGGACTAACCTTGATCTTTCAATTGCTCTTTGAAAAGGTGTTCGGTCATGAACTCAACATCCTCTTCAGGATGTGGTTTCTTATGCACAGCTATCTCCTTTGTCTAAGAGCTTTGCTCTAGCTCTATCGACAAAAATTATTCCAGCCTCCTATCAGGATGCTCTTGTTATTCCTTATTGGAAAGATGTTATGGAGAAAAATATGAAAACTCTCACTACATGGGGTACTTGGACTCTTATTCCTACCCCTCCAGGGGTTGATGTGGTTGGTTATCACTGGGTATTTATCATCAAATTTCTCCCTGATGGTACAATTGATCATTACAAGGCTCAGCTTGTTTCCCAAGGGTTTACACAAACCTATGGTGTGGATTTCTTTTATACTTTCTCTCCTGTTGCTCGGATTACTACAATCCGTGTTCTTTGTTCGGTGGCTATCAAAAGAGACTGGTAAATGTCTTAGTTGGATGTGAAGAATATCTTTCTTTATGGTGATTTGCAGGAAATAGTCTATATGGAGCAACCTCCAAGGTATGTTGCTCAGGAGAGTCTTTGGTTTGTAAACTACGGAAGGCAATTTGTGGTCTTAAGCAAAGTCCCAGGGCTTGGTTTGACAAGTTCGACAAAGTTATTTCTATTATTGTGTTTGCTCGGAGTGTTGTAGATCATTCTTTGTTCATCTACAAAACATCGTTTGGTCTTGTTATTTTTGCAATTTATGTGGATGACATTCTTCTAATAGGGGAGATAGAAAGGGTGTGGATATGACAAAGAAGCATATGCATCAATATTTTGATACAAATGATATGGGGTCTCCTAAATACTTTCTGGCAATTGAGATATCTCAAAAACAATGTTCCATATTTCTTTCACAGCGTAAGTATGCCTTGGATCTCTTAAAAGAGATAGGTCTCCTTGGGGCTAAACCTGCTCGATCTCCAATGGCTATTGGATATGACAAGTGTTGGAGTGAGGACTCACCTCTTCTTGAAAATATCACAAGATATAAACGGCTTGTGGGGAAACTCATTTATCTGACAGTCACAAGACCGGATATTTGTAATGTATTGGGAAGGGTGAGAAAGTTTATACAAGCTCATAAGGAGTGTCATCTACAATCGACTATAAAGATTCTAGAGTACGTGTGTGAAAGGTGCTCTAGGGAAAGGACTTCTGTTTTAGAAAAAGGACATATAAAGGTTGAGGCATACTTCGATGTTAGATATGCAGATGATAAGGAAGATAGGAAGTCTATTTTTGGGTTTTGTACCTTTGTTGGAGGAAATTTGGAAAGCTTGAAGAGCAAAAAATAGGTTGTAGTTCCCAGGTCAAGTGCAGAAGCTGAGTATAGAAGCATGGCTCTAATTTCTTGTGAGTTGAAGTTGTTATGGACACTTATGCTTGATTTAGGAGAGGTGTGTTTTTATCCTTTGCAATTGTTCTACGATAATAAGGCATCCATATATATTTCAAGGAATCCAGTCTTTCATGAGAGGATGAACCATATCGAAGTGGATTGTGTTGGAACATCCTATTACTGATTTGGGTAAGGATCACATTGTTTATAAGATTGTGTCTTGACCTCATTGTACAGTTTTAAAGGTCAACTAGAATAGGTCTAAGGCTTAGAACTTATGTTTGAAAGCTACCCCCAAGATCTCCTAGTTCAGATTACAAGTGCAGAAGACCAAAGAAATTATCGTCGAGTGCAGGTCGACGAGGCGTCGAACTCGGTTCGAGGATCTCCGAGCTCATATTGACGATTTCTAAATCAAGTCAAAATCTAGATCTCTAAACTCAGATCGACGATAGTTGAGCTCAGGTTGACGATTTTCCTGAGAGATCGATGATTTTAGGATTTCAAATAAGTATGTTATGGAATTCAAATATCTTCCATATCCAGCATTTAATGCAGAATATTTTGTAGCCGTTTGAATCAATCTGGAGCAAGTTTAAAGAAGACTGAAAGGGAATGTTTCTTAGTACTTTCCTTTAGAGACAGCTACCAATTAAGGAAGTCATTTATGACTGGCTAACAGCTATCTCGGAGATTGGATTTCATAATATCATTACAGACAATAGAGACAGATAACCAAGTAGAACATCTCTCAAGAATTCTACAGGATTATACAGTTAGAGTTTTTACAGAACATAAGGAATAGAACAGAGAAGGAGATCAACACACAGAGAAGAATCTCTTCTATTCTTTCAGATCTCTTCTATGATTCAAGTTTTTCAGGCTTCATCAATCAAAGACTCCACACATAACACATTTCAGCCTTTGCTGAAACTATCAATTGCTGGAGATCTCAACTTACTGAAGGCCTATCACCCTGTGCAAAGCTTCTTCTCCTGACCTACTGCTAATCTCAGGGGGAGCTTTGACAACAAAAAATCCACTAGTCTTCTCTTTGATTGTTGACAGAGAAGCACTCCTTCACTCTTTTCATTTTCTTTTGCTATAAAAGGGTTATACAGAACTCCCTTCAAAATTTTTGTGTTTGGTTTCTGAGACCTTGTCAAAACTCAGTGATGGAAAGACACCTTATGAAAAAATCTGGTTTGGTTTTTGAGCACCTTATCAAAAGCTCATTGGTGCCCAGCACACCTGATTAACTCATCCTGTAGTGGATTCCTACCTAGGGTGGTAGAAAAGTGGATGTACCCAGGTTGATTGTGGAACCACTATAGCTCCTTCTGTCATCTAGTTGTTTGTGTTTTATTTGCTGTGTGTTGTGAATTAGCTTTCTTGCTTTACTTTGTTTTATTTGCTGAAAGCACAATACACTATAAATAAATTAAGTCTTCCACTGCCAATTAATTTTTAATTTGCAAAATTATTTTAAAATACTCTATTCACCCCCCCCCCCCTCTAGAGTAAAGGTAGATCTTACCCTAACTTTCAATTGGTATCAGAGGCAGGTTGGTTATACAACAACTAAACCATCACTAGGTTGGTTGTTTTTACAGGCTAACACCTGAACCAAAAGATCTCTGATAAGATCAACCTTTAATAGAGGGTTGTTATTTCTATTATAATTATTTTCATATAAATCCATGGCACAGAACAAAGACTATACAAGCACCAGACCTCCAGTGTGCAATCTTTCTAAGTTTGCACTTTGGAAGGCAAGGATTAAATTGTACATGAATTCTATTGATGAGGATATCTTCAATTCTGTTTTGACAGTGTGTACAAGACCTCCAGAAACTACAAGTACAAATGTTGTTCAGATCCAGACTTCAAGAAATGGAAAGTTGCTGATGCAAAGGCAATGAATATATTGGCTCAGACAATGTTTGATGATATATTTCAAAAGTAGCTGAATGCAACTCAGCAAAGGAAATCTGGGACAAGCTATCTGAGCTTGTGTCAGGATCTGCTGATGAGAGAAAGGACAGAAGATCTCATCTCATAACCCAGTATGAGAACTTCAAGAAGGGAGAAACTTAGTTAGTAGCTGACATGTATAACAGACTCAGTCTGATTGTCAGTGAATTGAAAACTTTGGACAAAAGAGATCTCACTGACTGAACTCAATGATAAGACCCTAATGTGCTTCCCCAGCACTTGGGACTCAAGGATCTGGACAATCAAGCATGTCAGAAGCTTGAATGAGATCACCACTGATGCTCTATTGGGAAAGCTTAAGTCTTATGAGTTGCTCATGAAAAATAGATAGGAAGAGCAAAAGACAACTTCTTCAGCAATAAGGAAGGAGAAGACAATTGCTTTTAAAGCCACAGAAGAACAGCCTAAAGATAAGGTCATAGGCAATGAAGAGCTTATGAGCCTACTAGCCAAAAGATTCTACAAGATGGCCAGAAAAGACTTCAGGAAAAGGTCATCCAGAGGCCATGAAATAAAGCCAAGGTATGATAAATCCAGTAATATAGAGATTATCTGTTTTTTATGCAGGAAACCAGATCACATTGTTCCTGACTGTCTAGAGAACCAAAACAAGGACAAGAAAGATAAGAGAGAAAGGAGAAGAGACAAAGACTCCAGGAGAAACAACTATGACAAATCCTCCTCTAGCAAGAACAAGCATACCAGGAAACGATTTGTAGCTAAGACCTGGAGTGAGACTGAAGAAGAATCAGATACTTCATCAAGCTCAAGTGATGATGAAGATGATGCCCAAGAGAATGACTTCTGCATGATGGCTATCAATGCCTCTCAACACAATTCAGATGCAGAACAAGAGTCAGGATCTGAATCTGAACCTGAAGCTGAAGAAGATCAGGTAATAGACACTTTTTATTTTGATTCATAGGACTTTAAATTTGAGTTTAAGGCACTTTGTTTAGACCTATTCAAGTCTGAGAAAGAGATTATCTCTCTCATAAATCAACTGTCTGAACTCAACACCTTTAAATTAGATAACCTCAAACTCTCTAAGGAGTTAGAATGTTGTAGGGAGCAGATAGATTCACTAAAAAGTGAACTATCTGAGGCAAAAAAGTTTGAAGAATCCCTTAATGGGAGAAGCATCAAACTGATGGACATCACAAGCATAGTGAATTCAAGACTTAACAGTACACTGGGCTTGGGTGCTTCATCCAGCCAACCTATAGTATTAACAACCCCAATCAAATTTATCGGAGATAAAGGAAAGGGAGTTGTAGAGGTAGCTAGGAAGAATTCTGATATACCTAAGAAAAATAAAGATCAACAGATATCGTCGAACAGAGCTCGACGATCTTCGAATAGAGCTCGGCGATCTTCAAATAGAGCTTAGCGTTGTCATGCTGAATCGTCGAACTCAGGTGGACGATCTCTGAACTCTAAACTCAGGCAAAGTCGATCTTCGAACGGAGCTCGACGATCTGACCTAAGATCATCGAACTCAGCTCAGAGATCGTCGAAAAGAGCTCAGAGCTTTGAACAATCTTTTAAGGGTAAGTCAAAATTCAATTCTAGAGGTCCTAAATCCCAAGGCTTCAACCCTTATGCTGAATGGATAACACCTCCTAGGAGATATCATCCTGAAGACTATAAGAGTCAACCAGGGATGTCTCTTATTTCAGATTTTTAAAGGCTATCAACCTAGACCCAAGGTAAACTAGGTCAAAAACAAATAAATTGTTATATGTGCAGGTGAAGACCTATCGAATAATAAACCAGCAATGGTATCTTGATAGTGGGTACTCAAAGCACATGACAGGGAGAAAGGATAATTTTACAACCTTCAAAGCCAAGCTTGGACCCAAGGTCATATTTGGAGTCTCAAACTTTGGACAGACCAAGGGATATGGTGTAGTCCAGATAGGGTCAGTCACATTCAAGAAGGTAGCCTATGTGGAAGGGCTGAAGCACAACTTAATCAACATCAGTCAACTGTATGATGAAGGCTACCAGGTGACTTTCAACAAATCTTGATGCAAAATCAAATCAGAGGACAACACAACTGTGTTGACAGGTAAAATGAAAGGTAACATCTATCTTGTATATTTTAAATCAACTAAGGTAGATATCTGTTTGTTCAATTCTGTTAGTAAACCAAATGAGATATTGCATAAGAGATTAGGACATGTAAACCTTAGAACCATTGCTACGCTATCCAAGGACAACCTTGTAGGAGGACTACCTTCTAGCCCCTACAAGAAGGAAGGACTTTGCAGGGCTTGTCAATTAGGCAAGCAAACTAAAAATAGCTTTAAGTCACTTAATAAGAGTGATTCACCAAGGATTTTGTATCTGTTACATATGGATCTATTTGGACCCATTACAGTACAAAGTTTAGGAGGGAAATCTTATACTTTAGTAGTTGTAGATGACTTCTCTGGATTCACATGGGTGTTCTTTCTAAGGAAGAAGTCTGATAACTTTAAGTGTTTGACAGAGTTTCTCAAATGCATACAGATTGAGTTCAATACTCACATTGCCCTGATCAGAAGTGATCATGGGACTAAGTTTTATTCTCTTCTTATGCAAGAGTTCTGTCAGAGTGAAGGGATCAGGAACACTTTCTCAGCTCATAGAACTCCTCAACAAAATGGGGTTGTTGAAAGGAAAAATAGAACCCTTATTGAATCTGCTACTACATTGTTGACAGATGCTCACCTTCCTCTATCCTTTTGGGCGGAGGTAGTGAACACCTCAAACTATATGTTCAATAGAAGTTTGATACATAAGCTGAAGGGCAAGACTCCCTATGAATTACTTTAAGGGAAGAAACCTAAAGTAGACTATTTCAGATTTTTTGGTTGTATTTGTTACATACATAATAATGACAAGAAATATATAGCAAAATTTCAAGCCAAAGATGATGAAGGAGTGTTTTTGGGATACTCTATGATCAGTAAGGCTTATAGGGTATATAACAAATCATCTCTTAAAATTGAAGAATCTGTACATGTGTCCTTTGATGAAACTAACATGTCTTACAAGGATAAGAATACTTCTACCATAGAACCTTTACAGGTACATTCTCTTTCAGAGAATTTAGGCAGGTTAAACATCTTTGAAGAGGATACAACACCTTCACCTATCTAACAAAAAGGTGAAAGTGGTGAAGATGAAGAAGACATTCAATATCCTGGTGATAATCACAATGAAGAGCCAGTTGTTGTTCCACAAGAGGAAACAACAACACAGGTTGGTGAACAATCAACATCCCCTGTTCATTTAGTAACATCAAGAGATCATCAAATCTCCCAAGTGATTGGAGACATCTCAGCTGGTGTGCAAACCAGAAATCAGGTCAACCAAAACCTGATGCACACATGCTTTCTTTCTTAAATTGATCCTCAATCCATACAAGATGTAGAACAAGATCCACACTGGATCATTGTAATGCAAGAGGAGTTACATAGATTTGAAAGAAACAAAGTGTGGGAGCTAGTGCCAAGGCCAAAGGATCATTCCATTGTTGCAACAAAATGGGTATTCAGGAACAAACTAGATGATCAAGGCATTATTGTAAGGAACAAGGCAAGTCTAGTTACACAAGGATACTCTCAAGAAGAAGGAATAGATTATGACCAGACTTTGCACCAGTTGCAAGGTTAGAGGCCATAAGAATATTCCTATCCTATGCAGCTCACAAGAGATTCAAAGTATATCAAATGGATGTGAAGAGTGCATTTCTAAATGGAGATATCAAAGAACAAGTCTATGTCAGACAACCCCCAGGTTTTGTCACAACCCGCATTTTTCCCAACAATTTAATTATATCAGAGCAAGGGGAAAATACGCGTCGTGATGCCACGCCGTGCTGGGGATAACTGTAGACGTTCAGGCAAGACTCCAAACTCTATAATTTTAAAAGTAAACATAAATGGTTATGAATAAAATCCAGATTAAGTTATGATGGTAGCCGTATCCCTCGGCTTAGTGAATCATCTAGTTCACGATTTAAAATATAAATTATACGCTTGCGGAAAATACTTGTTTAAATTGACTCTAATATCCTACATGAGTATAAGTGTCCCTGAGGAACAACTCATACAATGCAAACCCTAGATTTATAATAAGTATAGAAAATTCTTTACGCTAAATAGAAAGTAATGGCTTAGTTTTGAAAGAGATGACAAGTATGCTTTACTAATAGTAGGGTTTTATAGGTTAAAAATATCTAACATGTAATCCTAGTAATAAATCATCCCAGAGAGCAAGTAATATACACCAAATATAAGAAAACCACATCAGCTAGCAAGTGTCAAAAGAAATCAACAATCCTGTGGGCGTCAACAACCTGACACGAACCCACAGTATGAATATGTCTGAAACTAGGCAAAGAAAACTAAAACAACAAACTACCTCGCTACGGCGAGGGGAAAAACCACAGCCAACCTGTTGCTGCAAAGGCTCCAAAACCGGCTCCGCTACCTGCTAATGCTCCGATCCTGAGGTATTCCAAAGACAGAACACCTCAGCAAGAGGGACAAATGGTATCAGAGATGAAAACAAAATAAAACAAAGGTCAAATGGGGTACCAACCCAAGACCAACAGTACTGAAGTAAGATACATAAATAAAACTCAAGAAATAAATCAGAAGAAAAGAACTCACGTGGATCGTCACGTACAACAAATCATGCAGGATAACTGAAGCAAGGGGAGAGCATGATTAAATCATAAGAAAGAATACTCCAAAACTTTATTAGCAACCTGTAGTCAACTCTACTCATAAACACAGGCAGGGTGGTCACTTCTCTAGATACACCCCTCACAGATTTTAAAATCCGTCTAACTGCGGGGGAGACTTGCACACTGCACCAATCACCGCAGATGCCCAAAACCCAGTAGAGTTCCACGGGGTACTAATGAATGAAACAAACCTTGCGGTCGGTGGATTTGCCCACTAACTCCCGCAAATTTTAAAAACCCAAAGAAAACACAACACAAATATATCTCGAGATTTGTCTCATCAGATTCTACTTGACACTTCTAGTTTCAAGACATGGTTGATCAACCTCTTTGAACGATTTACAATCCTAGACAAACTCGAATACGATCAATAACGATAGGTAATGCATTTAAATGCATTAATAAGACACATCAAGAGCGATTAAATATAACATGACAAGATTAAGTTCAGCAAGACAAAATCTTACAATCTCGAGAGATCATCCAAAAAGGTTAATCGTAGAAATAACTTGGAAAACAAAGTTAAGAAAATATTAAAGAACATAAAAACTGAACCGTTACCATCAAATCGGACAAGGAGAAAATGAGGGAAAACCACCACTTGCCTTGGTTTTACCGGAAAAGTTCTCCAAATCAGTCCACGTCACAGATCGAGGCAAAAGAGGATGGAGGAAGTTGAAATCTAGACAAAAATGGTCGAAAAAGGGGTTAGGGCCGAAAAACCCTAACGAGAAAACTCAAGGAAAGGGGAAAAATTTACCACGATAGCGTATCTCTCGACGAGAGCTTTCCAGATCTACGCTCGGTAGAAGATTTCGAGCACTGGAGCTCCGTCGGCGGCCACCGGAAGATTCACGAAATATTTTCTCTCTCACGCTCACGCCGCTCTGATTCGGGAGGAAGAATCGGAGAAGATGAGGTTCTGATCAAACCTAAGTCCAAATATATATATATATATATAATATATATATATATATATATATATATATATATATATATATATATATTATGAAAAAGTACTTATAAATTCTTTTGTCTAAATACAAGAAAACGTGTAATTTATGAGTGGCTATGGGAAAACCGATAATAGAGGTCTAAGATGACATCAAATCGAAAAGTGTCCAACATGAAAGTTGTAGATCTCGTCGAAACGAACAAATTTTATGCTGACTATTTTTTCGCACGACACCGTTTTTAACCTCAAAGTGGTGCCCGAACTCTAACTGTACAGAACCACTCGAGTGGAATGGATCTACTCGAGATGGAGAAGTCTACTCGAGATGGAGAAGTCTACTCGAGATGGTGACTCGAGAGAGAGGTAACTACTCGAGATGGAGACTTGGAAACTCGAGATAATCATCTGGAACTCGAGAGGATAGGTATAGAACTCGAGTGGATCAATTCTACTCGAGATAAAAGACTTAGAACTCGAGTGGATCAAGTTTACCCGAGCTAGACATGAGCTGCTTCGGTAAAATCAAAAATAGGGGTCTAAGATGGCTTCCAATCGAAACGTGGTCTACATAAAAGTTGTAGATCTCGTCGAGACGAACAAATTTTATGTTGATCATTTTTCGATACGATGCATTTTGGACCCTCAAAAATGCGCCCGAACGTAAACTGTACATGACTACTCGAGAGGAATGAAGGTTACTCGAGAATAAGAGCAAAATACTCGAGAGGAAAGTATAATACTCGAGTAAAATCATTGGGACTCGAGAGAAGTCAATATTACTCGATAAAAAACCATAATACTCGAGATAGTACAGTAGTACTCGAGTAGATCAATGGTACTCGAGTAGGAATCAATAATACAGCTAATTTACGAGCAGTTTTGGGAAAATCAAAAATAGTAGTCTAAGATGGCTTCAAATCAAAAAGTGGTCAACATAAAAGTTGCAGCTATCGTCAAGACGAACAAATTTGATGTTTATTATATTTTGATACGACACTGTTTTGACCCTCAAAACGGCGTCCGATCGAAATCTGAAACGGGCTACTCGAGATAACAAAGCGCAAATTCTTGAAATAAAATTTTTGAACAAAGGGACACGAGTTCAAAACAGAGGACCATACACGCGCCGAATTAAACGAAACTCACACCATAGGCAAAAACTGACGCTACGATTCCAACGGCAAAGCCAAAACCTAAATCCGACGAGTCATTCTCGAGATATAAATTTTCAAATTTTACGACAAACATAAATTCCACAAAACTTTGGAAAAACGCCGAGGCCCAAATATCGCTCAGATCGCGACGAAACTTGACGAGTAAGTCAAAACTTAATCAACTTAAATTCCAAATGCAAAATTTTCTCATTACAACAAGAATTCGGCCGACTTGACCGCATTGACGCGAAAATGCCTTTATGGCATTACGCCGTCATCTTGACGTTAAATGTAACGCCATGACGTCATAAATATGATGCTTCCCATTTAAATAAAATCGTTGAAAAATCGGGGGCGTTACAGTCACTCCCCCTAAAAAGAAGTTTCGTCCCAAAACTTAACACAACTCCAAAACACAATCAAAATGAAAAATCAAACGTAATTGAAAACATAATGACGTACCCAAAACTAGGAGAAGAGGTGCGGATGAGATTCTCTAATTGCTGATTCTAATTCCCACGTCGCGCTCTCGACGTCTTGATTTCTCCAAAGAATCTTAACCATGGGGATGGTCTTTCTTCGCAAGACATGCTCTTGAGATTCCAAAACGCGGACAGGCTCTTCCATATACGACAGATTGGGCTGAATTTGGGGCACCGAGTCATGAATTTGACGATCACTACGAACACACTTCCGCAACTGGCTCATATGGAACACATCGTGGACACCAGGGAAGATAGCAGGTAAATTCAGTCGATAAGCTGACACTATGATGCGCTCCAGAATCTGAAAAGGTCCCACATACCGGGGGTCTAACTTGTGGTTCCTTCCAAATCTTTTTACTCCTAGCATCGGAGAAACTTTCAGAAAAACCAAGTCCCCAACGACGAACTTCAAATCGACACTTCGTCGATTAGCATATTTCTAATAATGCTCTTGTGCTACACGAAGCTTCTCTCGAATACGAGTCACCGCATAATTTATCTCATCAAGGGCTTCCGGACCTAGCGATGGTCTCACATTAACCTCAGCCCCAAACAAGGGAGTCCTACAACGCCTCCCATACAAGGTCTCAAACGGGGTCATCTGCAAGCTCTCTTTATAACTATTATTGTAAGCAAACTCCATGAGTCTGAGACGCTCATCCCAAGCACCACCATGATCCAAAATATAATATCTAATCATGTCCTCCCCGATCTGATTTACTCTTTCTATTTGCCCATTCGTCTGCGGATGGTAGGCGGTAGAATACCTCAAGTCGGTACCCAACCCCTCTTGCAAGCTCTTCCAAAAGCGAGACGTAAATCTGGAGTCCCGATCTGATATAATGCTAACAGGCACTCCATGTAACCTGATGACCTCTTCAAGATATAGCTCAGCTATCTTCTTCATCGAATACCCAATCTTAAACGGAACAAAGTGGGCACACTTTGCCAATCTGTCGACCATCACCCAAACTGAGTCATGCCCACGGGGAGATTTTGGTAGACCGGTGACAAAATCCATTGAAATACTCTCCCATTTCCATCTTGGAATATCAAGCAGTGTCAATTTACCACCAGACCTTCTATGATCAGACTTGACATGCTGACACGTATAACATTCTGATACAAACTTTGTGATATCGCTCTTCATCCTTACCCACCAAACAATTTGCTTTAGATCTTTATACATTTTGGTGGAACCAGGATGATAGGAAACACTGGAACCATGAGCTACTTCACAAATTTTAGCCCGAATGTCACCCATATCAGGAATACAGAATCTACCTCGATTTTTCAGAGTACCTAGCTCGTCCAAAGAGAAATCAGGTAACTCCCCTTTCTCAGTCCTATTCCAGAGGTGCAACAATTTCGGATCATCCTTTTGGTGCACCCTTGTAAGGGAAAACCAAGAGGGCGCTTCTGCTTCCAAACTAGCAGGCGTAGAACTACTCCCAATCTCGATGTTCATCAACAAGAATTCTTCTAGTAAGGACTGTACTGATAGATAAAAAAAATAAAATTAGCGGTCTTCCTACTCAAAGCATCGGCTACTACATTAGCCTTTCCTAGAAGATAAAGAATTTCTACTTCATAATCCGCCACATATTCTAACCACCGACGCCGGCGCAGATTTAGTTCCTTCTGAGTGAAGATATACTTCAAACTCTTATGGTCTGTATAGACCTTGCACAGCGCGCTATACAATAAGTGTCGCCACAGCTTCAATGCATAAATTACGACAGCAAACATCAAATCGTGCGTAGGATAGTTCCTCTCGTGAATCTTTAGTTGCCTCGATCCATACGCGATCACCTTACCATCTTGCATTAAAACACAACCAAGCCCGATGTGTGATGCATCGACATACACAGCATACTCCACTCCTTCTGTAGGTAAGGTTAAAATTGGGGCAGTACACAGTCTCTTTTTCAACTCTTGGAAAGCCTATTCACACTTATCACTCCAAACAAAACTTACGTTCATCTGCGTCAGTTTAGTCAGTGGCGCAGACAACGTAGATGAACCCTCCACAAACCTCCTATAATTGCCAGCCAACCGTAGGAAGCTATCAATCACCTTGGGTGTGGCAGGACTAGCCTAATACATAACAGAAGCTATCTTGGTAGGGTCAATCTAAAATTCTGGCTTTATTAACCACATGACTCAAGAAAGAAACCCGAGGCAACCAACACTCACACCTGCTCAACCTAGCAAGCAACTTGAGGTCCCTCAAAGCAGGCAACACTAAAGACAATGATGGGCATGCTCCACAGCATTACGAGAATACAACAAAACGTCGTCTATAAATACAATCACAAAATGGTTCCGATCTAGGACGAACTCTACGCCCCTTACAGGGGGAAGGCCATGATGATTAGCTAAGAAAACATCCGAACACTCACGCACCAGAAGGAACGCGACACAACACACGTCACCAACCAGAACGAGGGTCAAACCACGAATCTCTACAAAAGCCTTAGCCACGAACGGGTGGGTAGTGACAGAATAAAAAAGAACACGCGCCTAATAGTTACCTTCATCTACTAATAAAATTGCATACCTAACTTATTCGAACAACAACAAAACCAGGATTGAACTAAAAACAAGTTAGAACCTAACCTGAGATCACTTGGGTTGAAGACTGAGTTTCTTCTTCGGTCATCGCGATCAGTTTACCTTTTCCCTTGTCCTGATTTGGCGGCGGCGGCAGAGCCTGAGGGGAGGCAGGCTGTAGTGGGAACTGAGCCTGGGGACACGAAGACTTTTGGTGTCCCTTTTGCCCGCACTGGAAATAAGTCCTTTCTTTCATCCAGCAATGACTAACATCATGTCCCTTCTTTGAACAGAATGTGCACACCAGATCTCCTTTGGGTGTTCCTTGGATGGAGAGCACCCGCTGCCTCTTATGAGTGGCACTTCTCTTGAAACACCTTTCGTTAGGATGGCCGGATCGACCACAAAAGCTACAAATTACACCACCTTTCTTTTTCAAAGAAGGGCCAGATGCCCTAGAGCTTCCATCCCCAACACCTTTTCTCTTCTCTTTCCTCGATATCATACCACGACCCTTATCATAACCAAAGGTCTCAACTTCAGGAGCAACTTCTACTGTCCTCGCATTAGTCTCGGACTGGTAAGTATTGGCAAATTGTTGAATGTCATTTTGGAGATTGCCCAAGAAACCTTTAACCCTGTACTCCTCAACAGCTCTCAACTTCGAAGCAAACTTATTAAATTTAATGATCTCACTCTCATTCCCAATCGCTATGGGGGTTTGCTCACCAGGCTGTCGTCCTAAGGTGGCAGCCAATAATGCCTGCAACTGCTCTGGGATTATATGATGATGATGTCCTACTCAGGATGATATCCTATCATCCTATTGACTCATGTACCTATGATATGAATGCACGAATTCTTTACTCTTATTTAAAATCATGTGTGTACATATGTCATCAGGTAAATCTTTAGCTTGGTATGTTGTGCTTATGTTATATTATGATATGCATGTGGTGCTATGAATTCTATAAAAGGCCTTAATGCATGTTATGAGCGGCGTACACATGCAATGTTATGCATCCCATACTACATAATATTGCATGCAACGAAAAGGAAACGTGCTAATGGGCATTCATGTGGTGAGGTTATGCATCCCATACTACATAACCCTCACATGTTGCCACCTATGGTGGATCCATAGACAAACACATATTATGCATCTCATACTACATAATATGCCTCGTATACTTCTAATCATGCTTATGAGTGCAGTGTTCATGCTTCAGCCAAGACATATTGATGACACATTAGTGTGTGTATGATATGACACTAAGAAACTAACACTAACAAGGGAAGGTTGCCCGACCAATTGTCAAGCAACCTCCCTCTGATACCAACTGTCACAACCCGCATTTTTCCCAACAATTTAATTATATCAGAGCAAGGGGAAAATACGCGTCGTGATGCCACGCCGTGTAGGGGATAACTGCAGACGTTTAGGCAAGATTACAAACTCTATAATTTTAAAAGAAAACATAAATGATTATGAATAAAATCCAGTTTAAGTTATGATGGTAGCCGTATCCCTTGGCTTAGTGAATCATCTAGTTCACGATTTAAAATATAAATTATACGCTTGCGGAAAATACTTATTTAAATTGACTCTAATATCCTACATGAGTATAAATGTCCCCGAGGAACAACTCATACAATGCAAACCCTAGATTTATAATAAGTATAGAAAATTCTTTACGCTAAATAGAAAGTAGTGGCTTAGTTTTGAAAGAGATGACAAGTATGCTTTACTAATTGTAGGGTTTTATAGGTTAAAAATATCTAACATGTAATCCTAGCAATAAATAAGCCCAGAGAGCAAGTAATATACACCGAACATAAGAAAACCACATCAGCTAGCAAGTGTCAAAAGAAATCAACAATCCTGTGGGCGTCAACAACCTGACACGAACCCACAGTATGAATATGTTTGAAACTAGGCAAAGAAAACTAAAACAACAAACTACCTCGCTACGGCGAGGGGAAAAACCACAGCCAACCTGTTGCTGCAAAGGCTCCAAAATCGACTCCGCTACCTGCTAATGCTCCGATCCTGAGGTATTCCAAAGACAGAACACTTCAGCAAGAGGGACAAATGGTGGCAGAGATGAAAACAAAATAAAACAAAGGTCAAATGGGGTACCAACCCAAGACCAACAGTACTGAAGTAAGATACATAAATAAAACTCAAGAAATAAATCAGAAGAAAAGAACTCACGTGGATCGTCACGTACAACAAATCATGCAGGATACCCGAAGCAAGGGGAGAGCATGATTAAATCATAAGAAAGAATACTCCAAAACTTTATTAGCAACCTGTAGTCAACTCTACTCATAAACACAGGCAGGGTGGTCACTTCTCTAGATACACCCCTCACAGATTTTAAAATCCGTCTAACTGCGGGGGAGACTTGCACACTCCACCAATCACCGCAGATGCCCAAAACCCAGTAGAGTTCCACGGGGTACTAATGAATGAAACAAACCTTGCGGTCGATGGATTTGCCCACTAACTCCCGCAAATTTTAGATACCCAAAGAAACCACAACACAAATATATCTCGAGATTTGGCTCATCAAATTCTACTTGACACTTCTAGTTTCAAGACATGGTTGATCAACCCCTATGAACGTGTTGGAACACCCTATTACTAATTTGGGTAAGGATCACTATGTTTGTCTTAAGAAACCAGGTTGACCTAGTTGTATAGTTGTAAAGGTCAACATTAGAATGAGTCTAGGGCTTAGAACTTAGGTTTGAAGCTACCCCAGGACCATTCCAATGTCAAGGATTTAGAGCCAAGTCTAAGGCAATTTTCGTCGAGCTCCGGTCGACGAAACGTCGAACTCGGTTCGACGCTCTCTGAGCTCAACTTGATAAATCGTCGAACTCCGGTCGACGATCTTCGAGCTCAGATCGACGATCTGCTTTCAGACAATTTTGGTAAGTCGTCGATCTGCATTCTACGTTTTTCTAGCTCAGGTCGACAATCTCTCTTCAGCTATTCTTCAGGTCGCTGAGCTCGGTTCGACGACCTTCGAGCTCAGTTCGACATTTTCTGTCTGTTTGATCTGTTTCCATCTCTGAGCTCAGTTCGACGATAGTAGAGCTCAGATCGACGATTTTTCCGAGAGATCAACGATTCTAAGGATTCAAATGCTGCCAGTCTTTGGAATGTTTTTGAAATACCTCAGCATTTATGTTAAGGAGATCTGCCAGCCGTTTGTCTTTATTCTGGAGCAAGTTTCAAGGAATTATTCAGGAAATGTTTTATTGGACCTTCCTCTAGAAGACAAGACTCTTTATGGAAGACATTTATGACTGCCAACGGCTATCCTTGACAAGAATTTTTCAGAGAATAAGATCCTTTTTGTCTTCAGAAATATAGAGAGAATATACAACACTCAGAGAACAACAAGAAGAATTAAGCTGTGATAGATAACAAGTGATCATCTTCTGAAGAATCAGAATAACAATTTTTTTTGCTTACAGAAAAGTGATCACAGCCTTATCTCAAGAACTCCAGACACCTCATCTTTCAGCCTTTTTGCTGAAACAATCCTTTGCTGGAGATCTAAAGTTCTGAAGGCCTATCACCCTAGAGCAAAGCTTCCATTCCTGAACCTGTCTACAACTCAGGGGGAGCTTTGACAACAAAAGATCGACTAGTCTTCTCTCATTTGATTTGAGAACAGAGAAGACAACTTCACCTCTTTATCTTTTCTTTTTCTGCTGTAAAAGGGTTCTTGAACTCCCTTCAAAAGTCCTGTCTGGTTCTGAGAGCCTTGTCAAAACTCAATGGTGGCAAGACACCTTATCAAAAAATCCAGTTTTGGTTTTTGAGCACCTTATCAAAAGCTCATTGGTGTCAGGACACCTGGTCAACTCATCCTGAGTGGATTCCTACCAAGGGTGGTAGAAGAGTGGATGTACCCAGGTTTTTGGGGAACCACTATATTTCCTTGTGTCTTCTGGGTTATTTGTGTGATTGATTTGCTGTGTGCTGTGCTCTTTACTTCTTTATTTTTAACTCTTCATTAACACTCTACACTATACTATAAATTGAATTTTATATTTGCTGATCAATTTTAACTGTGAAATTAATTTAAATAAACTCTATTCACCCCCCTCTAGAGTTGAGATAGATCTTACCCTCACTTTCAATTGGTATCAGAGGCAGGTTGGTTGCTCATACAGGCTAACACCTGAACCAAAAGATCCTTGATAAGATCAATCTCTTAAGAGGGTTATTTTCTTTATATCTTATATTATTCAAAGACATGACACAGAACAAGGATTATGCAAGCACCAGACCTCCAGTGTGCAATCTATCTAAGTTTGCACTCTGGAAGGCCAGGATTAAATTATACATGAACTCTATTGATGAAGATATTTTCAATTCTGTCTTGACAGTTTGTCCAAGTCCACCAGCAAGCTCAAGCACAAATGCTGTTCCACCTCCCTCAAGAACAGATGTAGACATAAAGAAATGGAAAACTGCAGATGCAAAGACCATGAACATCTTAGCTCAGACAATGTCTGATGAGATATTTCAGAAAGAAGCTGACTGCAACTCAGCCAAAGGAATTTGGGACAATCTCTCTGAAATTGTCTCAGGGTCTGCTGATGAAAGGAAAGACAGGAGATCTCACCTCATAACCCAATATGAGAATTTCAAGAAAGGAGAGACTGAGTCAGTTGCAGAAATGTATAACAGATTGAGTTTGATTGTCAATGAGCTAAAGACCTTGGATAAAGAAATCTCATTGACTGAGCTTAATGACAAGATCCTAATGTGCTTCCCCAGCACTTGGGATTCAAGAATCTGGCCAATTAAAGATGCCAGAAGTCTAAATGAAATCACTACTGAAGCTCTCCTAGGCAAGCTCAAATCTTATGAGCTCCTCATTAAGAACAGAGAAGAAGAACAGAAGGCTGCCTCACCAGCCTCAAATAAAGAGAAGTCAATAGCTTTCAAATCCATTGAGAATTAGCCTGAAGAAAAGCTCACAGGCAATGAGGAGTTGGTCAGCCTACTGGCCAAAAGATTTTACAAACTGGCCTGAAAAGAGTTCAGAAAAAGGCCATACAAAGGACATGATAAACCAAGGTATGATAAGTCAAATAATGATAAAGAAATTATATGCTTTGGCTACAGGAAACCAGGCCACATTGTGCCTGACTGTCCAGAAAACAAGAACAAGGACAGAAAGGATAGAAGAGAAAGATGGAAAGAGAAAGACTTCAAAAAGAACAGCTCAGATAAAGCCTCCTCCAGCAAGAACAAACATACAAGGAAGGGCTTTGTTGCTGAGACATGGAGTGAGACAGAAGAGGATTCTGAAACTTCATCCAGCTCCAGTGATGATGAAGATGATGCAGATGAAAAAGAATTTTGCATGATGACTATCAATGCCTCACAATAAAACTCTGATGCAAAATCAGATTCAGACTCAGAAACTCAACCAGAAGAAGATCAAGTAATTGACTCTTTTGATTTTAATTCTGAGGACTTTAAAATTGAATTTAAGACATTGTGTTTGGACTTACTAAAATCTGAGAAAGAGATAATCTCTCTCAGAAATAAATTATCTGAATACAGTGTCCTAAACTCAAATAACCTCAAACTCTCTGAGGAGTTAGAATGCTGTAGGGAGGAGATAGTTTCACTGAAAAGTGAACTATCAAAGGCCAAAAAGTTTGAAGAATCCCTAAATGGGAGAAGTATCAGACTAATGGACATTACAAGCACAGTGAACTCTAGATTCAACAGTACACTGGGCTTGGGTGCCTCATCCAGCCAACCTATAATATTAACAACTCCAATCAAATTTGTCTCTAACAAAGGAAAGGGAGTAATAGAGGTAGCTAGGAAGAATGCAGATCTGCCAGAGAAAACTTCAGTTCAACAGATTGCGTCGAGCAGAGCTAGACGATCGTCGAATAGAGCTCGACGATCTAACCCAAGATCGTCGACCTCAGCTCGACGATATCCAAACTCTGAACTTCAGTATAATCGATCTTCGAACAGAGATCGACGATCTGACCCAAGATCGTCGACCTCAGTTCGACGATCATCGAACAGAGATCAGGTCTGTGAACATTGCTTCAATGGCACATCTAGATTCAATCCTAGAAGTCCCACATCCCAAGGCTCTAACCCCTATACTGAATGGATAATACCTCCTAGGAGATATCATCCTGAAGGCTATAAGAGTCAACCTGAGATGTCTTTCATTTCTGAATTCAAAGGATATCAGCCTAGGCCTAAGGTTAACTGGGTCAAAAACAAGTAAGCTGTTCATGTGCAGGTAAAGACCTATTCAGTATCTAACCAACAATAGTATCTGGATAGTGGGTGCTCAAAGCACATGACAGGGAATAGGGAGAACCTATCATCCTTCATAACCAAACTTGGACCCAAAGTGATTTTTGGTGATTCAAATTTTGGCCAAACCAAAGGATATGGTGCTGCTCAGATAGGATCAGTCACTTTCAAGAAAGTGGCATATGTAGATGGACTGAAGCACAATCTGATAAGTATCAGTCAGCTATGTGATGAAGGATACAAGGTGACTTTCAACAAATCCCTGTGCAAGATCAAGTCAGAGAATAACACAACTGTGTTAACAAGTAAAAGGACAGGTAACATTTACTTAGTAGATTTTCTTTCATCTAAAGTAGATATCTGTTTATTTAATTCCATATCTAAGCCAAATGTTTTATGGCATAAGAGATTAGGACATCTAAACCTTAGAACCATTGCTAGGCTATCCAAGGATAACCTTGTTAGAGGACTACCTTCTGGCCCCTACAAGAAGGAAGGACTTTGCAAGGCTTGTCAATTAGGCAAGCAAACTAAAAAAAGCTTTAAGTCACTTAATAAGAGTGATTCACCTAGGATTTTGTATCTGTTGCACATGGATCTTTTTGGACCCATCACAGTACAAAGCTTAGGAGGGAAGTCCTATACTTTAGTGGTTGTAGATGACTTCTCAAGATTCACTTGGGTTTTCTTTCTGAGGAAGAAGTCTGATAACTTCAAGTGTTTGACAGATTTTTTCAAATGCATTCAGATTGAGTTCAACACTCACATTTCCCTGATCAGAAGTGATCATGGGACAGAGTTTGATTCTCTTCTCATGCAAGAGTTTTGTCAAAGTGAAGGGATCATGCATACTTTCTCAGCTCCTAGAACTCCTCAACAAAATGGGGTAGCTGAAAGGAAAAATGGAACCCTAATTGAATCTGCTACTACATTATTGGCAGATGCTCACCTACCTCTATCCTTTTGGGCTGAGGCAGTGAACACCTCCAACAATGTGCTAAACAGAAGCCTGATACATAAACTAAAGGGCAAGACTCCCTACGAATTGCTCAAAGGGAAGAAACCTAAAATAGCTTATTTAAAAATTTTTGCCTGTACTTGTTATATTCATAATAATGACAAGAAGGATCTAGCAAAATTCCAAGCTAAAGCTGATGAAGGAGTGTTTCTGGTATACTCTATGACCAGCAAGGCATATAGGGTATATAACAAATCTTCTTGTAAAATTGAAGAATCTGTTCATGTTACTTTTGATGAGACTAACATGTGTTACAAGGAGAAGTCTACCTCTACCATAGAACCTTTGCAGGTACATTCTATTTCAGAAAATATGAATAGATTATAGGTTAAAGAAGAGAACACAACCTCTCAACAAAAGAATGAGAGCAGTGATGATGAAGAAGAAGTTCAACCTCTTGAAGAAAATCATCCTGAAGAGCCAGTTGTTATTCCATAAGAGGAAACAACAACACAGGCTGGTGAACAATCAACACCCCCTGTTGATTTAGTAACAACAAGAGATCATCCAATCACCCAAGTAATTGGAGAGATCTCAGCTGGTGTGCAAACTAGAAATTAGGTCAACCAGAACCTGATGCACACATGCTTCCTAACTCAAGTTGAGCCTCAATCCATTCAAGATGCAGAGCAAGATCCACACTGGATCATTGTAATGCAAGAGGAGTTGCATCAATTTGAAAGGAATAAGGTTTGAGAACTAGTGCCTAAGCCAAAGGATCACTCCATTGTTTGAATAAAGTGGGTGTTTAGAAACAAGCTGGATGACCAAAGAATTATTGTCAGAAACAAGGCAAGGCTAGTTGCCCAAGGCTATTCTCAACAAGAAGGAATAGACTATGACCAGACCTTTGCACCAGTTGCAAGGTTAGAGGCCATTAGAATATTCCTAGCTTTTGATGCTCACAAGGGATTCAAGGTTTACCAGATGGATGTGAAGAGTGCATTTCTCAATGGGGACATCAAAGAGGAAGTCTATGTTAGACAACCTCCAGGTTTTATCTCTCTAACTCACCCTGATTATGTTTTCAAATTGCATAAAGAATTATATGGTCTCAAGCAAGCTCCTAGAGCATGGTATGAGACCCTAGCATGCTTTCTTCTGGAAAATGATTTTGTTAGGGGGAGAGTAGACCAAACTCTTTTTATTAGAACCCATAAGTCCCACACCCTTCTAGTACAAATTTATGTAGATGATATCATATTTGGATCTACTGATTCAAACTTGTGCAGAAAGTTTTCCAACCTAATGCATTCCAAATTTGAAATGAGTAGCATGGGTGAGCTCTCCTTCTTCTTAGGATTGCAAGTAAAACAGCATGCTGAGGGCATATTTATTTCCCAAACCAAGTATGCTAAAGAATTGGTTAAGAGATTTGGTATGTCTGAGGCATCTTGTATGAAAACACCCATGCCTACCAATGCTGTATTGGATGCTGATGAACATGGGAAACCAGTTGATCAGACAACATATAGAGCAATGATTGGCTCTCTATTGTACCTTACAGCCAGTAGGCCAGATATAATGTTTGCTACATGCATATGTGCTAGATTCTAAGTTAGCCCTAGAGAGTCACACCTAACTCTAGTTAAAAGGATTCTTAGGTATGTAAAAAGTTGTCCAAATCTAGGACTCTGGTATCCAAAAGACTCAGGATTTGAATTAACTGGATTCTCAGATGCTGATTATGCTGGATGCAGAATAGACAGGAAAAGCACCAGTGGAACATGTCAGTTCCTTGGTGACAGACTTGTCTCCTGGTTTTGTAAGAAGCAAACATCTGTGTCAACCTCAACTGCTGAAGCTGAATATATGGCTGCAGGCAGTTGCTGTTCACAAATATTGTGGATACAAAATCAGCTCATAGACTATGGCTACAACTTAGAGAAGTCTAAAATTTTTTGTGATAATACTAGTGCTATCTCTATAGCACAAAATCCAGTCCTCCATAGTAGGACAAAACATATAGAGATTAGGCATCACTTTCTAAGGGATAATGTAGAGAAAAATAAAATAGAACTTCAATATATCCCTACTGATTTGCAAAGGGGAAATATTTTCACCAAGCCCTTGGATGAAAAGAAACACAGTTTCTTCCTAAATCAGTTAGGCATGTTGGATAGAGGAAGCCTAAACTAACTTACAAGATTTTTGAAAAGATAAAACAGACCAAGACTAGGCTAAAAAATCAGTTCATTTTGTGTCTGTAGAATAGGCTTTGTCTCTGAACTGCGCTCGACGTTTTCCTAGAAAACGTCGAACGTAGATCGACGTTTCTCTAAAAATCGTCGACCAGAGATCGACGTTTCCAAAATCGTCGATCTGAGTTCAGCGCCTCCGTTAGCTCCAGGTTTTCTCTCCTTCTGTTCAGAGGCCGTCGAGCGGAGCTCGACGCTTTTCAACATCGTCGAACGGAGATCGACGATATTGACGTCTCTTCAGATTCCCTCTGTAGCCCAAATCGTCGAGCTGAGATCGACGTTCTATCGAACTGAGCTCCATGATTTTCCGTTTCGCCGTCGAACCCTAATATAAAATCATTTCCGCGGCCGTCGTTCATATTTGCGCTTTCATACTCTCTGCAACTTTCTTCGTTTTCCCTCCAAATCTTCTGCGCTTGGTTGTGTTTGGTTCTTTGTTCCAGGTAAAAATGACTGGCTCCAATGCTGCAATCTCCAAAATGAAATTTGACACCGGATTTGACATCGACATGAACTCGTTTGATGGAAGCAATCAGCGCTTCAAGGATATTCTTAATCAAATCAGAGATCAACAGCTATCGCAAATAATGACTATCAGAATGAAGATTGCATCCGAAGAGATAAAGGAGTGGTGTTATACAGCGATAGATGAGAACGAGAACTCTGTCGTCGGCTTCATAAAAGGGACTCAGGTACAATTGTCCCCTGCTCTTTTAACTGAAGTTTTTCATCTTAGTTCTGGAGAAAATTCCATAGAGTTATATGGAGAGGAGTATGAATCCATGCTTGATAGAATGGGTCACAATGCTGTGAACCCTAGCAAACTGCTGAAGAAAAATCTGTCGATAGAATTTCAGTTTTTGGCTGATGTAGTTGGGAAAGTGCTTCTGGCCAAGCACTCAGCCCATGATACCATATCAAGATATCAATTTTGTCTGATGGGAGCTCTGCTTGATAAGAAATATATAGACTGGGGATCAATTTTCTTCAACCTGATTAAGAAAAAGCTGAGTAAGACTGCTGTCAGCTTTGGGAGAATTCTAGGGGTCTATCTGAATTCCAGATGCCCTGAGCTGCTAACCTCTTCTGGGATGTTCATTAATGCATTCAAGAGGCTCTCCTGTGCCCTTTTCAGCAAATGGGACAGGCAGATTGTAAACCCCTCCAGAGCTGCTGCACCACTATCTTCAGGCACCATGACTGTCTCAGTCACTCCACCTCTGGTCTCTGCCCCAGTAGAAGTGTTGCCTACTTCTCCTCCTTCTCCAGCTGTCTCTACCCCAGCCACTTCATCCTCACCTCCAATCACCACCATATTGATATCTTCCCCCATTAACATTTCTTCACCAGCATCTACCTTAGAGGAATTCCATCCTCTTTTCTCTTATCCAAGCTTCACCTCTCCATCATTTTCCTTGGCAGATGATTCCTTTATGGATGATTCCCCTCCTCTCCTCCAGAGCCTCCCTCTACCTCCACATTCCAACAAATGCTCCAAGAAATTCTATCCCAATCATCCTTCACACCTTCTCTTGCCTCACCTATCTTCACCTCAACATCTTCAATCCCCTCCTTTCCCCCTTCAGAGCCATCCATACCCTCATTCTCCATGCCACCAGCTCCAGCAATCATCCTTCCAACAACCTTCTCTCCTACCTCTGCTCAAGCCCCTCTTGAGCATGTAGATTTATCAGCCCTGGCTGACAGGTTATATGAGCTGCTAGCTCCTAAGCTAACCTCATTACTGGAGACCACTCTGGCTCCACTCCTGACCCATGTCAAGGAGCTGTCTTCCAAGCTCTCCTCCTTCTCTCCCTCTCAGGCAATTACCTCTTCTGGGTGCCTTGACTCAATTATCCCTGAATCCAGGCAGGGGGAGATGCCTTCTGAAGTAGTGTTTGTGCTTGAGTATGCTCCAGCTCTGGCTCTTGCTCCTGCCTTTGCATTGGACCTCCAGAGCTTGCTCTCTGTGTTTGATACAGTTTACCTCAGATCTTTGCCAGTTCCTCATGCTGAAGACTTGTCTAAGGCCATTGTGCCTATTTCTGTCTATGATCCCAGCCAAATTGAAGCTTATGTAAATTCCTGGAAGGCTGTGGATGTTTGTGTTTCCATCTCTGATGCTGCTACTAAGGCCATTGTGCCTCTTGTTATTGAAGCTGCTGCTGCTGTTACTGAGGATACTGAAATGGTTTTTGTAATTGAAGATACATCTACTGCTGAAGAAGTTGCTGCTTACCTAGAAGATCCTGCACCTGCTGTTGTTACTGTGATTACTGCTGCTGTTGCTTCAAAAGTTCCCTCTGCTCAAATTTCTGATGCTGCTCCTGCCCTAACTGCTGATCAGTTGAAGTTATAAGAGAAATACATAAAAAGCATTGATGATTTGTATGACAATCCTCAAAGTTCAGAGAGTGATCAATTTATAACTGATTCAAATGACTCTGCAAATGCTATTGCCAAGAAGAGGAAGGCCAGAAGCAAGGCCATGATGTCAGTCCCCCCAGCTAAGGCAAAGGATTCTAATGACATTCCCTACTACATTCTGCATGATTGCCCCATATCTGAGCCCTGGATGCAGTATTCCAAGAACCAATCAAAGGCTATGAAGAAGAGAAGGAAGCTGAATTATTATGAAAAAGGATCTTCTCAGTATCAGCCTCCTCCTCCTCCTCCTCCAGATTCTGGTTCAGGCTCAGCCCCTCAAGCTCTAGCTTCCAGGCAAAGCTCCTCCCAGTCTTATCAGAAATATTATCAAAGGGGGCAACATCAAAGGGGATATCAATCTAGTAGGGGCCAATATAGAGGAAGCCAGAGAGGGCACAGATTTCATCAAAGGGAAGGACAAGGCCATACTGATTCTACTTCAGGTCCTTTCCCTTATAAGCTAAAAGATGCAGTTGTCTCCAGGACTCCACCTACTGATTCTGAATCCATCAACAGATATGAACCTCCTATTTCATTTGAGGATCCCGAGAACAACCCCTTGTCCTGGATAGCTAGAATGAAAGAGTTGGCTGCTCTTGATCAAATAAAAAAGGCCAGAGAGCAAGGCAAGGACACTTCCAACATAACAACTTTATCAGATCAGAGAAAGAAAGAACTGGAGAAATATACATCAAGAAAATTCTTTAATCCAGAAGATTATATGAAGCTGCACCCTGAGGCTGTAGTTCCAAAGCCCAGATCTCAAACTTCCTTAGGTACAGAAGATGATAGAAGATCCAAGAAAGAAGCCCTCAATCCCAACAGAGAAATTATGTTTAAAAAGGGAACTGAGAAGTAAATTGTGTAAGCTGAACAATCATCCTCCTTTGGATATTTGCTGACTTCTTATCTATGATCTGCATTGCTGCTATATCTTTTCTTCTGCATTGTTGATTTAGTTTCTGTCTTGAATGTATGCTTATTTATTTCCTAATTCTGTCTGTAAATAGTAATCCTAACCCAAATAGGGGGAGATTGTTGGAATACCCTATTACTAATTTGGGTAAGGATCACTACGTTTGTCTTAGGAAACTAGGTTGACCTAGTTGTATAGTTGTAAAGGTAAACATTAGAATGAGTCTAGGGCTTAGAACTTAGGTTTGAAGCTGCCCCCAGGACCATTCCAATGTCAAGGATTTAGAGCCAAGTCTAAGGCAATTTTCGTCGAGCTCCGGTCAACGAAACGTCGAACTCGGTTCGACGCTCTCTGAGCTCAACTTGATAAATCGTCGAACTCCGGTCGACGATCTTCGAGCTCAGATCGACGATCTGCTTTCAGACAATTTTGGTAAGTCGTCGATCTGCATTCTACATTTTTCTAGCTCTGGTCGACGATCTCTCTTCAGCTATTCTTCAAGTCGCTGAGCTCGGTTCGACGACCTTCGAGCTCAGTTCGACGTTTTCTGTCTGTTTGATCTGTTTCCATCTCTGAGCTCAGTTCGACGATAGTAGAGCTCAGATCGACGATTTTTCCGAGAGATCAACGATTCTAAGGATTCAAATGCTGCCAGTCTTTGGAATGTTTTTGAAATACCTCAGCATTTATGTTAAGGAGATCTGCCAGCCGTTTGTCTTTATTCTGGAGCAAGTTTCAAGGAATTATTCAGGAAATGTTTTATTGGACCTTCCTCTAGAAGACAAGACTCTTTATGGAAGACATTTATGACTGCCAACGGCTATCCTTGACAAGAATTTTTCAGAGAATAAGATCCTTTTTGTCTTCAGAAATATAGAGAGAATATACAATACTCAGAGAACAAGAAGAATTAAGCTGTGATAGATAACAAGTGATCATCTTCTGAAGAATCAGAATAACAATTTTTTTTTGCTTACAGAAAAGTGATCACAACCTCATCTCAAGAACTCCAGACACCTCATCTTTCAGCCTTTTTGCTGAAACAATCCTTTGCTGGAGATCTAAAGTTCTGAAGGCCTATCACCCTAGAGCAAAGCTTCCATTCCTGAACCTGTCTATAACTCAGGGGGAGCTTTGACAACAAAAGATCCACTAGTCTTCTCTCATTTGATTTGAGAACAGAGAAGACAACTTCACCTCTTTATCTTTTCTTTTTCTGCTGTAAAAGGGTTCTTGAACTCCCTTCAAAAGTCCTGTCTGGTTCTGAGAGCCTTGTCAAAACTCAGTGGTGGCAAGACACCTTATTAAAAAATCCAGTTTTGGTTTTTGAGCATCTTATCAAAAGCTCATTGGTGTCAGGACACCTGATCAACTCATCCTGAGTGGATTCCTACCAAGGGTGGTAGAAGAGTGGATGTACCCAGGTTTTTGGGGAACCACTATATTTCCTTGTGTCTTCTGGGTTATTTGTGTGATTGATTTGCTGTGTGCTGTGCTCTTTACTTCTTTATTTTTAACACTTTATTAACACTCTACACTATACTATAAATTGAATTTCATATTTGCTGATCAATTTCAACTGTGAAATTAATTTAAATAAACTCTATTCACCCCCCTCTAGAGTTGAGATAGATCTTACCCTCACTTTCAGAACGATTTACAATCCTAGACAAACTCGAATACGATCAATAATGATAAGCAATGCATTTAAATGCATTAATAAGACACATCAAAAGCGATTAAATATAACATGACAAGATCAAGTTCATCAAGACAAAATCTTACAATCTCGAGAGATCATCCAAAAAGGTTAATCGTAGAAATAACTTGGAAAACAAAGTGATGAAAATATTAAAGAACATAAAAACTGAACCGTTACCATAAAATCGGACAAGGAGAAAATGAGGGGAAACCATCACTTGCCTTGGTTTTACCGGAAAAGTACTCCAAATCAGTCCACGTCACAGATCAGGGCAAAAAAGGATGGAGGAAGTTGAAATCTAGACAAAAATGGTCGAAAAGGGGGCTAGGGCCGAAAACCCTAACGAGAAAACTCAAGGAAAGGGGAAAAATTTACCATGATAGCGTAGCTCTCGACGAGAGCTTTCCAGATCTATGCTCGGTTGAAGATTTCGAGCACCGGAGCTCCGTCGGCGGCCACCGGAAAATTCACGAAATATTTTCTCTCTCACGCTCACGCCGCTCTGGTTCGGGAGGAAGAATCGGAGAAGATGAGGTTCTGATCAAACCTAAGTCCAAATATATATATATATATATATATATATATATATATATATATATATATATATATATATATATATATATATATATATATATAATGAAAAAGTACTTATAAATTTTTTGTCTAAATACAAGAAAACATGTAATTTATGAGTGGCTACGGGAAAACCGATAATAGAGGTCTAAGATGACATCAAATCGAAAAGTGTCCAACATGAAAGTTGTAGATCTCGTTGAAACGAACAAATTTTATGCTGACCATTTTTTCGCACGATACCGTTTTGACCCTCAAAACGGTGCCCGAACTCTAACTGTACAGAACCACTCGAGTGGAATGGGTCTACTCGAGATGGAGAAGTCTACTCGAGATGGAGAAGTCTACTCGAGATAGTGACTCGAGAGAGAGGTAACTACTCGAGATGGAGACTTGGGAACTCGATATAATCATCTGGAACTTGAGAGGATAGGTATTGAACTCGAGTGGATCAATTCTACTCGAGATAAAAGACTTAGAACTCGAGTGGATCAAGTTTACCCGAGCTGGACATGAGCTGCTTCGGTAAAATCGAAAAATCGGGGTCTAAGATGGCTTCCAATCGAAACGTGGTCAACATAAAAGTTGTATATATCGTCGAGACGAACAAATTTTATGTTGACCATTTTTTAATACGATGCATTTTTGACCCTCAAAAATGCGCCCGAACATAGACTGTACATGACTACTCGAGAGGAATGAAGGTTACTCGAGAATAAGAGCAAAATACTCGAGGGGAACGTATAATACTCGAGTAAAATCACTGGGACTCTAGATAAGTCAATATTACTTGATAAAAAACCATAATACTCGAGATAGTACAGTAGTACTCGAGTAGATCAATGGTACTCGAGTAGGAATCAATAATACAGCTTATTTACGAGCAGTTTTGGGAAAATAAAAAATAGGAGTCTAAGATGGCTTCAAAAAATAAAGCGGTCAACATAAAAGTTGTAGCTATCGTCAATACGAACAAATTTGATGTTTACTATATTTTGATACGACACCGTTTTGACCCTCAAAACGGCATCCGATCGAAATCCGAAACGGGCTACTCGAGATAACAAAGCGCAAATTCTTGAAATTAAATTTTTGAACAAAGGGACACGAGTTCAAAACAGAGGCCCATACACGCGCCGAATTAAACGAAACTCACACCAGAGGCGATAACTGCAGCTACGATTCCAACGGCGAAGCCAAAATCTAAATCCGACGAGCCATTCTCGAGATATAAATTTTCAAAGTTTACGACAAACATAAATTCCACAAAACTTTGGAAAAACGCTGAGGCCCAAATATCGTTCGGATCACGACGAAACTTGACGAGTAAGTCAAAAATTACTCAACTTAAATTCCAAATGCAAAATTTTCCCATTACAACAAGAATTTGGCCGACTTGACCGCATTGACGCGAAAATGCCTTTATGGCATTATGCCGTCATCTTGACGTTAAATGTTACGCCATGATGTCATAAATATGATGCTTCCCATTTAAATAAAATCGTCGAAAAATCGGGGGCGTTATAGGTTTTATCTCTCCTACTCATCCTGATCATGTTTTTAAACTTCATAAAGCATTATATGGTCTCAAGCAAGCTCCTAGAGTATGGTATGCAACCTTAGCATGCTTTCTTTTGGAAAATGATTTTAAAAGGGGTAGAGTAGACCAAACTCTTTTCATTAGAACCCATAAGTCCAATATCCTACTAGTATAAATTTATGTAGATGACATTATCTTTGGATCTACTGATTCAAACTTGTGCAAGAGGTTTTCCAACCTAATGCATTCAAAATTTGAAATGAGTAGCATGGGAGAGCTTTCCTTCTTTCTACGAATGCAAGTCAAACAGCATGCTGATGGCATATTCATTTCTCAAACTAAGTATGCAAAAGAGTTGGTTAAGAAATTTGGTATATCTGAAGCATCATCTATGAAAACACTTATGCCTACTAATGCTGTATTAGATTCTGATGAACATGGGAAACTTGTTGATCAGACAACATATAGAGCAATGATTGACTCTTTATTGTATCTTACAGCTAGTAGACCTGACATAATGTTTGCTACATGCATCTTTGCTAGATTCCAAGTAAGCTCTAGAGAGTCACACCTAACATTAGTAAAAAGGATTCTTAGGTATGTGAAAAGTTATCCAAATCTAGGTCTCTGGTATCCAAAAGATTCAGGATTTGAATTAACTGGATTTTAAGATGCTGATTATGCTAGATGTATAGTAGATAGGAAAAGAACCAGTGCAACTTGTCAGTTTATTGGTGACATACTTGTCTCCTAGTTTTGTAAGAAACAAACATTTGTGTCAACATCAACTGCTGAAGCTGAATAGATGGCAGCAGGTAGTTGTTGCTCACAGATATTGTGGATTAAAAATCGGCTCCTAGACTATGGCTACAACTTAGATAAGTCAAAAATCTTTTGTGATAACACCAGTGCTATTTCTATAGCCCAAAATCCAGTCCTCCATAGTAGGACAAAACATATAGAGATTAGGCATCACTTCCTAAGAGATAATGTTGAAAATAATAAAATTGAACTTCAATATATCCAACCTGATTTGCAAAGGGGAGATATTTTCACCAAACCTTTGGATGAAAAGAAACACACATTCTTCCTGAATCAGTTAGGAATGTTAGATGGAGGTAGTCTAAATAAAGATCCAAGATTTTTTAAACCTTAAAATTGACAAAGACTAGGCTAAAAACTTGATTTTTCTTGTGTCTATAGGTTTTTTCTTAACTCTGAACTGCGCTCGACGTTTTTCCCAAAGATCGTCGAACGGAGATCGACGTTCTCATGAAAGCGTCGAACGAAGCTCAGCATTTCCCAGATAGTGCTAGGCTATCTCTTTCCGGTCAGAGATCGTCGAACGGAGCTCGACGCTCTCCAATATCGTCGAACGGAGATCGACGATGTTGAAGACCTTTCAGATTCCTTAAGAAGCCCAGATCGTCGAACTAAGTTCAACGATCTTTCCATTTCAGCGTCGAACCCTGATATAAAATCAATTTTTTGGCCGTCGTTCTCCTTTGCGCATTTATTCTTTCCCTCCAAACCCCTCTACACTTGGTCTTATTTGGTTTGTCTTTGCAGGAAAATCATGAAAATTTCAGTTGTTGTTTTAGCTGCGATGAAATTTGATACAGGTTTTTATATAGATATGGATTCATTTGAAGGCAGTGATCAGATTTTCTAGGACATTCTAGAATTATTCAAAGAACAACAGTTGGTCACCATCATGATCTCAAGGATGAAGCTGGCTGCCGACGAAATCAAGGAATGGGTATACACAGCCCACAACCTGGATCAGAATACAGTTGTCGGGACTATTTTAGGAACCCATGTATCCCTCACTCCCGCACTTTTGACAGAAGTTTTTCAACTGAGCGCTGGACATGATAATGTTGAGTTGTCTGGAGAAGAATTTTCTAATATGCTGGATAGAATGGGACATACAGCAGCAAACCCTAATAAATTACTTAAGAAAAATCTTTCAGTAGAGTACATATTTCTGGCTGATGTAGTGGGCAAAGTCATATTAACAAAACACTCTGCCCATGATACTATTTCTAAGTATTAGTTCTATCTAGTGGCTGCTATTGTAGATAAGAAACACCTTAATTGGAGAGAGATTTTCTTTGATCTGATTAAGAAGAAAATCAACAAGAATTTTGTTAATTTTGGGAGAATAGTAGGTTTGTTTTTGCACAACAAATGCCCCCAACTACTAGTATCAAATGGCATGCATATAAATGCTTCTAAGAGACTATCTTGTGCTCTCTTTGGAAAATGGGATAGGCAGATTGTTAAACCCAGTAGGGGTTCTGTAACTCACACTACTTCAGGCACCAGGAAAGTGACAATCACTTACCCTCAGGCAACTGCCCCTTTAGAAGATTTGCCTTCTTCCTCCTCATCTCCACCATCTCCACCTCTAGTTTCCTCAACCATTTCATCTCCCATCTCAATTTCATCTTCTCCCATCTCAATTTTCTCACCTACAATCTCTACACCTCCACCAGCCACTCTTCAAGAACAATTTCATCCACTACATTACTATCCCCCTCTTAACCTTGACTCATCCATTCAAATTCCATCATTCAACCTCATAGATGACTCCTATATGGATGATTCACATTCATCACCTCAAGAGCTTCCATCTTCTTCCACCTGCTACTAACAGCTTCTTTAAGACATCTTAGCTCAGCCCTCATTCACCTCATCCATAAACTCAATCATACCATCAGCTACCATCCTAGTTACATCCATCACCACCATCCCTATATCTGAACCATCCATACCCTATCCATCAACATCAACTCCACACATTTCTACAGCTCCACCAACTACATCAACTTCTATAACTTTCTTCTATACCTCTACTCAAGCCTCCCTTGAGCAAGTAGATGTTCCTGCTCTTGCTGATAGATTATATGAGATGTTAGCTCCCAGGCTAACACTCTTGCTGGATACCTCCTTGGCTCCTCTACTAAAATCAATAAATGATTTATCTTAAAGGCTATCTTATTCCCATCTTCCTCAGGAAATCCCTTCTTTGGGGTGCCTTGATCCAGTTTCTACTTAATCTTGGCAGGGGGAGATGCACAATTAAGTATTCATGCTACCTGCTGAATATTCAAACTTCATGCTTAGTTCAGAACAAGTGACAGATCTTCCAGCTCTAGTTCCAGTTCCATATTTCACTACAGTTGATCTAATGTCCCTGCTAGTAGTTTTTGATGTTCTTTATAGCAGATATCTTCCAGCTTCAGAAGCTGAAGATCTTTTTAAGGCCATTGTGCCTGTTACTATCTGTGATCCCATCTTGATCCAATCATACATTTATTCAATCAAGGCCGTGGAAGTTCCTGCTGCTGTTGTTTTTTATGATAATGATGTGATGATCACAGAGGCTATTGCTTCAGAGCCTGCTGTTGTGAATATTGTTGTTTCAGATGCCTCTGTTGTTGTTGTTTTTTTACTACTACTTCCTCTAGTGTTGTTTCTGCTGTTGCTGCTGCTGTTGTTACTGCTTCTGCTCCTGATTCTCTTACCAAGGCAGCTTACAAGGAAATAGGTGCTATATATGATAAGCCCCAAAGCTCTGATAGTGATGAATTCAGGACAGATTCAAATGATTCCTCTGCAACTATTGCAAGGAAGAGGAAAATTAGAAGTAAAGCAATGAAGAGAGTTCCTGCAAAGAAAGCCACTTCTGATAATGACATTCCTAACTATATATTGCATGATTGTCCTATTACTGAACATTGGATGAAATTTTCTAAGAACCAGTTGAAGGCTATGAGGAAGAGAAGGAAATATGACCAAGGCACATCTCATTATAATCCTCCTCCTCCTCCTCCTTCTCCAGGTGCAGGTTCTGGTGGAAGTTCAGCTCATCAAACCTCTCATACTTCATCTCAAAGTTCCTCTAAGTTTCAAGAAAGATCTCAATCCAGAGGACATCAGCAAAGAGGCTACCAGTCATGAAGAGGTCAATATAGAGGAAATCAAAGAGAATATAGAGTGTATTCAAGAGGACAGTCCAGACAACAATCTTATCAAAGGGAAGGACAAGGCCCAACTAATTAACCTACTGGTACATTCCCTTATAAGCTCAAAGAAAGTGTTCCCTCAAAAGCTCCTCCTTCTGACACTATTAACAGATATGAGACTCTTGTTCCATTTGAAGATCCAGAGAGCAATCCAGTCTCTTTGATAGCCAGGATGAAGGAGCTAGCTGCTTTATACCAGATGAAGAAATCCAGAGAATAAGGGAAAGACACTTCCAACATTTCAACATTTTCTGAACAGAGAAAGCAAGAACTTGAAAGGTATTCTTCCAGAAAATTCTTTGATCCAGAAAGGTACATGGAATTGCACCCAGACGTAGTTTTTCCCAGAGCCAAATCTCAAACTTCTCTTGGTGCTGCTGATGATAGAAGATCTAAGAGAGAAGCTGAAAACCCCAATAGGGAAATTCTTTTCAAAAAGGGCAAGGAAAAGGACTGATAGTGTAAGTTGAACTACATATATCTTACTCTAAAAAAATTTGTTGTGTGATTATACATATGCTTCTGCAATGCTATTGTTTATATTTATGCAATGTTGTATTTATTTCTACGTGTATGCTTTTAAAATTCCTCTAAATCATGTAAATAGAAATCCTAACCCTAAATAGGGGGAGATTGTTGGAACATCCTATTACTGATTTGGTTAAGGATCATTATGTTCATAGGATTGTGTCTTGACCTCATTGTATAGTTTTAAAGGTCAACTAGAATAGGTCTAAGGCTTAGAACTTAGGTTTGAAAGCTACCCCCAAGATCTCCTAGTTCAGATTACAAGTGTAGAAGACCAAAGCAATTATCGTCGAGCGCAGGTCGACGAGGCGTCGAACTCAGTTCGACGATCTCCGAGCTCAGATTAACGATTTCTATCTCAAGTCAAAATCCAGATCTCTGAGCTCAGATCGACGATAGTCAAGCTAAGATTGACGATTTTCCTGAGAGATCGACTTTTTCAGGATTTCGAATAAGTATGTTATGGAATTCAAATATCTTCCATATCCAGCATTTAATGCAGAATATTTTGTAGCTATTTCAATAAATCTAGAGCAAGTTTCAAGGAGACTGAAAGGGAATGTTTCTTAGGACTTTCCTCCAGAGACAGCTACCAATTAAGGAAGTCATTTATGACTGGCTAACGACTATCTAGGAGATTGGATTTAATAATATCATTACAGACAATACAGACAGATAACCAAGTAGAACATCTCTCAAGAATTCTACAGGAGTATACAGTTAGAGCTTTTACAGAACACAAGGAATAGAAAAGAGAAGGAGATCAACACACAGAAAAGAATCTCTTCTATTCTTTTAGATCTCTTCTCTGATTCAATTTTTCCAGGCTTCATCAATCAAATACTCTAGACATAACACATTTCAGCCTTTGCTGAAACTATCAATTGTTGTAGATCTCAACTTACTGAAGGCCTATCACCCTATGCAAACTTCTTCTCTTGAACTACTGCTAATCTCAGGGGGAGCTTTGACAACAACAAATCCACTAGTCTTCTCTTTGATTATTGACAGAGAAGAACTCCTTTACTCTTTTCATTTTCTTTTGCTGTAAAAGGGTTATAGAAAACTCCCTTCAAAAGTTGTGTTTGGTTTCTGAGACCTTGTCAAAACTCAATGGTGGCAAGACACCTTATCAAAAAATCTGGTTTGGTTTTTGAGCACCTTATCAAAAGCTCAATGGTGCCAAGGATACCTGATCAACTCATCCTGCAGTGGATTCCTACCTAGGGTTGTAGAAGAGTGGATGTACCCAGGTTGATTCGGGAACCACTATAGCTCCTTGTGTCATCTGGTTGTTTGTGTTTTATTTGTTATGTGCTGTGAATTAGCTTTCTTGCTTTACTTTGTTTTATTTACTGCAAGCACAATACACTATAAATAAATCTAGTCTTCCACAGCCAATTAATTTTTAATTTGCAAAATTATTTTAAAATACTCTATTCACCCCCCCCCCCCCTCTCTAGAGTAAAGGTAGATCTTACCCTCACTTTCAGATTGCCACTTTGTCAGAGAGGAGATATTGAAGAATCAAATCTGCACAACGTTCGTTACCTTAGAGTCAGAGCAAGCTGAATTTTTCACCAAACAGGTCACTTCTTTGGGGAGTTTTGTGGCAAGATAGGCATGGTTGACATATATGCTCCAACTTGAGGGGGAGTGTTGAAGCATGAGGAGACCGGGCGATTTGATTCCTAGTCGTAGCAGTCAGCTAGTCTCCTTATTCTGGCGGTTTTGCTCAACGGTCGGGAGGTTTGTCATAGCAACAGCGGCATGCTGACTTGCCATTACAGAAGCCTTATTGTTAGCCACAATGGTGGTCTGGAGAAATGCAGCAGCAGCTAGGATACTTTACGCAGCAGCATTGGTGGGAGTCAGCAAATACAATCAGGAAGCTAGCTGTTGTAGTCAGGCGGCTAGTAGTGGCTGTCTGGTGGCTTATCTTTATTGTCGCGGTGTGATCTTCTTCAGATGCTCTTGGTATAGTGTTGCTGTTTGACAGTGTCAAACTCTATAACCGCGTGAATTGTATTTAGTCGCACATCTCTTGTTGTATTCTCTTATCTCCCCCATTTTCTATAAATAAGGGGTCACACCTATGTATTGTTTATCTTTTTGGATCTATAAAATTTGTCTTTATTTAGCTCTTTTTCACACTGAACTACTCTCAAGTACTTCAAGGAACAAGGATAACTCTAGACCTTCCTCTATTGGATAAGTCTAGGCCATAAGATTCTGAATTCCATGCTCAAGCTAGAATTGCACAGGATGCACTACTTGCAGGTAGAAGGAAGAGAGAAGGGACAATGTTGGCAGAAGAATTCATGGAAAAGAGAAGGGATGAAAAATCTAAAGGCCCTAATTTTGAATATTTGAGTGATAATTAAGAAAAGATTATTGTTAATGCATGGTAAAGACATGGTCAGTAGTTAAAGAACATCGACAAAATGTATTCCATTGAAGAATGGATAAAGCACCTAGAGAGGAATTCCCAAAGGGGCAGGATATTCAAAGAAAACTTGGTTAGGAGAAACAATCCTAAAAGGATTCCCTCCAAGTACTTACCTAAACCATTTCTATATTTCAGGAGACAGAAGAACAATGCCCAAAGTGCAAAGTTGATTGGTGTTGCCAAAGATGAAGGTTCAAGCTCAACATCAAAGAAGAGGAGCATTGGACCTTAGTTTTTTTTTTCATTTTATTTGGTTGTAATAGAATTTTAAGTGCTTATATTTATTAACAATCTTTTTGTTAGGATGCCATGACTATGATTAATAAAGATTTCAAATTTTTCATGATATGTTTTATTTGTTAATGCATCTTAGCATTGTTTTGTGTTCTGCCTTTTTCAAATAGGAGAGATTGTTAGGAATATTGCCCTACAATGTTCCTTGGATTTGAAGATGCATCACCTACAATGCCAAGTGCATAATATATTTGATAAACCATTATCTTTCATATCATTGCATGTTAAAGTTATTCTAAAACATGGTATCTTTGGATATTACTGTTATGTCTTAGTAGTTTAAGGGATAATCTGATGAGAAGGCAATCTGGTCTCAGCGGAAGCGCTGAGACACAACAAATTTGCTGCTGAGATAGAAGCCAGTTTTAGCTCCGCTGAGAAGGTAGTCTGGTCTCAGTGGAACTGTTGAGACCAAATCAGGTCTCAGCTAAACCGTTGAGATGTTTTAAAATAGAACCATTAAGAAGGCGCGGCCTATTTTGGTGGAAAGAAGATAAAGCACGATATCATTATCTATTCTTGTCCTTATTGTATCAGTACAATTCAAAGAACTGTTGCTGAGTTGAAGAATATAAAATAAATATTTTAGTCAATGAAAAAAGTTCTATGTTTTTTGTTCTGAGATCTGAGATATGTCCAAGTAGAAATTCTTCCCGGTCGTGAACTGGGAAAACTCAATCTTTTTTATAGCTATACACATCAATTTCATGAAGATCGTTTGTTCTTGTTGAACAGGTTCAGACGAACAAGTTTAGTCACTCTAGACTCAGGGGGTTGATCTTCTTCTATCTACTAAAGACAGGAAATCAAGGTGGAGCAAGGGATTAAGCTGCAAAACTATTTTTTAGTCCTGCTACAAGCCAGCTAACTGAGGTACAAGTTCAACAGAAAATAAAGGTTGAAGGTTTATTATTTAAGGTCTTATATTGTAATCATTCACATATATTCTCTATAAGAACATTATTATTTTGAGTGTAAGGTCTTGGAACTGAGATAGGGCTGTTGAGCATGAGGGTAGGGCTATTGAGCCTGAGGGTAAGGTTGTTGATCCTTAGGGTAGTGTTGTTGACCCTGAGTGTAAGGCCTATGTGCCTGAGTATAGGGCTATCCTCGAAGACTTAGTGGTAGGGCTTCTTAATAGGTTTAAGGTAAGTAACAAGGAGGGTCATTGAGATTTTGGAGTAAAGAATACTCTGAGTTTGCAGGGCAATAGCCTGAGGTACGGTCTTAGTGCAGACCTGAGAGATCATGAGGAATTTGTGTTGTAAACTCTTTGAGCTGAGTTTTGGAGGAGACTGCTTTGTCTAACTCTTAGTTTGAAAGGTGGAGTGGGAGAGTGGATGTACCCATAACTTGGACAACCACTATAAAACATAGTATGCTTTCTATGTGTGTTTTTATAGAGCAAAACAACCAAAATAGCTAGGTATAAAAAGAAGAAATCAAACAATCTCCATGGGATCGAAGAAGACCAAGGTAGGACCTAAGTCATATCTTGATCGTAAGAATTCAGTAATGAAAAGGAATGGTCTGGCGAAGGAAGGGAAGTGACTCCATTGTGGTATGATAGGGCATTAGAGGAAGAACTATCCCCTCTATCTTGAGGATCTACAAAAGAAGATGGGAAGTTTGACTTCCGGTTCAGGTATATTTGTTATAAAAATAAACCTTTTTGCTCCTTTATCTTTGGTATTAGATCCTAATGTGGTTCTCACATTTATACTAATATGTAGGAACTAGGAAGGAGAACAATGTTGAGTAAAGGAGTGGTGGACCTGCATGCTGGATATGGAGCAAGAGTTATTATCATTATTGTTGGTGTCTATCATCTTTCCTTACCCACTGGGCTTTTGAAAGAGCTTGAAAATTATTATTATATTCCAACTATAACTCGAAACATTATTTTTATTTCATGTTTGGAGAAGAATGGATTTTCATTTATACTTAAGAACAATTTTTGTTTTATTTATAAGAATTATGTTTTTATGGCGCAGCTCAACTGTTTAATGGTCTATATATTTTGAACTTAGACCAGTTTTTTTATAACATAGAAAATACAAAGAGACTATAAAACAATGACTTAAATCCTACATACCTTTGACATTATCATTTGGGCCATATAAACGAGAAATGCATATCCATGCTCTATAAAGATGGATAGTTGGACTCATTTGAATATGAATCATTCGAGAGATGCAAATCATGTTTATTAGGAAATATGACTAAAGCCCCTTTAACTTGTCATACTGAGAGGGTTGATGACATTTTGGGTATAATACATGTTGTTGTATGCAGACCCGTGAGTTCTATGGCTAGAGGTGGGTTCGACTACTTTGTTGCATTTAATGATGATTTCAGTTGATATAGATATTTGTTTCTTATGAAAACAAATCTGAAACCTTTGAAAAGTTCAAAGATTTTAATAATTAAGTAAAGAATCAATAGGCAAAAAGACACTTTAATTTGATCAAGTCAGCGAAAATTTGAGTCATGAGTTTTGTGATCATCTGAAAGTGGGTGATATTATATCATAGCTCACTCCACCTAGAAAACTAAAAAATAACGGTGTGCCTGAGAGGAGGAATCATACTTTGTTAGACATTGTATGGTCGATGATGAGTCATGCAGATTTGTCTATTTCCTTTTGGGGATATACTCTAGAGACTATTGCTTTCAATTTAATTCGTGCTCCAATGAAAATTGTTCTTAAGACACCATATAAGATATTGATCCGGAAGCATCCTAGTATGCCCTTCAAGAAGATCTGGGGCTGTGGGCATATGTGCGATGTAAAATGCCCGACAAGATAGAACTCAAGTCAGATAAATGTTATCATATGTGCTATCCTAAGGAAACTATAGGGTACTACTTCTACCTACCTTGTGAGGGCAAAGTTTTTGTCATAAGAACTGTTGTCTTGTTAAAGAAAGAGTTCTTATCAAGAAAGACTGCTAAGGTATAACTTGAAGAAGTTCAAGAACTACAAACTGAAAATTAAACAAAATCAAGTACTACAAGTTATTGTAACTAGAGAGCCTTCTCAAGAAATACAAGTCCTGCGTAGATCTAGTAGACCAAGATTGAGCCTAAGAGATTTGAATTTCTCGTGTCTCAAATAGGTTATGTGTTTGTTATAGATCATGATGATGATACTACAACCTAACAAGAGACTATGAGTGGACTTGGCTCTAAGAATTTGCTTGAGGCCTTGAAATATAAAATGGACTCCATGTATGCAAACCAACTTTTGACCATGGTGGAACCACCTGATGGGGTACGACCCATAGGGTACAAGTAGGTCTTCAAGAAGAAGACAAACATAGATGGGAATATACATATATTCAATGGGAGATTAGTTATTAGAGGTTCAACCAAATTAATGTTGTTGACTACGATGAGACCTATTCCCCTATTGTCATGGTTAAGTCAATTAGAATTCTGCTTGTTACTACTGCGTATTATAACAACGAGATCTAGCAAATTGACGTCAAAAAGTCTTTCCTTAATGGAAACCTCCTTGAGAAAGTATATATCACACAAACTGGGGATTTTGTATCTCCAAATGAAACCACTAAAATATGCAAGTTGTACAGATCCATTTATTGATTAAAACAAGCTTCTCAAAGTTGGAATCTACTTTTTGATGAAAAAAATCAAATAGTTTGGTTTTATCAAGACCGAAGTTGAGCAATATATTTGATAATCCTAGAATCTACAATGCATCTTCAAATCAGTGAATAGGTCATCACAGTCTCATAACTCAGACCGCACAGATAGCCAGTTCGATCTCAAGGTATTCTTAGCCTCGCAAGTATCCTCTCAGCCTTGCGGATTGAACATGAAGCCATCATTAGCAGTCGACAGAAGATCTAGTCTGCCTAGGTCGGCTACTTCCCTTAACATCTGAATATACAAATGCTCAAGGTTGCAAGGCCCAGTCTGCCCCCTTCTTGGCAGACCCACGGCTTCTCTCTTTCTTTAACTTTGTATGCTATCACCACTGCTCGGTTCTCCTATACCCTGGCCAGGCAGTTATTTTAGCCGTGCCTGCTTGTGCAGGCCCCCAAGACTATAAATAAGGGGAGTGGCACACCCAAAGTAGGTTGAATCGAACCTAGGAGCCCCTTATTAAAGGCTGCAGACTCTATTCTCAGGCATTTGTGATCTGCTGGTTGCACAGCTCTTTGCACCTTTACCTTTTCTTCTTAATCGCACTTGTTTAATAAAAGGAAAGCCTACCGCAAGAGTGGCATTTGTCATGGCAGGTGAAGTCTGGTCTTGCCAAAATTTGCGAGTCAAGTTCTTCATCTTCTCCCTTGACCAATAGTAAGCAACTATTTACAGTTTACACCATCCTCTTTTCTCCTCGCGAGTCCATAGGCGCATTTCTTTCATCAACATTCATATATGACCTTCAGATATAAGTAGTTATCGAAATCAGGGGTTATCAATGTTAGACCACTGATCCTCTAATTTCTTTTTCCACTCGACCTCTTTAGAAGATGCATTGTGGGATACGCTTGAGTGATCTCACAGAGAGACCGAACCATCTCGTAGGAAGACTGACATGTTAACCCTAGAGTCTGCCCCCTTCTTGACAGACTCACAACTTCTCATTTTCATTTCTTTTGTTTCCTGTCACCACTGCCCAGTTCTCGTGTACCCCAAGTAAGCGATTATTTTAGCCATGGCCATTTGGGCAGGCCCCCGAGCCTATAAATTGGGGGAGTGGCACCCCCTGCCCAAACAAGCTGACTTGAATCAAAGAGCCCCATTATTTGAGACTATGGACTCGATTCTTAGGCTTTGCAGACTACTTCTTACAAAGATCTTTACACTATTTCCCTCTCCTTGTAATCATACTTGAGTAATCAAAGTAATGCCTACTGTAAGAGTGGCATTTGCCGCGGCGGGCAATGTCTGTTGTTTCCGCGATCTACGGCTTTGACTGTTTGAAAGTTAGGGTTAGATCTGATATACTCTAGAGGGGGGGTGAATATAATATGTCTGTGTGTTTTTATAATTTTCTTATTTAACAGTATACTATCTTAACCTTTAACAACTATATCTAACTAACACAGATTAAAGTAAATCAAAGATCACAGATTATCTAACTAACACAGCCATAGAAAAAACAAAATAGAAAGAGCAACCAGACAACACAAGAAATTTATTGTGGTTCCCCAAACTGGGTACATCCACTCTTCTACAACCCTTGGTAGGAATCCACTGCAGGTTTTGATCAGGTGATTGTCACCAATGAGCTTTTGATCAGGTGCTCAAAAACCAAACTTCAAGTCTTTTGGAAGGAGACTTGCAACCAGAATAATTTTGAAGGGAATTAAAACCCTGTATAGAGGTGGGAATGAGAGAGTGATGTACGTCTTCTTTTCTCAAATCAAAATGAGGAGACTGTGTGGATTCTTGGTTGTTGTTAAAGCTCCCCCAGAGATCTTGAATGATTCATGAGTGGAAGCTTTGTTCAAGGGTGTAGGCTTTCTTCTTTTCAGATATCCTTGACTGATTAGAATTTTTCTGTCACTTGAGATCCCTAAAAACAAAGAGGGAGAGGAAGAAAGATTCTTGATGGTGATAGTTGTTCTTTCTTCTTCTCTTCAGAGCATCAAATTTTTGAGAGATCTTTTTCACTGCACTTTTGAAGAACATTTCTTTGCTGTATCTCTGGTTGATAATCAATATCAGGTCTCGTGTGTTGATACTTTTCTTGGCAGAGAGATGTGTATTAGATCACTGTAACTTTGTCGAATTCAAAAGAAATTCTGCAATTAATTTTCAGCCGAAATCTTGGGAACGAGAAGCGGCAAGAATACTGTCAATTATTCTATTCTATGACTGTCCCGAGATATAAGCAATTAATTCCATGGAGGATGTTAGCAATCAATGCTGCCAGTAACGGCTCTATTCAGAGAATATAAGTGCATTGATTTACAAGGGAATTAATAGCCTATAATAGTTAAAATGATGAGATAGAAAGAGAAAGAATAAATTAAAAAATGTCTTACAGTTTTTATTTGACCTGAGATCAGCTTTCGTCGACCTCTAATCAGCTTTTGTCGACCTCTAATCAGCTTTCATCGACCTGAGATTTCGTCGACCTCTGATCAGCTTTCGTCGAACTGAGATCAGCTTTTGTCAACATTTAATCAGCTTTCGTCGACCTGAGCTCTATGAATCAACCACTGTGCATAAACTGACTAATTCTGCACTCCATGTTCGTCGACCTGAGACTGTGAAGTTAGTCGACCTAAGAACTTGGTCAATCTGTTGGTGTTGAGTGAATAACACATCTGACATCGAGTGTTCTTTGTCTCATAGTCAGCCTTGGCTTTTAGTGAATTATGGCATTGAGTGTTGAAGAGTTAGTCGATCTGAGTACGGAGTTTGTCGATCTCAGCTCAGAGATTTTGGCTCTGAGTTAGTCGAGCTGAGCACGACTATCGTCGACCTGAGATCGACAAACGTAGATCTCTTTCTCAAAACCTTGATTTCTCTAAGTCTTGAGTCTGTGGCAGTGATGGAGGCTGGTCCTTTGTACTGTTGACTCAAAGGACTTGCCCTAGACTCTAAGACACACCTATGACCCTGATTTATACATATTGGGTCATATCCTAACTCAGTGAACCTAGCCTAAATTCAACTAGAGGTTCCAACAATCTCCCCCTATTTGGGTGAGGTCACTGATTAAAGACTCAATAAAAAAAATACACAAAGCAGAAACATAGCATATATCTGGCAGATAATTTACTAACAAGTGCATCAGATATAAGTACATAACTTTGTAACGGATAATAAAAACATGAATTTAACAAAGTATACCACAAGTAGCAATTTTTTCTTCAGGGTTCTCTGCTACTACTTCTTGGATTTTTCTTCCTTCTTCTTTTCTCCTAGCTTTGTAAATATGATTTCCCTGTTAGGATTTTCAGCTTCTCTTTTTAACATATATAAATCAGCTGCTCCAATCACTATCTGAGTTGATGTTCTAGGAACAATTGCTTCTGGATGTCTAGCCATATATTCAGTAGGATCAAATAGTTTCTTGCTTTTCTGAAGCCTTTCAAGTTCTTTTTATCTATATGTGGACATTATGGAGAATTTTGTTGGATCCTGTCCTTCTTCTCTGGCCTTTTTTATTTGTGACAAAGCAATTAATTCTTGGAGTCTGGCCATCCTGAAGTTTGAATCATCATCCTTACTGGCTAAAGATTGATCTTCCTTTGAGGATAGTAGTGCAACAGGCTTGAAATGTGTAGACTGTGCTTGAAAGTTTGTCTCAGCTTGGCTTTCAATACTTAGAGTGTATAAGGGTTTGGGAGGTGCAGTTTCACTATATTTTCCTTTAGGGTTGAATGATTCAGAATGCCTTCTTTGTTCAGTTGAGGTTGAGGAGGAGAGGATTCTGGTTTTTGATAAATAATTTCCTTTATTTGTTCTGAACCACTAACACTTCTCTGGTGACTGCTTTTATGAGAATGCTAACTAGATGACCTTTCCTGTCTCTGATAAGTTCTTGTGTAGGAGGGCTTGGAAGGTGCATCTGACTTTTGAGAACTCATTCCAGAAGCACCAGCAGCTGGTGGAGGAGGAGGAGGAGGATCCTTCCTGTATTTGTGAGCTGGAGGTGGAGAATACCTTCTGCTTTTCTTCCTGGTCTTCTGTTCATTCTTTGAGAGCCACATCAAGGCTAGCATTCCCTTGTATGGGGTTATTTTTTGAAGGATATAGTAGGGAGTATCATTGGTATTTCCAGGTTTGGGAGCAGGAGGAGGTGGAGCCTTCCTTTTCTTTGAGAGCTTCCTTTTCTTAGATTCCTTATCAAGAATCATCATCATTATCATCATTAGAGGATTGAGGATTGTCATACAGATCATCTATCTCTTTTAAGAACTCAGCAGGAATGGAGGTTTTTCCATGCTTGACAGGAGCTGGAGGAGGAATGTAAATTGGTCTTGGAGAGTTGCTTGTGACAGTGCTTTCAGTAGCTACCTTATTTTCTTCTTCAACATCAGCCATGATCAAGGCATCAAGATCAGGCATTGGAGAATCATACGTGATAAATGTTGGAGCAGAAAACGTTTCTGGAGGGGAGGAGGCTCTGATTGAATCAGCTTTGGTTATCTCTGCTGGAGTTTGGGAAATCTTGGACAAACTGTCCTTAAGTCGCTTAGCAACATCAGGACTTATTGGGGAGGAGTAGGGGATAAGAGCCAAGGATGGCTTAGTATACTCAGCTGGAGGGAGACTTAGGTAAGCTATATCAAAAGTATTTAATAGACTTACCAAGTCTACTGTGGGATGGATGACAACATCACCAACATATTTTATTACAGCTATTACTGACTCATCAATGTCCATGTCAGTTTCAATGAATTGAGTTAAATCAAATATATCAGAATCTATACTATCTGTCACTGCTTCTGCTTGAGCTGCTTGAACTGCTGCTGCTACTTCATCATTAAGTATCTCCCCCTGCCTGGTTTCAATATGTACTGAAGCTAGGCCCCCAGATGAAGAGAGGGTAGAGATGAGGGTAGAGATTTGAGCAGAGAGAGATGATATGGATATAACTAGAGAGGAAATAACCTCTACAATGATGGTTTGGAGGATAGGCTTGAGGAGCTCAAGAAGTGGTTGGATGATAGAGGTATTCAATGATATGGAGTCAGATGGTTGGGTAAGAGGTGGTGGAGAAGGTATAGAGGTAGTGAAGATAGTTGCTGGAGGAGATGATTGATTGGAGGTTTCTGGAAGGGGGTCCTGTTGAGGAGAGAGTTGAGTAGAAGGAGTGTTCAGAGGAGATGAGAGTAAATTTAAGGATGGGATTGAAGATTGAGTGGAGAGGGGGATATCAGCAATATGAGATGGAAGAGGAGATTGAGGAGGAGTAGGAATGGATGTTTCAGCCGTAGGAGAGGGAGAATTTTATGGAATATGTGTAGGGGAAGAAGGAATTGGAGATGATAGAGGTGTTGGGGTATGGATGTGGATGGTAGTGGAAGGTGTGGGTAACTTGACTTGTTGTTGTTGGGATGGAACTAGAGGGACAGGAGGTGGTGGAGGAGTGGAGAGGAGCTCTTTAGAGGGGTTGGGAGTGGCTGTAGCATCCCTTGTACTTCTTGAAGCTTTGGTGGCAGAGGATGAATCCTTAGAGGGCTTTGTGATTGTCCTCTCCCACCTACCAAACAAGGTACATGTGAGCCTCTTGCTGGCATTGATGAATGTGGTCAGGGAGACCAGTGATTTAGTAGACTTTCCTGTCAAGAAGATCCCTAGGATCCTTCCAAAGTTCACTTCCTTCTTACTGTTTCTTTTCCTGATAAGATCAAAAATGATCTGAGCCCTGTCCACATGCCTTTTGTTTACTACTACACACATGACTAGAAATTGATGTCTGGTTATATAATCATGTGCAGTATACTTGCCAAGCAAGATTTTCCCAACTATATCTGCGAGAAATTTGAACTCGGCAGATAGGTGTTTCTTCAGTAGTTTATTAGGGTTGTCCCCAGAGTACCCCATTGTGTTCAGCATTATATAAGACTCTTCCAAATTAATTTCTAACTCTTCCTCACCATTTTTCAATCCAAACAATTCAGTAAGAATATCGGGGGTAAGAGAGATTTCGTTACCCGCGATACTGTCGGTCATCTTGTTCTCAGTGACGGTAGCCGTGTACACCCATTCTCTGATTTCTATGCTGGGTAGTTTGATTCTCATGGTCAGAAGTTATTTAAGTTGTTTCTCTTCCAGTAGTTGCAGGATGGGAAGAAATATCGGATATGAATGCGGGAATGAGTCAAAATCCATGTCGAATCCTGTGTCAAATTTCATTGCCGCAAGAGCGCCCACTGGAATCGCCATGTATGCACATGCAAGAGAGAACGAAAATCAAGTGCAAAAGAACTGAAAGCGCGGGACGGAGGTCGAAGAAAACCTAAAGATAGTGTTTTCCTGAATATGAACCGACAGACTTCGTTCCACGAAAAATGAATAGATCTTCGATCTGAGGTCGACGAAATAATTTGGATTTAAATGATTCGTCTATCTCAGTCTGAAGGGTTGAAGACATTTCGTCAATCTTCGATCTGAGGTCGACGAATGTTTTCTGAAGTAGGTTCGTCGATCTCAGTTCGACGAAACTAACTTCACACACAGAGAGTTCGTCGATCTCCGTTCGACGAATATCTCACAAACTTCCCCCAGTTCGTCGATTTTCGTTCGACGAACTTTGAAAAATTTGTCGAGTGCAGACAGAAATTAAACTAATTCTTATCCATTTATCATTCCAAGCTGATTTATGAAGAACACATGATTTCTTTCATCCAGAGGTTTGGTGAAGATTTTAGCTCCTTGTAAATAAGTGTAGATATAGACAAGGTTAATTTTATTTTTATCTACACACTCTGTAATGAAATAATGCCTAATGTCTATATACTTAGTTCTGCTGTGATGAACTGGATTTTGTGATATGGCTATAGCACTTGTGTTATCACATAGTAATGTTGAATCATTTAAGTTGAGACCATAGTCCAGTAGTTGGTTTTGAATCCACAACATTCGGGAACATCAACTACCAGCTGCAATATATTCTGCTTTAGCAGTTGATGTAGACACAGATGACTGCTTCTTGCAAAACCAAGACACTAATCTCATACCAAGGAAATGACAAGTTTCGGAAGTACTTTTTCTATCCAGTCTGCATCCAGCAAAGTCAGCATCCAAGTATCTAGTCAACTCAAACTCTGACTCAGTATGATACCAGAGACCTAGAGTAGGACAACCCTTTATATATCTCATAATTGTTTTTAGAAAAACTAGATGAGATTCTTTAGGGTTCACCTGGAACCAAGCATAAAGGCATGTAGCAAACATAATATCAGGTCTGTTTGCTGTAAGGTATAGTAGGGATTCAACAATGCCCCTATATAGTTTCTGATCCATAGGTTTCCCATGTGCATCAGAGTCTAGTACAACATTTGTAGGCATGGGTGTTTTCTTTGCTGAGGCATCAGCCAACCCAAAATTCTTTATGACCTCTTTGGCATATTTAGCCTGGGAAATGAAGATGCCATCAGGGAGCTGCTTCACTTGGAGACCAAGGAAGTAGGAAAGCTCACCCATGCTACTCATCTCAAATCTTGAATGCATTTGATCAGAAAATTTCTTGCATAATTTGGGATCAATAGTGCCAAATATTATATCATCTACATATATTTATACTAACAGTATTTTATCATGATGCAATTTGGTAAACAAGGTCCTATCAACTATGTCTCTTGAAAAACCATGCTCTAATAGAAAGCTGGCTAAGGTCTCATACCAAGCACTTGGAGCTTTCTTTAAACCATAGAGATCCTTATGCAACTTAAACACAAAAGAGGGATGAGTTTGAGAAATAAAACCTGGAGATCGTTCAACATAAACCTCTTCTTTAAGTTCCCCATTCAAGAAGGCACTCTTCACATCCATTTGATAGACTTTGAACTTTTTGAATGAAGCATAGGCCAAAAATATCCTTATTGCTTATAGCCTGGAAACTGGAGCAAAGTTTTGATCATAGTCAATCCTTTCCTCTTGTTTATACCATTGATCAATAAGCTTATCCTTGTTCCTCACAATCACACCATGGGCATCAAGCTTATTTCTGAATACCCATTTGGTTCTAATGACTGTGTAGTTTTTTGGTCTTGGAACCAAATCCCAAACCTCGCATCTCTCAAACAAATTAAGCCCTTCTTGCATTGCAATTATCCAGTGGGGATCTTTCTCTGCATCAGATATGGATTGAGGCTCAATTTGAGAGAGGAAACAAGCATGCATCAAGTCCTGGTTAAGTTAATGCCTTGTCTGTACACCTACTGTTCTGTCTCCAATCACTTGGGATCTGGGATGATCCCTCAGTGTGACAAGAACAGTGGGTTGGGTTGGTTCAGCAACAACATTTTGGAAGGATTCCTCTTGTGGAATTACTTCTGCTGTTGTGGAGGGTTCAACTGCAACCATATTTTCTTCATCACTTTCTTTATTGGCTTGTTGAGAAGACTGGGATGTAAATTTCAATTCATCCAATTTCTCACACAAGTTGTTTACATGCAGGAGGTTTCTGGTAGAAATTTCTTTCTCCTTGTAAAACATGTTAGTCTCATCAAACATAACATGCATGGATTCTTCTATTTTCAATGTGGATTTATTAAAAACCCTATAAGCTTTGCTGACTTGGGAATATCCTAGAAAAATTCCCACTACATCCTTTGCTTCAAACTTTCTAATGTGTTTTTTGTCATTATTGTGAATATAGCATACACAACCAAAAACTTTAAAATAGTTAATTATTGGTTTCTTCCCTTTGAGCAATTCATAGGGGGTCTTATGTTTTAGTTTGTGTATCAAGCTTCTATTCAGGATATAGTTTGCTGTGCTCACTGCCTCTGCCCAGTAGGATAGGGGCATGTAAGCATCTGCAAGTAATGTGCCTGCAGCTTCAATGAGTGTTCTATTTTTCATTTCAGCTACACCATTTTGTTGAGGAGTTCTAGGAGCTGAGAAGCAGTGTCTTATACCTTCTTTCCTAAAGAACTCTAGCATAAGAAGAGACTCAAACTCAGTTCCATTATCACTTTTGATCAATGCAACTTGAGTAGAATACTAAATTTGTATGTTCTTGAGAAAATCTGTAAGAACTTGAAAAGTATCTGACTTAGCTCTCAAAAATAAAACCCAAGTTAATTTGGAGAAGTCATCTACAACCACTAAGGTATAAGACTTCCCTCTAAGGCTTTGTAAAGAAATAGGTCCAAAAAGGTCCATACATAGTAAGTACAAAATCCTAGGTGAATCACTCTTATTAATGGATTTAAAACTAGATTTAGTTTGCTTGCCTAGTTGACAAGCCCTGCAGAGACCTTCCATCTGGTAGGGGCAAGAAGGTAAGCCTCTCACAAGGTTGTCCTTAGATAACCTAGCAATGTTTTTCAGATTTACATGTCCTAATCTCTTATGCCATAAGTCATAATGACTACTAACTAAGTTAAGAAGACATATATCTGAAGTAATGGACTGGAAATTAACTAAATATATGTTTCCTTGTCTACTGCCAATTAAAAATGGTTTGTTTTCTCTTGAGGTAATAGTATAGGATTAAGAGTTGAATGATACCTGATAACCTTCATCACAGAGTTGGCTTATGGAGATGAGATTGTGCTTCAGTCCACTCACATATGCAACTTTCTTGAAAGTTACAGCTCCAATCCTGATTTTTCCATAGCCCTCTGTTTGGCCACGATTTGAATCACCAAAGATGACCTTTGGTCCCAGCTTGGACTTATAGTCAATTAAGTTGTCCTTGCTACCTGTCATGTGCTTGGAGTAGCCACTATCCAGATACTAGTGTTGATTATATGCTGGATAGGTCTTCATATGCAAGTATAACACTTAGTTGTTCTTGACCTAGATGACCTTGGGTCCTTGTTGATTTACATAGGAATAACTGGAAATATATGAGCATTCAGGTTGATCTTTATAGCCTAAAGTATGATACCTTCTAGGAGATATGATCCACTGACTAAAGGGATTAAAGGATTTATTAGTTTGTAGATTACTCTTGTTATGAACTGGATCTGACAAATTTGGGTGTGTTCGTCGACCTGAGCTCGACGATCGGGATTAAGTTCTTCGATCTCTGCTCGAAGAATGGATGTATCCATTCTCAGAGCCCCAAAAACTTCTATCTCTGGTCGACTAACCATACTGTTTTCGTCGATCCCAGTTCGAAGAATAGATTACATTATTATTTGCGTTCAGAGTTCATCGTTCTAAGTTCGACGAACTATACCCATTTCGTCGTTCTGGGTTCGACGAAATTTGCTGAATATAGTTATGTTGTTTATTTTTCCTTTTCTGATTGGTTTTCTTAAGTTCTAACTGTTTAAGAACTTCATTAACCTTCTCTACCTTTTCAGTATTTTTCTTACCATTTTCAGAAATAAAACTTATGGGTTTTGATAGTTGATTTTTCTGAATAAGGAATTGTTCACTAGATGAGGCTCCTAATCCTAGTTTGTTATTACTGGATCTTGTATTGACTGTGCTAGTTATGTCTTTCAGTTGTAAACTTCTACCATTTAAGGTTTCTTCTAGTTCCTTAGCCCTACTTAATTCAGATTTTAGGAACATTACTTGTTGATTAGCTAGGTCTAATTCTTCAGTTAATTTTTCATTATAAGCAATGACTCTTTCTTGTTCTAATAGTTTTTCCCTAAGAAGTTTTATTTCCTTCTCAGATCCTATTAGGTCTAAACATAATAGTTTAAATTCAGATTTGAATTCCTCTGATTCAAAATCATAAGAGGCTAATACCTGATCCTCAGCTGATAAGAGCTCTTCATCTTCAGACTCATCAGCATCTGATCTGCTACAGCCTGCCTCAATAGCCATGAGGCAAACTTCTTTGGCCTTCTGCTCTTCTTCATCCACACTGGAGCTGGAAGAGGTTGACTCTTCTTCAGTGTCACTCCATGACTCAGCAATAAAGCCCTTGTCCTTCCTCTTGTGCTTGCTTGAGGAATTCTTGTTGTAGTGACCCTTCCTTGAGTAACTCTCCTTTCTTCTATCTTTCTTCTAAACTTCTGGGCACTCAGAGATGAAATGCCCAGGTTTCCTATAGACAAAGCACACTACTTCTTTAGATGGTGTTTTATCATACCTTGGCTTGTCTTCATACTTGGATGGTTTCCTTCTGAAATCTTTTCTAGCCATCTTAAAGAATCTCTTGGCAAAGAGACTCATCAATTCTTCATTCACAAGAATGACTTAAGAGTCTTCTACAGCTTTGAAAGCTATGTTGTGCTTTTTCCTAGTTGGTGAAGGAGTCTTGTCTTCAGCTACTGCTTCCCTTGATTTTATCAGCTGCTCATAGGACTTTTGCTTTCCTAGTAGAGCTTCCATTGAGATCTCTGTTGTGCTTTTGGCTTCTCTGATGGGCCAGATTCTTGAGTCCCATGTGCTGGGAAAGTACATGAGGATCTTGTCATTCACTGTAGTCAAAGTGATTTCCTTATCTAGAGTCCTCAGCTAACTGATAATGGAGCTGAGTCTGTTGTACATCACTTCCACTATTTCAGCTTCATCCTTTTTGAAGTTTTCATATTGAGTGATGAGGTTATATCTTCTATCCTTCCTCTCATCTACTGATCTAGCCACCATCTGGTTAAGGGAGTCCCAAATAGCCTTGGCTGATGTGCACTCAACATCCTTTTGAAATATCTCACCTGACATTGTTTGAGCCAATATGTTCATGGCTCTGGCATCAGCTATCTTTGCCTTTTTCTGTGCATCTGTCCATCTTGGGGGTGGAACTGCACTCATGTCTGTTGAAGTTGATGGGGTTGAATCCACTGGAGCTGGTGGTCCTGTTAAGATGGAATTAAATATATCCTCATCAATAGAATTCATGTACAGTTTAATTCTTGCCTTCTAGAGTGTGAACTTGGACAAGTTACACACTGGAGGTTTGGTGCTTGCATACTCTTTGTTCTATGCCATGCTGTATAGATCTAGAAGATGTAAGAGAACAGATCTAACTTGGGATCTTTGGTTCAAGGGTTAGCTTGTACAACCAAAAGAACCTCCTTTGATACCAATTGAAAGTTAGGGTTTGATCTGATATACTCTAGAGGGGGGGGGTGAATAGAGTATGTCTGTGTGTTTTTATAATTTTCTTCTTTAATAGTATACTATCTTAACATTTAACAACTATATCTAACTAACACAGATTAAAGTAAATCAAAGATCACAGATTATCTAACTAACACGAACACAACAAGAATAGAAAAGAAAGAGCAACCAGACAACACAAGAAATTTATAGTGGTTCCCCAAACTGGGTACATCAACTCTTCTACAACCCTTGGTAAGAATCCACTGCAGGTTTTGATCAGGTGACTGTCACCAATGAGCTTTTGATCAGGTGCTCAAAAACTAAACTTCAAGTCTTTTGGAAGGAGACTTGCAACTAGAATAATTTTGAAGGGAATTAAAACCCTGTACAGAGGTGGGAATGAGAGAGTGATGTAAGTCTTCTTTTCTCAAATCAAAATGAGAAGTCTGTGTGGATTCTTAGTTGTTGTCAAAGCTCCCTTTGAGATCTTGAATGATTAAGGAGTGGAAGATTTGTTCAAGGGTGTAGGCCTTTAGCTTTTAGGAGATCCTTGACTGATTAGAATGTTTTTGTGACTTGAGATCCCTGAAAATAAAGAGGGAGAGGAAGAAAGATTGTTGATGGTGATAGTTGTTCTTTCTTCTTCTCTTCAGAGCATCTAATTTTTGAGAGATCTTTTTCACTGCACTTTTGAAGAACTTTTCTTTGTTGTGTCTTTGGTTGATAATCAATCTCATCTCTCGTGTGTTGATACTTTTCTTGGCAGAGAGATGTGTATTAGATCACTGCAACTTCGTTGAATTCAAAAGAAATTCTACAATAAATGTTCAGCCAAAATCTTGGGAACGAGAAGCGGCAAGAATGCTGCTAATTATTCTATTCTATGTCTGTCCCGAGATATAAGCAATTAATTTCATGGAGGATGTTAGCAATCAATGCTGCCAGTAACGGCTCTATTCAGAGAATATAAGTGCATTGATTTACAAGGGAATTAATATCCTATAATAGTTAAAATGATGAGACAGAAAGAGAAAGAATAAATAACAAAATGTCTTATAGTTTTTCTTCGACCTGAGATCAGCTTTCGTCGACCTCTAATCAGCTTTTGTCGACCTCTAATCAGCTTTCGTCGACCTCTGTTCAGCTTTCGTTGAACTGAGATCAACATTTGTCAAGCTCTAATCAGCTTTCGTCGACCTGAGCTCTGTGAATCAACCACTGTGCATAAACTGACTAATTCTGTGCTCTATGTTCATCGACCTGAGACTGTAAAGTTAGTCGACCTAAGAACTTGGTCAATCTGTTGGTGTTGAGAGAATAACACATCTAGCGTCGAGTGTTCTTTGTCTCTGAGTCAGCCTTGGCTTTGAGTGAATTATGGCGCTGAGTGTTGAAGAGTTAGTCGATATGAGTATGGAGTTCGTCGAGCTCAGCTCAGAGATTTTGGCTCTGAGTTAGATGAGCTGAGCACGACTATCATCGACCTGAGATCGACGAACGTAGATCTCTTTCTCAAAACCTTGATTTCTCTAAGTCTTGAGACTCTGGAAGTGATGGAGGCTGTTCCTTTGTACTGTTGACTCTAAGGACTTGCCCTATACTCTAAGACACACCTATGACCCTGATCTATACATATTGGGTCATATCCTAACTCAGTGAACCTAGCCAAAATTCAACTAGAGGTTCCAACACTGTTTCTCTTTTCACTTAACCGGTACTAAGCAACTACTTGTAGTTTACTCCACCATCTTATCTCTTCGCAAGTCCACAGGTCCATTTCCTGCATCAACATGACCAACGCCTCAATTCCATCGGCCAAGCCCTAGCCACACTCACCCAATAGTTAACACCTCAGTCCGTAGTTGTACTTGTGGACACTCTAGTTCGCCCAGCTCCAGTTGTGGCGCCCTCTTTAACAGCCTATCCTCCCACAAAACCATTTCTCCCATGCGGCCTCAGGATATGGAATTCGCTTCACTTATGAATTTCTTTCGCTAGGGGACTAGAGGGAGTCTAGCACGTAGGTTAATATTCGATGAAGATTATCTGGCTGCGTAGCCCTCCGTAAACTCTACTCTAGTCAAAGTTGAAGAGGCATCTCCCTTCATTGATAGAATAAGTTGGGAGCCGGATCTAAAAAATTTCAGGGAGCCTCACTTTCCCTCATATAAAGGGGAATCCGATATGGTTGTGCATCTGCAGGCATTTGAAGATACTGTGGCTCTAAGATGCCTTATCGATGCCATAAAGTGCAAGCTGCTGGTAACCACTTTCGACAGCCAAGCCATAGAGTGGTTCCATGAGTTGTACCCCAAATACATCACCTTCTTTTTCGAGCTCCGAAAATAGCTCCAATTGAGGTTTTCCTCCACCAAGAGAAGGAAGAGCGGTCCAGTAGCCTTATTTCAAATCAAGCTGAGATACAATGAATAAGTAGATCAGTTTGTTGATTGCTTTCAAAAAAAATCTTGGGAGTCAATAATGTGGATCCTTATTTCTACAATGTTTCCTTAGCCTACGGCCTCAGGGTACGCCCATTGAAGTTCAAGGCAACTTCTAAAGTACCTGCAAAATACAAAGAACTAATTTCTTTGGTCAGTATATTCATTGAGGGTGAGAACACCAATACTACATACATCTCCTCCTTGATAACTAAGGATGGAAAAGGAAATGATGTAGCAAATTCTTCCTCTATAACTCATCACTCATCAAGGCCTCCTCCCCGTAATATCAACCCCGTACTCAGAGGGGAAGGAACTTCTGCAACAAGCGACCTTTCTAGCGCCATCAACAGTTTCGTGATCAGAATTTGTCGTTGTTTGTGGCAACCTCTTGATCTGCTCCCAAGGTCTTGCAAGTTTATCAGGCCAAAGATTATTCACCCTTAAAACTCAACAATATAATAACTCCATAGAGTAGTTCTCAGCTATGGACTTGTCAATGGATGAAGTCATTTAGATCTTATAATGGAAGCCAAAGTACAAGATGGGATTTCAGAAGACAGAAGGGAAGCCCTGAAACTTTGATCTTTACTGTGAATTCCACAAAGAAAAGAGGGCATTTAATAAAGAATTGCAGAGCCCTTCATCAACTAGTGGAAAGTCTTCTTATTGTGGTGAAGATGAGAGATCTCGATCACAAAGAGGCTAAAACAAAACAACCTACCCCAAAGGGAAAAGATGTGGCAGAGGTTTTTTTCGGAGTGTGAAGAGGCCGAGGACATTGGCCATCTAGGCAACGTCAGTATTGGAGGTGAATGTGTCGACGCTGACGATGAAGGAAATCTGGGTCGACTATTTAGCATTCACGGGGGAGCAGGATAAGAATCAACCTAGAAGTCCTCTATCGCAAGAGTCTTTCGACAAGAGGTAGCTGCAACCTCTTCCTCTGCTCCGTCAAGGGGAATCGTTACCTTCGATCATGATGATTTTCCTCAGAATCCTATTCCTTTCAATGCGGTTGTGATCAATGCAAACATTGAGAACTATGCGGTCAGGAAAATCATGATCGATACCGGTAGTTCTGTACCTCCTCTACAAAAAAACTTTCATAGCCTTGAAGATTGGAAAGCCTCTATTTTCCACTGAAGGGCCCCGTTTTGGCTTCTTGGGGGAGAAAAAGGAGGTAGAAGGGAGTGTTTCCCTCTTAGTAACACTCAAAGGGGTTACAAAGTTTTTTCAGTTCATAGTAGTTGACGCTCCAAGAAGCTACTATGCTATCTTTGGAATACCCTGCTCAATGATTACCAAGCAGTAGTTTTGACCTACCACCTTGCGATAATGTTTGTTACTGAAGGAAAAAAGTACCGGGTCAGGAGCAACCCAAAACTTGCTTGGGAGTGCTATGTCAAGATGGTCAATGTGACCAAGCAAGTTCCTCCTCCAGCAGTTCCAATTATTGCACCTGAATATGCAACGCTCCTAGAAGCAACTGAAGACCCGAAAGAGGGAGCTCAAGAAGGAACTCACCTGGAACCTGCCCAGGCAAGACAAGAAGTTTCGATCGCAGAAGGGGTGGAGAGGAAGCTCTCCATCAACTCAAAGCTACCTGTAGAATAGAAGGTTGAGTTAATCTCTTGTCTGCTAGAGAACCTGGATGTCTTTGCTTAGTCGGAGTGCACCCTGTTATCACTTGCCACCATCTCAACATCAACACCTACTTCAAAACATTGCAGCAGAAGAAGAGGGAGGTGGCAACAAAGCTTGTAGAGCCCATTAGGGAGGAGGTAGCCAAGCTCCTCAAGGAAAACATCATTCCCGAAATTCAATACCCCTCCTGAGTGTCAAATGTTGTAATGGTTAAAAAAACTAGGGGGAAAATGGCCGATGTGTGAAAATTTCACTAAATTAAATAAAGTATGCCCAAAAGATTGTTACCCCTTGCCTCAGATAGTTGCTTTAGTAGATTCCGCGGTTGGGTATACTTGCATGAGTTTTTTTGTATGTACTTTCTGGTTATCACAAGATTAGAATGCATAACCCTGGTATTCCTCACTTGTCCTACATCGCGAACGATGGTTGTTATTGCAACCTCGTGACGTCTTTCGAGCTCAAAAATACAGGAACGAGATATCAGCGTATGATTGATTTTTTGTTTAGAGAACAGAAGGGGAGAAATATTGAAGCCTATGTTGATGATCTCAACATAAAAAGCAAATCCTTTTCTTTATATTTGCAAAACCTCATGGAGACATTTGGTACTCTGCGGAGGTATAAAATGAAGTCAAACCCATTAAAATGTGTATTCGAGGCGTGTAGGGGAAAATTTCTTAGCGATCTCCATAGACCCGAAGGCCTTGACCCAAATCCTGATAAAATAAAAGCAATTCTTAATATGGCGCCTCCTCGTTCTTCTAAGGAGTTTCAGTAGTTAGGAGGAAGGATAGCAGGCTTAAGAAGATTCATCTCCAGGGTTGGAGATAAGAGTGCTAATTTTTATGAACACTTCGAGTAGAATCCAAGTTTGAGAGGACTGAAGAGTGCACTGAAGCTTTTGAGCAACTCAATAATCAGCTAACATCAAACCCTCTGCTCCAGAGCCCTCGAGCTTGGGAAATGTTGAATATCTATTTGGGAGTTGGCTCGGAGGTAGTCAGCTCGGTTCTTGTAAGAGAAGAAAGGAGGAGGCAATATCCACTCTACAATGTCTGTCACATCCTCAAAAGTGCTGAAATGAGGTATTCAATTTTGGAAAGGCTGGCTTTGGCACTAGTGATGTCAGCAAGAAGACTCCACCCATTTTTCTAGGCACACTCGATTCAAGTAGTAACTGATCAGCTTTTGAAGAGTGTTCTAGAAAAGTCGGAACATTCATGAAGATTGGCCAATTATGCAATAAAGCTCAGCGAGTTTGAAATCTCTTATGTACCCAGGATAGCTATCAAGTCACAAGTATTGGTAGACTTCATGTTGAATAGAGATGAGTCAATCACTGTCCAAGCAGAATGGTCCCCCTCCGCTTGGACCATTTAAGTAGATGGGGCTTTAGGAAAGAAATCCTCTAGGGCAGGAGTATTTCTCATTAATCTGAATGGAGTCAAGCTGGAGTAGGCCATAAAATTCTTCTTTCCAGTCACGAACTAGCAAGCATAATATGTAGCGCTCTTGGCCATCTTAAGATTTGCAAAAGATTTGGGAATTGAGAACATACATGTTAGGGCAGATTCCCTAGTGATGGCTTTACAGATAATAAGGAATTTTGAGGCAAGGGAACCGATCCTAAAAATATACTTGTTGTTATACAAGAAGGAGATTGGAAGATTTAAAAGCTTCACCATTGAACATATTCTGAGTATGCAGAATATCGAAGCAGATCAATTGTCAAAGTTTGGTATCCCTTCAGGAGGGAAGACCTCAAAACTCTTTCATCCATCAATAGAGGGAGGGGAGTTGATGCAGGTTGATCAACATCCCTCTTGGATGGATCCTTTCATACTCTATCTATCAACAAGAGATTTCCAATAGTCTGGACAAGAAAGATTCAAGAGTTAAATAATATATTACTATCTTATTTCAGGAATTCTTTACAGGAAGTCTTTTCTCTCGCAAATGGCCAGGTGTGTGTCAGAAGAAGAAGTTCCTCTCAAGATTTAAGGGGTTCATTCTGGTGAATGTGGTAGACCTTCAGGATTAAGGACTTTGGAAAATAAAATTCTGCGGCAGGGGTATTTCTTTCCCACCATGAATAAAGGTGCTGAGTCATATGCAAAGAAGTGTGTTCAGTGCAAAAAAGTTTGCTCCACTTCAGCATCAGCTAGCTCAGCAACTCATGTCAATAATAATACTATGGCCCTTCTCAGTTTGGGGGATGGATCTTTTTGGTCCCTTTCTCATGGAGAGCGGGAAATGACGTTTCATCTTAGTTATGATAAACTATTTCAGCAAGCGGATTAAGGTTAAGGCCTTTTCAAAGACAATGGCATAGATAGTAAAAAGCTTTGTTTTTGGAGAGATAATTTGTGAAATGGAATTCTGATTGCAATCATCACAGATAATGGCCCGTAATTCAATAATGAAGAAATGACCAGCTTGTGCAAGCAGAATTGAACTGAACTGCGGTTCTTGTCAGTTCATCATCATATAAGCAATAGCCAGGTTAAAGCAGCCAATAAGAAAACTATTAACCTGCTTATAAAGAAGGTACAAAATCTCAAAGGAAGTTGGGCTGACCAACTCCCTTCAGTTCTATGTACTTTAAGAACAACACCTTCCTCAACAACTAGAGAAACTCCCTTAAAGATCTCTCATATTTCGGAGTCTCATATAACTGTAGAGTTTGAAGTTCCAACTCCTTGAGTCTTTCTTGCAAGATAAAGTTGGGAATATTGGTTGGAGATCAACGAAAAAAAGATGAAATGTAGTTTGGATCAAATTGAGAAAATTTGGAATGAATACGCCATCAGACAAGAAGAGGTCAAACGAAGGGTGGCCAGGTTTTTTGATAAGAACATAAGGGTCAAACACTTTCTACTGGGAGTCTTGTTCTAAAGAAGGTTGATGCAACCGCAAGAACTGGCTCAGTAGGGAAGTTGAATCCAAGATAGGCCGGTCCATTCATTGTCAAGGAGCTTCTAAGAATGATGCATATCAACTACAAACTTATAAAGAGGAAGACATCTCTCATACATGGAGTTGAGACGACATGAAGTGGTTCTATTATTGAACAATGCTTTCTTCATTTGTATTCCTTCAATGATTATATCAATTAAGAACCTCCTATTAGCACTTTCTTTATCAAGTTATTCTTTTCACTCACTTTTGGCAACTTGAAATTAAGGATCAGTATATCAGAAGACACCTCCGGGTCTAGCTTAAACACCAACCAGAATCATTGTCATTAGCATAACACCAAAATGACTACGTATTGCGGGGAGAATTCTCACCTTGCAGTGGGAGCTTGCAAATTCTCGTGCGGAGTGTTGATGCAAGAAATATGCCTTAGATATAACGTCTGATGTAAGAAGCGGAGGATGAAGGGAGGTAATGAGAGATTGCCGAACAACTGGTTACTTTGAGTCGCGAGTGAAGAGGAAATTGTTGAGAGAGGCAAGGTTGCTGAGTAGCCAGTTTCGGGCGGTTCGAATGAGCGGTTAGATTGTGCTATTACTAGAGGTTAGATTAGGAGGTTAAGACCGAGGAGGAGCAGGAAAAGAAGAGAGAGGTCGTGGGCAGCGACAACTCTAGAGTTTGCCCGCCGCGGCTAAATTCCTCTCCAATGTCAGGTATTCCTTTGATTAAAAATGAAAACGAATACATTGGTTAAGAGGAGAACCATAGCAAACTATAATCTGATAGAGGCGGAGTTTGAGTCTGCTACCATAGGTAGCTAGCTTAGGGATTTGAACTTGCTTCCAAGGAGACCGCTAGGCACAAGATTCGAGACCGCTGCCGAATGCAGCTAACATAAGGATTCAAATCAACGTGCCTAGGCAGTACTGTTCACTCAAATTTATAGGTTGGGGGGCTGACCAAACTAGCAAGGCTAAGATTACTAGCTGCCCGAGGTATAGGAGAACCGGGCAGAGGTGACGGTAAACAAATTAAGAGAGAAGAAAGGGAAGTCGCGCGGTCTGGTGGATTTTCCACTAGCGAGCAGAGCGACTTGTCCTCTAAAACATGGTGCTGATCTTGTCCTTCCCTGATGGAGGTCTAATGGAGATGGCCTCGTGGTTTTATAGAGGACTAGCCTGCTTACAGTCAACGGCTGCTAGAAAGAACATGCCGCCCAGCTTTGAGAGACCTGCAAACTAATCACAGATTCTAGTGGAACATTATCACCGCACATTTTTAAATTCTGAGGAATTTTTAAAATGTTAATCTTAACCGGAGATCGCGAGCATACTAAATGATGCGATGTATATAAAAGGCACTGAGCTCCTTTATTTGTTCAGAAATTCTTATAATCAACGGGTCGTTACTCGCCATTAGCAGTCAGCGTATTTCAAGACAAAGTGGCTTTCTGCGAAATGGACATCATTTCTTCGATGCTAAACCGTGAAAGGAGGTCGATTGAGAAGAAGAGGAGGAATAGCCAAAAATTGGAGGGCTCTGGCCACCAGCCTATGGGGAATACTGAGAAGCCAACTGCTTCAACGGCTTCTTATACCATAAACTGGCTGACAAAGACTGTCACCGAGTACTCGCAGGCTGCGACCAAAATGGTAGCGGCTTTTGAAACTACTGTCCCACAAATCGCGACCAAATTGGTTCCAACCCCTGAACTAGCTCTCCCACAAACCGCGAACGAACCATCCTTCAATATCAGCTTCTCAACATCAGCAAAACCTCTTTTGAAAATCTTTAGGCCAGGGTAGAAGAGTGTTGGATCTCCTAAATTGCGGGAGTTATCCATCTCATCTGAAGTAATTGTCGTTTAGGGAAACGAGCAGGAGAAGTCGCAGGAAGCTGCCCGGTCTTCTGTTGAAAAGGACAAGCAGGTAGAAATGGTAGTCACCTCCTTGAAACAGCAAAAGGAAAAAGAATAAGACCCTCGAGGAAAGGATGAGTAGGAAAGCGAGGAAGATATAGGTTGGTAACCATAACATTTCTGTAAACACCAGAGCGGCAATTCTTTAGTATATGTCGTGGGAAACAGAAGTGTCCGAAAGTCCGTCGACACTATCTTCCCTACTGAACGAGCTCGAAAAAAATCCTCCATTTAGCGAGATCTTAGGTGACATCTTCAAGGACATGGATATTCTCCAGCAGCAGGACCAGATCTTGATGACACTGACGGCTTCATAAGAGGTCGCCCTCCCCGACATCGAAGTTATTGGGGAGAAGGTTTATGAGCCAGCTTCTGCGGTCTCTGAAGGAGGGGAAAATCGGAATCTTAGAGAGAAGTTGGAGGAGATGAAAAGGATAGTCGCCACGAAAAAGCCGACAATCACACTTCCTCTCCGGTAAGGTAAACACAAAGATGTTAAGCGAACTATAAATTTCTATAAATCGCAATCAAAGAAGAAGGGGGTGGATACAATCTTGAATTGCCGGCCAGCTTTTTCATGACCACAGATCAACTGAAAATCAAGGGTCAAGAAACTGTGTATCAATGGAATGAACTTTTGCAGATGGTTTCTGAACGATCTAGGCATCTATTATTTAGTTTTGTAATCACTGCTATTAAAGGAGAAAAAACCTAGACCGGTGGTTTCATTCTATCAAGACTCTTGAAAATAAGTCACCATTATTTTACCATTTCTGACTGTGAATTCCTCTACTACAAGTGAACCAGAAACAGCGATGAGACCGAGTGATCTAACGACCTTTTTTCCTCCGCTACCACCACCACCACCAACAACCACAATGAACGGTTAGCCAAATTACAGAGGGAAGTTAATGCCTTGGAGACGAGGGTAATGGATTACGGTGAGGCCTTGTGAGCTAAAGAGGTGCAGAGGATTGAAAGATAAGAGCAGCGGTATGCCTTGGAGGCCATAGAGAAAAATATGAGAGAGGTGTGCAGGCCACTCTAGAGCTGGTGATAAAAGAGAAGCTTGAGCTACATAAGTTGCTGCAAGATCAAGTCGCGGAGATGGCCGCCTGATTTGAGAAAGAGAAGGAAACTAATCGCTGACTTGATGACGACCTCAAGTACTATAGAGGAAAGTATCTAAATCGGCCACAAGAGGTCGATGGAAGCGTGCTACATGTTGCACTGACTATGGAGAGGTCATAACTACCAAGCTACCCGACTACTTGAGAAACCTCAAATCCTCGAGAGGTCACGATGATTGGACAAGTCGCTTCTTCTAGAGAACTTGTGGCTCGAGCTCTACAGATGATCACATTCATCCGTATGGAGCGCATTGCCTCACTGGTAAACCGGTCTCTACATTCAATCCACCATTATGTGAGTCAGATCAACGCTACCCTCCTACAAACCAGTGATCAGGTTGCGCGAATTGGAAGAGAGGGGTCGGAGAGCGATAATTAGTCTTGAGCTGGATAATACTGGATAACTATTTTTTGTGCTTAATTGATAAGTATTTACATGATGCTAATGCGAACTGTTTGCAGCTTTTTTTGTTTATAAATTATTAGTCGCCATATGTACTCTGTTTTACGAAAAATTCCAAAGTGCAGGCGCATAGTCTCGCGAACTTGCAAACTGAATGGTAGCTTGATAGTCTAACTTTAACTTTATACTTTGCATATCCAGGCCACACGGCTTGTAAAACTAGTCGCCACTTGACATCCATCATCGCAGTTCACTTGAATTCAATAAATAGAGACGATTTCGGAGATTTCCGCAAGAAATTTCAAGATGAAAGCTAAGGCCAAGTCGATGCGGTTTAACAAAGCAACTACAGTTCGGACTGATGCGGCTTTGGCTTTCCACTCTATAGTTGATAAGGAATGCAAACTTACATATTTCGAGCTTGACTACTTCATAGAGAAATATATGCAGGGGAGTCCACTGCTCGTGCGGCTTCAAGTGCCGCATGAGAGGATTAACTCGTCGTTCACCCACCCGATCAACGTCCCAATAGATCATTTTAACTACGGCTTTTAGTTTTCGATTTTGCTGGAAGCCGTAGTTGATGATTATTTTCTCCACGCTAATGCATTTTTTAATCGATAAGGTAAGTAAACATATCGTTTAGAGTATAGAATCAAGTGGCGTATTTCGACTCGGGGCTTGTCGAGTACTTGTACTCATAAGAAAGAGTTATTATTTTATCGGACGAAAAGATGGTTTTTGTTTATAACGGAAACGACAGCAATACACTAAGAAAGAGAAATTTGATATTGGGTAAGCTAGCACTTGATCTAGAATCCCCTTGGATTAAAATAAAACTTCTTGAAAATTAAAGTAATGCAAGTTCTTAAATTTACTCACTCGACCGTGGAGGTTCCTAAAGTACAAAACCATCTCTCTCGAGCTCATGTTATTGACTAACTATAGGTTGATTGATTAAGACCTTTCAGGCAGTGGAAACCCCTAAGCTTGCTTTTGGCGTTGAACCCCACTATTGGATTTGACTCCAATCTAGAAGATTTATGTCGTCCTCTCTCGAGGAGTGCAAGCAACTCCTTTTTTCTTTGAGTGATCTCCTCGTATCTGCAACCTCTCGGTCATTTAGGATACAGATATTAAGTAGAATAACATATCCTCAAAATATGAATTCGACAAAATATAATTCAAAGATAAATAGTTAGTGAGCAAGATTAAGAAAAAGACATTTTTGATAAATAATTGAAAAGTTTATATTATTCCAAGGTTCATCATGATCAAGTGCTAAATGAAATTTAGCTACTCATCATGATTAGGGAATTACAAAATAAGGTAGGGAAAGACATGCTTTAAATAAGAACAACTAGAATTAATGCTTACACAATTTTAATCTACATTAGGAAATGGAAAATACAACAAATAAAGAAGCAAAATACAAGACTCCAACTCCAATAATTTGACTCCTAAGCATCTGAAAGTGTCTGGAATTTATAGAAAAAAGTACTTGTTAGACACGCCCCTAGGTCACGCCTGCGAACTAGGGCATGTCAGGCTCGGAACTGTCATCTTAAAACCCCAGGAACGTTGGAGGAGAAACCGCCAAAATCTGTTGAATTGCGGGTCACGCCCCTAGGTCACACCCTTGACAAAGGGCATTTTAGCTCGGTTACTAAGAACAGTGGGAAGCTTAAAATGACGGGAGTTATTCTGCAGTTGATGGTGGGATCACGCCCCTAATCACTCTCGTGACCAGGGCATGTCCGGCTAGAACGGCAATCTGGTGGCAAACGGCAGGAACGGTAGAGTGATTGATTGGAAATGCTCCCAGTCATTCCCTGGGTCATGCCCGTGACTCAGGCATGTCATTTTAATCCGACGTGTCAAGCCCTCCCGTTGGTGATAGCTGGCTGACATAGGCCATGACACCGGTCATGTTGTGGTGTCACGCCCGTGTCAGGATGGACACGAGCGTGTCTGGGCTGAGAAGTTGGGAAATTTCTTCTTCGCTCTAAAAATTCTACAGATCATACCTACAAGATTGAAAATATTAATGTTAGCCCAAATAAAAATAAAATACAAAATGAAGTTAATTATTAGCTTAATATTATAATATAGATATATAATAACTAACTATTAAATAGATATTAATAAATGAAATATAGAAATAATTAGAGTTATGAAATACCCCCATACTTATATGTTTGCTAGTCCCGAGAAAACAACTTCTTATAGGAAGTAGAAAAATTTTAAATGCTAGAAAAGATAATTGAACCTAAGGATTAAAATGCAAAGTCTTATGCCTATGCTTGTAGCTATTTTGGTAGAAAAACTAACTCAACATAGAAATTGGTTTTTTACTTTTCTTAGAATGTGTTTCCACTATTATTTTTACTTTTAAATCGAAAATCCGGTAAATCTTAAAATTTTATTTAGGTAGAATGTAGCGTGCGTACTAAGATAACATTGCACAAATGAAGATCGAGTTACCCTTCAAAGAAATCCATCAATGTCGATGGCCATAGGCTTGCCCTTTCACACTCTCACCACGACACTAGTTCAACTTATAACCATAAATCAATAGAACTTAATTAGGTTGAAACATAGGCATAGGTTTTTGGTGAGGATAATCAAAGATAAAAACGATGGCTAATCACACTGAAACCTAGAGAGCGCTTGCACACAATAGATTGTTATTGCTTTAAGAACGCAGCCAAATTCCTAATCCTCTTGTTTCTTTTTCTTATTTTTTTTGCAACTTTCTCATCATGTTGAAGAATTTTCTTCTACCTCCTTATTTTTCATGATTGTTTTTTTTGTGATATTTGTTTTTTGAGGAGCAAAGAAAATTAATCAACTTTTATTTGCAATAATAAGAAACTAGCCACCAAAATAAAATGGCTCCTGACGGCTCACAAACTATTTTTTATATTTATTTTCAAGCTCGGTTTTAGATGTGCAAATAGGATGCTTTTTAGGCTTTGGTAAAGTTTTTGGTGGAGCTAAACCAAAAAGATATGTGAATAGGCTCAAAATGGCTTAGCAAAGATAATACTTTTGGTACGAGTGCAAAGGCTCAAATTGTCCAAAAGAAGTGCCTAAATCATATCTATGCTAATGAGTTTATCTTATGAAGTCTTGAGAATAGCTAGAGGGCAATTTCTAGACATCGACAAAGAATACCTCTTTCTTGATCCGCGAAATATCGCTATAATAAACTTCTATTCACTCTCCTAAATTATTTTTAGATATTACCGGTTTTCAAAATGAAAGTAAGATAAAACATTTCCACGCATTTAAAAAAAATGAAAATCTAATTGTATGCTTAATGGTTAGTTCTACATAAATTCTACTCACACGTGCACTTGACTAGGAACACAGTATGGCCAGCAGTTTTACTCCAAAATTCAAATTTCAATTAAAACATAAAAATCTTCTAAACACTATATAAAAGTTAAATTACTAGGAATTTCGCATGCGAATAAATATCGAAATAACGACTTCTCTAACTAAAAATTAAACGTGATTTTTTTGTTACTTCTTAGACTTCCCGAGGTATACCCTGTAAAGGGCTCTCACCGGTACTAGGAGGTAAGATGTGGTGATATCCCAAACGTCCCTCTCTTCAAAATTTAATTTTCAATTTTGTAATTTTTTTGAAATTTTTGAAAATTTATTTTGTTTTAACAAAAGAAATAATATATATTATTTTGATTTTTTTTGAAATTGTTGATATTTTCTAAAATTTTTTGTGATTTGATTTTTAAAACAAAATGAATAATAATAGATAATAATTTTTGGTATATTTTGCTTGAGAATTATCCCCCCATACTTAACCAATATATTGTCCCCAATACTGAAACAAATAAGTAAAGGAAAGAAATAGAGACTTCCCTGAAGAGGTCAAATCCGCACCTACGTGTACCTGGAAGACATGACTGAAGCAAAACATAATTTTGATAGATAGTTTTTATAAAGATAAAAAATACATAGAAAGTGCAAAGAAAAGATACAGGAATATTCGATCCACTACAACTCCAAAGAAAAGAACTACTCCTCATCGCTAGCACGCCCCTGCTCCTGATAATAAGTTCGCAGATCCGCAAACTCATGGGTAATATGCTCCACGGAAGAAGCGTGACTCAAATCCAGCGCGGCAAAGCGTCCATCAAAATGAGTAAAACTGCCGTCAAAGTGAGTCTGCATCTGGTCTAGGCGAGTGTGAAGCAAACCAAATTGATGATCCCAATAGTTTGGAGGACTGGGCGTTGGGGTAGAGTGTAGCGGTGGTGGCCAATAGAAGCCTGCTTCAAGTACTTTCTGAGTCATCCGATTAGTTTTATAGTTCCAACCAGCGGGTCCCTCGTGGCAATGTTTTAGAATTTGGACGACTTCCTCATGAGAAACACACCTCCGCACTACTTGGTCAGCGCAAACACGAAAAAGAAAGGGATCCTCCCAAAAAAAATTTCAAATTGGAAAAAAATTTCTTCTTTTCTTAATAAGAAAAACCATTCGGGAGGAATCTCGCAACAAGATCGTTTGCAATATCTGTGAACCAAGGAGTTGGGAGAGTAATTACCTTATGAATAGCGAGAAGGCGCTCCTCAGAAAAAGTGTCGTCAATTTCCTCCTCTATGAGCTCCTCCGAATTGGGATTCTCCAACCGAGAAAGATGATCAGCCGCCAAGTTCTCCGCTCCTCTCTTATCGCAAATCTCCTAGTCAAATTCTTGGAGGAGTAATTATCTAAAAGTCGAATGATCGGTAAAAACAATAATCTTTGACAAGGTTAGATATGAGCAGAATTTATCAAATGCGAAAATTACGGCTAATAATTCTTTTTTGGTGGTCGTGTAATTTTCATGTACGGTGGTTAGTTTTTTTCTCGCATTATATATTGGATGAAAATTTTATTTATGCGTTGTCCTAAGACCGCACCTACGGCAAAACTACTAGCGTCACACATGATCTCAAAAGGAAGTTTCCAATTGGGAGCGATCATGATAGGAGCGTTAATCAATTTTTCTTTAATAAGAGAAAAAGCATGCAAACAATTTTCATCAAAAAGCAAAAGGCGCATCTTTTCCTAATAAGTGAGTAAGAGGGTTAGTTATTTTAGAAAAATATTTAATAAACCGGCATGCCCAAAAAAACTGCGAATGGACTTGACAATTGAAGGGGGAGGTAGCTTTTCTATAGTTTAAATTTTAGCTTTATCTACCTCTATGCCCTTGCTTGAAATTTTATGGCCTATAAACAAACCTTCCCGTACCATAAAATTGAACTTCTCCAAGTTTAAAACTAGGTTCGTGTCCTCACAACTTTGTAGTACACGGGAAAGGTTTGCCAAACATAAATCAATCGAATCTCCAAAAATGGAGAAATCATCCATGAAGAACTCCAAGATATCCTCCACTAGTTCGTCAAAGATCGCTAGCATACACCTTTGGAAGGTTGCAGGCGGATTGCATAAACTAAAAGGCATTCTTCGATAGGCGAAGGTGCCAAACGGACAAGTGAAGGTTGTTTTCTCTTGGTCCTCGGGCACGATTGGCATTTGGAAATATCCCGAAAGACCGTCAAGAAAATAATAAAATGAGTGCCCGGATAACCGTTCAAGGATTTGGCCAATGAACGGCAAGGGAAAATGATCCTTACGGGTTGCATCATTTAATTTACGGTAGTCGATGCACACCCACCATCGGGTAACGTTTCGAGTAGGGATTAATTCATTCTTATCATTAGGCACTACCGTTAACCCTCCATTCTTGGGCACCAATTTGACCGGACTTACCCAAGTGCTATCCGAAAACGGATAGATTATGCCGGCATCTAATAAATTTATTACCTCCGCCTTAACTACCTCCTTCATGTTAGGATTTAATCAGCATTGAGGTTGAATGGTTTTATGAGCGTGTTCTTCTAATAAAATTTTGTGGGTGAAAAAGGAGGGATTAATCCCTCTCAAATCTGTGATCTTCCACGCAATTGCGCGGCGATGAAGTTTTAAGATATTAGATAATTAAAATTTTTTTCTACATCGGTCAAGTAGGCCGACACATTAACAGGAAGTTAAGAATTCTCCGCTAAAAATAAATACTCTAAATGATCGGGCAATTGTTTTAATTCTAGCATGGGAGGTTCATCATAAGAAGTTTTCAAACGATCACTACCAACTTCCAAAATTTTGAAAATTGGCACGCAAGTGATCGAAACATTATCACTATTTTCATGAGCAATTAAATCTAAATTTTCAAAATCGGCATCATGATCAATAGATGATAAAGAAAGTTCAGAAAAAGGAATGAAGTCTTCTTCGAGAGAAGTCTCCAAATAGTAACATGAGTCGTCATTTGAGAGCAAATTTTTCATAGACGAGTCAATAGTAAAGGTAACTTCTTCTTCTCCGACTATAAAGAGAAGTTTACTGTTACTAACGTCTATAACTGCGAGCGAGGTGGCAAGAAAAGGGCGACCGAGAATGAGTGGTACCTCGGTGTCTTCTTCGATGTCAAAGATGATGAAATCTACCAGAAAGATAAATTTGTCAACTTTGACAAGCACATCATCAATAATTCCTATAGGGAGTTTGACAGACTAATCTGCCAATTGAATGCACATTCTTGTTGGTTTAGGCTCTTCTAATCCCAATTTCTTCACTAAAGAATAAGGCATTAAATTAATTGAGATGCCTAAATCGGCTAACACATGTTTTACAAATAAATCGCCAAATAAACAAGGAATAGAGAAACTACCCTGACCGATTAATTTGTTACGCAATTTATTAAGTAAAACTACTGAACACTCCGCGTTCAACTGAACTTTGGAGATATCCTCAAGTTTTTTTATTGGATAAAAGATCCTTGAGGTACTTGGCATACTTCGGCATTTGTGGTATCACTTCTCAAAATGATAAATTTATTTGAATTTGTTTAAACATATCAAAAAATTTACGGTGATGCTCATCCATCCGATCTTTTTGCATTTTAGACGGATAGGGAAGAGGTTGTTGATAAGATTTTGATTTATTAGAATTAGAAGTCTTAAGCGGAGGAGAAGATGAAGAAATTATTACCTCCGTATCAATCAGAATTGGAGAAGTGGTTACCTCCTTCCCGCTCCATAGAGTGATGGCTTTGGCTTGCTCCTTTGGGTTGGGCTCCGTATTACCCTGTAGCGCTCCTTGTTGGCGATCAGAGAGCATTTTAGCGATTTGCCCAATGTGTTTCTCCACATTATGAAGAGATCCGGTGAGATTCACTATATTGTCATTATTTGCTGTCATATATTTGGTGAACAACTCCTAGAGATTGGGAGCTTTTGGAGGCTGTGGTGGAAAATAACCGGGTGTAATTGTATTTTGTGGGCATGAGCGTTCCCAGGATTACTCCAAGAGAAGGTTGGATGATTCCTTATCCCTGGGTGATAAGTATTACCATAATTATTACCGCAATTAAAAGGTCATCGATTCGGATTAACCATGTAATCCATATGTTCGGCAATAGTGGAAGATTCCCAAAATTGGGGTTCACAGGTAGGTGTAGACGAGGAAGCATACATCTCGTCCATTTGTTTTTATATTTTCTCAACCTGGAGAGATAAACTAGAAACTGTATCTATTTTATACATTCCGGCCGGTTTAGGTGGTCGAAACCGGGGTGTACTCCACTGATGCGTATTCATGGCCATACCTTATATAAGTTCTTGGGCTGCCGCCGGTGTCTTGTTGTTTAACATTCCACCGGCGGTGGCATCAATATGTTTCCTCGTTTTTTGATTGAGGCCATTATAGAAAGTTTGCACTTACAACCAATCGGGGATTGCATGATGCGGAAAATGACGAAGCAATTCCTTAAATGGCTCCCAAGTATCATATAACGTTTCCGTATCAACTTGGGAGATATATGTAATATCATTGCGCAACTTGGCCGTCTTAGCGGGTGAAAAATATGTCATGAGAAATTTTTCCATCATCTTAGCCCAAGTAGTGTTGGAGCCTCTTGGTAGAGAACTAAACCACTATTTAGCCTTAGTGCGCAAAGAAAAAGGAAAAAGCCTTAGCCGAATGGCATCATCAGAAACCCCATTAATTTTAAAAGTATCGCATGTTTCTAAAAAATTAGAAATATACGCATTTGGGTCCTCATCTTGAAGCCCATCACATTGTACTGATTATTGTACCATTTGAATGATGTTTGGCTTCAATTCAAAGTTATTGTTCGCAATAGCGGGTTGAATAATACTTGATTGCACCTCATCCAAATTTGGTCGTACATAATAGGACATAGTCCGTTCTTCGACCATATTTGGATTTGGGTTACCCAAAATAGAAGAAAATTGAGAAGAAGGGGAAGTGGAAGAAGAAGAAGAAGATAAAGATGATGAAGAAGAAAACGTGTCACCTATGGATTCCTCAACCAAATCTGGAGGATTTATTTCATGGAGTCTTAGGCATCGTCATAATCTTTGCTCGATCTCCAGATCCAATTCAAATAGATTTGACGGATTCCCTCGGGTCATAAACCAAAATAAAATAAAAGTAAAAGTAAAAGTTTTAAGATTAAAAATTTATAAAATAAAATTTCCCGGACTTCCCAAGGGCAACCCAATGACGGGTTCGCAAGGTACTAGACGGTATTGCGGGATGAAAACCCGACACGGCCCTTTCGCAAGAAATTTTAATTATAAAAAATTAAAGTTTAAACTTTTAAAGAAAATAAACAAAATAATATATTATTTTTTTAGAAACAAAATGAAAATGATAAAATTAATAGATCCTTGCTTTCAAAAATCAACAAAGAAATTCCCCGACAACGACACAAAAAACTTGATGATTATTTTCTCCATGCTAATGCATGTTTCCAATCGATGAGGCCAGTATACCTATCATTCGGAGTAAAAAATCAAGTGTCGTATTTCGACTCGGGGCTTGTCCAGTACTTGTACTCACAAGAAAGAGCTATTATTTAATCGGACGAAAAGTTGGTTTTTGTTTATAACAAAAAAGGAAGCGTTACACTAAGAAAGAGAAATTCGATGTTGGGGAAGTTAGCCCTTGATCTAGAATCCCCTTGGATTAAAATAAACCTTCTTGAAAATTAAAGTAATGCGAGTTCTTAAATTTACTCACTCGATCGTGGAGGTTCCTAAAGTACAAAAGCGCCTCTCTCGAGCTCATGCTTTTGACTAACCTTAGGTTGATTGATTAAGACCTCTCGAACAGTCGAAACCCCTAAGTTTTCTTTAGGTTGTGAACCCCACTATTTGATTTGACTCAAATCCGGAAGATTTATGTCATCCTCTCTCGAGGAGTGCATGCAACTCCTTTTATTTTTGAGTGATCTACTCATATCCGCAACCTCTCGATCATTTAGGATATGAATCTTAGATCAAAGTACATATCCGCGTAATATGAATTAGACAAAATATAATTCAAAGATAAATCATTAGTGAGCAAGATTAAGAACAAGACATTTTTGATAAAAATTGAAAAGTTTATTTAATTCCAAGGTTCATCATGATCAAGTGCTAAATGAAATTTAGCTACTTATCATGGTTAGGGAATTTCAAAATAAGGTAGGGAAAGACATGCTTGAGATAAGAAAAACTAGAATTGAAGCTTACACAATATTAATCTAGACTAGGAAATGGAAAATACAGCAAATAAAGAAGCAAAATACAAGACTCCAACTCCCAAAATTCGACTCTTGAGCATCTGAAGCTGTCTGGAATTTATAGATAAAAGTGTTAGTTAGACATGCCCCTAGGTCAAGCCCATGGCCAAGGGCGTTTCAGGCTCAGAACTATCGTCTTAAAACCCCAGGAATGTTGGAGGAGAAACAGCCAAAATCTGTTAAATTGAGGGTCATGCCCCAAGGTCACGCCCGTGACCTAGGGCGTGTTGGGTCTATTACTTAAAATGGCGGGAAGCTAAAAATGGTGGGAGTTATTCTGCAAATGATGGAGGGTTGACGCCCCTTGTCAAGCCCGTGACCAGGCCGTGTCCAGCTGGAACGACCATTTGGCAGCAAACGGCAGTAAAGGCAGAGTGATTTGCTGGAAATGCTCCCAGTCATGCCTTGGGTCACTCTCGTGACTCAGGCATGTCATTTTATTCCAACGTGTCAGGCCCTCCCATTGGAGACAGCTGGCTGACATAGGCCGTGATAAGGGTCACGTTGTGGTGTAACGTAGTGTTAGGATGGACACGGGCGTGTCTAGGCCGAGAAGTTGGGAAATTTCTTCTTTGCTCTAAATATTCTATAGATCATCCCTGCAAGATTGAAAATATTAATATTAGCCCAAATAAATATAAAATACAAAATGAAGTTAATTATTAGCTTTATATTATAATACAGATATATAATAGCTAACTATTAAATAAAAATTAATAAATGAAATATAGAGTAATTAGAGTTATCAGTAGCCATCTTCGATAACTATGGAGAAGTGCCTGGATAGCTACCGCCAAACTCCATAGCTGCCATGTATAGCTTCATCTCCTATTAGTTGTCTGAAACAGTTCACTTCTCCATGAGCCTCTTCAGAAAGTGCTTCTAAGTGCGGTCTATGCCAGATTCCGGGACAAAGATCTTCTAAGGGCATCTATACTTTTGTTGCTGAGGGTTGAAGGACTAGAACTTGGAGAATAAGATACCGAGCTGATCAGAGTGATGTCTGATCTTCGAGTGGCATCTTATGCTACTACAAGTCAACCTACATGTCCGTGAAAAAGCTGCCTTCGCCAACCGCGAACTGGAAGGGGTTGAGAACTACATATTTAAGTTCTTTAAGGGAAAGCAGCTTGATGTGAACCATTACATCCCATTGCACCCTTCTCCAGAAGGTGTCCAAGCCGAGGACAGTAAGTATTAATCCGATCCGACCTAAATTTTTTAGTCGCATGACCTACAAGCTGACTCATTTCTTTTGTTCTATAGTTGTTGTTGTGGTTCCACTAAACAAACTTCTGGCACCTGGAGGCCTTACCCTAACTCAATTGGAAAAGAGGGACAAAAGATTAAGTCAACAACGGGTTGAAGAGGAGGAAGATTCCACATCCTCAAGTGAGTTCATACTGCAAGGAATGGTCAGTGGCCTGAAGGATCTCCACTGCAATCCGACAATATTGTGGAATCCGGAAGGTTATAGGGTCCAAGTCTCCACTGCCCTCCTTTAGTGGGTGAGCGAAAAGATTAGTCATCATGCTGGTGCAGCCGGGGGGGCCTTGTTTGGAAAGCGCAATCTGAAGGCACTGAGGAAGATTCTTGAGAAGGACTTGTAATGGCTAGCTGCACAGGTTAACACGATGAGTTTTATGATTAACCACTTCATTGGCCTATCCTACAAGCGATTAGTCAAAAACCAAAGGGAGCTAGAGAGACATCTCACTGAGAAGGAGGCAGAAGCAGCTAAAAAAGCAAAATTTTGTTACTTGTCACCTAATATTCATACGGTTACCCTTATCATGCCGCGCTCCTTAACCATTCATTTCCTTTGCAGAAAATGTACGATCTGGCAAACCTGGTCTTCCAAGATACCATCTTCCCATATGTTGTCAAAGGGATCGATGGAGCGCTTAACGATCTCAAAGATCTTTTCTGCTTCGAGCAGGGATTTGGCCAGTTCACCTTCCTTGACTTGTATCCTACCTTGAATTATAAGGTGGCTGTTATAAACCATGCGGCCAATGGTAAGGATAAGGTCAGGGAAGAGGAGGAAGATGAAGATAATGAAGAAGAGGATGTAGATAGCTAGTAAAGCTGGAGAGTGGGAGCCACATCCAAGACTGGCGGTCAAGCACTAGAGACCGTGCGGGCTGATGCAGAGGAAACTGAGACCGAGGAGATTGCTTGTTCGAGTAACCCTTCATCTAGCAGTACTGGTTATTTGTCATCAAAAGCTCGACGCTAAAACTTCTTGTAATGAATTTATGTGTGTCATTACAAATAAATTAATTGTAACAAATGATACTTCCTCACCCAAAAAAAGATTCTTCCTCACAATAAATTAGTTACAATAAATATTATTTCATTATGAATGTTTTTTCCTCACAAAAAATCAGTTACGATAAATACTATTTCGTTACAAATGTTTTATTTTTCCCCACTAAAAATAAATTTACTTCGTTACAATAAATTATAACAAACATTATTTCATTACAAATGTTTTTTCCTCAATAAAAATATATTTACATCGTTAAAATAAAGTATAACAAACATTATTTCGTAACCATAGATTTAACAATAGTAAGGAAAAATTTGTTACAATTGTTTTCTATTCTTCTCACTACAGCCAATTTATTATATATCAAAATATTATATTTTTATTTTTTGTGTACATGAGATTTTATTATAAATAATGATTAATATTTCATATTTCTTAAATATTTAGCTAAAGATAATATAAAATCTTGAAAACACATATTTAATATTACATAACAAGATCAACATGTATTTATTAACATAATAAATTATTACATAGAGTACAAGTTATTGTCATCTCATCTAAAACAATACAATTTTACATAACAAGACCATGCACTCATTAGTGTCCTCAACAAGCTGATGGACAGAGAGGGTGGTATTGTATGGCTAAACAACTGTGTCATATACTTTTGGAGATGGGAAGATAGAGGAGGTCAACATCATGCGATCAGGGTACTCCTCCCAAATCTTAGTGATGAGAAGAGTCCCCATGCTAGTTCTAGTGCCTCCTCCTAACAAATGACACACTTGGAATCCTGCAGAAAATAAGTATGGCATTTTCAAACAGCAAACTACTAGTTTTTTGGTTACCACGCCCACTATTCTATATGTTTGTGTAATTAAACAATCAAAGAAATACATGAAAATAATTATACGGCACAGAATGTCTGAATCGATTTGGTGTCAAAACAACTCAAAAGTATAAAATAAATACATGAAATTGATTCTACACAACCATCCGTGGACTCGTGTCAAATTAGTAACGGATCATCGCAATCTCCATCAAAAACACACTTCTGAGCTCCTTGTGAGTTGCTGGAATTTTTTTTTCATGGCACATAATTATGAACATTATAACATGCATAAATCATCAAGCTGTATTATACCTCTTTACTATTAACAATAACTAAAGTGAACATCAATATGCCATAACAAGTAAAAGAAAGCATCCATTATACGTAATAAGGCCTTACAAGCAAATCAGTGTAAAATACTGAATGGAATACAGGGATAAAACCTATAAGAGTACAAATAAATTGGATGAAAGCTAACCTTAACCATCTCTGACATCCTTTGACCTGCTATAAAAGACGATTCACCTGGAATACTATTCAGCTGATATTGAAGTCCATCTAAAAATAATTGCTAGAAATAATAACCCATTATAAAGAGGAAATGGAGCCATGAGAAAAATTAAATCATCAGTCTAACCTCCTGAAGAGAAGGTATATGATGGTAATAGTATGGACTTCAGATCTTTAAGAGGTAAAGATGCTACAATTATTGTGGTGTCACTAAAGTATCAATTAATAGAAAAATATTTGTGCCATTTCACCATTATCAAATAATGTTCAAGACTTGCCTCTCATACAATTTCTCCATTCATCTTTCAGAACTATTATAAGTATTTCACACCATGTTCCTTTGGCTTCTCCAAACAGTCTGACATCGGAATTCCTATGTGCATGCTGTGAAGAAATATTACAATACTTTAATCTCAATAGAACTCGACGTATAGTGCATCTTTTAGAGGAAATGGATGAACACAAGAAACTATAACAGTAGATGATGCTCAATAGGACTAGGATGAATAAAGCCTTGTGTTTTTTGTCCCAGTGCAAACCCACAAAATGTAATTTATGAATATATTTTTTTTGTTATATATGTAAAACTATATATAAGATCTCATCCTAAACAATAATAATGTTATATTATGTTATTAAGAAAATAGGCTAAGTCAGGGAAATAGGGAAGGGTTAGCTCATATGATTATGAAGTCATTACAATCTCTTTCTAATACGATTATGAACTATATGAATAAGAAGTACCAAATGATTTGATCTATCATTACCAAGATAGATAGCAAGTGAAAAAGGAGCAAGCAGACATGATCTTTCACTAAAGAAAGCAAGCACAAACCTCATTAAGATGACGACCACTTTTACACACCATAGGGTTCTGTTCATAAGTAGAGAAACCACATTCTTTTCCTTAACTAGGTCATAATATGTGTGAATATTATAAATACCTTTATCAATGATGGCAGAGCCAAGTTTGTTGATGCCTTCAAAATATCAAATGCAAGCTCATTTCGACGCATAATTAACACAACCACATCAGATCTTTGAACCTTTATACCCTAGAAAAGACTTGGTCAGGAACTAAGCAAATGTAGAATGCAAAAAGGAACACTTACCTTCATCCTATCTGTATGAAGATAATAGAGAAGACCAGAGATCACATCCTCATTAAGGTATCTGAAAAGATCAATTCTTTGGAATAAACCATAAAATAGTTGTGAATGTATCTCAGTTTCATTTATTCAGATAATATATAGGTATCCAATAGAATCGTTGTTGCACAAATTTTGCATTTGCACAAATTTTGCCATCGCTGCTCTATGATGGAAAATAATGAATATTTATAGTTGCTAAATGAATCTTTATAGAAGACCACCATAAGGCCCAAAGAATAACATGGCAGTAATTTCAAATATATCAAAGTTATAATAAGCATAAGTAATAAAGTATAAAGGCACAGTGTATGTTTTAGCAGGCTTTAGTAGTTGGTCACTAAACATGCAAGTCAGATATATCAAAGTTATACTAAACAGAAGTAATAAAATAGTAACAAAACACTTTTCCCAAATACTAACTGTCAAATAATAATCTAAACCAAGAAGAAGTAATAACATAGTAACAAAGCACTATGCCAAAATACTAACAGTCATAAAACATTCGACAATAAAAAAGTGCACCAAAAAGTGAATCGTGTGTGTATCAATTTGTCAAGGAATTGCGCCAAATTTTTCCAGAACAGAAAACAGCATCACTTTCAGATCAATATGCCCCGCTTTTTATCCTGCAATCTCTGCATTATGAGTTTGAATCAAAGCTTCCTGTTTATCTATAAGCTTTATTTGTGATGTCATACAAGTCGTGGCATTGCACAATTCTTCTTCCGCTACATTCAACTTCTCTTTCAACTGAGTGGACTCTATCAATATCTTCTTCATTCATTTTGAAGGCACAACTCCTTAGCCTAATCCTTTATCATAACCAGACTTATTTCCAAGTGTAGCCTTTATAATTTCTCTCTCAGAGCTTATGAGATCTCTGTCAGAATCTGTTAATATTGTCCTCAGCCTTTCCATTTCACGCTGTAAAATATAGTGTTATAATAGAAACGTATTTTATCAATCAATTTTGTGAATGTTTCAAATATATTTTGACTTGCGTATGCTGCTTCTGCTTTCTCACTAACAAACACCCCGTTCTTCTTATGAGTGTTAGCAAAGTTCTCAATGGTGCTTTGATTAACCTGTATATCAATAAAAAATTTGAGAATATGTTATAGTAATCAAAAATTCACATGTAATCATTGCATTATGATTTCCAGTAGTCATGAATGGTAGGATTTGGAACCCGACGTATGATTAAATGACATGTGTGATCTATTAACAACATTTATCTTGGACCTTTTCTGCAAGTAAACAAAAGTATTGAATGGTAGTCATAATTTCCTTCATTAACTGTGGTATCATCTTAAAAGTAAATAAGGTATACTTACCAGTATTATCAGAACCCTGTATTGGACTTTCATAATTTCCTTCATTAACTGTGGTATCATCATAAAGAGCTTGTGATCTACTTAGTTATTGTTGCAGATTAGGTGAAGGTGCATTTGGTGTAGGTGACAATTTAACAACCTCAATATTTTATGGTTTTTCGTTAACAAACAGTTGTTTGTTGTTGCTTGTTGTAGGGCGCCGTAGAATAACATTTTTTGGAGGCATATTACTGCAAAGTAAATAAGATGCAAATGTTAAACATCACATTTAATTATTTAGAGAAATCATAAAAAGGGAAGAATTGCATTATTTTTTCGTACTAATGAATAAGAAAAAACTTTACGTACCATTTGCATTAGCTTTACATTTGATCATCACTGTCATCATAATATTGCACTTGTGTTTCATCATCCTCATCTATTGACTCATCTCTGTCAATAATATAATTAAGTTCTTCCTCTTCGTGGATTCTAGTTAGAACTTCTCTATTAATAATAACAGGTTCTATATCATCTCTTCCTAGGAATTGCAAGTTCTGATCTTCGGTAACATATATTAATTCAGTTTCTGAGGACTCATATTGTTGAACTATGTTATCATTCATCTCCTCCACTTCAAGGTCAGTGTGTTCCTCTATGTCTCAAAGGTGTCTATGACACACAAATTGTGCAATTTTCTAAGGATCACCGAGTTTTGTGTCATCGACAAAGAACACATGTTGCACTTGGTTTGGAAGAACGAATGGACCATCTTCACACCAATGAGAAGTTATGTCGATGCTCAAAAAATATTTATCTTTATGCATAGTCTTTTTCCCACTAGTTTCAAACCACTCACACAAAAATAATACTACTTTATACCCATGAAGATAGGTCAATTAAACAACCCTACTTAATACTCCATAAAACTTTACCAAGATATTTTGATGTTCCCCCTCAATAAGTAAACCACTATTTTGTGTTGTTCGACGACCACCTCGATCTTGTATATGAAATCGTACTTCATTAACAATAAAACCAGAGTAAAATTTTGTTAAGTATGATTATGGACCATTTGCCAATGACCATAATTCTTTGGAGACTTCGCCCGTGTTTGTGTGATGCACTCTATTTATCTATACAGAATACAATATGAAGCTAATTAGATAGGTGATACTATAAATTAACAGTCCTCAAGGGTATCATTGTATTTGGAGCTTACATGAGCTTGAAACCAATAATGAAATTGCTCTTGATGAGTTTTGTCAATGTTTCTTTCATTTTCCCTTTTAAGCTCCTCCATGTGCTTACTATTAAAAATAAAAAATAAGTACAATAAAATTAGTTAGAAAGTAAAGAAATTAAGCTCTTTCATGTATCGAACCTTTGAAAATCATCTTCTTCGCTACAATTATTTAATATGAATTTATAAGATGCATGTAGATCAATTTTAGAATGTGCTTTGCAACGACAAAGTGGTCTGAAGGGTCTAACTTTTGAATCAAAAATAGAAAATTCACACACTTGTTGATTCTCCACTGAATCTTCATATTTATTTTTTTGATTGAACCTTGTTTCTATTTCATTTAGGTACATTGACGCAAGTGTCAAAGAATCTTTTATAATATATCCTTCCACTATAGAACCCTCTGGACGTGCTTTATTACGTATGTATCCTTTAAGAGTTTTAAGAAACCTAAAGGGAAAACTCAATGATAATAACAACAAAATTATTCATTTTTGATATATAAGATAATAAAGTATAAATGCATACAAAACAAGTACCTTTCAATCAGGTACATCCAACGTGAGTGAACTGGGCCAGCAATCTTTGACTCTTTCGGAAGTTGAATAGCCAAGTGAATCATTACATCAAAAAATGCTGGAGTGAATATTCTCTCCAATTTGCACAAAATAATTGGGATATTACTCTCCAACTTCTCGATATGCTCTACCTTTAGTGTCTTTGAGCATAAAATTTTAAAAAAATCTTCTAGCTCATATAATGCCTCAACGACATCTCGGCATAGAAACCCACGAATGCCAATAGGAGTTAACCTTTGTAGTAGAACATGGCAATCATGAGATTTAAGTCCATAAATTGCATCTTAAAATATTTGACGCATAGCCATCCGAAAACTTGACATTTTTTAAAAAATTGCACAACCTTTTTTTCTCTTCGAAAGATAGATTATTACATGATTCAGGTTTTGTTATTGTGCTTCTATTTCTAATCAAGTGTAACTCTTTCCTAATGTTAAGGTCTCACAAATCTTCTCGCGCTTTTTTCGTATCTTTGTTTTTTCCATCAATGTTCATCAATGTGCCCAACACACTATCACAAACATTTTTTTCAACATGCATTACATCAACGTTGTGTCGTATCAAAATCTTATGCCAGTAAGGTAGTTCAAAAAAGATGCTTCTCTTAACCCAATTGCCTTCTTCACTATTGCGCTTCCTCTTTCGCTTGCTTGGGTATTTTCCAAATTTATCAAAGTTATGTTTGATTTTGGTTAAATCTGAAAACAATTGTGTGCCACTCCACTCCCTTTATTTTGAACGTGTTTCAAACTTTCAATTGAACACTTTACTCCTTCGATAAGGGTGATGTTTATATAGATAACGACGAAGTCCCATGTAACATATCTTACTATGAATTCTTTTAGAATCTGTATCATATAAACAGGTTGGGCATGCCCCGTAACCCTTTGTGGTCCCCCCAAATAAATTACTAAGAGCTGGAAAATCATTAATTTCCACATAAGTACAGCATGCATTTTAAAAGTCTCTTTGGTGTATGTGTCATAAGTCTCAACACCATTTCATCAGTCTTTTAATTCTTCTATCAATGGTCTAAGATAAACATCAATATCTTTTAAAATCGCACGTGGGCCAGGAATTATTAATGACATCATAAGAAACTCATCTTTCATACCATTGTATAATGGCATATTATATGGAATTAGCACAACTGGCCACATACTATAAGAAGTACTCATATTTCCAAACGGATTGAACCCATCAGTAACCAATCCAAGCCTAACATTACATGGATCTGCGAAAAAATAGGGATAATGTGCATCAAAACTCTTCCATGCAATTGAATCTACCAGATGACTCAGAGTACCTTCTATCTCTATATGCTTCGCAGTATTACACCTCATGTAAGCTGTTATTTTAGAAGACCTATAAAGTCTTTGTAGCCTTTGTGTTAAGGGGAAATTCCACAAAACCTTTTGAGCAATTAATTTTTCTTTTCCTTTGTTATATTTCCAACGTGGTTCTTCACACACAAGTCACACATCTTTCTTCTCGTTATCTTTACAAAATAGTGCACAATCATGTCTACATGCGTCTATCTTCTTATTGCCCAAACCTAAACCAGAAAGAAGTTTCCTAGACTAATAAATAGATTTTTGAAAAGATTACCTTCTAGCATAACGTCCTTTAGCAATTCAAGAAGCATGTTAACTGACTTATCTGACATCTTGTTCATTACTTTGATATAAAACAGTTTAACAATGAATGTTAATAAAGAGTACTTTTGCAGCCTGGGTATAGTTCACGTCTGGCATTACGTAATATACTTGAAAAGATTCTAGTACAATCTTCGTTACAATGTTTAGGAAGTTCTACATCTACAATCTCATGTACCAAATCAACTAAATCATTGATGGCTTCAATATCATCTTTACTTTCCTGACTTTGAGAAGGTCCACTGTTGTTACTATTAGAACTGAACACAAAAGAACTAGTCATTTTAGCTTCCCCATGATGTATCCACTCCTTATAATATTTGTAAAACCCTTTCAAATGCAAGTCTGTTTTAACTTCAATGAGGCTCTTTATTTTAGTGTTTAGACATACATTGCATAGTCACAGAATTTTATCTTCAAAGTAAATAGCATTTTCCCGTGCAAACTCAAGAAATAAATCCACGTCTTTGGTATAAGTAGAACTGAATCTATCTTGTTTGTAAATCCAGCATTTATCCATAGCTAAAAAAAGAATGGGATAACACTACTAAGAAATACATATACAAAATATATGAAAATAGATATGAGACACGAATTTGAAAGGAGTCATTAAAAAAGAAAGGAGAGAAATAGTGTAATAATGTTCACAGTCATGGTGACATACTAATAACGCTGTCGACGCCTGGATCATTCGTGAAAGCTCCGCCAGGAGGTGGAATATCCGTGCATTTACTGTCGCCGGAGGCCTAAATGAGTGGAGATGTCACCGGAGAAGAAAGAGTGCAGGGTGTTCGTGTTCACCGGGATCAGAAAAAACCCTAGACAAATCGAGTGAGAAATGAAAATATTCGACTCGAAACACTTATTGGATCCCTAGTTGGATTTGGGCTAGGTTCACTAAGTTAGGATATGACCCAACATGTATAGACCAGGGTCATGGTTGTGTCCTAGAGTCTAAGTCAAGTCCTGAGAGTCAACAATACAAAGGACCACCCTCCAATACTGTTAGAGACTCAAGACTTAGAGAAAATTCAAGACTTAGAAAAAAAAATTCTACGTTCGTCGATCTCAGGTCAATGAAAGTCGTGCTCAGCTCGACGAACTCTATTCTCTGTTCCCTATTCTCAGTTCAACGAACTCCTGATAATGTCTCGACACTCAACGCCAGATAATGCCTCGACACTCAACACAAGAATGTTGATTCAACATTAAACGCCAGAGAACATCACACTCAATGCCAAAAGGATGTTTCAACACTCAGCACCAGAAAATAGTCTAAGTCCAGAATCAAAACTTAGGTCGACGATCTTGGACCTCAGCTAGACGATCTCAGTTCTCAAGTCTCAGATCGATGATCTTAGTGCAAAGAATAGGAAAGTTGTCATGTAGCAGTCAGCCATTCTGAGGTTAAGGAACATGGAGCTCAGCTCGACGAACTTGGAGCTCAACTCAACAAACTATGGACTCGGGTCGACGAATCAAGACTTGGCTGTTTCCCTTTTCTGTTCCTATTATATTGTAATGATTCCTGAGTAATTAATGGTCTAATATTCTCTGAATATTACCATTAGACAAGAGCATTAATTATGGTCTTCATCAGGATTATTGCCTACCGTTTTCCAAAAGGACAGTTGGCGAAATCAATCAATGCAAAATATTCTCTGGCCGTCAGCATTGAATGTAGAAAAAATTTCAAAATTCAAATGGACATTTATATCAAAAAGATAACAAGATAGATTCTTCTGTTCCCTGGAATATTGTAGACGATACACTACTGATATAGATACACAAAAAACTAGTCAGGAATAGTAGAACATCATTGTCTCACAACAAGCATTCTCTCTGCTCATGCTCTCTCGACAACAAAGTGATAGAAAGAAAGAACTATTAGACAAGAAGGAAAACAACAATCTGAAGAAGAAGAAAAACCTTTCAAAATCAAGAGTCTTCTTCTTCTTCTATCATCATCTCAGGAATATTCAAAGGACAACAACCACTGCATCAATCAAAGAAGTTTCTGGAGATCTTCTGGTCAAAGCTAAAGCCTGGAGGCCTATCACCCGAAAGCGAAGCTCCAACCTCCTAAACCAATTCATTATCTCAGGGGGAACCCTTGCTAACATTAGATCCATAAGAGTCTTCTCAATTGTATATTGAGAAAGAGAAGACATAATTAATCTCTTGTCCCCCCACTTTATAAAGGGTTCTTTACTCCCTTCAAAAGTGATTCCTGGTTTCAAGTCTCTTAACCAAAAGACTTGAGGTTTGGTTTTTGAGCACCTTACCAAAAGCTCATTGGTGGCAGTCAACTAAAAAAAAACCTGAGTGGATTCCTACCAGGGTAGTAGAAGAGTGGATATACCTAGGTTAGGGAACCACTATAAAGTTCTTGTATTGTCTTGTTGCCCTTTTTCTTTTGTTATTGTTGTGGCTGTGTTAGTTAGGATACTAGTCTTATCTGCTGTGCTGTGATATATCACTCAAGTCTTAGAACAAGGTATCTTGTTCAACAAAAAGTTTTAATCACCAGATATACTCTATTCACCCCCCCCTCTAGAGTATATTAGATCTAACCCTCACTTTTAATTGGTATCAGAGGGGAGTTCTTTTGGTTGTACAAGTTAACCCTTGAACCAGAGATCCTAAGTTAGATCTCTTTATATTTTTATTACATTCATATAGACAGCATGACCCAGAACAAAGATTATGCAAGCACCAGACCTCCAGTGTGCAACCTGAATAAGTTTGCCATCTGGAAGGCAAGAATAAAGTTATATATGAACTCCATTGATGGAGATATCTACAATTCTATTTTGATAGGTCCCCCTACAGCACTTACAATAGTAGCATCATCCCGCACTAATGCAGTTCCACCACCTGAGTGGACTGAGGCTCAAAAGAACGCCAAATTTGCTGATGCTAAGGCAATGAACATATTGGACCAAATAATGTCATATGACATTTTCCAGAAGGTGGCTAAATGCACATCAGCCAATGCCATTTGGGATTCCCTGAATCAAATGGTGGCTGGATCTGCTGATGAAAGAAAAGACAGAAGATCAAATCTCATATCCCAATATGAGAACTTCAAGAAGGAGGAAGAAAAATTAGTGGTTAATATATACAACAGGTTAAGCTCAATCATCAATGAGCTCAAAACCTTGGACAAGGACTTCACCCTCACTGAGGTGAATGACAAGATTCTTATGTGCTTCCCAAGCTCATGGGATTCAAGGATCTTGCCCATTAAGGAGGCCAGAAGCCTAAATGAGATTTCCACTAAATCTCTTTTAGGAAAGTTAAAGTCCTATTAACAGCTGATCAAGACCAGGGAAGCAGCTGAGCAAAGAACCCCTCCACCAGCAAGAAAGGAGCACAGCCTTGCATTCAAGGCTGCTGAGGAGACTGAGGCTCCATCTATAAATGAAGATCAGATGAGCCTGTTAGCAAAAAGATTCTACAAGATGGCTAGGAAGGACTTCAGGAGGAAGTCATCTAGAAAGGATGATAAGCCCAGGTATGATAAGTCACCTACTAAAGAGGTAGTATGTTTTGGCTGGAGGAAACCTGGACATTTTCTCTCAGAATGTCTAGAGAACCAGAAGAAGGAGAAGAGAAGAGAGAAGGACTCCAGGAGCAAGCATTATAGCAAGCCCTCCTTCAGCTAGCATAAAAAGAAGGATAGAGGGTTTGCGGCTGAAAGCTGGAGTGAAACTAAAGATGAATCTTCATCATCAAGTTCTAGTGAAGAAGAAGAGGAGGCAAAGGCAAAGGAAGTTTGCCTTATGCCAATTGATGCCAGCAGTAGCAGATCAGATACAGATGAATCTGACAATGAAGAAAGCCTATCAGCTTAAGATCAGGTATTAGCCTCTTATGACTTTGAATCTTATGAATTCAAATTTGAATTTAAAAATTTATGCTTAGATTTGATAAGCTCTTAGAAGGAAATCAAACTTCTCAGAGAAAAAATTAAATGCTCTAAATAAACTCACTTCAGAAAATGAAAACCAAACTATTGAATTAAAATCTACAAATGAACAAATTGCTTTTCTAAAATCAGAACTTAGCAAAGCCAAAATGTTAGAAGAATCATGAAATGGCAGGAGCTTAAAATTGCTAGATATAACCAGCACACTTAATGTAAGAACCAATTACTGCAGACTAGCATTAGGAGCTTCATCTAGTGAACCAACCCTAATCCAGAAGAATCATCTTTCAAAACCCGTAAACTTTGTGTCTGACAAAGGAGAGAAAAACACTGATCAAGTCAATAAGGTTAATGAAGTCCTTAAACAAATTGAAACTAAGAACAAACTTAAAAAACAGAAGAATAAGAAAAGTAACAATATTGAGCAGTTATTGTCGAACTCAGATCGATGATACATGAACAGATCGTCTACCTCAGAACAACGATCCCTGAACGCAAACCTCAGTAATAATCAATCTTTGATCTACGATCGACGATATCAGTATGGTTCGTCGACCAGAGATCGACGATTTTGGTGCCCCAAGAATGAAAACCTTCATTCTTCGAGTAGAGATCGACGATCTCATCCAACATCACCGAGCTCACGTTGATGATCCAACCAGAAATCGTCGATCCCAGATCTTAACAATAGAAACTAAAAATCTAATAATAATTTTAATCCCTTTAGTCAATGGATAATACCACCAAGAAGATATCATCCTAATGGTTACAAAGATCAACCTGAATATTCTTACATTTCCAGTTACATTTATCTAAATCAACAAGGACCCAAGGTTACCTGGGTCAAGAATAACTAACTGTTTTATTTGCAGATGAAGAGCTATCCAGGTGAGAATCAAGTATGATATTTGGACAGTGGTTGCTCCAAGCATATGACTGGGAACAAGGGAAGTCTACTCAACTATAAGCCCAAGATTGGACCAAAGGTTATCTTTGGAGACTCAAAGTGTGGGCAATCTGAAGGCTATGGACAAATAAGGATTGGAGCAGTCACATTCAACAAGGTAACCAATGTAAGAGGACTCAAGCATAAACTCATCACCATAAGTCAATTATGTGATGAAGGTTATCAGGTACACTTCAACTCAACTTCCTATATTATTTCTAATAAAGAAAAATAAACTGTTTTAATGGGGAATAGACAAGGAAACATATAAATAGTTAATTTTCTATCTGCCAATTCTGATATCTGCCTACTTAATATTATAAGTAATCACAATGATTTATGGCATAAAATACTAGGGCATGTTAATATGAAAAACATTGCTAGGCTATCTAAAGACAACCTTGTGAGAGGTTTACCTTCTGGTCCCTACAAGAAGGAAGGCCTCTGCAGGTCTTGTCAACTAGGCAAGCAAACTAAATCTAGTTTTAAATCAGTAAATAAAAGTGATTCACCTAGGATCTTGTACTTACATCACATGGATCATTTTGGACACATTATTGTATAAAGCCTTGGTGGGAAATCCTACACTTTAGTCATTGTGGATGACTTCTCAAGGTTCACTTGGGTGTTCTTTCTGAGATCTAAGTCAGATACCTTTATGGTTCTTACAGATTTTCTCAAGACCATACAGATTGAGTACACTACTCATGTTGCATTGATCAGAAGTGATCATGGTACAAAGTTTGAGTCTCTTATTATGCATGAGTTCTATAAGAAGGAAGGTATTAGGCACTTCTTCTCAGCTCCTAGAACTCCCCAACAAAATGGGGTAGCTGAAAAGAAAAATAAGACACTGATTGAAGCTGCAGGAACATTACTTGAAGATGTTTACATGCCCCTATCCTTTTGGGCAGAGGCTGTAAGCACAACAAACTATGTACTAAACAGAAGTCTGATACATAAACTAAAGAATAGGACTCCCTATGAATTACTTAAAGGGAAGAAACCTAAAATAAAATATTTTAAAGTATTTGGTTGTATTTGTTATTTACATAATAATGACAAGACATATATTAGAAAGTTTGAAGCTAAGGCTGAATATTGAATTTTTCTAGAATAATCCCAAGTAAGCAAAGCTTATAGGGTATTTAATAAATCATCCCTGAAAATTGAAGAGTCTGTTCATGTGACATTTGATGAAACTAACATGTCTTGCAAGGTGAAAGAAATTTCTACCAATAACCCTCTGCAGGTACCTCACTTGTGTGAGAACTTGGATGGTCTAAGCCTCTCCAAAGAGGATCCAACACATCCCTCTCCACAAGATGAAGAAAAAAGTGAAGAAGAAAGCACAGAAGTAACTGAACTTCAACCAACAGAAAACATAATTCTACAGGAGGAATTAAATCCAACTGTTGTTGCTGAACCAACTCCACCTACTGACCTTATCACACTAAGGGATCACCCCAGATCCCAAGTGATTGGAGACATAACAGCAGGTGTATAGACAAGGCATCAACTCAATAAGGACTTGATGCATGCATGTTTACTCTCTCAAGTTGAACCTCAAACCATGAAAGATGTTGATTAAGATCCCCGCTGGATCATGGCTATGCAAGAGGAGCTCAACCAGTTTGAGAGATGCAGAGTTTGGGATTTTGTTCAAAGACCCCAAGACTACCCAGTCATTGGAACAAAATGGGTATACAGAAACAAGCTGGATTCCTAAGGTGTGATTGTGAGGAACAAGGCTAGGCTTGTTGCTCAAGGTTATAGGTAAGAAGAGGGAATAGACTATGACCAAACATTTGCACCAGTTGCAAGATTAGATGCAATAAGAATATTTCTTGTCTATGTTGCCTACAAGATGTTAAAAGTCTATCAGATGGATGTGAAGAGTGCCTTTCTTAATGGATTACTAAAGGAAGAAGTCTATGTTTAATAACCTCCAGGTGCTCTCATGGCGATTCAAGCAGGAACTCTTTAAGCAATGAAGTTTGATACTGGATTCGATTTGGACTTGAATCTTTCCAGTACTCCGATCCAATCTTCTTGAGTATTCTACAATTGCTCGAAGACCAACAGCTGAAGACTCTGCTTTCTACTCGCATCAAAATATCAGGAACCGAGATCAGGGAGTGGGTTTATACAGCAACTACAGAGGAGAATACAATGACTGGAACAATCGCGGGTAATGCTGTCTCTCTTACCCCCGATATTTTAACTGCAATTTATGAATTGAGTAATGGTGATGAAGAACTGGAGATAGATTCGAAGGAGTTCGATATGATGCTTAACATGATGGGGTATTCGGGACAAACCCCCAATAAGTTGCTCAAGAAACATCTGTCTGCCGAGTACAAATTTCTCGCAGATATTGTTGGGAAGGTGTTGCTATGGAAGCACACCGCACATGACTACATAACCAGGCATCATTTTCTGGTCATGTGCTCTATAGTAAATAAAAAGACAGTGAACTGTGCACAAATATTATTTGATCTGATTAAAAACAAAAATAACAAAAAGGAGGTTTCTTTTGGAAGGGTTCTAGGGATCTTCCTTAAGGAAAAGGCTGTTGAATCACTGGTCTCCCCGACCATATTCATTAATGCTAGCAAGAGACTCACTTATGCTCTATTTAGCAATTGGGAGAGGATAATCACTAAGCCAACCAAGGCTCCTTCCTCTTCCACCAGAATTTCTGAAAGTATAAGGGCTGCACCAGCCACTTCCCACACTTCTAAAGAGCTTCCATCCAACAATATTCCATCCACCAATACTTCAGCCCCTCCACAGTCTCCAGCTCTCCAAACTCCAACTCAGCCAGTAACTCAACAAACCCTAGCTTCCACCCATGTTACAGTCTCTACTCCCACACCTCCATAATCCCCAATTTCTCAATCTCCAACCCATATTCCCTCCTCAACACCTTCCCCCCAACTTGATACATCCCTGCCAACACCACCTCAATCTCCTCTTCCATCATACATGGATGACATTCCCCTATCCAAGCTGTCATCCCTCCCCACATTCAATTTACTATCTTCCCCCTTAAATACTCCTTCTCCTCTAAATGAACCTTCACAAGAAATTCATATGCAAGATGCTCCACCTCTCACTCCACCAACCACTATTATCACCACTGTTGGAACACCCTATTACTAATTTGGGCAACGATCACTATGTTTTTAGGAAATAAGTTTGACCTAGATGTATAGTTGAAAAGGTCAAGTTAGAATGAGTCTAGGGCTTAGAACTTAGGTTTGAAGCTGCCCCCAGGACCATTCAAGATTCAGTCTTAGAGCTGAGGCAAAGACAATTATCGTCGAGCTTAGGTCGACGAAACGTCGAACTCCGTTCGACGCTCTCTGATCTCAACTCTGCTAAATCGTCGAGCTCCGGTCGACGATCTTCGAGCTCAGATCAACGATCTGTCTTCAGCTTATTCTTCCGGTCGCTGATCTCCGGTCGACGATCGTAGAGCTCAGATCGACATTTTTCCTGAGAGATCGACGACTTTGAGGATTCAAATTCAGTCAGCTTTTGGAATGTTTTTCAAATTCTCTCAGCATTTATTTCAAGAGATCTGCTAGCCGTTTTCATTTATTCTAGAGCAAGTTTCAAGGGATTTATCAGAGAATGTTTATTGGACTTTCCTCCAGAAGACAAAACATTAATGGAAGACATTTATTGATTGCTAACGGCTATCTTGGATAGAGGATCTTCAGAGAATAAATCATCTTTTCTAGTCTGACAGATATACAATAAGAGACTACACAAGAATAGACTATCTACAACAAGAAATTCTCAGTACAGATTCACAGGATAGTAAGATCAATTCAAAAAATCAAGTGATCAATCCTGGAGAATTAGTTAAATATTGGCATACTGAAAAGTGATCATAGCTTCAACATCAAGGACTCCAGACAAATCATATTTCAGCCTCTGCTGAAACCATCTTCTGTTGGAGATCTGAAGCTTCTGAAGACCTATCACCCTAGCAAAGCTCTCATCTTTCTCAGGGGGAGCTTTGACAACACAATCAATCCACTAAGTCTTCTCTCAGTGATTGTGTCAGAGAAGACAACTTCACCTCTTCCTTTTTTCTTTTCCTGCTATAAAAGGGTTATCAAAACTCCCTTCAAAAGTCTTGATTCTTGTTCTGAGAGCCTTGTCAAAACTCAGTGGTGGCAAGACACCTGATCAAAAAATCTAGTTTGATTTTTGAGCTCCTTATCAAAAGCTCATTGGTGCCCAGGACACCTGATAAACTCATCCTACAGTGGATTCCTACCAAGGGTGGTAGAAGAGTGGATGTACCCAAGTTTTTGGGGAACCACTATAGTTCCTTGTGTCTTCTGGTTTCTTGTGGATATTCTTTACTGTGTGCTGTGGTTTTTATTTTACTGCTTTAGTTTTATTTTATACATCAAAGCACCTTACACCTATACATAAATTAAGCCTTTACTGCTGTGATTTTTTGAATTGTAAATTTACCTTAAAATACTCTATTCACCCCCCCCCCCCTCTAGAGTTAAGATAGATCTTACCCTCACTTTCAATTTGTATCAGAGGGAGGTTGGTTGTTCATACAGGCTAACACCTGAACCAAAAGATCCTTGATAAGATCAATCTTTTAAGAGGGTTATTTTCATTATATTTAATTTTATAAAAAGACATGGCACAAAACAAAGATCATGCAAGCACCAGGCCTCCAGTGTGCAATCTATCCAAGTTTGCACTTTGGAAAGCAAGGATTAGACTATATATGAATTCTATTGATGAAGACATATTTAATTCTGTTTTGACAGTGTGCCCAAGTCCACCAACAAGCTCAAGTACAAATGCTGTTCCACCTCCTTTAAGAACAGATGCTTAAATAAAGAAGTGGAAGACTGCAGATGCCAAAGCCATGAATATATTAGCTCAGAAAATGTCTGATGAGATATTTTAGAAGGTAGCTGAATGCAACTCAGCTAAACAAATTTTGGACAAACTCTCTGAAATTGTCACAGGATCTGCTGATGAAAGGAAAGACAGGAGATCCCATCTTATAAGCCAATATGAGAATTTCAAAAAGGGAGAAGCTGAATCAGTGGCTGACATGTATAACAGACTAAGTCTGATTGTCAATGAGTTAAAGACTCTGGATAAAGAAATATCATTGACTGAGCTGAATGACAAAATCCTAATGTGCTTCTCCAGCACTTGGGATTCAAGAATCTGGCCAATCAAAGATGCCAGAAGTCTAAATGAGATTACCACTAAAGCTCTCCTGGGCAAGCTCAAATCTTATGAGCTGCTCATTAAAAATAGAGAAGAAGAACAAAAGGCTACTTCTCCAGTCATCAGAAAAGAGAAGACCATAGCCTTCAAAGCTACAGAAGAGGAGCATGAAGATAAAGCTACAAGAAATGATGAGCTCCTAAGTCTACTGGCCAAAAGATTCAACAAAATGGCCAGAAAAGACTTCAGAAAGAGGTCATACAAAGGACATGATAAGCCAAGGTATGATAAATCAAATAACAACAAAGAAATTATATGTTTTGGTTGCAAGAAACCAGGCCATATTATGTCTGACTGTCCAGAAAACAAAAACAAGGACAAGAAAGATAGAAGAGAAAGAAGAAAGGAGAAAGACTTTAAGAAGAACAGCTCAGACAAACCCTCCTACAGCAAGAACGGACATACAAGGAAGGGATTTGTTGCTGAGACATGGAGTGAAACTGAAGAGGATTCTGAAGCCTCATCCAGCTCCAGTGATGATGAGGATGATGCTGATGAAAATGAATTTTGCATGATGGCTATCAATGCCTCTTAAACAGATTCAGAAGCAGAAGAGTCAGAATCAGATTCAGAAGTTCAACTAGAAGAAGATCAGGTAATCAATTATTTTTATTTCAGTTCTGAGGAATTTAGACATGAGTTTAAAGTACTATGCCTAGATCTGTTGGAGTTTGAGAAGGAAATCACTTCCCTCAGAAAACAACTGTCTGAGTATAGCACTTTAAAATCAGAGAACATCAAACTCTCTAAAGAGTTAGAATACTATAGGGAGGAGATAGCTTCACTGAAGAGTGAACTATCCAAGGCCAAGCAGTTTGAAGAATCCCTTAATGGGAGAAGCATAAAACTGATGGATATCACAAGCACAGTGAACTATAGACTTAATAGTACACTGGGCTTGGGAGCTTCATCCAGCCAGCCTATAGTTCTGACAACTCCAATCAAATTTATCTCTGATAAAGGGAAGGAAGTTATAGAGGTAGCTAGGAAGAATGCAGATTTGCCAAAGAAAAATATAGTTCAACAGAATGCGTCGAACAGAGCTCGACGATCGTCGAACGGCGCTCGACGATCCAAGAAACGATCGTCGACCTCAGCTCGACGACACCTGAACTCTAAACTCCAGGATAGTCGATCTTCGAACAGAGATCGACGATCTGACCCAAGATCGTCGACCTCAACTCGACGATCGTCGAACAGAGATCAGGACTTTGAACAATCCTTCAAAGGTACATCTAGAGTCAATTCTAGAAGTCCTACATCCCAAGGTTTCAACCCCTATACTGAATGGATAGTACCTCCTAGGAGATACCATCCTGAAGGTTATAAGAGTCAACCTTGGATGTCTTTCATTTCTGAATTTAAGGGATATCAACCTAGGCCCAAGGTAAACTGGGTCAAAAACATATAAGCTATTTATCTGCAGGTGAAGACCTATCCAACATCAAACCAGCCATGGTATCTAGATAGTGGGTGCTCAAAGCACATGACAGGGAACAAGGACAACTTTACATCCTTTAAAGCCAAGCTTGGACCCAAAGTAATCTTTGGTGATTCAAACTTTGGAATAACAAAAGGATATGGTGCAGTCCAAATTGGAACAGTCACCTTCAAGAAAGTAGCTTATGTTGAAGGACTCAAGCACAACTTGATAAGTATCAGTCAACTTTGTGATGAAGGATATCAAGTGACTTTCAACAAAGCTATATGCAAGGTCAAGTCAGAGGACAACACAACTGTGTTGACAGGTAACAGAAAAGGTAACATTTACTTAGGAGATTTTCATTCATCTAAAGTAGATATTTGCCTGTTCCATTCCATATCTAGACCTAATATTCTATGGCATAAGATACTAGGACATATAAACCTTATAACCATTACTAGGCTATCCAAGGATAACCTTGTTAGAGGACTACCTTCTGGCCCTTACAAGAAGGAAGGACTTTGCAAGGCTTGTCAATTAGGCAAGCAAACTAAAAATAGTTTTAAATCACTTAACAAGAGTGACTCACCTAGGATTTTATATCTGTTATACATGGATCTTTTTGGACCCATTACAGTACAAAGCCTAGGAGGGAAATCCTACACTTTAGTGTTTGTAGATGACTTCTCAAGATTCACATGGGTGTTCTTTCTGAGGAAGAAGTCTGATAACTTAAAGTGTTTGACAGACTTTCTCAAATGTATACAGATTGAGTTCAACACTCACATTGCCCTGATCAGAAGTGATCATGGGACAGAGTTTGATTCTCTTCTTATGCAAGAGTTCTGTCAGAGTGAAGGGATCAGGCATAAATTCTCAGCTCCTAGAACTCCTCAACAAAATGGGGTAGCAGAAAGGAAAAATAGAACCCTAATTGAATCTGCAACTACATTATTTACAGATGCTCACCTTCCTCTAGCCTTTTGGGCTGAGGCAGTGAGCACCTCCAATTATGTGTTGAATAGAAGTATAATACATAAACGGAAGGGCAAGACTCCCTATGAATTGCTCAAAGGGAAGAAACCTAAAGTAGAATATTTTAAAATCTTTGGTTGCATTTGTTATATTCACAACAATGACAAGAGATATATAGCAAAATTTCAAGCAAAAGCTGATGAAGGAGTGTTTCTGGGATACTCCATGATCAGTTAAGCTTATAGGGTTAATAATAAAACTACTCTAAAAATAGAAGAATCTGTTCGTATTTCTTTTGATGAAACTAATATGTCTTTCAAGGAGAAGAATGCTTCTACCATAGAACAATTGCAGGTACATTCTCTAGCTGAAGACTTGGACAGATTACAAGTTACTCAAAAGGATGAAAGTAGTGAAGATGAAGAAGTTGCTCCACATCTGGAAGAAAATCTTCTTGAAGAGCCAGTTGCTGTTCCACAAGAGGAAATAGCAACACAGGTTGGTGAACAATCAACACCACATGGTTATTTAGTAACATCAAGAGATCATCCAATCTCCCAAGTGATTGGAAACATCTCAGCTGGTGTGCAAACCAGAAATCAGGTCAACCAAAACCTGATGCACACTTGCTTTCTCTCTCAAATTGAACCTCAATCAATTCAAGATGCAGAGCAAGATCCACACTAGATCATTGCAATGCAAGAGGAGTTGCATCAATTTGAAAGAAACAAAGTCTGGGAAATAATGCCTAAGCCAAAGGATCATTACATTGTTGGAACAAAATGGGTGTTCAGAAACAAATTGGATGATCAAGGAATTATTGTAAGGAACAAGGCAAGGCTAGTTGCTCAAGGGTATTCTCAAGAAGAGGGGATAGACTATGATCAGACCTTTGCACCAGTTGCAAGGTTAGAGTCCATAAGAATCTTCCTGGCTTATGCTGCTCACAAGGGATTTAAAGTCTACCAAATGGATATGAAGAGTGCTTTTCTCAATGGGGAGATCAAAGAAGAAGTCTATGTCAGACAACCCCCAGGTTTTGTCTCTCCAACTCATCCTGATTATGTTTTCAAACTGCATAAAGCATTATATGGTCTAAAGCAAGCTCCTAGAGCATGGTATGAGACCCTAGCATGCTTTCTTCTGGAAAATGATTTTATTAGGGGGAGAGTAGACCAAACTCTTTTTATTAGAACCCATAAGTCCCATACCCTACTAGTACAAATCTATGTAGATGATACTATATTTGGTTCTACTGATTCAAACTTGTGCAAAAAGTTTTCCAAGCTTATGCACTCTAAATTTGAAATGAGTAGCATGGGTGAGCTATCATTCTTCTTAGGATTGCAAGTCAAACAATATGTTGAAGGAATATTTATTTCTCCAACCAAGTATGCAAAAGAACTAGTTAAGAAATTTGGTATGTCTGATGCATCATGTATGAAAACACCCATACCTACCAATGTTGTATTTGATGCTGATGAACATGGTAAACCAGTTGATTAGACAACATATAGAGCAATGATTGGCTCTCTATTGTACCTTACAGCTAGTAGGCCTGATATAATGTTTGCTACATGTATATGTGCTAGATTCCAAGTTAGCCCTAGAGAGTCACACTTAACTTTAGTAAAGAGGATTCTTAGGTATGTTAAAAGCTGTCCAAATCTAGGTCTCTGGTATCCAAAAGATTCAGCATTTGACTTAACTGGTTTTTCAGATGCTGATTATGCTGGATGCAGAATAGACAGGAAAAGCACCAGTGGAACTTATCAGTTTCTTGGTGATAGACTTGTCTCATGGTATTGTAAGAAACAAACATCTGTGTCAACTTCAACTACTGAAGCTGAATATATGGCTGCAGGCATTTGTTGTTCACAAATATTTTGGATATAAAATCAACTCCTAGACTATGGTTACAACTTAGAGAAGTCTAAAATATTTTGTGACAACACTAGTGCTATTTCCATTGCACAAAATCCAGTCCTCCATAGTAGGACAAAACACATAGAAATTAGGCATCATTTTCTAAGGGATAATGTTGAGAAAAATAAAATTGAACTTCAATATATCCCAACTGATTTGCAAAGGGGAGATATTTTCACCAAGCCTTTGGATGAAAAGAAACACAACTTCTTCCTCAATCAGTTAGGCATGTTAGATGGAGGAAGCCTAAAATAAATTACAAGATTTTCAAAAGCTAAAAATAGACCAAGATTAGGCTAAAAACTCATCTCTTTTTGTGTCTGAAGGATTGTTTCTGTCTCTTAACTGCGCTCGACGTTTTCCCCAGAAAGCGTCGAACGGAGAACGACGTTTACCCGAGAAATGTCGAACGGAGATCGACATTTTCCCAAAACGTCGACCTAAGTTTAGAGCGTGTCAGATAGTTGTATACTATCTCTTTCAGGCCTTCGATCGTCGAACTGAGCTCGTCGTTCTCTCTAGATCGTCGAACTGAGATCTACGATATTGAAGACATTTCAGCTTCCCTTAGGAGTCCTGATCGTCGAAATGAGATCGACGATCCTTCCTTTTTCGTGTCGAACCCTAATATAAATCAGTTTTCGGCCTCCGCTCGTCGTTTACGCTTTCATACTCTCTGCAAATTTTTCTCTTTCCCTCCAAACTCTCTACACTTAGTCGTGTTTGTTGAATCTTTGCAGGTACAGATGGCAATGTCGGTCGCCGCTCTCTCCAAAATGAAATTTGATACAGGCTTTGACATTGATATGAACTCCTTCGATGGCATCGATCAGCGATTCAAAGACATTCTGAATCTGTTCTGCGAACAGCAGTTAGTTTAGTTGATGACCACAAGAATAAAGATTGTAGCAGATGAAGTAAAAGAATGGGTTTTTACTGCCACCAATGAGAATGAAAACTCTATAGTCGGCACCATCAAAGGAACTCAGGTACCAATGTACCCCGCTCTTTTGACAGAAGTATTCGCATTAAGTACTGGGAATGACTCCATCGATTTGTCTGGAGAGGAATATGATTCATTGTTAGATCAAATGGGTCACTCTGCTGTGAACCCTAATAAACTTCTGAAAAAGAATTTATCTATTGAATTTCAATTTTTGGCTGATGTTGTTGGCAAAGTGCTTATGGCAAAGCACTCAGCTCATGATACAATCTTAAGGTATCAGTTATGCTTAATGGGAGCTTTAGTTGATAAGAAATATCTGGATTGGGGATCAATCTTCTTTAATTTGATAAAGAAGAAAATTAGCAAAAGCTGTGTCAGTTTGGGGAGGATTATAGGGGTTTACCTACATCACAGGTGCCCTGATCTGCTGGTTTCAAGTGGGATGCACATCAATGCATCCAAAAGGCTCACTTGTGCCCTCTTCAGTAGGTGGGACAGGCAGATTATATACCCCAACAGGGCTGCTGCAGCAACATCTACTTCAGGCACAAGGACTGCCTCAGTCACTCCTCCTCAGGTCTCTGCCCCAGCAGAAGATTTGCCTGCTTCTCCTCCTCCTCCTGCTATCTCTGCACCAGTCATATCAACCTCACCACTCATCTCAACCATAGCCATATCTTACCCCCATTACAATCTCATCACCCATTTCACCTCCTCCAGCCACTACCTCAGAATCATTCCATCCCTTGTACGACTATCCACCTGTCACCACTCCATCATTTCATCTTCTGGATGACTTCTTCATGGATGAGTCTCCTCCCTCTGCTCCTGAGATTCCATCTACATCTTCCTACCAATAACTTCTTCAGGACATACTTTCTCAATCATCCTTCACCCCATCCTTTACCTCTCCTATATCATCCATCTCCACTTCAGTAACATCAATCTCAATAATTCCTTCTACTGAGCCATCCATCCCTATACCTCCTACCTCCACACCATCCATTCCATCAGTCCCAGCCAACAACATTCCAGCTACATCAACTCCTACCTCTACTCAAGCCCCTCTAGAGCATGTAGATCTTTCAGCTTTGGCAGACAGGTTGTATGAGCTGCTAGCCCCCATACTAACCTCATTGCTGGAGACAACCTTGGCTCCACTTCTGAAAAATGTTCAGGAGCTGTCTACCAGGCTATCTCCCTTCCTCTCCTCTCAGGCAATCCCTTCTTCTGGGTTCCTTGATCCAGTTTTCACTGAATCCAGGCAGGGGGAGATGCCTAATGAAGCTCTGGTTTTGCCTGAGGCTGCTGAAGTTTCAGAACCTGCTCCAGTATTTGCAGTAGATCTTCAGACCCTGCTGTCAGTTTTTGATACTGTGTACTTTAATTCTCTGCCAGTTCTACAAGTTGAAGACCTTACTAAGGCCATTGTGCCTGTTTTAGAATGTGATCCCAACCTGATTGCATCTTATGTAAACTCTTTCAAGGTTGAGGATATTGTTGATTCTATTTTTACTACTACTGCTGCTACTACTATTTCATCTATTGGATTTTCTGACATTGAAATGCTGTCTGTTGTTGCTGATGCTGCTGTTTATCTGGAAGAACCTTAACCTACTGCTCTAATTACATCTGCAACTATTGCTGCTTCCATAAGTTCTATTTCTGCTGCTGCTGCTGTTGCTCTTACTTCTGAACAACTGAAACAATAAGAGAAGTACATCAAAAGCATTGATGATCTGTATGATAGACCCCAGAGCTCAGAAAGTGATTAGTTTCACACTGACTCTAATGACTCTTCTGGTACCATTGCAAAGAAAAGGAAGTCCAGAAACAAGGCCATGATGAAATTCCCTCCTGCTAAGGCCAAGGATGCTAATGATATACCCTACTATATTCTGCATGATTGCCAAATTACTGAACCATGGATGCAATATTCTAAAAATCAACTAAATTCCATGAGGAAGAAAAGAAAGTTTGATAAGTATGAGAAAGGTTCATCCTAATTTCAGCCTCCTCCTCCTCCTCCTTAAGATTTAGGATCAGGTGGAGGCTCAGCTTCTCTAACCTCAGCTCCAAAGCAAAGTTCCTCCCAATCCTCTCAAAGATATCATCCCATGGGGCAATATCAAAGGGGTTATCAGTCCAGAATGGGACAATATAGAGGAAATCAAAGAGGACACAGATTTCAAGCAAGGGAAGGACAAAGACACATGGACTCAACTCAAGGTCCTTTCCCCTATAAACTCAGAGAAATGGTTGATACAAGAACTCCTACTGCTTCAGAAACTGTCAACATATATGAGCTTGCAAATCCTTTTGAAGATCCAGAGAACAATCCATTATCATGGACTACTAGGATGAAAGAACTTGCTGCTTTAGATCAGTTGAAGCAGGCCAGAGACCAAGGGAAAGACACTTCCAACATTACTACTTTGTCAGATCAAAGAATGGAAGAACTGTAAAGGTATACATCAAGGATATTCTTTGACCCAGTGGACTACATGAAACTACATCCTGAGGCTGTGGTTCCCAGGCCAAGATCTCAAACCTCCTTAGGTGCAGAGGATGATAGAAGGTCAAAGAAAGAAGCTCTAAATCCCAGCAGGGAAATCTTATTTAAGAAGGGAAGTGAAAAGAAATGACATTTGTAAGCAGATAGTATACTCATTTTGAACATTTGCTGATATTCCATCTGTTTGCTGCTATGTTGCATGATCTGCTCTTTTGTGTTAGTTTTTTGTTTTTTTGTATGTTGATTTTGTATTTATTACTGAGTTCTGTAAATAGTAATCCTAACCCAAATATGGGGAGATTGTTGGAACACCCTATTACTAATTTGGGCAAGGATCACTATGTTTTTAGGAAATAAGTTTGACCTAGATGTATAGTTGAAAAGGTCAAGTTAGAATGAGTCTAGGGATTAGAACTTAGGTTTGAAGCTGCCCCCAGGACCATTCAAGGAAGACTTAGAGCTGAGGCAAAGACAATTATCGTCGAGCTTAGGTCGACGAAATGTCGAACTCCGTTCGACGCTCTCTAAGCTCAACTCTGCTAAATCATCGAGCTCCGGTCGACGATCTTCGAGCTCAGATCGACGATCTGTCTTCAGCTTATTCTTCAGGTCGCTGAGCTCCGGTCGACGATTGTAGAGCTCAGATCGACGTTTATCCTAAGAGATCGACGACTTGTAGGATTCAAATTCAGTCAGCTTTTGGAATGTTTTTCAAATTCTCTCAGCATTTATTTCAAGAGATCTGCTAGCCGTTTTCATTTATTCTGGAGCAAGTTTCAAGGGATTTATCAGAGAATGTTTATTGGACTTTCCTCCAGAAGACAAAACATTAATGGAAGACATTTATTGACTGCTAACGGCTATCTTGGATAGAGGATCTTCAGAGAATAAATCATCTTTTCTAGTCTGACAGATATACAACAAGAGACTACACAAGAATAGACTATCTACAACAAGAAATTCTCAGTACAGATTCACAGGATAGTGAGATTAATTCAAAAAATCAAATGATCAATCCTGGAGAATTAGTTGAATATTGGCATACTGAAAAGTGATCATAGCTTCAACATCAAGGACTCCAGATAATTCATATTTTAGCCTCTGCTGAAACCATCTTTGGTGGAGATCTGAAGCTTCTGAAGACCTATCACCCTAGCAAAGCTCTCATCTTTCTCAGGGGGAACTTTGACAACACAATCAATCCACTAAGTCTTATCTCAGTGATTGAGGCAGAGAAGACAACTTCATCTCTTCCTTTTTTCTTTTCCTGCTGTAAAAGGGTTATCAAAACTCCCTTCAAAAGTCCTGATTCTGGTTCTGAGAGCCTTGTCAAAACTCAGTGGTGGCAAGACACCTGATCAAAAAATCTAGTTTGGTTTTTGAGCTCCTTATCAAAAGCTCATTGGTGCCCAAGACACCTGATCAACTCATCCTGCAGTGGATTCCTACCAAGGGTGGTAGAAGAGTGGATGTACCTAGGTTTTTGGGGAACCATTATAATTCCTTGTGTCTTCTGGTTTCTTGTGGATATTCTTTACTGTGTGCTGTGGTTTTTGTTTTACTGCTTTAGTTTTATTTTCTACATCAAAGCACCTTATACCTATACATAAATTAAGCCTTTACTGTTGTGCATTTTTAAATTGTAAATTTACCTTAAAATACTCTATTCACCCCCCTCTAGAGTTAAGATAGATCTTACCCTCACTTTCAACCACCTCTATCCCCTTTCGACCACCTCCTGCCACAACCTCGGCCTCTATAATCTTAGATCCCTCCATCATACAACAGCTCCTTGAACTCCTCAAACCACTCCTCCAGACCATCATAGTAGAGGAAATTTTCCCTCTTATTGCATCCATTTCCATCCTTTCTGCCCAAGTTTCTGCTCTCACTACTGCTCACTCTTCAGAAAGGGGCCTGGCTTCAGTTACTATTGAACCCAGGCAGGGGGAGATACTCAATGAAGAAGCGGCAGCAGTTGCACCAATAGAACCAACAGCAGTACCAGCAGTAGGAACAGGTGCTGATATGGAAACAGAATTCATGAATTTTCTTGAATATGATATGGAAACAGATGATGTAGAAACAATAGCCTTAGTAGCAGATGATATTATAGTGTCAAATACTCAAGAGATCACTTTGCCATAGATTCTGCCTGGAAGGATTTATTTCATTAATCCCAAAGTGAATCTAGCAGCTTTGCTAAAAGTATTTGGGTCATATATTTATTTCGGTCTTTCCTTCCCCATTCTATCATCTAAAGCCATAGTGTGTTATACCTCTCCGGCCAGATCAGAGATGTTAGACACTATAAAGACAAGTTTGACTCCTCCTCCAGCAAATAAGTCTGATGATCAGACATCTAGCTCTCATGGGCCATCCTATATTATGGATGATAGCCCTCTCCCCAATCTTGATGATATTATAGCTCAAGACATTGCTATGGAAACTAAAGCAGTCCATGCTGAAGTTGTCCCTACTCCAGGTAGTAAAGAAACTCCCAAAGGTACAATAAGGCAAATTGATGGAATGTATGACAATCCACAAGAATCAGATGATGATGATGATGATGATGATTCTGATGAGGACCCTAAGAAGAAAGCTTCAAAGAAAAGGAAAGCTCCTCCACCATCTTCCCCAAAACACAATCCAGCAAATGACACTCCATATTATATTCTGTAAAACATAACTCCATACAAAGGGATGTCAGCTTGGATGTGGCTATCTAAAAATGAGCAAAAGGCAAGCAAGAAGAACAGAAGATATTCTCCTCCCCCACAGAAATTCAAGAGAGGTCCTCCTACTCCTCCTACCACTGATGCTTCAGGGACTACTTCTTAAAGGTCAGATGCACCCTCCAGGCCTACATCCTTCACCAGAACTTATCAAAGGTAGGAAAGGCCATCTAGACACCATTCCCAAGGAAGCAGCCAACAAAGGAATATAAGTCCTACAGAGCAAACAAAGGAGGTAGTCTATCAGAAACAAGAATTTTCTCCTCCCAAACAGCAAGCTCAACAAAGAAGGCATACAGAATCTCATAAGCATAAAAGAAAATATAGTGAGACTGCACCTCCAAAGTCTCTATATACACAGAGTGATGAAAGCCAAACAAAAATAAATTTCCAAGCACAGTCCACACAATTCAGGCATGTTACACTGCTACCCCTTCAATATGATCAATCATCTATCAGTCAGGATGTTGATCCCACCTTCATGATGGCTGGGCTCCAAGAGTTAATTGGTATGTCACAAATTAAGAAGGCTAGAGAAGAAGGAGAAGATCCAACTAAGTTCACTACTATGTCTACATACAGAAAGGAAGAGTTGGATAGACTTCAAGTAAGCAAGAAAGTGTTTAATCCTGCAGAATATATGGCAATACACCCAGAGGCTGTAGTACCTAGAACCTCCACCCTGGCAGTGATTGGAGCAGCAGATATGTACATGTCAAAGAAAGATGCTGCTAATCTTAACAGGGAAATCATCTTTACTCAGCCTAGGGATAAGAGCAAAGAAGCAAAACCGAAGGAGAAGAAACATGAGAACTAGAACCTGAACTGCTATATGTTTGTGGTATATTTTTGATAAACTATGTTTTATGTTAAAAAGCTAACTGTGTAAATATATCTATTGCATACTTATTATTTAATCCTCTATCGGATATATATTATGTTCTTTCTTTAAACATTTCCTTTTATTGAGTCTGTAATTAGTGATCTCAACCAAATAGGGGGAGATTGTTGGATCCCTAGTTGGATTTGGGCTAGGTTCACTAAGTTAGGATATGAGCCAACATGTATAGACCAGGGTCATGGTTGTGTCCTAGAGTCTAGGTCAAGTCCTTTGAGTAACCAATACAAAGGACCAGCCTCCAACACTGCCAGAGACTCAAGACTTAGAGAAAATTCAGGACTTTGAAAAAAGAGTTCTACGTTCGTCGATCTAAGGTCAACGAAAGTCGTGCTCAGCTCGACGAACTCTGTTCTCTATTCCCTGTTCTCTGTTCAACGAACTCCTAATAATGTCTCGACACTCAATGCTAGATAATTCCTCGACACTCAACGCCAGAATGTTGATTCAACACTCAACGCCAGAGAACATCACACTCAATGCCAAAATGATGTTTCAACACTCAGCACCAGAAAATAGTCTAAATCTTGAATCAAAACTCAGGTCGACGATCTTTGACCTCAGCTAGACGATCTCAGTTCTCAGGTCTCAGATCGATGATCTTTGTGCATAGAATAGGAAAGTTGTCAAGCAGCAGTCAGCCATTCTGTGGTCGACGAACTTGGAGCTCATCTCGACGAACTTGGAGTCCATCTCGACAAACTATGGACTCAGGTCGACGAATCCATACTTGGCTGTTTCCCTTTTCTGTTCCTATTATATTGCAATGATTCCTGAGTAATTAATGCTCTAATATTCTCTGAATATTACCGTTAGACAAGAGCATTAATTATGGTTTTCATCAGGATTATTGCCTGCCGTTTTCCAAAGGGACAGTTGGGGAAATCAATGAATTAAAAATATTCTCTGGCCGTCAGCATTGAATGCAGAAAGAATTTCAAAATTCAAATGGACGTTTATATCAAAAAGATAACAAGATAGATTCTTCTTTTCCCTGGAATATAGTAGACGATACACTACTGATACAGATACAAAAAAAAACTAGTAAGGAATAGTAGAACATCATTGTCTCACATCAAGCATTCTTTTTGCTCCTGCTCTCTCGACAACAAAGTGATAAAAAGAAAGAACTGTTAGACCAGAAGTAAAACAGCAATCTGAAGAAGAAAGAGATCTTCTGGTCAAAGCTAAATCCTGAAGGCCTATCACCCTGAAGCAAAGCTCCAACCTCCTGAACTAATTCATTGTCTCAGGGGGAGCCCTTGCTAACATCAGATCCACAAGAGTCTTCTCAGTTGTATATTGAGAAAGAGAAGACATAATCAATCTCAAATCCCCGCCCACTGTATAAAGGGTTCTCTACTCCCTTCAAAAGTGATTCCTGGTTGCAAGTCTCCTAACCAAAAGACTTGAGGTTTGGTTTTTGAGCACCTTACCAAAATCTTATTGGTGGAAAGCACCTGAACAAAAACCTGAGTGGATTTCTACCAGGGTGATAGAAGAGTGGATGTACCCAGGTTAGGGAACCACTATAAAGTTCTTGTGTTGTCTGGTTGCCCTTTTTTTCTTATTCATGGTGTGGCTGTATTAGTTAGGATATTGTTATTTTTATTAGTCTAATTTGTTGTGCTGTGATATATCACTCAAGTCTTAGAACAAGGTATATTGTTCAGCAAAAAGTTTTAATCACCAAATATACTCTATTCACCCACCCCCCACCCCACCCCCCCCCCCCTCTAGAGTTTATTAGATTTAACCCTCACTTTCAATAATAATCGCGTGCGGCCTGTTTTGATATATTCAAGGGATTTGATAATATTTAAATAGCATCTTCGAACGGGCTTCGCCCGTTCTCGATGGCGCGTTGCGGGCTTCGCCCACAACAAAGCGGGCTTCGCCCCCTTTACATTCAAGCGGGCTACGCATGGCCTGCCAGCCGTGCGCGATGCTCCTGGTCTCATGTAACCCTGAGTCAAACCGATACTTGTCGGCCATGCTCGATGCTCCCATTTGCATTGGGTGCCAACGTGCTTCACCCATTCGCTCCCAAGGAGGGTTTTTCGGTTTGTGTTTGATGTTCTCAGGCGCTCTTCGGACCCCTCCACCAGATCTCCGCTCAATGAAATTCCAACACCGGCCTGCATAAATCCTGTCATAAGTTGAAACAACAATATATAATCCAAAACCCCCCAAATTGATTTCTGGGAATCAATTACTAGGGAACCATTTTAAAAATTGTAGGGACACAAGCAGAATATTACCCAAAATAATTTTAAAATATATGCAAAGTATAGACTGAATTCTGTATTTATGCAAGGGCAATAGATCAACGGTGAGTAGAACAAATAGGAAACTGATTGCAGAGAATTACACATAAGAACATTATTTCTTCATTGCTTCTAGATCAACGGAGAAAAATATGGATGTATAGGATAAAATAGGATGCGTGAGAGATCAACGGAGAAAAATCTATAACTGCATAGGATAACACATAAGAAAATTACAAAGTAGAGACTGAATATGCATAGGAAACCGGAAGATTAACAGTTGAAGAAACAATGGAGAATAATCGAACAACGACTCTGCACGGAGAATGGGATGAATGCATACCTGAACGCAGAGGCGGGCGATGAGGATGTGTAGAGCCAAAGCACGGAGAAGCACAGAGACCGGACAGAATCCGGTTAGGGTTGGGAGAGATTCTGTTTGAATGAGGCGTGCAGAGTAACTGGGAATAATGGCTCTGCTAGGTGATTGAAGGACGCGTGCAGAGACTAGGCTGAGGAGAGCCTGGCAGAAAAGAGTCTGGGCATAGTCTGGGCAGAGGAGAGGAGGTCCGGTGGCGGCGTACAGACCAAAGGAGAGGTTGTGCGGAGGAGAGCCTGAGCGGATGAGTTGGATTTGTGGGGCATCTAGGGTTGTTGCTAATTAAGGAGAGGAATCAAGGAACAGTTACGTGCTCATTGTGGATTTTTGAGGGTAATTTGTATCTTTTTTTTGGAGTTTGACATGTGGCAATTTTTTTCCTTTCTTTATGTAATGTAGATAATGTTAATATTTTTTGGGGTGGGGGGAATTTGCCTCCAAATATTTAATCCTCATGAAATAATTTTTTTGTAAAGTTTTAGGGAGCAATTTGCGTGGAAATAATAATTGTGTGTCGTCATGAGAAAAAAATATTTGGGCCCGACCTCTCAACTCGTAAACAAGCTCGAGCTCGACTCGTAAATGAGCCCGATCTAGAGAGGCTTGAGCTTGAGTTGATCTTTTTCGAGAAGTAAATTAAACTCGAGACGAGTTATTTGTGTGTATGCCCATGTTCATGTATACTCATTTATGTGTAGCTGTGTTCCTATGTCTATCTGTTCCAATTTGGGTTTATTTTTCTATCTGTATTTGTGTATGTGTCATATGCAGTCTATATGTGCTTGTGCATTTGTGTCCCTATATCTGCGTGCAGTGTCTATGTGTAGTGTGTGTATGCGGCTATGTGTGTCTTTGTCTATGTGCGTTTGCGTGTGTGTCGGTGTTTGTGTATAAGCATGTATGTGTGTCTGCGTGACTATATATGTTTATCTGTGCATGTTGGGGACTGTGTCTGTGTCTGTGTCTGTGTGTCAATATATGTTTGTTTGTGCCTGTTGGGGTATGTGTCTGTGTCTGTGTCTTTGCATCCCTATATATGTGTATGTGTGTTTATGTGTTCAATTATGTGTATCTGTGTCTTTGTAGTATCAATGTGTGTGTCTGCGGCTGTGTGTGTGTCTGTGTCTTTGTGTTTTTGTCTGTGTGTGTGCGTGTGTCTATGTCGGTGTTTGTATTGTTGTTGGTCTGTGTTTGTGTGTGTCATTCTTGGTGTATTTTTTTGGGTCTATGTCCATATCTGTGTGTGTCTGTGTTTGTGTATTTGTGTCTTTCTGCGTCTGTGTCTCTATTTGAAGTTATGTTTGTCTATGTGTATGTGTGTGCGTGTCTATGCATATTGTATGTCTGTATCAGTATCTGTGTGTCTATGTGTTTGTGTTTGTGTGTGTGTTTGTGTCTTTGTTTGTGTACGTGCTTGTGTTTGTGTGTTTGGCTGACCGTGTTTGTATGTCTTTCTGTGTTTGTGTGTCTGTGTCTATGTGTTTGTGTGTTTGTGTCGATGTGGCGGAGGTCACTATATATCTCGCAGGGAGAGGAACTTCATGTGCACTGTCAGTTATCGAGAATCATATCCAAGAACTAGCCGACGAATTGAAATCGGGCAGAGATAATTCTTATTTAAAAAATAAAAAAAATCTTATTTAAATAGTAATTCTTATTGAACTACGAATTGTATTTATCAATCGAATTGACATGTATTTATGAATTTCATTACATCTATTTTCATTAAACCGCGTCTCATATAGTGATGCATTTTAACGGCAAGTGTATCGGTCGCACAAGTAATATAAAATGGGTGGCATTCCCAAGTATCGATCTCTTCAAGGAACACAATAAGGGGGGAGTTAATATCGAGGAGGACTTGAGATTGAAGTCCTTAGGTTGAAGTTATCTATCGGGGTTTTGATGGTTGCGATAAAATAAAGCAAAAAACTAACAAAGACTCCTATGCAACGCCGTTATGCGATGCTTCACCAGGCGGGATGGAAGACTACACGGGCCACTATGCACCGAATCGCTAGGAGGATGGGCGAGTAGGCAAGCGTAAGAACAAAACGAACCGAGGAATATGAGGGTCGTAAGCACCTCTTCGCTACGCACGCCACTAACAATCGCTAGTGCGTCAAGAACAAATGGATGGCGGATGGAAAATAAGGGCGCACCTCAAGCAAATAACGAAAACATACAATCACATAGGCATGATTACACATAAACGTATATTACAATAAGCATACTTCATCAAATATAAGAGATCAACTGCACTATCAACAATAAGAGAAGAAAAGTGTGTGAAATCGATCGGATCCGAAGTCTTGCTGAGGATGCTTGGTCCTCAACTGCGTCCGGGGTAGAGGAGGTTGTCACTCACTCCCAATCGACCCGTCTTCTTCGTGTCACGAGCCGGTGGAGGATGGCACAACTTCCCTAGCTTGGTGGAGAAAGGTAGATAAAATCCACTTTTGAAGCTCTAGGATGAAGGAGGAGGCCGGGAGGAAGCTCTGGCTTGGATTTAACGTTGAATGCTTGCCCGGATCTCCTCTCCTTGGTGGAACGGCGAATTTCGCCCTAAAAACGCGGAGGAAATGGCGGGGAAGAAGCTCTCCGTAAAAAGTCCCCAATGGCCGGAAAATCTGCAGCTTAAATAAAAAAAGTCAGAAAATCGTTCACACATGGTCTGGCGCACGACCGTGCATGAACCGTGCGATATTCGCGCACAGAAAAAGCTTGCAGAAGAGAGGCGTTGACCCGTGCGTTTTACTCGCGCACGGGTAATTCCGGCCGTGCTTGAAGGAAATCGCACGGGTAACGACAGAACACAGAAATGCAGGAGAAAACAATAGAACCGTGTGTTTAACTCGCACACGGACGCTTCCGCTCGTGCGTGAAGGAAAACGCATGATTAACCACAGAACGCTGGAAAGCTAGGCAAAAGGTGCAGGCCGTGCGTTTCCTTCTCGCACGGTTTGGCCGAAATCGTGCGAGAATAAAACACACGGGTAGAAACAGAAGTCCCAGGAAAGTTGTGTAAAACACACGATTACACTGAAACTGTGTGAGAAGAAATTCGCACGACCGTGCATTTTACACAGTACTGGAAACAGAAGTCTAGACTACCTGCACAGTAATAAAACCAGGCTTGAGCACAAGCTCCCAACAACAGTTAGCACAAAATGAATAAAAATAACCATGGGGAGGACCATGTGCTTACCCCCAATAAAAGAATGCGCAATTGCACACCCTTGGTCTAAAATAGTGCACGAAAAGGTCAAAGACCGAACAATGCAAATATACCGAAATCCGGTTGAAATGCAGTGCACGAGTGAGAAAACAAGGCCAGATGAGTCTGAAAAACACTATATAAATCGGACTCATCATATAGCAATCGATAAAATGCGCACATATTTCAAAAAAAAGAATGAATGGATTAATTCTTAATTTAGTTTTGTTCAAAATTTTATGGAGGAAATTTTCCTCCATATATTTCATTCATGTGAGAGAGGGAGAGAGGAAGAATTTTTTTTATAAAAAGTTACATTTTATAAAAACTTTTTATACACGTCTTAATAAATTTTAATAAAAACTTTATATAAAGAAATTAAATATATAATGTGCTTCGCAAGAAAACGCTAGCTGCGCAATCTCAGTGCGTTGGCAACACCCGCGCGCGCACGTGCTCGCGCTCCATGTTAGCGAAAAAATACATTTTAGGACAAAAAATACGAGCGTACGAAAACGCGTGTCATTGCTAAAATGGTGCTTCCTAGAGAAAATACACCCCGACACAATACGCGCTCTCAAGCAAAAAAGGAAAACTAAAAGCACGAGAGTGCATTTCCGTGCGCGCGAAAGTGCATTTGCCTGCGCGGGAGAGTGCAATGGCGTGCGCAAGAGAGTGCATTTGCGTGCGCGCGAGAGTGCTTTTGCGTGTGTGTGGGTCGGTGCGTGATTTTTTTTTATTCCAAAATTATATTAAAAAATCAATATCAAATTTGCATTCAATTTTACATTTAATATATTTATAATTTTTAGTTTAATTTTGTTCAAAATTTTATGGAGGGAAATTTCTCTCCATATATGTCATTCATGTGAGAGAGAGGGAGAGAGAAAGAAAAAACTTTTATAAAAAGTTAAAGTTTTATAAAAACTTTTTTACACGTTTTAATAAATTTTCATAAAATATGTATATAAAGAAATTTAATATATAATGTTTTATATAAAACTTAATAGTGTCCCAGCACAACGACGCTCATGCAGGTCGCAACACCGCCCGCGCGCGAAAATATATACTCATTTCGCAAAAGTACGTTCCATATGTCTGTGGCAACCGTGCATGGATGTTTGTGAGTGGAAGAGCGTCGTCGCGTTGGAGAATTGTCGAGGCGGGGTGGTATTGTCGCGCAGGCACAATTGAGAAAAAGCACTGATACGAAAAAAGCGAGCCCGAAAGAAATTTAATGTGTTTCGCAAGAAAACGCTGGCTCCTCCCGAGCAAAAAACGTGCACTTGCAAAATTTTGTATTCTCCCGAGCAAAAAAGAACTAGTGCAATATGCGCGACTAAGCAAAAACGTGTGCTCGGAAAAAAACGTGCGTCCGAGTGAAAAGCACGTGCTCGGGAGAAAAATGCTCTCACGAGCCAAAAATGCTAGCTATCGAACACTCTTTATACTAACAAAACATAGAACCGCTCGTTCCCCGAGCGACATTAATTACCCTCGCCTCGATAGTGTCCCAGCGTGAAGACATTGCGCAGCTCGCAAACCACCCCCGCACGTGCAAAAATACACATGTCGCAATAGTACCACTGATGAGTTGTAAATATACCCATTTTATAGTGTATTTATTTTGTTGTTTTACTTTATTTTCTTCTTTTTTAGTTTGTTTTGTTCAATAAATTGTTTCTTTTTTGTAAATTTTTATTTCTAACTTAGCATTTTTGTTTTCTGAATTTTTCCAGAAAAACATTTTTTCGGCCATGTCACGCCCGTGTCACCCCCCGACACGGGCGTGTCAGGCTCTCAACGCAATAAGCCAGTCAAAATCAACAATTTCACTGTTCCGAGCCCGACATGCCCAACGTCACGCTCGTATCAAAGTCTGTCACGCCCGTGTCGAGGCCGACACGCAACGCTTAGTCAAACAGTCAACGCTGCCGACATCAGGATGCTAGCTGTCCGGGTCACGCCCCAATGTCACGCCCGTGACAATCCTGTCACGCCCGTGTCTGCCACGTGGACCGCCCCGAAGTCAAATCGCGCGTCAAATCCCCAGATCCAGCTCCCCGTCACGCCCTAGTCACGCCCGTGCCTAACACATGTCACGCCCGTGACCTGGGGCGTGACCGCCACGTTTTCAGCCGAAGTCAAAGCTCCAGTCAAATCACCGATCAGCTCATGAACAGTACTGACACGCCCCCCTGTCACGCCCGTGACCTAGTGCGTGACCAACCCGAAATTTTGCCTATAAAAGGGCAGCTGCTGTATGAGATTTCTGTCCACTTTTTGGTCCATTTTGCTAAGGTGTTATGCTGCCCAAATATATTCCAAATGCTATGTAAGGGAAATTTCTCCCTCTCTCCTTAGTTTTTATTATTTTTTGTGTCTTGTAACTTGTTCTTTTAATTAATAAAATGTGTTTTTCTTCTCTTTATATGTGTTTGGAAAGGATCTAAGCAACTCTCCCTTTAGCAATCTTATTTCTTTTCTTTTATGTTTTATGTTTTCTTCATTTATAAGCTTTTTAACATAGCTTAGTTTAGGATTTTCTGCACTTTCTAGCCGTGTTAATGTCCATTTTATTTTAATTTTTCACCCGTTTAGCTTTTGTTTATTTTTACTTTCACTTTTTATGCATTTCTACCGTATTCTAGCGATAGAAATGCAGTTGTTCTAATTTTTCGCCAACTTCCATTTTGCGTTTATTTGCAAAACTTTTCGCTCCGTTTAATTTTTATTTTCTCTTTTTATGCATTTCTACCGCATTCTAGCGGTAGAAATGCAGTCGTTTTAATTTTCCGAGAACTTAGCTTTTCGTTTTAATTTTCAAAACTTTTTGTCCGATTTATTTTTATTTTCACTTTTTATGCATTTCTACCGCATTCTAGCGGTAGAAATGCAGTTGTTTTAATTTTTCAGTCACTTTGTTTTTCTTAATTTTTGCAAGTGTGCGTGCGTGTATGAGTTAGATTTTATAGCTTTATTTCAATTTCTGTAGAGTGTGTGCGTATGCATTTATTTCCGCCTACTCGTTAAGAGTTAAATGGCGCTCTGCTTTCATTTCCCGCACACTCGTTTGAGTGGGACTTAGTCTTTTATTGCTTTCATTTTCTCCTACTCACTTGAGTAGGAAAACTTAGAGTGCGTGCGTGTGTTTACATTTCTGTAGAGTGCGTGTGTGTGTTTTACTTTCAAGTAGAGTGCGTGCGTGTATGAGATTAATTTACCCCCGCCCACTCGCTCGAGCCGGGATTCGCATTTACTGCTTTCTTCAGTCCTACTCGTTTGAGTAGGACTTGCAATTTTCAGCTTTCTTTACTGCTTTCTTTACAGCTTTCTTTATTGCTTTCTAGTGTAAGTGTCCCCATTCCGATGAGTGGCTAACCGCCCTTAGCCCTCAATATCGAAGAGCATTGGGACAGATAAAGTAGCTTTAAATAATTAAAGGTCCTGTTTTCTATTTAATTAAATTTCTTAAGGTTTGCCCCGGGTTAACGACGCGTAGGACCGCATATCGATGTGCGGGCTCTATTTCCGTTATCCATACGCAACGCCGAGAGGCCGCACGTATGGACCGATCACCCTTGGGTAAAGAGAGCTCCGCGCTAACCCTCGAGAGAGGAGGCGCGCGACTCTACCGGATTGGGTTCCCCACCCAATAGCGGGGTTCTCAGCGTAATGCGGGCGTTAAGAGGAATCCTTCGTCGGTCTAGCGATCGGTCGAATAGTCTTAGCGTTCAGGTGAACGATAGTCCTAGAGATAAGTGAGCTCATTCTTTTGGAACCTCCACGACCGAGTCTCCGCCTTAATTAAATAGAAATTTAGGATCTCTTTTTATTAAAAGTTATTTTAGTTCAAGTTCTCTTTTGATATTGTCGCGCCGAGTTCTTCATCGGCTTTCTGCATTTTATTTCCTGCTTTCATTTTCTGCATTGTATTTATTTTTATGTTCGCCATTCCCCTTTTTTATATATAATCCACTTAAAATATTATCGGTAGAATAATAGGCTTTCAGGGAAAGAGTAGATATAGCTAAGCCGGCCCCGAGAACAATACGACCCCGATATTCCACACCGGAATATCCTGTACTACACGTGATAGGTGCACTTGCCTCCCTCTCGTTAAAACTCGGTTTCTAACAAAATAAAACGCTCTTCTTTTTATAAATAAAAACCTCCACTTTCATCATCACTTTCACACCTATATAAGAGCCGGTGTTTTAACCATCAACCACATATCTGCAACAGCCGCATATGGATGTTTGCGAGCTGTAGGAGTGTTATCGAGTTAAAGCATTATCATGGTGGGGTACTACTGTTGCATGTATAAAAAAAAATTTATTTCTAAAAAAATTTAATTGAAAACTTTGATAATAAAATAGTACACAATTTGATAATAAAATATGATATATTTAGTGTAACAAAACTTTAATAATAAAATATTACTTGTAAAACCCCGTGTTTGCCGAGTGGGCCCACGACCCCAAGAGAGCAGACCGGGAGAGCCCGCCCGCATCAGAAGAGCAAGCAGGTGGACTCAGAACGATCAACTCGCTCTCGCCAAAGGGAGGCGGACAAGCTGCGTGAGCTGGTCAATGCATCCTCGCGCCTGCCTGGAGTTCGGTAAACTTAATATCTCTGGGCTTCGGAGGTAACAATCTTAGAGTGGCCTGGCTCGCGCTCGCCTAGAGAAGGAAGGCGGGGGAAAAACAAGGTCGCGTCCACCTCGAGCGCCGAGAAATGCCTCGGCATCCGCCGTCTCGCTCTCGCCCAGGGAGCTCGGCAGATAGTAGGCGAGCAGGATCGGTCAGGCTCGTGTCCATCAAGGATCAGGGAGGCAGCGAGTGCCATACCCATCATGCACTCGCCGCCCCAAGCGAGTGGAGGGCTCAGAGTGGCGCTCTCCTTCTTCTCTATGATGTGTTTTTACCATTTTACCCATGTTGGCCTTCCATAGACAGTTAGAATAGCAGACTTACGCTATTGGAAGACCCAGTTGGGCTGCACATAGCTATTCAGAACAGCCGAGGTTGGCTATTTGCAGGCCGATTTCAGAAACCTATAAATAGACCCAAGGGGTACCTCAGAAGGCATGCTCACTTGTCTCCCTCTAGCGATTTCTGAGGTTGCCTTAGCTCGGCTCTTGGCTAGGGAGGGGAAGTGCTTTAAGATCTTCATGGTGCGTGGTGGGACCTCCGCGCAGAGCCCTTGGGTAAGTTTCTTGTTTTTTTTTCTTCTCATTTTGCTTCCAAGAGAGAAGTATGTGCGCGATCACCCCTTCCCCAAGGGTGAACTCCACAGAGACCCATTCTTCGATTTCAACATTCTGGTGCGGTGAGCGTGGAGCGTGGTTAGCATAGAAAATCTTCAGCAAGCTCGATGACTGGAGGATAAGGGAAAGGTTCAGACAGGGCCGACTTGCCACCCCCTCACCCTTTTTCCATGGTGGGGATGTTTGAGGACTTCAAGTAGGAAGAACTCGGCTTGGTCAGATTCGCACTCAGTGCGCGTGTCGAGTGCTCGACACCAGCAGTCCCTGTCCTCGTGGTTCTAGCTCTCGGCGAGGATGCTCCTGGTAGGCGGGCTGGGAAAGAAGTTGCAGAGAAAGGAAGAGGAGGCGAGCTCCCCGGGCGAGTACTCTTCCCGGGCTCGGCGAGCGGCAGTAGGTTCAGCGAGATGGGGGTGCGAAACCCCCCAGCTCGCTCAGTAGGGGGAGGCAGTCCCTTCAGCGAGCTGGTTTCTTTTGGCCCGGTTCTCAAGGGGTTCATGGAGCCTGAGATATGCTACTACGCTGGGAAGGGAGACCCGGTCCAGCACGTCAAGTAGTTTGAGGGCGTGGTCTCGATCCGACAGATATCGGATGGGTTCAAGTGCAGGCCCTTCGCCATCACTCTCAAGGAGAAGGCGAGAGAGTTCTTCCACCAACTACCGGCCAGCTCCATTTACTGTTTTAAGGACCTGCGTCGGGGGTTCATGTTAAGGTTCACCACCTCCAAGAGGAGGAAGAAGGAGTCGGATTCTCTGTTCCGCATCAAGAAGGGGATGAAAGAGACCTTGGGGAGCTATGTGGTCCGGTTCTAAGAGGAGGTGACCCAGGTCTAAGAGATGTCGGGTCATACTCTGATGATGGCGTTCTTCCTGGGGTTGCAACAGGCTTTCTTCAAAATAGAACTAAAGAGGTTGCCGCCCCTCTCCTACGAGGAGCTAATGGAGAGGGCGATAAGAGAAGTTCATGGGGAGGTGTCGAATCTGGAGTTTTCCCGGAAGCTAGCCAGGTGGGCCACAGAGGAAGAGAGGCAAAGAGGTGGCAGAGGTCAAGAGGAGAGAAGGGATGAGCCCCAACAGATGGAACAGTAGCAGCAGTAGTAGCCCAGGTCGGGGTGCAAGGAGCCGAACCATCAACTAGGTTGGAGGCCGGAGTGGCAAGACCAGGGGTCGCGGAGATGTTTCTCAGGAGGAGAAAATCTCTAGGGAGGTCAGAGCAAATTTTTACCCTCCAGGAGGGAGTTAGGGCAAGAGACCACCTCTCCCCTACTAGAACCCGGCTATGGCTATAGCCATGGGGGAGAGGAGGAGAGCAGCACAAATGAGGAGAAGGGAAGTTTGGGTGGAGTTACCCTACTATGACTTCCATCCGGAGGAGGAGCACGCCACGGCCACGTGCCCGGAGGTCCTCGGGATGAGAGAAAACAGGGAGCAATAACATCAGCAAAACCGCTAGGGGTTGCGGATCGAAGAAGTCCTTCCTCGAGCGGAGGAGGATAGGTGTGAAGACCGAGCAGATGTTGGGTCTCGGGTAGGGATCAGAATGATCCACGGGGGGGGGGGGGGGGGGGGGGGTTCGAGGCTTCCTGCAAGGTAAGTATCCACATTATGTACTATCAGAGCATTAGCTCCACATCACAGACCCCACCCCCGGAAGAGAAGATCACCTTCTCGAGGAAGGATATGCCAGACCATGAGGACCCCTTCTGCGATGCGCTGGTCATCCAGAGAGCGGTCGAGAAGTTCACCGTCTCCCGGATCCTCATCGACAACGGGAGCTCGGTCAACGTCATCTTCAAGAAGGCATTTGACGAGATGAAGGTGGATGTCAAGAGGGGGTTGGCCTTAGATAGACCCTTATTCGGGTTCTCGGGTGAGATGAAGGAGGTAGAAGGAGGAGTGGGCCTCCATGTCACTCTAGGGGGTGGGGGGGGGGGGCAGTCCCACACCTATAGGTTCATCATTGTGGACATCCCCAGTAACTACAATTCCATCTTTGTGTGACCCCTCATCTGTGCCTTCCGCTGTGTTTCGTCATCCTTCCACCAATGCCTAATGTTCAATGCCAAGGGGATCCAGGTCCGGGTTCGGGGTGACCCCAAGGTGGCAAGGGAGTGCTATGTCATGATAGTGAACTCCATCTCATTGCATCAGGGGGCTGAGGAGATGGAGTGAAGGATGGAGGAGGAAGAGCAGGAGGAAGGAGTGGAGATAGAGGTCGAGGAAGTCCTGGAGCCGGCTGAGGCAATGGCCCTAGAGTAGGCAGAGGAGGAGAATCCTACCCTAGGAGGGGAGGATGCTGGAGAATTGTGTGAGCAGTCTCATCTGGGGGCTGTGGAAGAGGTTGTGTATATGGTGGTTCTCACCCTCGGGGGGAGGGTGGAAAAGGTTCGCATCATCGGGGGGCTTACCCCGTCAAATCAGGAGAGGATGCTGGAGTGCATCCAAAAGAACGTGGACGTATTCGCCTAGAGCGTCGCGGAGATGCCAGGGATCAGTGCAGACATCGCCTGTTACCGCCTCAACTCGAACCCAGAGGCTTGCCCCATCTAGCAGAAGAAGAGGTTTATTGCGGACAAGCTAGCCGAGGCAATCAGGGAGGAAGTGGCAAAGCTCCTTAAGGTTGGCTTTGTATCCGAGATCCAATACCCCGGCTGGGTCTCTAATATAGTAATGGTCAAAAAAGGAGACGGCCGGTGGCGTATGTGTACTGATTTTTCTTTACTTAATAAATCTTGTCCTAAGGACTGTTATCCCTTGCCTCGGATCGACGCGCTGGTTGACTCAGCCATTGGTTTTCCTGTAATGAGTTTTCTAGATGCATTTTTAGGTTACCACCAGATCAGGATGCACCCCCCAGACATTAATGATGTCTCCTTCATCACAAGGGATGGGTGCTACTACTATAAAATGATGCCCATTAGGCTAAAGAATGTAGGGGAAACGTACCAAAAAATTATGGATAGGGTCTTCCGAGAGCAGAAAGGGAGGAACCTGGAGGTATGTGTGGATTACCTCATGATCAAGAGTCGAGGAGTGTATTCTCATCTCCGGGACTCGTAGGAGACCTTCACCACCTTACGCAAATATAATATGCAGTTTAAACCCCTAAAGTGTGTCTTCGGGTCAAGCAGGGTCAAGTTCCTAGGCCATCTCCTTACCCCTGCAGGTATAGAGCCTAACCCTGACAAGGTGAGGGCAATCATGGAGTAGGGATCACCTCGAAACACTAAGGAGGTGCAACGATTGACAGGGATGCTGGTAGGATTGAGCAGGTTCCTCTCCCGGGCCAGAGAGAAGTGCCCCCCCCCCTTCTTCAAAACTTTGAGGGGGGGCAGAAGTTTGAATGGAATAAGGAGTGTGAGGAGGCATTCTAGTCCTTAAAGAGGCAGTTGACTCAGGCTCCCCTGCTCCATGGGCCAAAGGAGGGGAAGGAACTATCTTTATATCTAGGGGTCGGAGCAGAGGCCTTGAGTTGCGTCTTAGTTCGGGAAGACGGGACGAAGCAACTCCCCATATATTATGTGAGTCGGGTCCTGAGGAAGGCAGAACTCTGGTTTCCCATCTTAGAGAAGCTAGCCTTCATTCTTTTCATCTCAGCTCGGAGACTCAGGCCCTACTTCCAGGCACACTCGATCCGAGTGGTGACTGACCATCCCCTCCACAACATCTTCGGGGGTGGGGGTGGAGCAATCAGGCAGGTTGGCTAAGTGGTCGGTGGAGTTGAGCGAGTTCAATATCTCCTTCATCCCCCTCTTTCGATCAAGTCCCATGCAATGACCGATTTCCTGGTAGACTATGTGTTCAAAGTGGTAGAGGCGGAACTCACTCACCCTATTCCCTAGAAGGTGATGGTAGATGGTGCTTCAGGGAGGCATTCCCTAGGGGTGGGGGTTATCTTGGAGAGCCCTCAGGGAACAAGGATCGTGCAAACGATGGTGGTGCACTTTCCCATCACAACCAACAAGGCCGAGTACGAGGCGGTGATCGCAGGGCTACGCCTTGCCAGGGAGCTGGGGGTACTTGATGTGGAGGTCCTCACTGACTCCATAATGGTGGCATCCCAGATAAATGGGGAGTTCGAGGCAAGGGATCCTATCCTCCAGTCATATTTAGAAAAAGTAAATGGGCTCATTGGCACGTTCCAAACTTTCTCCATCCAGCTTGTGCCCCGGGAGGAGAGCGAGCAGGCGGATCGACTCGCAAAGAATGGCCCCCGGGTGGGGGGCACCATTTTCGAACTGTTCCGCCCTTCCATCGAAGAAGGAGAGCTGATGGAGGTGTATTAACACCCCCACGTGGATGGACCCATTCACGACCTTCTTTTCCACAGGAGAATATCTGGAAGGGATGGACAGGAAAAAGTTCAAGCATAAGTCGGCATATTATCTTATGCGTGACAGACAGCTGTATAGAACGACCCTCTCCGGCATGTTGGCACGTTGTGTGGCCGAGAGGAAAATATAGAGGATCCTGGAGGAAGTCCACTTAGGGGAGTGCGAAAGCCACTCAGGGGCCAAAACCTTGGAAGGAAGAATCATTAGGCAAGGGTACTTCTGGCTGACCCTGAGCCATGATGCCACAGAGTTTGCAAAGAAATGTAGCAAGTGCTAGTTGTTTGCCGCCCACCCCCCCCCCCCCCCCACCCCCTCCAACTATAGTCGGCTCAGCGCTTCAGGAGGCTCACGGCGCCCCTGCCCTTTGCAATCTAGTGAATGGATCTGGTAGGGCCTTTCCCCCAGGCAAGCGGGCAGAGGAGATTCCTGTTGTTCATGATCGAATACTTTTCCAAGTTGTTAGAAGTAAAGGCACTGGTCAAGGTGACCTCCCAAGTAATCTGGAACTTTGTGTGGGGGGAGATCATCTGCCGGCACGGATTTCCCCATGCCATTTTCACGGATAAAGTGCCTCAGTTTGCTAGCGTCGAGTTCATCAGTTTCTGTTAGCAACTCGAGATTGATCTCAGGTTTGATTCGGTTCACCACCCTAGGAGTAACGGGCAGGTGGAGGCGGCAAACAAGATCATCGTCAATCTCCTCAAGAAGAAGGTGGAAAACTTGAAGGGTAGTTGGGTGGAACAGCTTCCTTCAGTCTTTTGGGCCCTTAGAATAACTCCCAACACCTCAATGGGATAAACCCCCTTCAAGCTCTCCCATGGATGCGAGGCAGTACTCCCGGTAGAGTTCGAGGTTCGGACGCCTCGGGTGGTTGAGGCAGAGGAAGAATGGGAAGAATGGAGATCCGAAAATGAATAGGAATTATGGCTCTCTCTAGACATGGTGGAGGAGCTACGTGACCTCTCTGCCCTCCGGTAAGAAGAAGTGAAGACAAGAATGGCTAAGTACTTTGACAAGCACGATAGGGTCAAACTGTTAGTGGTAGGGGACTTGGTCCTGAGAAAGGTGGATGCTGCGGGGAGATCGGCTGCTGTGGGGAAGCTCAACTCCATCTGTGAAGGCCCATACATTGTACATGAGGCATTGAGGTCGGGAGGGAACCGCCTCCGGGATGTGGAATGCGAGACCCTGACTCTCACCTAGAGTGGTGACGACCTTAAACATTTTTACCCTTGAGTCCTGTAAGTTGTGTTCCATTTTCTAATAAAAGCTTCTCGATATGTCTGTGCCCCTGCCATGATTTGTGCAAGTAGAAGTGTTCACTACCCAGACCCCGAGCAGATCCCGCGGCCAAGCTCTCACCTAGCTGGCAGGGCTAGATGTCACTGGGTGGAGTCTACCCAAACCCCGAGTTGATCCCGCTGCCAGGATCTCACCTAATTGGAAGGGCTAGATGTCACTCGGTGGAGTCTACCCATACCTCGAGCAAATCCCACTGCCAGGCTCTCGCCAAGCTGGCAGGGCTGGATGTCGCTCGGAGGAGTCTACCCAGACCCCGAACAGATCCCTCTGTCAGGCTCTCACCCAGCTGGCAGGACTGGGCGTCACTCAGAGGAGTCTACCAAGACCCCGAGAAGATCCCGCTGCAAGACTCTCACTTAGTTGGCAAGGCATGATGTCACTCGGTGGAGTCTACCCAAACCCCAAGCAGATCCCGATGCCAGGCTCTCACCTAGCTGGCAGGCCTGGATGTCACTCAGAGGAGTCTACCCGGACCCCGAGCAGATCCCGCTATAAGGCTCCCATCTAGCTGACAGGGCTAGATCTCACTCATGAGAGTCTACCAAGACCCTAACTGACCAGCATGATAGAAGGTCTTGGTGAATGCGGCGCCTAAAGTTTGGGCCCAGACACCAAAACTACGGAGGCAAAAATCACAAGGTCTCCAAGATGTCTTTAACGGGTCAGCGAGCCAGAAATGCCAATTTGATCCTATGGTTCGGCGAGCTCCCGGAAAGCAACCAAGAGAGCGAGAACTCAGACCACATCGTGACCCCATGGAGCCAAGCTCGCGTGGAGCCAGGCAGCTCGGGTGTGGAATGAGTCGGCTCGCCTGCTCTGCCTCGATAATGGCACCGCGAACCCGAACAAAGGACGTGTATCACCATTCGCAGTTCGGCTAACTGGCGCTCCTATAATTCCTAATCTAAGTCCCGAATAAACACTCAGCCTAGCTCGCAAGCCGCGGGAAGGGAGACAAGGAATAAAAGAATAAAAAACAAACCGCGAGTACAAGAAAGAAAAGACGGATTTATACTACAAAGAAGCATCTTTTCAGAAAAGTTTCAGAGAGTATATTTTATTGATCAACAAAAATTATAAGTCCTGGGCCTCATATCGAGCTCATATTACAACAAAAATGTCTTAGGCGAGGCGGGAGTATTCATCATGGCGAGCCTCCGAGCAACGAGTCCCACCTAAATAGGATGGAAGGGCCCGCCGCCCGGCCTCGGTACTGATGTGTTTGAACAGCAAGGGTACCGGTCGCACAAGTAAAATAAAATGGGCGAATTTTCCCAAGTATCTATCTCGAGAGAACACAGTAAGGGGGGAGTTAATTTTGAGGAGGACTTGAGATTGAAGTCCTTAAGTCGGAGTTAACTAAGGGGGGTTTTGATAGTTGCGGAAAAATAAAATAAAACGCTAACAAACTACTCCTATGCAACACCGCTATACGATGCTTTGCTAGGCGGGATGGAAGACTTCACGGGCCGCTATGCACTGAATCGCTTGGCGGATGGACGAGTAGGCTTGCTGAATGAGGGTTGAGAGTACCTCTTCGCTACGCATGCTTCTATCAATTGCTAGAATGATAAAAGGGGACGTAATGGCGGATGGATATGCGGGCGTAACTCTAGCAACTAAAACGGTAAATCTATACAAGCTCATATAGACATGAAACAAATATTAATTACAACTAAAGTGCACATCATCAATATAAATAGATTTAAACACCAATATGCAGCAAGAATTCAAGAACAAGTCAAGAGATCGACCGAATCCGAAGGCTCGTTGAGGGGTCGCGAAAGGAATCGTCGGGTTGTCAATCCGCATCAAAGCTCGGTCCTTAACTACGTCCGTGGTAGAGAAGGGTTGTCACTACCTTCCAATGGACCCGTCTTCTTCGTGTCACGATGTGGAAGAAAGTTGCAAGCTTCCATTTGCTTGATGGATACGGCGTCAAACCATGAAATGGAGCTCAAGAGATGAACGAGAAGGCCAAGAGCAAGCGTCAACGAGGTGTAGGCTTCACGAGCATGGCCGGAGCTTCTCTCCTTGGTGGAAGATGGAGGATGGAGGTGGAAAGGAGGAGCTTTTGCCTAAAAGGCGGCTTGAATGAGCTAGCTGAAGTTGTCCAAAAATGGCAGGAAATCTGCACTTAAATATAAAAAGTAAGAAAATTGGTCACGCACGGTCTGGCGCACGACCGTGCGTGAACCGTGCTATTTTGTCACGCAGAAAATGGCTTGCGGGAGAGATACGTTGACCCGTGTGTTTCCTCACGCATGGTCGCTTCCGCCCGTGCATAAAGGAAAACGCACAGATAAACACAGAGCGCATGAATACAGTGATGTTATAGGAGAAATGTGTGTTTTACTCGCGCACGGGTGCTTCCTCCCGTGCATGAAGGAAAACGCACGATTAACAACAGAAAACAAGAATCAAGGAAAAATTATGCAGACCGTGTGATTCTTTCTCGCACGGTTTGGCCTAAATCGTGCGGGAACAAAATGCACGGGTAGCGATAGAAGTCCCCAGAATTGTTGTACAAAGCGCACGATTGCCGTGAGACCGTGCGAGAAGAAATTCGCACGATCGTGCGTTTTACACAGAAACTAGAAAATAAGTCTGGGACATCCCGACTACCTGCATAGCAATAAAACCAACTGGAAAGAACCACGGGGAGCACCATGTGCTTACCCCTGAAAATAGAATGCGCAATTGCACACCATTGGGCCAAAATAGTGCACTTTGCATGATAAGCAGAATAAATTAAATATCAACGATAACATACTAAAAGTGAAGTGCAAGTGCGTTAAAACTAGCCCAGATGAGTCTGAAAAACCCTATATAAATCAGACTCATCACACCCCCCAGACTTACCTATTTGTGCATCCTGAGCAAACAAAATCAAAGCAGATAGGGAAAATAAACTAGCTAACATAGAAATTGAAATACAGAGTACCATGCGAAGTCGCATGCTCGCGCGCATAAAAATATAATAGAAGAAATTTTTAAGTATACAAAATAGTTTATACTTTTCACAATGCGTATCAAAATTATATTACTACTCAAAAATAGAATCACGGAGAATCTTCCAGTCACGCGTAGGGAGAAAGTAATATAATCGTTAAGGCAAGCATTGCCAAAGATCATGGCTCGCGATAACCTCCAATGGAATCCACCAATGTCGGTGATCATATGCTTGCCCGTTCGCACTCTCACCACGGCACTGGTTTGGTTCACACACGAATTAGTAGGACTTAAGGTTAAGAGATGGGGCTTTGGTTTTGGGGAGGTAAACAAAGATAAATAGGAAGGCTACGCACCTAACCCAAATGGGCTATCATAAAAAAAATCCCTCTGCTAAACAAAATAAACGTGAGTACACCACACCCCCAGAATTAGCTTTTAACATATGGGTGTGTGCACAACCTACTCCAAATACAATCACCTCTCCAATAGGATCTTCAATCATGCTTTTTCTTATTTTACTTTTCATTTTCACATTTTTTTTCATTTTCTTTTCTTTTAACAGTTTCATCAAACAGAAGCATCGGAGCACATCCACATATTCACAAGGACTAACACCACATCAACACCCCAAAATGAAAATGTATAACACCTAAGCTCAACTTGTGTGTGTGACTAGGATTGGCTATGAGGCTTTGGTGAAGTCATGGTGGAGCTGAATCAAAAGAAGGGGTAGGCACAATGGGGCTTAGCGAGGATAAGACGTTAGGAACAGTACAAAGCCTAACTAGGCGGAAATGATGGCCTACATCACACTCATGCAATTAAACTAACCTATAGCCATGCTTCAAGAATAGCTTGGGGCAAGTTCTTAGCTACCAAGAAAGATTATCCATCCTCCTGGCTCGAGCAATACAAAGCTAATGGCCGTCTACACACATCCCTAAGCTACTGTTAGATTCATGCCGGATTCACCAATTTTTGAGTAGAATAAAAAGTATTTACGCAAATAGAAAAATATAAAACTATAAGCATACAGAAAAATTAAATCTACTCCAATTTCTACACGAGACGAGAGCACTCGACTAGGAGCACAGCAAGGTCAACATTTAACTCCGTCTCACAATCCTATGTCAGCACAATAATTTTCCACATCATACAAAAGAAACGAGCTTAACTCGCAGCATGCTAATAGCTAAGCACACACTCATGTGGGTGTCATGGTGTGCGATGCAATGAACTAATCAAAATAAAACAATAAAAGCTTCTAGTATGCAAACGAAATGTGCGTGTGCAAAAGGTAACAACTACTAGCTCTCCCCTAGACTTAAACTAAACTACACAACATATGATAGAGAAATTTAAATCAAATAGAGACAAGGGAAGAGGTTACCCAATGCTCAGCCAATGAGCATACCAGAAGACGCTTGAAAAACAAAGGTAGGCCCGCCAAATGAAGAATCACAACCCCGCCAATACGAAGTTTCCAAGAATACCTGCAGGGGTAAGCTCTGCAAAAACAAAAGAAAAATATACAAAATACAAAGAAATACTAAAACTAAGATAGACATGAAAATAAAAATACAGAAAATGTAAGATAACTACTGGGGTTATTGTCATCCCAGCACAACTTATTCGATTTTATACAGTTCTAACTAATGGGCCTATGAAAAGAAAAGTGTACACGTAACTATTCCATCATCCGTTTCGATAGCGGGTACCGATACTAAGATAGAGCAGTTACCGCTCTGCCTAAATAATCATACCTGCTCCTCACAGGCAGAGGAAATAGGAAGTAAGAAGAGGAGGAGCACTTGTCCTCACTCATCTCACCACAAAATATATCCTTACCCAGCAAGGTATTGTCTACTACAGGGAGACTGCAGGAGGAAAAGGCAATCAATGGAGCTTCCTCAACAGAGGCAGAATCAACCTCCTCGCAAAAGAGGATGCTATCATTGATGACTGGAGCTGAAAGCTCCAATTCCTCCTGAGGAACAAGCGAAGACTCAACCCGAATGATCTCAGATAGAGAAAGGGGATCAAGAAATAAAGGAGATGAAGAACTAAAATAATTAGAAATAGGGGGAGTGGTCCCGGTCTCACTCCCAGCAGGATCCAAGCATAGATCATCGTCGGTGTCATATGAGTCATAGCGAGGGGAATTCGAGAGCTTGTTGTCCTCGGTGTTAGTTAGGACCTCTTCACCCAATAAGGAAGTGAAAACTTCCTCATGAGAAAAGATCTCCTCATCAACCCACCGGGATGTATCATCATGTTCCAAGATATAATGCTCTCCACTGAAGAGAATCATATCCTCGTCACACATGGGCGCAACCTCTAGCTCTGAATCACAATCCATCCTAACATCATAAACTGAATCACAAGAAAAAGGTATAGCACAATCCGACAAAAAATGCGGAGGGGCAAGGCTGCTCTCAAAATCAGGCATAGAATGAGTAGGCCCCATCGCAAAATTATCCGCAGACGCCACCCCATCGACGACCGGTACAATCTCATTGTCCCATTCAGGAGCATCAATGAGTTCCAGATCCACTTCTTATAGGCTACCACAAGAGTGATCGTCATCACTCAAGGGAAGCCCGTAAAAAGGGACTGAGGGACCCATGAAGGATCTGTATGCAGCGAGAGATTCTTCGGTAATCTCAACGGGCAAAGAACGAGCAAGGTGTGCTATGTCAGTGTATGGGCCAGGCAACACCCTAGTAGGCCTGCCCACAGCAGTCTTCTGCGAATGGGAGATTATTGCGTGCATGCCCACAGAGGGAGAAGGCTCGCACAGACGAGGGCAATCCATCACCATGTGGCCTACACCTTGACATAGCACACATCGAATACAATGCGCGACATTCATATCAGCCATGACATCGATGCCTCAATACAAAGTATCAAGTAGACTGTACTCGGCAACATAATACATCGCGAATAAAAATAATTACCCAAAAGTGCTACATAGCTATAATAAAAAAAAAGCACGGATCTGCTATCTAAACAAAAAAGAAGAAAAAGGCAAAAAGAAATAAGCAAAATAAAAATTCTAACAACTAAAGCAAAGAAGAAACATGAAATGTATAAATGGAAAAGGGCTTCGATCTACTATCTCCCTCTCAAATAACTCACATGACTGTGTTCCCTGGCAACGATGCCAAAAACATGATGCATTTGAATGACAAGTGTACCGGTCGAACAAGTAAAATAAAAAGGGCGAATTTCCCGAAGTATCAATCTCGAGGGAACACGGTAAGGGGGGAGTTAATTTTGAAGAGGACTTGAGATTGAAGTCCTTAAGTCAGAGTTAACTAAGGGGGTTTTGATAGTTGCAGAAAAAGAAAATAAAACGCTAACAAACTATCCTATGCAACGCAGTTATGCAATGCTTTGCCAGGCGAGATGGATGACTACACGGGCCGCTATGAACCGAATCGCTGGGCGGATGGACGAGCATGTTTGCGGAATGAGGTTTGAGAGTACCTCTTCGCTACACATCTTCTAATAATTACTAGAACGGCAAAAGGGGATGTGATGGCGGATGGATATGCGTGCGCAACTCTAGCAATTAAAGCAGTAAATCTATACAAGCTCACAAAGACATGAAACTAATATTGATTATAACTAAAGTGCACATCATCAATATAAATAGATTTAAACACCAATATTCAACAAGAAAGCAAGAACAAGTCAAGAGATCGACTGAATCCGAAGGCTCGTCGAGGGGTCGCGGAAGGAATCTTCGGGTTGTCAATTCGCACCCAAGCTCGGTCCTCAACTACGTCCGTGGTAGAGAAGGGTTGTCACTACTATCCAATGGACCCATCTTCTTCGTGTCACGATGCAGAAGACAGTTACAAGCTTCCCTTTGCTTGATGGATAGGGCATCGAACCATGAAATGGAGCTCAAGAGATGAAGGAGAAAGCCGAGAGCAAGCGGCGGCGAGGTGTAGGCTTCGCGAGCATGGTCGAAGCTTCTCTCCTTGGTGGATGATGGAGGATGGAGGTGGAAAGGCCGAGCATTTCTCTAAAAGGTTGCTTGAATGAAGCTAGATGAAGCTGTCCGAAAATGGAAGGAAATCTGCACTTAAATTAAAAAAGTCAGAAAATTTGTCACACACGGTCTGCCGCACGACCGTGCGTGAACCATGCAAATTTGGCGCATAGAAAATGGCTTACGGGAGAGATGCATTGTCCCGTGCGTTTCCTCACGCACGGTCGCTTCTGCCCGTGCGTGAAGGAAAACACACGGATAAACACAGAGCACGGGAATGCAGTGATGGTACAGGAGAACTGTGTGTTTTACTCGCGCACGGGCGCTTCCGCCCGTACATGAAGGAAAATGCACGATTAACCACAAAAAGAAATAATCAAGGGAAAATTATGCAGACCGTGTGATTCCTTCTCGCACGGTTTGGCCTAAATTGTGCGGGAACAAAACGCACATGTAGCCACTGAAGTCCCCAGAATTGTTGTATAAAACGCATGATTGCCGTGAGACCGTGCGAGAAAAAGTTAGCACGACCGTGCGTTTTACACAGAAACTAGAAAATAAGTCCGGGACATCCCGACTACATGCACAAAAATAAAACCAACTAGAACGAACCACGGGGAGCACCATGTGCTTACCCTCGAAAATAGAATGCGCAATTGCACACCATTGGGCCAAAATAGTGCACTTAGCGTGATAAGCAGAATAAATGAAATATCAACGATAACATACTAAAATTGAAGTGCAAGTGCGTTAAAACTAGCCCAGATGTGTCCGAAAAACCCTATATAAATCGGACTAACCGGAAGGAACAGGGTCGGTACTACATCGCTCGCAGAAAGGCCCTCGCCCTCGCTCTTGATAAGGACAGCTCGCCGCAATATCTGGAGGGTGTACTTCGCCGCACCGGTGGCATTCTTCTACATCATGACCTCTAGCTCGTACTCAGTGTAGTGCGCGAGCTGGCAGCCACTACTAGAGGGCAGCGGGAGAGCCGCTACGGCCTCCAATCATGCACCTGCGCCTATGATGCCTCTCTTTACTTTTCAAGGGAGGTGATCTGGATGACTAGACGGCTGGTCGTCGCTGCATCCTTCGAGAAGGGATGGGATGAGATAAACTTGAGAAGAGGAGAGGCAACCTGTAAGAAATAAGTGTGAGTCGAGGGACTTACCGCTCCCCCCAGGTATTGGGTAAGGGCGGCATCGGCTGTGTCAGTAACGCCCCCGATTTTTCGATGATTTTATTTAAAAGGGAAACATCATATTTACGATGTCGTGACATTACTTTTAACGTCGAGTTGATGGCGCAATGTCATTATGGAATTTTCGTGTCCGTGCGGTCGAGTCGGCCGAATTCTTGTTGTAAGTGGGAAAATTTTTGCATTTTGAAATTTAAGTTAAGTAATCTTGGACTTGCTTGTCAAGTTTCGTCGCAGTCCGCGCATTTTTTGGAGTCTCGGCGCGTGATTTAATATCTCGAGAATGGTACGTCGGATTTTAAGGTTATCTACGCTGCTAATTCGTAGAGTCAGCGATTCATTCGAAAATATTAGACAAATCAGAACTTCTGTAATTTGTCCTGCTTGTACTCGAGATCCCCCCTTTCGTTCTCGAGAACTCCCAATTGTTCTCGAGAAGTCATGACTTAATGTTTTCAAGAAGCTCTGCTCTAGTTCTCGAGAAGTTTATCCTAGTTCTCGAGAAGTCTGTCCTAGTTCTCAAGAAGTCCTATGTTGTTCTCAAGAAGTCCTATGCTGCACTCGAGAGGTCTGTTTTGGCCTGCGTTCGGGTGCCGTGTTGACGGTAAAATTAGCGTTGTATCAAAAAATTGTAAACATAAAATTTGTTTGCCTCGATGATATCTATAACTTTCATGTTGACTACTTTTCTATTTGAAGCCATCTTAGACTCCTATTTATAATTTTTCCAAAACTCCTCGTAAATAAGCTGTATTATTGGTTTCTACCCGAGAACCCTTGTTCTACTCGAGAACTACTATTTATTCTCGAGAATTATGGTATTATTCTCGAGAAATACTTAATTCGCTCGAGACCTACTGTTTTGTTCTCGAGAACTATAAGTTTCTCTCGAGAACTTTGCTCTCTTTCTCGAGTAGCCCCCTTTCCACTCGAGTTGTCCTGTATAGTCTGCGTTCGGGTGCATTTTGTAGGGTCAAAACGGAACCGTATGAAACAACAGTCAACATAAAATTTGTTTGTTTCGACGGGATCTACAACTGTCATGTTTGGCACTTTTCGATTTGGAGCCATCTTAGACCTCTGTTTTGGATTCTCCCGAAACTGCTCATAGGTAGCCCGTTTGATTGATTTTCTCGAGTCCTAAGCCTTTTATCTCGAGATCCAATGTTTCTCTTGAGAGCCATAGCCTCTCCATCTCGAGATATGATGTTCCTCTCGAGATCCATAGATTTGTTTCTCGAGAACCAATGTTTTTCTCGAGAGCCAACCTCTCCCTCTCGAGTTGGTCTGTTTCCTGTCGAGTGGTTCTGTACCGTCTGTGTTCGGACACCGTTCTGAGGGTCAAAACGGTATCGTACGAAAACATTGTCAATATGAAATTTGTTCGTCTCGACGATATCTACAACTTTCATGTTGGGCACCTTTTGATTTGAAGACATATTAAACCTCTATTTACGGTTTCCCCGTAGCCACTCATAATCACACGTTTTCTTATATTTAGACAAAAAAATTTATAAGTACTTATATATATATATATATATATATATATATATATATATATATATATATATATATATATATATATATATATATATATATATATATATATATATATATATATGGAAAAACTGGAAAAACGCAGGCTGCGTTTTTCCATAAAAAACGCGGGACCCAGAAAAACGAAAAAAAGCCCTCCTGAACAGTATTTTTTGAAAAAGTGGTCAACATGAAAGTTGTAGATCTCGTCGAGATCTACAACTTTCATGTTGACCACTTTTTCTTAAAATGCTGTTTATGAGGTCTATTTTCAAAAGGCGCGAAGGGGGGTCCGCGCAAAAAATATAAATCGTAATATTTACCGGGCGGAACCCCCCTCGCGCCTTTTGAAAATAGACCCCCTAAACAGCATTTTTAGAAAAAGTGGTCAACATAAAAGTTGTAGATCTCGACGAGATCTACAACTTTCATGTTGACCACTTTTTCAAAAAATGCTGTTTAAGAGGCCTTTTTTTCGTTTTTCTGGGTCCCGCGTTTTTTAGCCAAAAACGCGGCCTGCGTTTTTCCAGCTCTCTGATTCCTTCTTCTTCTGATTCCTTCGAACCAGAACAGCGAGCGAGAGAGAGAGTTCTTTTTCGTGAATCTTCCAGTGGCCGCCGACGGAGCTCCGGTGCTCGAAATCTTCAACCGAACGTAGATCCGGAAAGCTCTCGCCAAGACCTACGCTATCGTGGTAATTTCTTTCCCATTCCTTGAGTTTTTTGTTAGATTTTTTCAGCCGTAACCCTTTTTCCGCTATTTTTGTCTAGATCTCAACTTCTCCCGTGTTATGTTGCCCCGATCTACGACGCGAAGCGATTCGAAGAACTTTTCCGGTACAACCAAGGCAAGTGGTGGTTTTCCTTCGTTGTTCCTTGTCCGGTTTGATGGTAACCATTATGCCTTTGTTCGTAAATTTTCTTGCCTTTTGTGTTGTCTTTCCAAACTATGGTTATGTTTAACCCTTCTTGAAGATCACTCAAAATTATAAAATCTGGTCATGGGAATTTCGATCTTGACTAGGTGCGTATAATCGTCCTTAGAATGTTTTATCGGTGAATTAAATTGTTTCGTCTATCGTTGTTGGACGTGTTAGTGTCTATATTGGATTGTAAATCATTTCTAAAGGTTGATCAACCGTGTCTTTAATCTAGAAATATCTGTAGAATCCGATGTGCCAAGTCCTAAGATGTTGGTGTTGTGGTTTCTTTGGTTTTTCCTTGGTTTCGGGAGTTAGTGGGCATAACCACCTCCGCAAGGTTGTTTCCTTTATTAGTAACTTTTGGAACTCTACCGTTGTTTTGGGCATCTGTGGTGTATTGTGGAGTGTATGAATGTCTCCCGCAGTTAAACGGATTTATTATTCATGAGGGGTATGTCACCCTAAGTGACCATCTCGCCCGTGTATTTAGGTAGAGTGACCATAAGTGGTTAATAAAGGTTATGGATTTTCTTCCTTATGATTTACTCATGTTCGTCACCTTATTACCTTGTGCATATGTTTTGTTTGCAATGTACGTTACGATTCACGTAAGTGTTTTTTTTGTTTGATGCTTACTTCGTACTTTATTTCAATATTTTTGGTCTTGGGTTGGTACCCCTTATGACCTTTGTCTACTTTTGCATAATTCTTCTGCCACCATTTGTACCTACTTGCTGAGGCTTTTTGTTTTTTTTGGAATGCCTTAGGTTCAGAGCTGTAGCAGCTAGGGGAGCTGGTTTTGGACTCTCTTATAGGCAGTGTCAGTTGTGGTTTTGCACCTCGCCATAGCGAGGTAGTTGTCATTCAGTTTTCTTTTTCCTAGTTCATACATCTTGTTATACTATGGGTTCGTGTCAGAATGTTGACGCTCACAAGATTGTTGATTTTTGACACTTGCTAGCTGATGTGATTTTCTTATGTTTGGTTTAGATTACTTGCTCTTTGAGATGATTTATTGCAAGGATTGCATGTTAGATATTTTTAACCTATAAAACCCTACTATTAGTAAAAAATACATGTCATCTCTTTCAAAACTAAGTCACTACTTTCTGTTTAGCGTAATGAATTTTTCTATACTTATTATAAATCTAGGGTTTGCATAGTAAGTGTTATTCCTCGGGGACATTTATACTCATGTAGGATGTTAGAGTCAATTTATACAAGTATCTTCTGCAAGCGTATAAAAATATTTTGAATCATGGACTAGTTGATCCAATAAGCTGAGGGATATGGCTATCTTCTTACTTAAACTAAATTTCAATCATAACAACATATGTTCTCCTTTTAAACTGTTGAGTTTGGAGTCTTGCCTGAGCATCTGCAGTTATCCCCTGCATGGCGTGGCATCACGACGCATATTTTCCCTTACTCTGATATAATTTAATTGTTGGGAAAATGCGGGTTGTGACAGTGTCTGCCCTCTCTCTCTCTGGAAATCCGCCTTCTCCTGGGCGAGCCGGCGAGCTTCCTCCTTCTTGCCAACCAGCTTTTTGAGCAAAGAGGCATTCTTCTCCAGTTGGGTTAGCCGCCCGCACATCATATGGGCCAGCTCAAGGAAATAGAGCTTGTCCCATGCGCTTTCGTGCATGAGGACCCGCGTGGCCTCCTCGAAATATACTACAGCGTCCTCCCGTGCGTAAAGGCCAAACAAGAAGTTTTAAGCCTCCCCACTGATGGTATTCTGCTCGAGCAAGCTCGACAGTAGAGTGAAGATGATGGCCCGGTTCGACTCCCTATCCCACTGGAGGAGGGGGATTCCGAGCTCGTCGAGAGGTCGCTTGCCAAGGCCAAAGTTTCGGTGCACACTCGACACCGGCTTCACGGCTGGCTGAATCTCTTTTTGAGTCTCGGAAGTACCAGCCCACCCCCCCCCACCGCAAGGAGAGCCGCTAGTCGGGGAGATTGCGGGAGCGAGATCCTCAGCTGGTTGATCCATCGGGGCCTTACCCTTCTCCTGACTCGTAGGGGCATGCCGCACACGGTTTTCGGCTTCTTGTGCGGCGGCGGCGACAGAGGCTGTTCGTGACTTGGCCGCTTCTGGATGGCGGGGACTGTGATCTCGTAGTGCACGACAGCCACCACCTCTGTATTGGCATGAAAACTGGAGGCGAGTCGAGCACTCTCATAAAAAGGGTGACCGGGGATGTCCCGCTCGCCTGCGGTAGAGAAAAGGCTTAGAATAAGAGGATGGGGATAAAGAAGAAGGGAGAAACGTGAACCATTTACCTTCCTCAGGCGGGACAGGGGCGAGATTGTCCAAGTTCCTGCGAAGAAATGCGACTTCGAAGTTCTTCCCGGCGAAGAACCTGCACAGCTCCGCTTCGTGGCCCCCTAAGCTAGGGGCGACAGCTCGCCTCGTTGAGCTGGATTGGCGAGAAGGGGACGTTGTCGAAGTCCCCTTTGACAAAAACAAACTTCTTCAGCCAGTTATGCCTCTTATTGACAGTCTCCCGTACCTTGACGTTGTTGCTGGAGAAGAAGGCGGTCCCGTCCTTGTTCTCCCGGAAGAAGAACAGCTAGCGGAAGACCGCGAGGCTAAACTCAATCGCTCTTCCTGCAGGAAGTAGGCGAATCCGACCACCACCGCGACAGAATTTGGGGTCATTTGCCTGGGGATGACCCCCAAAGTATTTCAAGGTTTTGCGGACCTCCGACCATAAAGGTAGGCGGAGACCCACCTCAAAGTGCGTTTTGGGGATGGCAAGCTCCTCTCCGAAGAGATCGTTGATTCTCTCCCCCTTCCCAGGTTGCCTCGCCATGAAACCTGGTTGCACGAAGTTGCCTACGACATCAAGGAACTCACATTCGGTGATGATGATATGGGAAAAATCATGCTCGGAGAAAGTCCAGGCGCACTTGCTCTGCCCATCCGCATCGCCGCTACCACCACCCATCTCGTAGGAAACTCTCTTGGCGGGAAGAGGAAGTTCTCGTAGGAAACTGGCGAGTCGGGAGTCGTAGGAAGTAGAAAGGGGAGGAAGTCTAAAATGCGGTAGGTGAGAAGGGGTCGACAAAGCCTATGTATAGAAAGAAAAAGGGCGGGAAAATGTTCCTCCGGCGGGAAAAGTGTGGATAGCAAAATGCGCCCCAACTTTTCAACTTCCGGACCCATCTCGGGCTTCTGTCAGCTCGCCCGCATATCGCGAAGACCATTCGGCTGCGAGCTACTCTCATCCACGTCCTCACGAAAGATGGGTGGTCGCGATCCGAGTCCTCCTGAATCGATAGGCGAGTTGCTTGGGCTCGTAACTTGCGGGCGACCGGCTCTCTCCCGCCAAAACTGGATAGGAGGTCCGGGCGAGCCGGTTTAGTGGTGTCACGCCAGCTTGAAGAAGGGGTAGGAGAGCAAGAGTGCCTCATCCGCTTGCCAAAAGAAAACAAAGCAGCAACACAATAAAACAGGAAGCGAATAATCACCCACTAGAGAGCGAGCTTGGTCTCAAATTATTACAAACATTAAATTTCCTGAACAAAGAAGTTTTATGACCCTACTATGCGAAGTGATCTAGCATGTGGAGGCGATCCAAGCCTGCAGCCCATGGCGGAGAGGAGGCAGGTGGCTCAGTACTGGATCCATTTCCACCTGCCTCGCCACCGTGTACCAGATCAGGGTGGCACACGAGGGTAATGGTACTCGCGGACCGCAAACAGTATGCGCTGGGCCAGATCGACCTGCTCCGAGGCATGCTAAAGCCCCTCCTCGGCTCGCATGATGTGTACCCTCGGGGAGGTAACTCCGTCCCCATCAGCTGGATGCCCTGCCCCATCCAGAACCGCGAACCGCTCCTCTGCCTTGGCCTTTTCCTTGTCCACCCTATCGAAAAACTACTGCAGCAGTAACGTGTGCTTTTGAAATAGCCGCGTCACCTGCTACTTCATCTACTCAGCATTCAGCGGTTCACCCAGGTACTCAGAAATTGTATCTGTATTAGGAGGAGGCGAATACCCCTCGCTCATCTCGACATCGGAGGAGTAGATCGCGTTAAAACCTGTAGGGAAGAATCAGAAAGAGCGACCAGTGGCAAACAGGAAAAAGTGCAAAGCTCACCTAGGGTTGGTACAACGCCAGCATCGGTAGCCAATCGAGAGGTACACGACTGCCCTTGTAAGGGTTCGCCTCCAACGGCAGCAAAGATTATCCCCGGGTCGGGATGCATTGGAGATTGAGACATCATAGGAGGGACACGCTCCTGGGTCGGGGGGCTAGCGACCCGTGTAGTTATAAATAGGGGGAAAGGCCCCGATTCCCCCCTACTCTCTTTGTCATTGCAAACATATTCCTACAGAAAAGAGAAATCAGAAATAGAGTCATGAGTCGCATAGAGGGGTCCGCGTACCTTTGGGGCGACCTCAGCACCGGTCGCCGAACCCAACGCAGAGGGATCGTTTGAGGAGGACTGCCCGACTCATCTTCCTTTTTTCGGCCTGAAGAGGGGGCCAGGAGATCCACGCGCCAACCATAGAAGGGGGGCACAAAGGGCCACCTTCCGAGTCCCCTCCCTCGCAGCCTCTAGTCGAGGCCGCATCTCCTCGGATATAGGCATCGCTCAGCTATAGCTCGTGAAGAAGGGCGGAAGGAGGGAAATTGTTCCAAAAGCCTAATGACATATTTATAGCACGAGTGCGGGGCCCCACTAAAGATTCTCTCCAGCACAGCAAAGCACTCACCGAACATGTGGGTTGGATGATTCTTTCCGAGCTTGGTCAAGCTCAAAAAGAGTAGGGATTATATACAACCCAGTGTTCACCGAGTGGGCCCACGAACCGAAGAGATAAGACCGAGGGAGCCCGCCCGCATCAAAAATCAAGCAAGCGGACTCATAACGACCAACTCTCTCTTGCCAAAGCTTGGCGGACAAGCTGCGCGAGCTGGTCAACACAGCCTCGCGCCCGTTTGGAGTTCGTTAAACTCAATATCTCTGGGCTTCAGAGGTAATAATCTTAGAGTGGCCTTGCTCACCATCACTTATAGAAGGAAGACGGGGAAAAATCCAGGTCGCCTCCGCCTCAGGTGCCGAGAAATGCCTCGGCATCTGCTGTCTCGCACTCACCCAGGGAGTTTGACAGACAGTGGGCAGGCTAGACTTGTAGGGCCCATATGCGCCAAGGTTCGGGGAGGCGGCGAGTGCCAGACCCATCAAGCACTCGCCGCCCCAGGTGAGTGGAGGCCTAAGAGTGCCGCTCGCCTTGTGCTCTGTGATGTGTTTTTAGAATTTTTCCCCTACTAGCCTGCCCATAGCCAATTAGAACAGCGGAGTTATGCTGTTGGCAGACCCAGTTGGCTGCACATAGCTGTTCAGAATAGCGGAGGTTGACTATTTGTAGGCCGATTTCAGAAACCTATAAATAGATCCAAGTGGTACCTCAGAAGGCTTTCTCAGTTGTCTTTGAGTCTTCTAGCGCTTTTTGAGGTTGCCTTAGCTCGACTCTAGGCTAGGGATGGGAAGCGCTCTAGGATCCTCTGGGAGTGTGGTGGGAACTCTATTCAAAGCCCTTGGGTCAGTTCCTTATTCTTTTTCCTTGTCTTTTTTCTTGTAAGAGAGAAGTAGGTGCGCGATCACCCCTTCCCCAAGGGTGAACTCCACAGAGACCGATTCTTCAGTTTCAACATTACTAATAGTAAGGAAAATATCTTTATCACAAGAAACTTTCATGATGTGGTAATAATTGATACATATTGTGAGGAAAATTTTCTATTTGTAACGTAACATTAGTGTGGTTACAAATACTTACATTTAGAGTAACAAATTAATTATTATTGTAACAAAATATAAAATATTCGTTATAAAAATGTACTTTTTGGTAACAATAGTAAAAAATCGCTACTAAATATAGCTATTAGTAACAAACTGTGTTTTAGTTATATTTCAGTCCTTATGTCATGTGCAGTTTATTGTAGTATTTGAAGTTGACGTAGACGACGAGACCGATTCCACCACTGCTGTGGCTAAAAAGCTCAAACCGGCCGATTAGAAGTATATGGAATTTTTCTTGTACTTTTGTTTTTTGAAGAAACCAGTGGTTTGATAATTTTAATCGCGCGGTTACACTGTTGTAATTTTTTGAGAAAGGAATGAAAATATAGTTACCTTCTTTAATGTGTACTTTGAGAATTTTGCTGTGATTTTACATACAAGCATCAATTCGTGCATTCTTATTCTTTCTTTCTTCTGAATAGAAAATAATTATTGATTTAACTGCATGAAAGTCAAGCTAAAGACCGCGAATTCACAACTCTGCGACATCATTCTAATTAGCGGCAATAAAGAGATCAACTGTCTTGGCAAATGCTTGTGAAATTATAAAAAACTAATCCTGGACAATATACATATTGAATATCAAACTACGCAGTTAGGTGAGTTAATGCTAATAAGTTGCACTATTAAATAATATAATTGATAGCTTTGGCATGGAAGAAAACTGATGCAGGCCGTATTTCTAATATGAGAGTTAATATATTCAAGGGTTGAAATATACAATTTGCGGCTTCCTTGACAATATCAGGCATAACCATTTAAATAGATAACTCAAAATATCGCTGCTAACAACAGGATTAGCAGGGAATTTGGTCAACATATTAGACCGCGCAGCTTCCTTGATAATATTTGACATTAGCACTCAATCAGATAACCTAAATTATTACTGTTAACCACATGATTAGTCGAGAAATAGGTCGTCTAACTATAGACCGAACTCATATTTCCTAACCATGAATTGGGAAGCCGCAGGCCAATTAGATTAAATGATATAATTCGACTGACTCAGGACGTGAATTATAGTATAACTTAGGTAAGTCGACCGGATGTACTGACAGATTAATCGTAAACTAGTAGACAGATTAAGATAAGCCAAATAGAACAAACTGAAATATATAACCACACGGCCTACAGGCTGAAAATTTTCTTAAGCCCGGTGCGCCGCGGAGGCATGATAGCCAGATATCTGGAATAAGAGACATACAAATAAATAGAGCCTTGTAGTACCTGAAATATTGATTGTCAACAAATGAACATATAAACGAGTATTGTTTTAATCTAACATCTGGTCGTGACATTACAATCAGTCAATTTGTTGATAGACGAGTATTTCTAACCTATCATCAGATAGGTAACGTAGCAATCAATAAAAATTCTCATAATTGCTAAGAACAACCATTATAGAGGATCGATTTTTACTATTACAAAACATCCGCGAATATTGCGATCGGGGTTAACATTTAATATCTACGAATGATTCGAGCGGGATTGCCACTACACATCTGCGAATGATTCGAGCGGGATGTGGAGGGACAAAGGAAATAATATTACATTCAAATATCACCTTCAGCATAGGCATTTTATATATCCACACATGTTGTATTAAAAGCAAAGTTAAGAAATAGGATCTAAATGGCATATGACGGTTTGTTTGTAGTGGAGGTTACATCAAAAGGATATGAACTTCAAGCTTTATTGAACTCGATTTTCGACAACTACTGATAGGTCTGATGAGTAGAAAAATATACATATTTTTAGTTTATATTTTAGTTTGGTTTAATAAAAAATGTAATTATATTATGTACATACTTAAATAAATCATTTCTTTTTTATTTTCAGTTCTAACTTAACCTGATTTTTAGTCCTGCAGGTATTTCTACAACTTTGGAGCAAATTGTAAAATATTCCTAAGTCACGCCCCTATGTCACGCCCGTGACTAAGGGCGTATATCTTTAAAACCAGTAATTCTAGCAGTTCGGCAGATTTCATCCATCATGCTAGTCAAGCCTGGGCTATACGCCCGTGTGCCAACTGGCATGCCCGGACAACACCCATGACCAAGCAAACCGCTCGCTATCACGCCATGCCAAATTCCTGAAGCCAGCGAACTCAAGTCACACTCAAGGTACAAGCCTGTGGTCTAGTTGTCACGCTCATGACCTCAGCCTTGACAAAGTAAGAAGCGTATTGTCACACCTCGAAGAAAACTATTTGCCATGCCTTGTAGACACGCCCAGATACGATTCCCATGACCATTATGTCATGCCTATGTACTTTTCCAACCCAATCCATAAGCCTCCAAAATTCTATCCACAGATGCCACATCAGCAACAAGCCCAGACGACAGACCCTAGGGGGCCTCTAAGGGGGCGTGCACTTCAAAAATTTCGGCTATAAATAGATGGCCAACTCTAAGTTTTAAGGAGAAACTGTAGAGTTCCACATAGTTGTATATAGTAGTTAGGAGTAGTTTTTGAGTGATATTTTCCCAACTTTATTTTGGGTTTCCTTGTGTGTAACACTTTTTTAAGTAATAAAATTCCAGCTTTCAGTTATTTTTCAACTCTTAATATTTTTTAACTTAGATTTCATTTTTATTAAGATAGGGTCTGTGCGTATTTCTTTTCTTTTTTTTTCGTAATTCTTTTACTACAACCCCCATCCCAGATGAGAGGCTAAGAACTCTTTAGCGCTTGATTAAGATGGTTGGGACATATATTATTTCTACACTTTTATGTGTCTTTTAAATTTCTACTACCGCCCCTATTGGGCCCATTGATCACAATGTCCCAGATTTGAAGAAGGTCTACAGTACAATGATATAAACATGTTTATATATGATGCATGTTATAAGTTCTATGTATGCAAGGGGCTTTTTGTTACTTTGATTAGAAACATTATCCAAGTGACAACGATAGGAGGACAAAAGAAAGGATGTTGTTGGAACCCTTATTTGGATTTGGGCTAGGTCCTCTCTTAGGTTATTGACCCACATGTATAGTCAGGGTCAAGGTTTAGGTCTAAGTTAGTCTCCATAGGTTAGACCTCTCAAGACCAGCATTGGATTTCACTTAAGAACTCAGACTTAGAAGAAATATGTGAAATACATATCAGTTCGACTATTGTCAAACTCAGCTCGACGATCGTCGATCTCTGATCAACGATATCATAGTTTAGTCTCTGAACTGAGCTTGATGATCTACGAGCTCAGGTGACGATTCCATATCTGTTCACAGTATTCTCAGATCGAAGATAGTTGATCTCAGCTCAACGATCTTCCATCTCTGATCGACGATAATTTTCTGTGTCTGACTACTTTTATTCATCTGCTGTCTTGCAGATTTAATTACTATTATATTGATTCTATTTTTGTTAAATAATCTCTAGTAGTTAATGCTGATATTCTCAAGGCATATAGTCGTTTCATTGCAGCATTAACTATGGTATTCATAGATTTATTATTTTGACTTATTTGCCAAGATAGTTGGGGAGACAATTAAATACCAGAATTTGTAGCTGTTTCTCTCCTCGATTTCTGTAGTAATTTAAGGAATGTCTTTGAAATTCAAAAGAGACAATTTTTATTCAATTCTTCAAGGACATAAGGGACAGACATTCAGACTAATCAATAGATAGAAAAACACATAGAGAGAACATTCCTACAATAGCCCAAAAAATTCTCTTGCAGATTTCTCTCAGCTCTCAGAATTTTAATTGCTCTCAGGAAACAAAAGAAGAACAACAAACCTCTATCTTGAGTCTTCTTCAGTTTTCATCTTCAGGAATCTATAGAGACAGATAATCAACATCAATCAATAGATTCTGAAGAGCAAGAACTTCAGTCCTCTGAAGACCTACACCCTGGACAAAGCTTCCATCTTCTTGGACCTACTCAATATTTCAGGGGGAGCTTTGGAATCATCAAAATCCACTAAGTCTTCTCATTTGCTTTGAGAAAGAGAAGACTCCCATAAACTTTTATTTTATCTCTCCTTTACAAGGTTATTGCTCCCTTAAAAAGTGAACTCATTGGTGATAGGGCACCTGATCAAAAACATATTGGTTTTTAGGCACCTGATCAAAAGCCTGAAGGGTCTCTAGATCTACCTGAAGCAGATCTTGTGGTGATAGGGCACCTGAGAAAAAATCTTATTGGTGATAGGGCACCTGATCAAAAACCTAAGTAAATTCCTATAAGGGTGGTAGAAGAGTGGATGTACCCAGATTTGGGGAACCACTATAATTTTCTTGTGTTGTCTGGTTGCTCATCTTTCTTTAGTTTCTACTATGCTGTGTTTGCTTGTAATCTATTTTCCTCTCTTACTTATATGTAACACTTATCTTAATTCCGCTATAAAAATTTATTAAAAGTTTTTAACACTCTATTCACCCCCCTCTAAAGTTAATCAGATATATCCCCTCACTTGCAATTTGTATCAGAGGGTCGTTTCTCTCAGTTGTATAGGCTAACACCTGAACCTAAAGATCCTTGATAGATCTCTGCCTCTCTTTCTTTTTCCATGGCACAAAATAAAGATTATGCAAGCACTAGACCTCCAGTCTGCAACTTGAATAAGTTTGCTATCTGGAAGGCAAGAATCAAACTATATAAGAATTCTATTGATGAGGACATTTTCAACTCCATTTTGACAGGACCACCAGCTCTAGTGGCAACTACTTAAATAGCATCAACAAGCTTGAATGTTGTTCCTCCTCCAGATTATACATATGCACAGAAAAAGGTAAATATTGCTGATGAAAGGGCCATGAACATTCTGGCCCAAACCATGTCAGATGAAATCTTTTAGAAGGTTACTGAATGCACTTCAGCCAAGGCCATCTGGGATCCCATAAACTAGATGGTTGTTAGATCTGTAGATGTAAGAAAAGATTGGAGAGCTCATCTTATCTCTTAGTAATAAAACTTCAACAAAGCTGAAACTGAGCCAGTAGCTGAAATATATAATAGACTCAGCATAATTGTAAATGAGTTGAAAACCTTGGACAAGGACATCTCACTAACTTAGATTAATGACAAGATTCTCATGTGCTTCCCCAGCTCATGAGATTCCAGAATCTGGCCAATAAAAGAAGGCAGGAGTCTAAATGAGATTTCCACTGAATCTCTATTGGGAAAGCTCAAGTCCTATGAGCAACTCCTAAAGACAAGAGAGTCATATGAATAGAAGACTCCTACACCAGCTAGGAAAGAACACAACATAGCTTTCAAAGCCTCTGAAGAATCAGAAGCAACACCCTCAAATGAAGAATTGATGAATCTATTTGCAAAAATATTCTTCAAAATTGGAAGAAAAGACTTCTGGAGGAAGTCATCTAGGAATGAAGACAAGCCAAGGTATGATAAAACTCCAACTAAAGAAATCATATGCTTTGGTTGCAGGAAGCCTGAACCTATTCTACCAGAGTGTCCAGAGAAACACACAAAGAAAGGAGAAAAGAAAAGGAATCAAGGAAACACTTCAGCAAGCCATCCTCCAGCAAGCACAAGAGGAAAGAAAAGGGCTTTGTAGCTGACACCTAGAGTGAGACAGAAGAAGAATCTTCTTCCTCTAGCTCTAGTGAGGATGAAGAAGAAGCCAAGGCTAGAGAACTATATCTAATGACCATCAATGCTTCAAGCCCTGAATCAGAAGCAGAAGATTCAGGAGAAGACTCAAACTGTGATCAGGTAATATCATCCTTTGATTTTAATTCTGAAGATTTTAAAATAGAATTTAAATCACTGTGCAATGATCTTATAAAATATGAGAAGGAAATCAAACATCTCAGAGATAGACAACCTGAATATGAAAAATTAATCTCTCAAAATTTAAAAATGAAAGATGAATTAATTGAATATAGCAATCAAATCATTTTTATGAAAACTGAACTAAGCAAAGCTAAACAACTTGAAGAAACATTGAATGGAAGAAACCTACAAATGGTTGAAATCACTACTACCCTAAATGCTAGGTTAAACAATAGTAAACTAGGTTTAGGTTCATCATCTAGTGAACCACCAATAATCAAGAAAAATACATTACCTCAGACTGTAAATTTTATTTCAGATAAAGGTAAAAAGAATACAGAGTAGGTAGAGAAAGTTAATAAGGTATTAGAACAAATGGAATAAGAAAAGAAAAAGAAACAAGCTCAGAAAAATAATTCTAAATAGAAATTGTCGAACCAAGATCGACGATCGCAGTACTATTCTTCAAAAGCCGATCGACGATCTTTGAACTCAGAGTTTGGGTTTAATTACTCAGCAAACGGAGATCGATGAAATTATCAAACATCATCGAGCATAGATCGACGATCGTGGAACACAGATAATAGCCATTATTATTCAATGAACCGAGATCTACGAGATCAGTACTGGTCGTCGAACCCAGATCGATGTTCTCAATATAAATCGTCGAACCCAGATCAATTTTACCAAAACCAAAACTGTATCAAAAATCTTAGTAATAATAACCAGAAACCAAAACATGTTAATCCATTTTCACATTGTGTAATCCCACCAAGAAAATTTTATCCCTTACGTTATAAATGCAAACCTGAATGCTCTTTCTTTTCCAGTTTTAGTTATGAAAAGAGACAAAGACCCAAGGTTACCTGGGTCCAGAACAAATAATCTGTTTTCTTGCAGGTGAAGAACAATCCTACCACACATGATAAGTGGTATCTGGATAGTGGGTGCTTAAAGCATATGACAAGAAGCAAGGAAAAGCTAATCAATTTTAAGTCCAAGCTAGGTCCAAAGGTAATCTTTGGTGATTCTAGCTTAAGTCAGACAGAAGGATATGGTGATTTCTGCATTGGAGGTGTTACATTCAGCAAAGTAGCTTATATGAGTGGTTTAAGACATAACCTCATATCAATAAGCCAACTATGTGATGCAGGCTATAAGGTTTGCTTTTCTGAATCCCAATGTATTATTTCTTTAAACAGCCAAACTGTTCTAACAGGATTTAGACAAGGTAACATTTTTTTAGTAAATTTTAATTCTGCTAGCTAAGAAATTTGTTTATTCAATCAAATCAGTAATAATAATACTATTTGGCATAAAAGACTAGGTCATGTAAACCTTAGAAATATTCCTAAGTTATCAAAAGAAAACCTTGTTAGAGGATTTCTTTCTTACCCCTACAAAAAGGAAAGCCATTACAGGGCTTGTAAAGTAGGCAAGCAAATAAAAAATAGCTTTAAATCAGTTAATAAGAGTGATTCACCTAGGATTCTGTTTTTGCTTCATATGGAGTTTTTTGACCCATTATTGTACAGAGCTTAGGAGGGAAGTTCTATTCTTTTGTTATTGTAGATGACTTCTCAAGGTTCACTTTGGTTTTCTTCTTGAGACACAAGTTTGATAACTTCAAGGTTCTTACAGACTTTCTTAAAGACATAAGGATTGAGTATTCTACACCAGTTGTTTTGATCAGAAGTGATCATGATACTGAGTTTGAATCTCTTCCCATGCAAAGATTCTGTGATATGGAAGGTATCAAGCATTATTTCTCTGCTCCTAGAACTTCTTAACAAATTGGGGTAGTTGAAAGGAAGAACAAAACACTCATTGAAGCTGTATATATATATTACTTGTTGATGCTTTCATGCCACTATCCTATTGGGCAAAGGCTGTGAGCACAGCAAACTATATCCTGAACAGAAGTTTGATACACAAACTTAAGGGCAAGACTCCCTATGAATTACTCAAAGGGAAGAAACCTAAAATAGATTATTTTAGAGTATTTGGTTGCATTTGTTATATTCAAAACAATAACAAGAAACATCTTAAAAAGTTTGAAGCCAAAGCTTCAATGGGAATTTTTCTAGGATATTTCAAAGTAAGCAAGGCATATAGGGTATTTAATAAATCAACCTTGAAAATGGAAGAGTAAGTTCATATTTCTTCTAATGAAGCAAATATGTTTTACAAGGAGAAGGAATCTTCTACCAGTAACTCTTTGCAGGTACCCCAACTTTGTGAAAAATTGGATGATCTCAACCTTACTAAAAAGGTTACATCTCATTCCTCCTCACAAGTTGATGAAGAAAGTGAAGAAGAAAATGTGGAAGTGACTGAAGCTCCTCCAACAGCTAATACAATTCCACAAGAGGAATTATTTCCCCAAGCTGTTGCTGAACCAACTCCACCAACTTAACTTGTCACACTTAGAGATTACCGTACATCTCAAGTGATTGGAGACATATCAGCTGGTGTGCAGACAAGGCATCAACCCAACCAAGACTTTATGCATGCCTGCTTCTTATCTCAAATTGAGCCCCAATCCATTAAAGATGCTGAGCAAGATCCACACTGGATTATTGTAATGCAAGAGGAGCTAAATCAATTTGAGAGATGCAGAGTTTGGGACATAGTTCCAAGACCCAAAGACTACCTAGTCATTGGAACTAAGTGGGTATTCAGAAATAAACTTGATGCCCAAGGATCTATCATAAAGAACAAAGTAAGGCTAGTAGCTCAAGGCTATTGGCAAGAGGAAGGAATTGACTATGATCAGAACTTTACTCCTATTGCAAGGCTAAATGCAATCAGGATATTTATTGCTTATGCTTCCTATAAAAAGATCAATGTATATCAAATGGATGTCAAAAGTGTCTTTCTCATTGGAGAGCTAAAGGAAGAGGATTATGTTGAACAACCTCCAGGTTTTATCTCTTCAACTCATCCCTCTTATGTTTTTAGATTGCATAAAGCTCTCTATGGTCTAAAGCAAGCTCCAAGAACTTGGTATGAAACATTAGCTAGCTTTCTCTTAGAGCATAAATTTTCTAGAGGCATAGTAGATAGAACTTTATTTATTAGACATCATCATGATAGAATCTTGTTAGTACAAATTTATGTAGATGATATTATTTTGGCTCTATTGATTGCAAACTATGCCAAAGGTTCTCTGACCTGATGCATTCTAAGTTCGAAATGAGTAGCATGGGTGAACTCTCTTACTTCCTTGGTCTCCAAGTGAAGTAATCACCTGATGGAATCTTTATATCTCAGTCCAAGTATGCTAAGGAATTAGTGAAAAGATTTGGGATGGCTGATGCCTCAGAAATGAAAACACCCATGGCTTCTAATGTGTGATAAATTCTGATGAAAAAGGGAAACCTGTTGATCAGAAAACTTATAGGGCCATTTTTGGATCCCTATTATACCTCACAACAAGTAGACCAGACATCATGTTCTCTACATATCTTTATGTTAGGTTCCAAGTGAACCCTAAAGAATCTCATCTAATTTTGCTAAAAAGAATTTTAAGATATATAAAGGGTTGCCCTAATCTAGGACTTTGGTATCCAACAGAGTCAGAGTTTGAGTTAACTAGATACTCAGATGCTGACTATGTTGGATGCAGAGTAGACAGGAAAAGAACATCAGGTACATGCCAGTTACTTTGTGATAGGCTTGTGTCTTAGTTTTGTAAGAATCAAACATAAGTGTCCACTTCCACTACAGAGGCTGAATACATTACAGCTGGCAGTTGCTGTTCACAAAAAATGTGGATTCAAAACAAATTGCCTGATTATGGATACAATCAAAATAATTCAATTATATTTTGTGATAGTACTAGTGCAATTTCTATTGCTCGGAATCCAGTTCATCATTCTAGAACCAAGCATATAAAAATAAGGCATCACTTCATTAGAGATAGTGTAGACAAAAAGAAAATTAATCTTAACTTTATCTCCACTGATTTTCAAAGAGCAGATATCTTCACCAAGCCTTTGGATTAAAATAAACATATATTCTTCCTAAATCAGCTTGAAATAATAAATGGAATTGATTAATTTAATTTATGTCTGAGTTTAATGATCTGTTCACAAATCATCGAACGGAGATCGACGATCTGCGAACTCCTCTTGAGCTCTATCATCGACCTGAGATAGATGACAGCTCTGTGTGAAGTTAAAAATCGTCGACCGGAGATAGATGACTTTACTTAAGAAAATAAATCGTCGACCTGAGATCGACGATCGGTTTTCCCCTCTTCATTCAGAGGCTGACGATAGTATTTGTTTATAAATCTATCGTCGACCTAAGATCAAGTTTTTCTTTATTTTATCGTGGAACAGAGCTCGTATCTTCGCATTCAAAAAACCTTTATTGAGGTTTCTCTTCGAGCTCTATCTCGCACTTTCTAGTTTCTCTTGCACTTGATCTTCTTTATCTTGAGTCTACAGAAACCAATGGTGATTCCAGCGGCTATCCTTTAAGCAATGAAGTTCGATGCAGGTTTTGATATTGACTTCGAATAATTCAGGCATTGCGATCAGATTTTCCAAGATATTCTTCATCTTTGTGAAGATAAGGGTCTAAGGAAGATCATGACTCAAAGGATCAAGTTACAAGTAATAGAAATCAAAGAATGTGTCTATACATCGACAATGCCTGATGACTTGTCCATGGTTGGGACCATCTCAGGACAACAGGTTCTTCTTACCCCAGCAATTATTTCTGAGCTATTTGAGTTAGTAAATGGAGAGAACAGGATAGTTCTGAATATAACAGTATGCTGATGAGGATGGATCATCCTGAGGGAATACCATCTAAGCTGCTTAAGAAGAACGTGTCTATAGAATACAAGTTCTTAGCAGACGTTGTGGGGAAGGTTTTACTAGGCAAGCACTCTGCCCACGATAATATTAACAGGCAATAGTTTTCAATAATGTCTGCTTTGGTCAATAAGAAATCAGTCAACTAGGCTGATTAAATTTTTTATTTGATCAAGAGGAAGAACTCCAAGAAGGAGGTTTGTCTTGGAAGGATTCTGGGAATCTTCCTTCAATCTGAGTATTCAGAACTAATGATCTCTCAGACCATATTTATCAATGCCAATAAGAGGTTGGACACCTCTTTGTTTGGAAAGTGGAAAAGGTCTATCCCTAGTCCTTTCAGTGCCTCCTCCACCTCTAGGACTTCTGAGGATACAAGAGCTGATACAACTGCTCCTCCACCCCCAGAAGACTTTCCTTCCTTAACTACTCCATCCTCCCTAGTTCCTCCCTCTGTTTCAACCTCAGTCCCCTCACCTTATGCTTCACCAATCCAGATCCAATCATCCCCAGACCATCATCTAACACCTCCATAATCACCTGTTCCTCCTCATCTGAGTCCCCCTTCCTCCTCTAATATTATATCAACATCAATTATTGATTTGACCTCTCACCATACCTCTACTCAACATCATGAATCTCCTCAGCACATTTTATCTACAATCATCCCTCCATCCATTTCCACTCAGATTCCATCTGAGCCCATCCAACAGAATATTCCATCATCTTCAACTCCCTCTGGTGTTCCACCTTTCCTATCTTTTCCTGAGCTCCTCCATACAGAACTCCCTTCTGCCTTCTCAGTATGTTCCAATTGTGGACATCAAACCCCTTACTCCTCTTCTGAGCCTGAACCCCTCTATCTAAATTTCTCAAACATTGCTCAAGACCTTCTGAAATTTATTTCACCCTCCTAAGATAAATTAATAGCAAATGATATATCTCCTCTCTCTGCCTCCATCAACACTCTCTCCTCTAAAATTTGGTCCCTCTCCTCTGGCCCTTCTTTTAGGGGGTCTGGCTATAGATTCCTCTACAACTAGGCAGGGGGAGATATTCAATGAAGAAGCTCCAGTGTTTTCCTAGTAGTAGCAATTGTAATAACAATTTCAGTTTCAGCTTTGACTCTTCCAGGTACAACAACAGAGATAGAGGTTGTTGATACTGAGATATCAGATGCAGATCTCTCAGAGTTTTTGGATACTGATTTTGAGACAGTTGATCTAGTTTCTTCTTTTGATATTCTTTCTGAAGACAACAGTGTTTCTCCAGCAATTGAGCTAAAGTCAATTCTAAATTTTTTTGATCTATTATATATAAATGTTCTTTTATTTGTTTCTCCAAAGTACAGCTCAGATATCATTTGCTGTACAACTTCAGTTAGTACAGAAGCTATTCAAGCTATTCAGGGAAGTCTTGTTTCTAACATAGTTGTGGAACATGTTGGCTCAACTTATGTTAAGGATTACAGTCCTATGCCAAGTCAAGATGACTTGATTGCTATGGATTTTTCTCAAGAGAATGCTCAAGATAAAGATCAATTCAATCTTGTCAAATTGCTTGATGATATTTATGATCATCCTCCTTCTTCTGATGATGATGATGAGGATGAAGATGAGTCTTATGATTCCAGTTTTAAGAAGAAAGTTTCAAGGAAAAGAAAAGCTACTCCGAAGGCTACTCCCACACCCAATCCAAAGAATGACACACCCTATTATATTTTAAATAATATCCAGCCTTATCCTGACATGCCTCTTTGGATGCTTCAATCCAAGAATGAGCAAAAGGCAAGGAAAAAGAGTAAAAGGTACTCTCCTCCACCTCAAGGTTTAGGTGAGGTCCTCCTCCTCCTCCTCCAGCAGTAGGAGCCTCTGGTATGGTGGATCAGAGATCTAATCCCATTACTAAGACATACCAGAGGCAGAGCAATCCATCCAATCCTCCTCCAGCAGCTGGATCCTCAGGAAAACTTTCATAAACTCAGAGGCCAGCCTCCTCTCAGTATCTTAGGCATGTTTCTTCTTACAAACCTAAAGGCAAATTTAGTGAGGATCCTCTTCCAAAGTAACTTTACTCCAGTCAAAAGCAACATAATCCTGTTTCAACTAATTTCCAAGCTCAGTCCACTCAGTTCAGGACTCTCTCTCAGAAGACATCTCAAGATGCTAATCCAGATAGACCTCCCTCTCCTCCTACTGATCCAGAGTTGGATACAAATTTCAGAATTGCTAGGCTAAATAAAATAATTGGATTATCTCAGATGAAGAAAGCCAGAGCAGAAGGACAAGATTACTCTCAGTTTACTATTATGTCATCTTATAGAGAAAAGGAACCTGAAAGACAGTAAGTCAGCAAGAAAGTGTTCAATCTAGCAAAATATATGACACTTCATCCTGAAGTAGTTATACCTAGTGTTGCCTCTCAGAAAACACTTGGAGAGAAAGACTTGAAGATGTCAAAGAGGGAAGCAGAAGACCCTTCAAGGAAGATTGCTTTTTATAAATCTTCTTCTGCTCCTCCTCCTTCTAATCCGTAAGTCATTTTCTGCACTTTATTGCCTTTACTGTTTTATTGTTTTACCTAAACCATATGTGTTTTACATTGCTATATTATATCTACTTATAATTTAATTTCTATTAGATATCTATGACCTTGTATTTTTAGTTTTATTCTTTGTTGAGTGACCTCACCCAAATAGGTGTAGATTGTTGGAACCCTTATCTAGATTTGGGTTAGGTCCTCTCTTAGGTTGTTGACCCACATGTATAGACAGGGTCAAGGTCTAGGTCTAAGTTAGTCTCTATAGGTAAGGCTTCTCAAGACCAGCATTGGATTTCACTCAAGAACTCAGACTTAGAAGAAATCTGTTAAATACATATCAGTTCGACTTTCGTCGAACTCAGCTCAACGATCGTCGATCTCCAATCGACGATCAAAGAGTTTAGTCTCTGAACTGAGCTCGACGATCTACGAGTTCAGGTTGACGATTCCATATCTGTTCACAATATTCTCAGATCGAAGATAGCTGAACTCAGCTCGACGAATTTCTAGTTTAGATCGACGATTATTTTCTGTGTCCGACTATTTTTATTCAGCAGCTATCTTGCATATTGAATTCCTATTATATTGATTCTATTTTTGTCAAATAATCTATGGTAGTTAATGCTGATATTCTCAAGGCATATAGCCGTTTCTTTGCAGCATTAATTATGGTATTCACAGAGTTATTATTTTGACTTATTTGCCAAGACAGTTGGGGAGACAATTAAATTACAAAATTTGTAGCCGTCTCTCTCCTCGATTTCTGTAGTAATTTAAGGAATGTTTTTGAAATTTAAAAGAGGCAGTTTTTATTCTATTCTTCAAGGACATAAGGGACAGACATTTAGACTAATCAACAAATAGAGAAAAACACAGAGAGAACATTCCTGAAACATCCCAAAAATTTCTCTTACAGATTTCTCCCAGTTCCCAGAATTTTCATTGCTCTCAGGAAACAGAAGAAGAACAACAAACTTCTATCTTGAGTCTTCTTCAGTTTTCATCTTCAGGAATCTATAGAGACAGATAATCAACATCAATCTACAGATTCTGAAGAGCATGAACTTCAGTCCTCTGAAGACCTACACCCTTGACAAAGCTTCCATCTTCCTGAACCTACTCAATATTTCAGGGGGGAGCTTTGGCATCATCAAAATCAACTTATTCTTCTCATGTGCTTTGATAAAGATAAGTCTCCCATCAACTTTTATTTTATCTTTCCTATACAGGGTTATTACTCCCTTCAAAAGTGAACTCATTGGAGATAGGGCACCTTATAAAAAACCTATTAGTTTTTAGGCACTTGATCAAAAGTCTGAAGGGTCTCTGGATCTACATGAAGCAAATCTTGTGTTGATAGGGAACCTGAGCAAAAACATGATTGGTTATAGGGCACCTGATCAAAAACCTTAGTGGATTCCTACCAAGGTGGTAGAAGAGTGGATGTACCAAGATTTGGGGAACCACTATAATTTTCTTGTGTCGTCTGGTTGCTCATCTTTCTTTATTTTTTACTGTGTTGTGTTTGCTTGTGATCTATTCTCCTCTCTTACTTATAAGTAACACTTATCTTAATTCTGCTATAAAAAATTATTAAAAGTCTTAACACTCTATTCACCCCCCCCCCCTCTAGAGTTAATCAGATTTATCCCCTCACTTTTAGATGCTGACAAAGCTGAAATTTGTCTAAGTCTAAATACATTGATTGAAGGCAATTCACTCAATGCAAGATGGCTAAAAATTTTGAGTAAAAACTAGATAGTTAAAGACTCATCATTGCCATGGAAAGTCTGGTTAAGTCTAGAAGTGTTGAGTGAAGGCAGTTCACTCAATGCCCAGAGCCAAAAGCATTGTGTAAAACTCAAGCAATCAAAGTAGTAGAAAATCTGCCAAGAAATCTAGCTAAGTCCAGAAGTGTTGAGTGAAGGAAATTCGCTCAATGCTATGTAGATAAAGCATCGATAGGACATAGCTAAGTTAGAGCGGCAGTATTGGCTGATACTTAATTCCGTCTAAAGACATAAGCATTGAGTGATGTCAAGTCACTCAATGCCCATTCAATAGAAAAACTATCTAAGGACAAAAGCATTGAGTGAAGGCCATTCACTCAATGCCCCTTAAACAAAATAGGCAAAGGCAAAAAGCATTGAGTGAAGACAACTCACTCAATGCCTCTATACGGAGAAAATCAGCTAATTCCAAATGCATTAAGTGATGAAGGCTCACTCAACGCCTACTTAGATAGACTGCAAGAGTCAATATTTGTTGAGAGATCACTGATCACTCAATGCCTGAAGATGCAGAAACCTATCTAAGTGTTTTGGCACTGAGTGACAAGGCTTTACTCGATGCCTATGTAGAATTGTGAATTTGGCTAAGTACACAGGTGCTATGTCATGATGGCGTTATCACCAAATCAAAATGTTGTGGGAACTGAACAGTAGATGACAAATGGCATCGCTTTCCTATTATACTACATTTAATGCAAAAGACTTGTTGCAGCTAACAACACCTAGTGGTCCCACTACACATGAGCCATTGGACAGAGGAATAGAAAAGGAAGAGATAGGGGAAGAAGAAATTAACTTTTTGGGGATTTATTGAACTTCATCTTCTTCCTCTCGACCTATTTGTAGAAGTTGAAGAACTTCCTCCTTCTATTAAAACAAGTTCTTCAATAAAGTTTGTTGTTAACCAACTCAACTTCAACAACAAGTTCAGAGAGCCTACTCTTTGAGGTAGAAGAAGAAACATAGCAAGCACTTATTGTAGTGAAATCACAGTTTTAGCAAGCCTAATCTTGAAGATACAATCTTGGAGCTGTAAAGGAGGCAGGACTGAGTTCCCTCACTTCAAAAATAGGAAGACTCAGAGATCATTTCTTTGGATACATTCATTATAACAAACAATATTCCAACTGTAGGATCTTTTAGAAGATCTGAGTTGTAGGGCCTTTAGGCTCGAGTTGTAGGATTCCAATTATGAATCTGAGTGGTTGGATCCCTATATGGATCTAAGGTAGGCTAAGTGTCTGAGTTGTAGGAGGTTTATCCTATGAGGTAGGATCTACTGATGGATCTGAGTGTAGGGCTTCCTCCAAGCCTAATTGTATGATAATGCCTAAAGTCTGAGGTAGGTATTCTGGTGCAGATTACTGAGTTGTAGGAGATTGCATCTCTGAGTGTAGGTCCTTGGGCTTGAGTGTAGGACTTGGAGGAGTGTGAGAAATCCTGAGGGATTTGTGTTGTAAGCTCTTGGAGCCGAGTTTGGAGAAGTTGGCCTTGTCTAACATGCTGTTAGAAAGGTGGGAGGGATAGTGGATGTACCCATACTCTATGGAACCACTATAAACCATTTGTTTGTTGATTGTGTTTTCTCGAAAGCAAACCTAAACTAATCACAACACACCAAAGTCAAAAGGAAATCACAAAAAGATTGAAAAACCTATTCACCCACCGCTAGGTGTTTAGCTACTCATAAATCTAAATACTTTCAAGTGGTATCAGAGGTAGGTTACTCAAAAAGAACTTAATTGTCTGAGCTGATCTTCGGGAGTAGCTACTGATATTCTATATGGGTTTGGGAGATAACCATAAGGAGTTGTGTTCTATGAAGCTTCCAATCTGTAGGAAAGTAAATTTTTGCATTTAGAAAGAATGGGTCAGGCTGTTCATGGAAGCATCTATTCCCAGGATTTTCATTACTGTTTAGGAGGGATGTTTCATCTCCATGAAGGTCTCGGTTCCAGATGCCACTGTGCAGACTCCTAATAAATATTCTAAAATGACCAAGGATGAGGTCATACTAGCAACTATGGACAAGAGGGGAAAGAACATCACAGTAAGTGCTATCCATGATTCCACTTTCCATAATCATATCCACTACAAGACCTCCAAGGAAATATGGGATACTTTCATTGTCTATATGGAGGGAACTGAATATGTTAGGGATGATAGAAAATCCCTTCTTATCAAGAATATGAAGCCTTTAGGCAAGGAAAAAAGAACAACATAGCTAAATGCTATAAAAAATTCTTCAGAACAGTGAATGAGCTTAGGCCCTATGGGAGGGTCTTCAACAATTATGAACTGAATGACAAGTTCCTCAAATCTCTGAATAAAGACTAGGACACCAAGATTTGTGCCATCAGAGAGGAGGCTAAGCTAGCTGAAACTCATCCACACACATTGTTTGGAAGTTACTCTCCTATGAGATGCAGCTATCTGCTAGAAAGGAGGAGGAGATGTCCAAAAGAGCTCAAGCAAAGGAAAAGACTATGTCCTTTAAGGATGAGGGCTCCCAGAAGATAAAGGAGAGGATTGCCTCTCACCTAGGAGGCCTGCTATTTTAGACAGCTCCTAATCAAGCTCATCTTGCAACAACATATCAAAAGGGGAGTTTGCTGCCTTCTCTAGGCAATTCTAGAAGATGATGAAGAGGAAGTAGTGGAGGAATATACCTTCCTCCTCCTCTCATCACAAGAAGTTCCACAACAAGTTTGAGAAGAAGTTCTCCAAACGAGACAGGTATGACACTAAAACAAGTAAATAATTTTCCTCTAATGTTGTTTGTTACTGCTATAGCAAGACTAGGCATGTCATTGCTGATTGCCCAGTCAAGAGGAAAGTGCAGAAGAAATCTGTGGAGAAGAAGCACTGCCATCAGAAAGTCAAGAAGGAAATGTCTTTCATTGACAAAAAGGAGAAAATCTCAACTTGTTCTGATTTTAAAGAAGAGGAAGCCAATATTTGGTTATTTGCTGCAATTGCTGCTGAAGAGGATGTGGACTATCCTGCTACCAGGATAGGAATCAGGGCCCCTCTTTCACTCTAAGACAGTGATACTGAGGTGGATGAAGATGTCAGTGGCTGCTATATGCTAATGGCCATGTCAGATAAGGAATCCAGTCATAATCAGCCTGACCCTGATAAGGTACATTCTCTGTTTAGCTCCGCCTCAAAATCTTATTATGAGACGAGTCCTAATTGTGATGCATCCTCATTCTGTGACAAAGATTGGTCAAAATATGATGAGGATGTCAATCAACTGATTGACAAGTATGGTGCCCTTCTAGATGCCTTGAAAAGAAGCAAGAGATTGGCCAAGAAGCAAGCTGAGAAAATTATCTCCCTATAGCTAGCTACTTCCTAGCAGTTCAAGTCAGCAACATTACTGGATCAGAAGATGACGGAAGTCAGCTAACTGAAGGCCATCTCAATCAACCAGAATTGGACCATCAACCAGAAGAACAAGATCATTATGGATCTTGAGGAAAAGCTCCTTAAGGAGAAAAATATAGTGGCTAAATTTAGCAAGCCAATGACTGTACAACCACTAATAGATTCCTTTACCTCTCAAAAGCATATGAGAGGTTTGGGGTTTAAGTGGAACACTAGAGCTGCCCCTTCCAAAGAGAAAGGCAAAGATTTTGTTGTGCCTCATACCACCTTCCATAAGGTAATTCTCCCATCAAACAGGTATGACCTGGATAACATATATGGTCACTGTAAGAATGGGAAATCTTCCTGTAAGTATACATATATATCTTACAATAGAGGGAGAAAGGGCATAGGATTGAGTGACTTCAAGGCTCCCCATGAAGAAATTCAGATGACCCATCATAGACCATTTATTTTTGGAACTTTATCCCCTATACTCAAAAATATGGCTGTGGCAAATAATCAAGCTCTTCCACCAAAATCACAAACCAAGTGCAAGTCTATCAGTAAGTCTGACTTGGATATCTCTAATGCCATTAACAACATATCTAATGGAAAGAAGACTGATGTTAGTAGTAATTAGTGCAACCTAAGTTCATCTACTATCATACTTACTTTTAGTCAGATTCTTGCTGAAAGAAATAAGAAGAGGGATGCAACTCTCCCCTCTAAACAGTCTGTTGTTAACAGCTTGCAACATATTAGGACTGTTCAAAAGAGAAGGTATAATATTCATGAGTGCTGGCGCTGCGGTAAAGTGGGGCACTTTTCCATAGATTGTTGGCATAACCCTAGTGTGCCAAGGGCTAAAGTGAGTCTTCCTAACAGGAGTACTATAGGGATACAAGTTAATTTTAAGACTAATATGAACCTAGGAACCAAACTCTTTTGGGGACCTAAGGTAAAAGGAATTGTGATTGCAGGTTAGTCCAAGTACCCATGCACCAATATGGTACTTGAATAGTGGATGTTCCAGACACATGACTAGAATAAGATGTCACCTGAAGGACTACACTCCTGTGAAGAATGGACCTAAAGTTATGTTTGTAGGTTCAGACAAAGGAGTTATCAAGGGATATTGTACGATTAACAATGGCATAGTCTCACTCTCAAAAGTGGCTTCTGTAGAAGTGTTGATACACAACCTAATAAGCATAAGCCAACTATATGATATTGGCTATGTCATTGTATTCCACAAGGATGAGTGTAAAATTAAAAGATCAAGTTACCTAGAGGTCAGCTTCACAGGCACTAGGAGTGAGAATATCTATTGTTTAAACTTTCTAGGTTTAAGTTCAGACACCCCTCTGTGTCTAGCTGCTAATGAGAAAGTCTTATATTATGTGCAATGCCATAAGAGACTAGCTCACTTAAACTACATGACAATTAGAAAGCTCTTTATTGAAGAGCTAATCAGAAATGGTCCCAATAATAAATGCACCAAAGAAGGAATTTGATTTGCATGCCAAAAGGGTAAGCATACCAAAATCACTTTTAAAAGCATTGGGGCCAAGGACTCTGTGAGGTACTTATACCTCCTGCATATAGACCTGTTTGGTCCTATGCCTGTTCATACTCTGTGTAGGAAAGTCTACAAACTTGTAATAGTTGATGACTTCTCTAGGTTTGCTTGGATCTTCTTCTTGAAGAAAATGTCTGCAACCCTTGACATCTTCAGGACATTTGCGAAGAAAATTCAGAATGAATTGGACAGTTCTGTAGTCAAAATCATAAGTGACCAAGGCACTGAATTTCAATCTGATGGCATGACCAAGTTCTGTGAAGAACAAGGGATTCACCAAGAATTTTCTTCTCCAAGAACACCCAGCAAAATGGGATAGCTGGGAGGAAAAATAGGACTCTCATAAAAGTTGGAAGGACACTACTAAGTGACACCTCTCTCCTAGAAAACTTCTGGGCTGAGGCAGTTAATACTGCATTTCATGTCCTAAATAGGGCTTCTATCAACAAATATCACAAGAATACTCCCTATGTGATCATGGAAGGCAGAAAACCAAACCATTCCTATTTCAGAATCTTTGGTAGAAAATGTTATGTGCTCAACAATGGGAAATCATATCTGACTAAGTTTGCTGCCAAATCCTATGAGGGGATACTTGTTGGGTATTGCAATCATAGCAAAGCATATAGGATCTACAACTTGAATAATCAAGTTTTAGAAGAGTATATTAATATAGTTTTTTATGAATCATCTATGATTGATTATGAGCTGCCCAGTTCCTCATTTAGATCTGCAGGTATAAAATAAGTGATAGATAATCTAACCATCAAGGAAGCTCCACTAGCTGCCAAAAATGAAGATGATAGAGTATGTGTTCCTGAAGAACGACAAAGCTCATAGGACAAGGATGGAGATCTGCATTATCAAGAAATTGAAGTCAATAATGCTGAAGGAAGATTACCTCCAACAGTTTGACATCTAAAGTATCATCTCAAACACTAAATCATTGGTGATGCTAGCCAAGGGGTTATAATAAGGAGCAGAAGCCTAAACATAGTCATGTACTCTAGCTTTCTGTCTCAGATTGAGCCCAAAATTTTTGAAGATGCCAATATAGACAAATTTTGGATTGTTGCAATGTAAGAGGAATTGAACCAGTTCAAGAGGTGTATGTTCTGAAAGGTTGTTCCCAGACCTCAAGGATATAACATCATTAGAACCAAGTGGATCTACAGAAATAATTTAGATGAGAATGTTGTTATAATTAAGAATAAAGCTTGACTGGTGGCTAAAGGATATACACAATTCGAAGGTATTGACTTAGATCAAACCTTCGCCCAAGTTGCTAGACTAGACGCCATAAGACTATTCCTTACTTATGATGCACATAATGGATTCAAGGTCTACCAAATGGATGTGAAGTCAGCCTTCCTAAATTGTGACATAAGGGAGGAGGTCTATGTTGAGAAGCCATCAGGTATTCTTAATCCTAACTCTCACGATTATGTTTATAGGCTTAGGAAAGCATTGTATGGGTTAAAGCAATCTCCTAGGGCATGGTATGAGACCCTGTATAGTTTTCTCGTCGAGAACAAATTCTAACGGAGAAAGATAGACAAGATTATATTTCTAAGGGAATCAAAGGGCAAGATCATCCTAGTCTAGATTAATGTAGATGACATATTCTTTGAGTCTACTGATTGTAACCTTTGCGAAAAGTTTGCCAACCTTATGCAAGGGAAATTTGAGATGAGCAGTACGGGTGAGCTAACCAACTTCTTGGGACTCCAAGTAAGACAGTATTAGGAAAGATTATCCATCTCTCAGTATAAGTTTACTAGAAAGCTAATTAGAAAATTTGGTATGGAGTGTGCCTCCATAATTAAAACTCTCTTGGGATCAAATATGTCAATAGACAAGAATGAGATAGCGAAACCTGTTGATAAAACCATGTATAGAGGCACAATTGGTATAACAACCCAAAAATCTGTTTGGTGCCTGGACAATTTCACACGGCCTGTGACACGGGCGTGTCAAGAGCCGTGTCCTACTCTGTGTTGGTAGGGCGGTCTCGAGTGTGGCACAAGGCAGTGTCGAGTGTGGCACACGGCCTGTTACACAGGCGTGTCTAGGGCCGTGTCCTGCTATGCTTTCGACGTGTTCCCGTAAGGTCGATGAAATGCACTCAATACTCCTTGGAGTTGGGCACATGGCCTGGGACATGGGCGTGTCAAGGGCAGTGTCTTTCCTTGTATTTTGGCCAGTTTGTGAAGACAGGTGAACACGGGCTTGACACGGGCATGTCCGAGGCCGTGTCTGGCACATGCCCTGTGACACGGGCGTATCATAGGGCCGTGTCTTGGTATGGAAGAGGCAGTTTCTTTTGCCGCTTAAAGCTCACGGCCTGTGACACGGGCGTATCACAAGCCATGTTAGGTCCAGGAAAGTGATTTTCAGGGCGATTCGTGGTCGCTTAATCCCTTCAAAGAGGATCCAACGGTCCAGGAATCGCCTTGTTGTTATAAGGCCGGGAGTTGAGGGATATACTCTCATTTATCAAAGGTCTTTCTCTTTCTAAAAGTTAGAGAGTGGGGAGAGCAAGGAAGGAGATGGAGGAGGAATCCAGACGCCTTTGGAGCTTCAAGGCCCCGAATCACGAGCCGAGCCCAGATCTGTGGAGGCAAGGCCGTTGCGGATCTTTTTAGCCGGCTTGTTTTCCATGGCTCCAAAGAGATCGTCAAGGGTAAAGATCTCCTTCTTGGACAAGTGAAGTCCTCCTTTATGCATGTGCATGGAATCCTCCACCAAGAGGTTAAAAGCGTAAGTGATTCCAGTGGGTTGATAGGTTTTATCTCCTGTTGATTCTGCATCTAGATTCAGAAATGTGTAGTACGGAATATGCATGCTGTGTGAAGCCAATCCGGACGGTTGGTCTTGATTGTTGATGTTTATGTTGCGAACCGGAGAAGACTCCGTGCATGAAATGAATAGTTTACTGAGTATGTGAGGGTGCCTGTGAATTGTGAGTGCTTCCAAAATACCCAGGAAGCTCTGTGTGAGCTCCTTGTGTCGTGTGCACTGCATGAGTTGTATGCTTTGAGTGAGCTGTGTGCTTAATAGGAAAAGGAAAGCCGACCCGCGTCAAGATGTGCGCAATTGACGAGTTGAGAAATGGGAAAGTGCTGACTTGTACCTGCGTTATGAGAGATCGATTGGTGGCAATGCAATGGGGGGGGGGTTGTGGGCCAAATCCCGGGTTGTTACACTATAATCGTACGTCAATCTAGAATGCTCAATTATTGCCGTGAGGTTAACACCTTTGATTAGGATGGGCGAGGGGGTCTCCAGCATGCATGTTTTAGTAGACTAATGCCCCATAGACAACAAGTTAAGAACCTCTAATCGATGGTGGTACCAAGGATAATTCGGTACACCGTAAGCGTACCCTGAGTGCTCGGAGCGTCTGGCACTTAGGCCGACATTTGTGATGATGTTGTGCGTGAGAGCTCTTATTATGATATATAAATATATATGTTGTGATTGTGATGCATGTAGGGAAGGAAACACTTCCCTGGGTAAGGGGTAGGGTCGTTATAATTTTTCAGCTAAATGCTGACCGTTGCTTTGTTTATCACCCTTGGGGTGGAATTCAATATGCAGGTGCTGACGGGCTGAATTGGATTGAGCGGGTTGAAGCCCTTGCTGCTTTTAGGCCCTTAAAGGCTGTGTTAAGAATTATATTTTCATGTGTGGCCGGCCTGCGTGCTGATGTATGAAACCACACCTGTTAAAAGAAACATGTAAGGCCTTAAGGCCTTGAGCATTTGTGTATTTGTATACATTCTTGGTGATATATATAAATGTGTTATTGATATATTTAGTGGACATTCAATATGATGAGTTCTTGCAAGTTAAAATCCTCTGCTAGAATGCTTTGAGTTAAGATGTGAGTAGAAAGTAATTTTGATATTCATACGTGATTCCATTGTTTGTCTGTGAAATATGGCATGGGGCCCCGACCGGACCCTCTGTTTTATTCAATATGACGGATGGAGGCGTTACAAATTGGTATCAGAGGATAGGTTTTATTAGGGATAACATGTTTGAACTCAAGAATGTCCACTATGAATGCAATACATGTGTTTGAGGAGCGTGAGCGTGCATAATAGGTATGTTTGCCATTATGGAATGGACGTTAATGGTCGGATCCCCAACAATCTATAAAGAGTACTGCACCAGCTGAGGTCCCCACACCTCCTCCCTCGGCGGAGACCATATGTTTAGTTACTGAGGTGGTGCTCGCAGCACTAAATGCACAGCCTATTGGGCAGGCAAGGCCTGTAGTGGTGCCTGTATGACTTGGTGCGAGGCAAGAGCGTGTTGAGACTCTGATTGACGAAAAAGCAGCTGATGAGAAACTGAAATGTTTATGAGTTTTAGTCCGCCAACGTTTATAGGGGCGGGTTCTCCAACGCAGGCCGAGGACTGCCTCACAACAGTGAAGAGGATCCTGACAGTAATCAGGACTGAGGAGGGGCAGAAAGTTAACTTAGCCACTTTCCTGATGGAAGGAGAGGCGAGACTTTGGTGGGATGAAGTAGAATTGCACCACTTGGCAGGAAGAGGACTCGGGGAGATATCGATAAAGGAATTCTCAAGGTTATTTTGGGCAAAGTATTTGCTTGTGTCACAGCGAATTACAATGGAAATGAGTTCTAATGTGGGGTCTACTTTTACTGAGGAGGAGCAGAAGAGGAATTGGTTCTATGAGGGACTTCGTGGTGAGCTGAGGTTGGTGCTCCTGAGTTCGGTGAACCAAGGCTTCCAAGCGTTAGCAGATACAGCCCGTACGCTGGAGAAGGATTTGAAATGGGTGCAGGACATGAAGAACTTGGCGGTGGAAAAGCCGGAGTTGAAAGTGTCGCAGTCGGAATAATCAGAGTTTAGGAAGAGATAAGAAGAGGTTCAGGCCTGCTGAACAAAGTCTTTCGATTATTGCTTCAAGAGCAACATATGGGCAAGGACGTGTTGAGACATGCACATGTTTTAATTATTGGAAGCAGGTACATTTAGCCCATGCTTGTTGGAGTGGCCCTCCAAAGGGTGAGAAAAAGATAGGTGCGTATTATGAGGAAAAGGGCAAGGAAGTGACAGAGTCATTTGCATCCCGGGCATAGCCTCGAGTGTATAATCTCGAATTACAGGAGCCACAAATCTCAAAACATGAAGTACAACACCCTTGCGTGTATAATCTGGAATTATAGGATTCCATAAAGCGGAGTATGAGGGATGCGGATGAGAAGAATTTAGGTGAAGAGTGAACTTTGCTATCTTCGTGATGTAATAAAGTTCATGTTGTATGTATGTCTGACAATATGTTTGTTAAAGACTTGTCTTTGTGCGATGCAATGGGGCAAGACAAGCTTCGGCCTCTGAGCTCTAAACCCGGGTCATTCTATAAAAAGTGAAACAAAGGAGTGGTTGTGTTCGTGTTTATAGTTGAGCTAAATTTATGGACGAATTTTCTTTAAGTGGGGGAGAACTGTAACTCCCCAAAACTCTATTTGGTGCCTGGACAATTTCAAACGGCGTGTGACATGGGTGTGTCAAGGGCCGTGTCCTACTCTATATTGGCCGGGAAGTCTCGAGTGTGGAGCAAGACGGTGTCGAGTGTGGCACACGACCTATGACACGGGCGTTTCCAGGGTCGTATCTGCTAGGCGTTCGACGTGTTCCCGTAAAGTCGACGAAATGCACTCGATTCTCCTCGGAGTTTGGCACAGGGCATAGGATATGGGCATGTCAAGGGTCATGTCCTTCTCTGTGTTTTGGTCGGTCTGCGAAGACAGATGAACACGGGATGGACACGGGCGTGTATAAAGCCGTGTATGACACATTTCCTGTGACACAGGCGTGTCACGGGGCCATGTCCTGGTCTGGAAGAGTCGGTTTCTTTTGCGGCTCAAAGCATACGGCCTATGACACGGGCGTGTCACAAGCCGTGTTCGGGCCAGGAAAGTGATTTTCAGGGCAATTCGTGGCCGTTCATTCCCTTCAAATAGGATCCAACGGTCCAGGAATCTCCCTGCTGTTATAAGGTCGGGAGTTGATGGATAAACTCTCATTTATCAAAGGCCGTTCTCTTTCTAAAGAGTTAGCGAGTGTGGAGAGAAAGGAAGGAGGTTGAGGAGGAATCTGGCCACTGGTGGAGCTTCAGAGCCCCGAATCACGAGCCGAGTCCAGATCTGTAGAGGCAAGGCCGTTGTGGTGCTTTTCAGCCGACTAGTTTTCCATGGCTCCAAAGAGATCGTCAAGGGTAACGATCTTCTTCTTGGACAAGTGAAGTCCTCCTTTATGCATGTACATGGAATCCTACAAAAAGAGGTTGAAAGCATAAGTGATTCTAGTGGGTTTAGATTTGATATCCCCGGTTGAGTCTGCATCTAGATTCAGAAATATGTCGTACAGAATAGGCATGTTGTATGAAGCTCATCCGGATGGTTGTTGAAAGACTTGATTTCAAGAGCCTAAACACATAGGGGGGGTGAATAGGTTCTAAAATTTTTAAACAAGTTTTATTGGCAAACAGCTAGATTAAATTCTGCACAGATAATTTAAAACATAGACCACAATTCACAGCACAGCATACAGCAGATTTATTGTGGTTCCCCAAGGTATGGGTACATCCACTTTCCCCCTTTGCCTATCCAGTAGATAACTGAATTCAGCCTAACTTCCTTCAACTGGCTCGGATCCGCAGATCTTACAACTCAGAACCAGAATGGTTCTTACAGCTCAGACTTAAACAAGTACTACCTCAGATTCTTCCCAAGAATCCTACCTCGGGCCTCAGCCATACCTCAACCTTTATCACTAGGCTTACAACTCAGACTTTTCACAAGTCCTACACCTCAGGCTCTCAGCCCTACCCCAACCTTTATAATTTCAGGCTTACAACTCAGATCTAAAAATAGATCCTACAGGAAATTGAATGATATAATGATACAGAAAATTCACCAGCTAGATTTCTCTATTGGTGTAGCCTTCATGATGGCGAGGATGCCCCGCCATTTGCTCGTGCCGACATGGACCTCTCTTTTGATCGCCGCCGCTACATGTTCATGGATATTGATGGTCGTTGCCGCAACCGTCGTCGCCTCCGCCACATGGATCTCTCTTTAGATCGCCGCCGCAACATGTTCGTGGACATTGATGGTCGTTACAGCAACCGTCATCTCCGCCGCCACAACCGCCGCCGGCATTTCGTCACTTCATTATGATTATAATGTTATTTCATTTTTGAAATAATATTATAATCCTACTACCTTAATTATCATTTTATTAATATTAGATTTATAATTTATAGGTTTTAATATTATGTTATTTTAATTTTTGTAAAACATTAGTGGCTAGGATTTGTTTTGTTTTGGATGAAGGGTGGAGGAGTGATGTATCATTTATATATACATATATATATATATGTATGTGGAGTGGGAGAATGAATGGAAGAAGAAAAAAAAGTACCCTAAGAAAACCTGCTCACAGTTTGCCCCTCTCTCGGCCTGGCCGAACCCGCGCCCGACACCTCCTGGAGTCATGGATCGGTTGCTATTGCCGCCCCTTTTAGGGTGTCCTGTTGCTGCTCCGGCGACCTCCTACCTCCTCCGGTGTGACTCCGAAGAAGGCGGTTCGGTTCCCCCTCATCCGCTGTGATTCCGGTGACCCGTTGAAGTGCGACTCTTCCACAACTATCTAGTTCTTCTCTCCTCACCTCCTCTCTAATTTCTGGTTCTTGGTAACAAATCTCTATCCATAAACTTTGTGAGATATTCTTCTTCATCTTGTGAGTTATTGGAGACTACTGATTTCAAGTTTCATCCTAAAAATTTATTTAAGTTTTACGTTACAAAATCTGAAATTGTTATTGCTTTTATATTCGATTTTCGCGAAAATTTCCGTAAGGGTAGGTCCCCTTGTATGTTTGCAAACCGGGGTTTGTGTAGCCTTTGGTTTTGAATGGATCAAGAGGATTTGGTATATCCTCGTTTAGTTTTGTTTTCAGGGTTGCATTTGGACTATTTTCCGAATCAAAGCTTTAGTCTGGATCACTCTCCTTGTGGATGGAAAATGATGTGATGCGATGTTAGATGTATGGTTAGGTTATGATGTTAGTGTATGTCTATGTCATGCAGGTTAATTGGGAGTTTTTACCCTTGTGAGATCGCGACAATTTAAATGAAACTCTGCCGAAATTTTCAGTTTTGCGCGCACACCACGTGTTCGCTCAAATTCCCCTTAGGAATCCTTTCTATTTTTTTTTGCCTTAATTCCATTTAGGGAGTGGCCTACATCAATTTGGTATCAAAGGGAGGTTTGCAAATTTCTCAACTTGGCAACGATCCGCTCATTCCGAGCTCCCACCTTTTTGCACTTAGGCACATTTCGTTGGTTTTAAAATTTTAATTTTTTGTTATATAAAAACAAAAAAAATGTTTTACGTGTTTACTTAGTTGAGTTTTCCGTTGGTCTGTTATGGCGCACTTTAGGAGTTCCACACACTCACTTTCATTCGTTGAGCGTAACGCCATGTTAGTACAATATTTGACACCACCACCGCGCACATCTAGGCCTGTTAGAGTTCCTGCTCCGACCTATGATGGATTAGGTGACCCGCGAGTATTTTTATGTTGGGCAAGGGAAATAGAACGTTATTTTGAGCAATACCATCTTGTGGATTCCCACAGGATTCCCGTTGCAAAACTTCAATTATTTGGTAAAGCCCAGACCTTCCGGCTCAATGAGGAGAGATGATTTGGGGCGTCCCTCGACGGCTTACTTGTAGGTTGGAAGATTATGAAGAACTTATTAACGGATGAGTATTACCCTCCATACTGCCACTCTCTGTCTTTTGATTATCTGAGTGAGTCGCCGCCTAAGGTTTTGTCTACGTCGAACCAGCATGTTCCCTCGTACTCCCGTATTAGGATGTCTCATGATTTTATTTCTCACCGCTAGGGCACTAGACCCGTTTCTGATCATAGGAGTGACTATACGCCTCACGCTAGATCCTTGCTCCGCTAAGATCTGACAATTTCGAGAACTTGTACACCTACCGTTAGTGAGAAGGAAAAGGTTAGGTCCTATGTCCCGCCACCTGTCGTTGTCTCTACTAGGGATGCTATAAAACAGCAGGTCAAGCCTAGGCCAATAGTTAAGAGTTGCAAGTAGAACGCTACATGTTATGCTTGTGGAGTGTTTGGTCGCTATGTCGTGGAGTGCCCCACAAAGCCTAGGGCTTTGGCTCTTTTAGGTTCGACGTCTGAGCCCGCTACTGAGGGCGATGCCGATTGTTCTGACGACTGTAGTGACGATGAGGAGATTGGATATCCGTGTGACCTGGATGATGATGTCTCCTCTGAGGTATCCCTCCCTGGGATTAACCCACCTCCCCTCGACCATATTTCAGGACCGTCTCCTATGATAGTTGAGGAACTGTACGATGGCCCAGAGTTAGCTGACGTACCTACTGAGTTGGAAGATTTACCTTGCGAGGGAGCCGTCCTTTTGGATCAATTAGCGGACTTGTTAGGACACGAATTGATTTTACCTAGTCCGATCCACTTAGTTAAAACTGTCGTTAATAGCACCTCTGTTTAATATGACTAGTGGGCTATGTATTAGTGAGTATCCGCCGGCAGGCATGTTTTCATTTGCGAATGTGTATGATTTCACGGCAACTGTGCCTATTGATTTGGTGCCCTCACGACATTGTTACCCGCCAAATTAAATTGCACATATCTTTCGTCCATCCTGGTACGAACTGCATGTAAACATATTGTTGCCTTATGCCAGTGTCTATGAGTTACATCACTTTCACGTCCGTTCACCTGCGAGAGCTTCCGACTGGAGAATTGTTGATTCTAATTTAGTTTGGTTAGCCCCCGAGTGGATACCTTCGGGTTCCGTAACAAAATTATTACATTGGAGCACCGATCCTTTCACGATTTTCAAGAATTTTGGGTTTAATGCAATTTCTTTGGACTTTTACGATGCAATCGGTTTTTCACCGCATTTCAATTTTTCAGATTTAATTTTGCAAATCTGGTCTCCATATGAGCAGTTTTCTCCGGCATTTCTCTCTTCCACTTCAAATTCTCGTGGGTTGAGAGGTGAGATTTTCTCCGTGTCTCTCTTCCATTTGGGTTTCCTTGTTCTCACATTGGATGGTAAGACCTGCACTGTTTTTCTTTATGTTGACACATCTACTAGATTTCCTGCTGTTCTTGTTCATGACAGGTTCTGTTCAATTGTGGATTCCCACACTGCTTGTCTTGCCCCGTGGACGTCGGATCTTGCTATGCTACCTGCGGACGTTGTTGTCTCCTGCTATTCTCTCCCTGGGCACCCATCGGGGATGAGTGATTTTGAGAAGGGGAGGATTGATGGCGAGGATGGCCCGCCATTTGCTCGTGCCGACATGGACCTCTCTTTTGATCGCCGTCGCTACATGTTCATGGATATTGATGTTCGTTGCCGCAACCATCATCGCCTCCGCCACATGGATCTCTCTTTAGATCGCCGCCGCTACATGTTCGTGGGCATTGATGGTCATTGTCGCAACCGTCGTCGCCGCCGCCACCACCGCCGCCGGCATTTCGTCACTTCATTATGATTATAATGTTATTTCTATTTTGAATTAATATTATAATCCTACTACCTTAATTATCATTTTATTAATATTAAATTTATAATTTATAGGCTTTAATATTATGTTATTTTAATTTTTGTCAAACATTAGTGGCTAGGATTTGTTTTGCTTTGATGAAGGGCGGAGGAGTGATGTATCATTTATATATATATATATATATATATATATATATATATATATATATATGTATGTGGAGTGGGAGAATGAATGGAAGAAGAAAAAAAAGAACCCTAAGAAAACCTGCTCATGGTTTGCCCCTCTCTCGGCCTGGCCGAACCCGTGCCCGACACCTCCTTGACTCACCAATCGGCTGCTGCTGCCACCCCTTTTAGGGTGTCCTGTTGCTGCTCCGGCGACCTCCTACCTCCTCCGGTGTGACTCCGAAGAACGCGGTTCGATTCTCCCTCATCCGGTGTGATTCCGGTGACTCGTGGAAGTGCGACTCTTCCACCACTATCTTGTTCTTTTCTCCTCACCTCCTCTCTAATTTCTGGTTCTTGGTAACAAATCTCTATCCCTAAACTTTGTGTGATATTCTTATTCATCTTGTGAGTTATTGAAGACTATTGATTTCAAGTTTCATCCTAAAAATTGATTTAAGTTTTGCGTTATAAAATCTGAAATTGTTATTGCTTTTATATCCGATTTTCGCAAAGGTTTTCGTAAGGGTAGGTCCCCTTGGACGTTTGCACACCGGGGTTTGTGTAGCCTTTGGTTTTGAATGGATCAAGAGGATTTGGTATATCCTCGTTTAGTTTTGTTTTGAGGGTTGCATTTGGACTATTTTCTGAATCGAAGCTTTAGTCCGGATCACTCTCCTTGTGGATGGAAAATGATGTGATGCGATGCTAGATGTATGGTTAGGTTATGATGTTAGTGTATGTCTATGTCGTGTAGGTTGGATGGGAATTTTTACCATTGTGAGATAATGACAATTTAAATGAAACTCTGCCGAAATTTTAGTTTTGCGTGCACACCACGTGTTCGCTCAAATTCCCCTTAGAAATCCTTTGTCTTTTTTTGTGCCTTAATTCCATTTAGGGAGTGGCTTACATCACTTCTTGATCAGTTCTTTAATAAACTGACCCTTCTGATCCAACCTGACTTGGATTTTCAAAGCTTCTTGATAGAATAAAATAAGGTGGATCTTCACTTGATGTATAAGATGATCTTCAGTCAGCTTCTTCCTTAAATTCAGAATGAATTCTGAATCTTTCTTGCAGAAAACTCTAGATCTGCCTTCGTAAGGATTTTCCCTGTTCTTGTTGAAGAATTCTCTAGTGTTGTTCTTCTTCTTATGTTTTGTTCATCATCTGATTGTTGTCATAGATCTGACTCTTATATAGAGTTTCCCAATTGTTACCGGCTGATCTGGTTTGTAACAACCTTCTAACTGTTCTGACAGAGGGGTCAGACCGGTTGGTTATGACAGCTGTCGAGTCATCAGTCAAGTCAGTTGATTCGTCAAACACTTTCCAACTCAGTACATTTCACTCTACAAACTACTTCACATATGTCAACACATATAGGCTATGTGTCGACACAAGTCTTCATGATGTCGACACAACATTCAATGTGTCGACTCAGTCAATCTTCTGCTACTCGACACTTCTTCTGTTGTATGTGTTGACACAAGTCCAGTGTGTCGACACAAGTCTTCATGTTCTCGACATAACTGCTGCAGACAGATGGCATTGAGTGTATGTCAGATGGCTTTGAGTGTCTGTCGACACAAGTCCTGTGTGTAGACACAAGTCCTGTTTGTCGACACAAGTCCTTCTGGTCTCGACATAACTTCTGCAGACAGATGGCGTTGAGTGTGTGTCGACAGCATTGAGTGTGTCTAGATGGTATTGAGTGTGTGTCGACACAAGTCCTGTGTGTCGACACAATTGCTTCTGATCTCGACACAACACTTTGAGAGTTGATGTGTCGACACAAGTCCAGTGTGTCGACACAACTGCTTCCAATGTCGACATAGCTCCTTGGTGTCGACACAGCTCCTGTATTAGGTGTCGACACAAATTCTGCCTCAGGTGTCGATATAATTCTTGGTGTCGACACAACTTCGTCTTTAGGTGTCAACTCAATTAGAGTGTCGACACAACTTCTTCATATATGTCGACTTAGCTTGGGTGTCAACACAATTCCTTCATAAGTGTCGACACTTTTACTTAGAAAATTTTCTTCAAATTCTTTAACCTGCACAATGTAACTCAAACATCTATCAAATACAAATTGATGCATATCATTGACTAAGATGAGGCTTCTCCAAATCTGGTACATATTTTTCAATGTACCCAACAATCTCCCCCTATTTGGAGAAGTCATAATCCTTAGTCAAAGATATACATCTCTTATAATAAAACATAATAGAAATAGATGTACATCAATTTCACAGCTGGTTAACATATAATCATTGTAAACAAAAGTTTATACTAACACTAATTTCATTTAATTCAGAAAAATTATATGTTTATAAGATTTTCTTTTTAGAAAAAAAACAAAATATTACATTGTTCTTTTACATAAGCCTAGCTATCCTATTACTGACTAGGCTCCTTAATGACAATGCCTTTCCCATTCTTTATCTTATCCTCAAAGGAGGTTTAGTATCATCAGTAGGCTTCTTTTCTGTCAGAGCTTTTTTCTTCTTTTCTCCAGCCTTTATTCTCTGCCTTTCAAAATAGTGAAATGGCTTTGGGAAGTACTTGCTTGGCTCCTGAGCATTAGCAGGTAGCTTCCCAGCCTTAGCACTTCTTCTGTGTTGAAAAATGGCTTCCTGCCCAGCCTAATACTTATTTCATTCCTGCTCTGAATACCATTTACCTCTATCATAGGTTTTATCCTTCACAGCTTTCCAGGCAGTAAGTATAATATTTCTGGAAGTAAGACTCCATTGCTCAAAGTATGGCTTCAACTTAGCCTATCCTCCTAAACTCTTTTTGGATAGCTGAGCTTCCTTCAGAGCTTCTATGGCAGCTTCTGACATTTCTACTTTTTCAAGAATAACATTATGTGCCTCTAGTGGAGGACTATATATTTTCTAAACTTCTTCTTGAATCATTTCAAAATATGCTGGGGGGTAAATCACCTGAGCAACTTCAGGCTGATCTCCTTCAGTATGAGCAGGTTGTATTCCAGACTCAGCTACATTGTCATCATCACATAGTGGAGGATATCCAAGAGTTGCTCTGATGCTATTTGATATCAATTTAACATGATCAGAGCAGGCTTTGACTACTACTCTCTCCCCCCTTTATTACTTCTCTATCAATATGATCCCTCAGATCATCTGTTTGAAATCTGACTTGATTAATAATATAGTCAGTTCCTTCTTTATAATAATCTCTTAATTTTGTCAAGAAATCAGACATATTCTTCTGTGAGGCTTGAAATGTGGCCTGAACAACAACTATATCTTCCTTGATCTGCTTTAAGACTTCAGCTTTGACAGCAGTTGTTAGAGCATCATTTTTTGTAAATAAAGCATTATGTGAATCTTTAAGATTCTCATTCATTATCAGTTGATTCTCTAGTACATAACCCTGCTTTACTGCAATATCTTCCACTTGAACTTTCAGATCATACTATTGTTTGGCCAGGAATACCACACCATTACCTCCCTTATGGAAGCAATCTATCATTTTCTTGTTATTTTGATTAACTTCAAATCTAATAGAATTTATATCCTGAGCCAAATTGAATTGTAACTCCTTGGGAGTTACATCCACATATTTATCCAGAGATTGTCTTTGCTCATCCAACTTAATTTGCATTTGGACCAGTAGAGAACTGAAGTCCAAGATTTGAGCAGGTGGTGTTGTGCATGTTTGCAAGGCCTTTTTGTAGCCATAACTCGTTTTCTTTTCTTAGCCATTGAGGCTTCTTTATCATCAGAAGTTTCAGATGTACTTTGTATATCAACTATGTCCTTATCAGTTGGGGCATGCTGATACAGCTCCCCTAAGTCCTTGGTAAATCTGTTTCTTTGATTTGTTCCTCCCCCCCAGTCCTTAGCAAATCCTTTTCCAGCTGGGATTGCTTCCCCTCAGTTCTTGCATCAGGTAAATAAGAAAAGAGCTCTTCCATAGTGAACTATTGCTGCACTGGCTCATCTTGAGCTTCCGTCTCAACATTTTCTTGTGCTGCATTATTGATTTCAGATACAATGTTAATGACAGTATCTGCAGCAAATTCACTCTCATGGACAGCTTCAGCCATGCCTCCCCCTTGGGCAGGCAGCTCAGTTTGTTTAGTATTTTCTCCCCCTGGAGTGGAGCCTATCTATTGTTCTTGGGGCTCACTGCCCACCACTTGATCTTGGGCTTCTTTTGGTTGCTGGTTTTCATCCGAGTTGAAGACTACTTCCTCTTCAGAATCACTAGAGGATTCTGCTTGTTGAACAACTTTCTTCACCTTCCAACTATTTCAGACAAGAACTTTCCTTGGGAATTCATCCCTTTCCGAGTTATGGATGATCCAACCTTGATATTAGGGCTCAGCCCGCACCAACTTAATGATCATGTAGTCAGGGATGGAGTTATTTCATCTGTATTTTTAAAAAAAGGAAGCTGAAGAGATTTCCTAATTGCCTTCAGTGTAAGTTTCATTTGGGAATCCTGGACTGTTGCTTTGATCTTCTTCCCTTCTGTTTCCACGCTTGTTGTTAAATAAAATTCCAAAACTTCCTTCCTCCAAATCATTGTTGGTTCAGAGACCAAGTACTCCAAACTATTCTCAGAAATTAGGGCAATTACACCCTGAATTTCTTCTTAAGCTGTCGTGAACCCTTCACGAACCAGCTCATATCCTTCATTGACTTTGTCTTCTTGACGAGGCGCCATCGACGAGAGAGATGAGAGAGAAAAGAATAGAAGGTCTTTGCCGACAGAAGGTGCAGAGCCAAGAATTCTGAAAGCGTAGTCGACAAGTTTTTGGCTTCACCTATTTATAGTATTAGTGTCAAGGGCAGGTCAAACGACGGGCCGTAGTCGACAAATCAACATACGTGTCTGAAGAAATGACCTAGTTCTCGACAATACTTAGTTTAAGTCGACATGACTATGTGTCGACATACTAATGTCTGAGTCGACAATACTTATATTAAGTCGACACATTTATGTGTCGACATACTGGTGTCAGTGTCGATAAACTTGTGTCTGTGTCGACACAGGCCATTTAAGTCTTGATAGAGTTGTGTTGACACCAGTTCTTCTGTCAACACAGATACTGTTTCTGTGTTGACACATCCTTTTTCTGTGTCGACAAAACATACTGAGTGTGTTGATACAGCTTGCTTGTGTCGACACAAACTTTGTACATAGAAAAATTTCCAGAGAAATTTGGTGCTCACATATTCTACTTAAGGAATCTTGTGCTAACCTATTCTAGGTTCAACATACCTAATTCAATTTTAAAATAATTTAATTTGGTTTCATCCAGAGGTTTTGTAAAAATATCAGCTATTTGATTATCTATTCTCACAAACTCTAGGCTAATATTTTCCTACTCTACATGTTCTCTGATGAAATGAAACTTAATCTCTATATGCTTGGTACTATTGTGTGATACAATATTCTTAGAAATAGAAATAGTACTAGTAGAATCACAAAATAATGGAATTCTACTTACCTGGATGTCATAGTCTTCAAGTTGATGTTTTATTCACATCAATTGTGCACACCAGCCACCTACAACTATATATTCTGATTCAGCTGTTGATATAGCTACACTGGTTTGCTTCTTGTTACTCCATGACACCAGCCTCCCACCAAGGAATTGATATGTTTTTGTAGTACTCTTCCTATCTTCTTTGCATCCAACAAAGTCTGCATCTGAGAAACCAGTTAGAATGAAATCTCTATTCTTAGGGTACCAAAGGCCTAGATTAGGTGTGCCCTTAAGATATCTCAATATTCTCTTAACTATAGTATAATGAGATTCCTTTGGGCAAGCTTGGTACCTAGCATAGACACATGTTACATACATGATGTCAGGTCTACTAGCAGTCAAGTAAAGTAGGGACCCAATTATCCCTCTATACAAAGACTCATCAAAATGTTTCCCTGCCTCATATTTTCCTATAGGCATACTTGTTCCCATTGGAGTTTTCACGGTAGAAGCTGAGTCCATACCATACTTCTTAATCAACTCCATGGTGAACTTAGACTGAGTTATGGACAAACCACTATCAATCTGTCTAACTTGAAGTCCCAAGAAGAACTTCAGCTCACCCATACTGCTCATCTCAAACTTCCCTTGCATAAGTTTGACAAACTTTCTACAAAGGTTGTTTTCAGTAAAACCAAAGATAATGTCATCCACATATATCTGGACTAGTATTATCTTGCTTTTAGATTCCCTATAGAATAGAGTTTTGTCTATTTTTCCCCTAGAGAATTTATTCTCAAAAAGGAAAGCAGATAAGGTCTCATACCAAGCCCTTTGAGCTTGTTTCAAACCATATAGAGCTTTCTTAAGCCTATATACATAATCAAGAAAATGAGAATTTATAAAACCTGAGGGTTGTTCAACATAGACTTACTCTTTTAAATCCCCATTCAAAAATGCTTATTTCACATCCATCCGGTATACCTTGAACCCTTGATATGCAGCATAGGCTAAAAACAGCCTTATAGCCTCCAGCCTTGCCACTGGAGAAAAGGTTTGATCAAAGTCAATACCTTCCTCTTGCATGTAGCCTTTAGCTACCAGTCTTGCCTTGTTCTTGACTATGGTGCCATTCTAATCAAGCTTGTTCCTATAGATCCACTTAGTTCCTATTATATTGTGATCGTTAGGTTTAGGCACTAGTTCCCAGACTTTACATCTTCTGAACTGACTGAGCTCTTCTTGCATAACATTAATCCAGTTGGAGTCTTGCATTGCTTCTTCAATCTTCCTGGGTTCTATTTGAGACAGGAAGCCAGAATATAGAACTGTGTTCATTCTCTTGCTCCTAGTTAGAACCCCTTGACTTGTATCACTAATGATTTGGTGAGCTCGATGATCCTTCTGTTGTCTTCTAGCTTGAGGAAATCTGTCAGCATCATGGCTTTCTTTAGTTTCCTCAACTTGATGCCCCCACATTGTCTTCTTCATCTAGTGGGACTTATTCTCCCCCTAAATAGCTGGTATCTTTTTCTTCATCCAGCCTGGAAGGAGCTTTATCATTGATGGTCAACTTATCCATCCTGTCTGTTAGACCTATAGAACTAACTGAAGAACTAGAAAATTCATTGTTAATCAATCTAGACTCATCAAAAACAACATGGACTGACTCTTCTACAACTTGAGTAGTCAAGTTGTAGACCCTGTATGCCCTACTGTTATTGCTGTACCCAACAAATATCCCTTCTAGAGATTTGGCAGCAAACTTTGTTTGATAGTGTTTACCATAAACTAGGACATAACATTTGCAACCAAAGATTCTGAAATAAGAAATGTTTGGTTTTCTGCCCTTCAAAATCTGATAGGGAGTCAACTTAAGTTTCTTATTTATTGATGCTCTATTGAGAACATGACAAGCAATGTTTACTGCCTCAGCCCAGAAATATTCAGGGAGAGTAGTATCACTGAGTAGAATTCTACCAGGCTCAATGAGAGTTCTATTCTTTCTTTCAGCAATTCCATTTGGCTGAGGTGTTCTAGGTGAGGAGAACTCCTGATGTGTCCCAAGTTCATCACAGAATTTTGTCATACATTCATACTTAAATTCAGTTTCATAGTCACTTCTGATTTTGACCACTGAATTGTTAAATTCATTCTGAACTTGTCTAACAAAAGTCTGGAAAACACTAGGGGTTTCAGATTTCTGCCTTTGGAAGAACACCCAAGTGTATCTAGAATAGTCATCCACAACAACTACTATATATACTTTCCTACCAAGACTGTGAACAGGCATAAGACCAAACAAATCCATATGTAAGAGATATAAACATCTCAATGAATATTTGGCATCTAGTGCAGGAAAAGAGGACTTGGTCTGTTTGTCGGTTTGGCAAGCTGAGCACACTCCCTCTTTAATGCACTTGACTTGAGGACCATTCCTCACCTGACCCATGCTAAACAACAGTCCTATGGACTTATAGTTCAGATGAGCTAGCCTTTTGTGCCATTTGACACATAGTGAAGCTTTCTCATCTACAACTAGACAAATAGGTGAGTTGTTCAACTCACAATCTAGGTTAAGACAATAGACATTTCCTTTCCTAGTGGCAGTCAAAATGATCTCTTGATCTCTTGACCTCTTAATTTGGCACTCCCCTTTGTGAAAGGAGATGTCATAACCTAGATCACTAAGCTGACTTATGCTAATCAGGTTGTGTTTCAGACCCTTCACATAAGCCACTTTAGTGATAGTAATTGAGTCACAAGATATGTTACCAAATCCTTTGATGACTCCTTTTTCTGATCCACCAAAGATGACTTTGGGACCATTCTCTATGGGTATATAGTCCCTCAACATTCTTCTTATTCCAGTCATGTGTCTGGAAAAGCCACTATCCAAGTACCATATAGGGGTATGGTCACTTGGATTCACCTGCATCAAATAAAGAATCACTTACCGTTAGAACCCAATTTGCTATTGGGTCCTACATCCTTGTTAGTTTGTATTCCTGCAGCTGTTCTAACAGGAAAAATACTCTTGATTTTAACACTTGTGTTAAACCAGCAATCCATGGAAAAGTTTCCCAACTTTTCACTACACCAACACTCAAATCTATTATACCTTCTCTTAGGTACTAACTTTGCTACTTTGTTGCCAGCAGTCTTGTTAAGTGGTGGTGTTGGAGCAGCAAACTTCAAGAATTTCTCTTGTACATGATGGGCATGCCTATGGAGTGGCCTATTGGCATTTGCACCTTTGCCCATGAGATTTCCATACTCACAGTGACCATGAGTAGTGTCATGATCATACCTATTTATAGGATTCATCACCTTCCTAAAGAAGATAGGGGGTTTTGCAGCTAGAGGCTAAACTGGGGCCTTACCTTTTCTATGTGAATTGGTGGCCCTAGTTCTACCCTTAAAACCTAGACCAGTCTTCCCTTTTTGTGAAATAAAATTGTCTATTAAGGGTAAGACAGATTTTGGCTTAGAGAATTTAGCCACTAGCTCTCTTTCTTACAAAAGTTTTGCCTCCAATTTTTTGATATGATTCTCCTTGAAAGAGATTGTGCCCATCTGAATAACAGTAATGTTTTTTAGTTTGGCAACCTCATTTAATTTTAGATCCAACAACTTTGCTGAATCTGCTTCAGCCAGCTTAAGATACTCAATCTCCTTGGACTGCTCTTTGAAAAAAAACTTGCTCTTCTTCACAGCATGCAACAACCCACCATACTCATTAATGAGTTGATGTACATCCCCCTCAGAATCAGAACCATCCCCTTCTCTTGAAATTGATGCTACTGATTTTGATCTAGTAAAATAATCACAATCTAAGGGAGAAATGTATACCTTACTAGGACCAGCCTGATCTTGGCATTGATCATTTTATGATAAGGCAATCAGCCCTCTGCAGCAATGTTCTTCCACTCCATTTATGGAGTCCAGCATTTGTAGGAATTCTAACTCCTTAGAATCCTCTTCAGTTGAGAATAGCCCAACATATGCTTCAGCATCTTCTTCTTCTCCTGATTCAGATGATGAAGAATCTGTCCAGCCCTTCTGCTTCTGGGAAACAAGGGATTTTTCCTTCTTGCCTTTTACTTATTGTTTCTTCATGTCTTTTGACTCCTTCCTTTTGTTAGGACAGTCAGCTATGACATGTCCTTGCCTGTTATAACAATAACACACAATCTTAAAAAAAGATTGTTTACTAGATTTAGAAGCATACCTGTTTTCCTTGGGAGTCTTCTTTTTCTTATAGTACTCATCCTTGGAAAAGGATGTAAAAGGTCTGGTTCTCCACTTCTTCTTCTTCATGAATCTTTGGAACTGGCTTGTGAAGGCTGCAAAATCTTCATCAGAGGTGTGGCTGTCTGATGAGGTGTTGTCAGGAATACCTTCTTCTGCCTCAATACTCTTTCTAGGAGGAGAAGGAGATTTTATCCTGCCCTTTCTTGTGCCTTCAGCCTTGAAGGCAACTGACTTTTCCTTGTGTTTAGATCTGCTGCTCTTCTCTTCCTCCTTCCTACCTATAAGTTGCATTTCATATGAAATCAGCTTTCCAAATAGTGTGGGAGGAGGTGTATCTGCCAACCTTCCCACCTCTTTGATGGCACAAATCTGTGTGTCCCAATCCTTTGTCAGAGATCTCAGAAACTTGTCATTCAGTTGATAAGTGCTGAAGACTCTTCTATAAGTCATTAGCTCATTTAAAATCCTGAAGAATTTCTTGTAGCAATCTGTTATGTTGTCATTCTTAGCTTGTTTAAAGCTCTCATACTCCTGATTCAGCATGACTTCCTATCCTCTCATACTTCTTCTGTGCCCTCCATATAGACAATAAGGGTGTCCCAAATTTCCTTAGAGGTTTTACAATGTACCAGATTCTGAAAGGTGGCATTATCTATGGCACTTACAATGATATTGTGTGCCCTTTTATCTAGAGTTGCCAGGATGATTTCATCCTTTGTCTTATCAGAATAACTCTTAGGATTTTTAACATTTTCATCAAGGACTGATACCTTCATTGGAATGAAGGGGCCTTCCTGTACTGTGATTTAGATTCTTGGATAAGATGCTTACATAAACAACATGACCCTTTCCTTTCATATGCCAAAGTATTTTTTCCTGTAGATATACAGTTTCATAGATCCAAACTCCTTTTGATTCTCATTTGAACCCATTCTTGATATTTGTTATTTGCCTTGGAGATTCACTCAGACTGTTAGGTTAATCTTTGAGTAACCTCCCTCTGATACCACTTGAAAGACTTGATTTCAAGATCCTAAACACCTAGAGGGGGGGGGGGTGAATTGGTTCTAAACTTTTTAAACAAGTTTTATTGGCAAACTGTTAGATTAAATTCTTCATAGATAATTTAAAACACAGACCACAATTCACAGCACAGGATACACAAGATTTATACTGGTTTCCCAAGGTATTGGTACATCCACTTTCCCCCTTCACTTATCCAATAGATAACTGGATTCAGCCTAACTTACTTCCACTGGCTCAGATCCGTAGATCTTACAACTCAGAACCAGGATGGTTCTTACAGCTCAGACTTAAACAAGTCCTACCTCAGATGCTTCCCAAGAATCCTACCTTAGGCCTCAGGCCTCAGCCCTACCTCAGCCTTTATTACTAGGCTTACAACTCAGACTTCTCATAAGTCCTACACCTCAGTCTCTCATCCCTACCCCAGCCTTTATAATTTCAGGATTACAACTCAGATCTAACAATAGATCCTACAGGAAATTGAATGATATAAAGATACAGAAAATTCACTAGCAAGATTTCTCTATTAGTGTTGCCTTCTTGATCAGTTCTTGAATGAACTGACACTTCTGATCCAACCTGACTTGGCTTTTCAAAGCTTCTTGATAGAACAAAATAAGGTGGATCTTCACTTGATGTAGAAGATTATCTTCAGTCAGTTTCTTCCTTAAATTCTGAAAAATTCTAAATCTTTCTTGCAGACAGCTCTGGATCTGCCTTCGTAAGAGTTTTCCCTATTCTTGTGGAAGAATTCTCTAGTGTTCTTCTTCTTCTTATGTTATGTTCATCATCACATTGTTGTCACAGATCTGACTCTTATATAGAGCTTCCCAATTATTACCGGCTGATCCAGTTTGTAACAATCTTCTGACAGTTCTGATAGATGTGTCAGACCAGTTGGTTATGATAGCTGTCGAGTCATCTGTCAAGTCAGTTTATTCGTCAAAGACTTTCCAACTCAACACGCTTCACTCTGCAAACTGCTTCACATGTGTCGACACATATAGGCTAAGTGTTTACACAAGTCTTCATGATGTCGACACAGAATTCAATGTGTCGACTAAGTCAATCTTCTGCTACTCGATACTTCTTCTGTTGTATGTGTCGACACAAGTCCAGTGTGTCGACACATGTCTTCATGTTCTCGACATAACTACTGTAGACAGATGGCATTGAGTGTATGTCAGACGGCTTTGAGTGTGTGTCGACACAAGTCCTGTGGGTCGACACAAGTCCTTCTGGTCTCGAAATAACTTCTATAGACAGATGGCGTTGAGTGTGTCTAGATGCCGTTGAGTGTGTGTTGACACAAGTCCTTTGTGTCGACACAATTGCTTTTGATCTCGACATAGCACTTTGAGAGTTGATGTATCGACACAAGTCTAGTGTGTCGACACAACTTCTTCCAGTATCGACAGAGCTCCTTGGTATCGACACAGCTCCTGTATTAGGTGTCGACACAAATCTTGCCTTAGGTGTCGACACAATTCTGTGTGTCGACACAGCTGCTTCTTTAGGTGTCGACTCAGTTTGAGTGTCCACACAACTTTTTCATAAGTGCCAACTTAGCTTGGGTGTTGACACAACTCCTTCATAAGTGTCGACACTTGTACTTAGAAAATTTTATTCAAATACTTGAACTTGCACAATGTAACTCAAACATCTATCAAATACAAATTGATGCATATCATTGACTAAGATGAGGATTCTCCAAATCTGGTACATATTTATCAATGTACCAAACGATTGTTCAGGATTGGTGATGTTTATGTTACGAATCGGAGAAGACTCTGTGTATAAAACGAGTAGTTTACGGAGTTTGTGAGGGTGCCTATGAATTGTGAGTACTTCCAAAATACCTAGGAAGCTCTGTGTGAGCTCTTTGTGTCGTATACACTGTGTAAGTTGTATGCTCTTAGTGAGTTCTGTGCTGAAGAGGAAAGGGAAAGCCGACCCGCATCAAGATGTGAGCTATTTATGATTTGAGCAACGGGAAAGTGCTGACCTGTACTTGCATTATGGGAGATAGATTGGTGGCAATGCAATGGGGGGGGGGCTACGGGCCAAATCTCAGGTTGTTAAACTACAGTGGTGGGTCGATCTAGAATGCTCAACTGTTGTTGTGAGGTTAACACCTCTGATTGGGATGGGCGAGGGAGTGTCCAGCATGCGTGTTGTAGTAGGCTAATGCCCCATAGCAAACAAGTTAAGAACCTCTAATCAGTGGTGGTACCAAGGATAATTCGGTACGCCGTAAGCGTGCCCTGAGTGCAAAGAGCATTTGGCACTTAGGCCGGCATTTGTGATGATGTTGTGCATGAGAGCACTTGTTATGATATATAAATATATATGTTGTGAATGCGATGCATGCAGGGAAAGAACCACTGCCCTGGGTAAGGGGTAGGGTCGTTATAATTGGTCAGCTGAATGTTGACCGTTGCTTTGTTTATCACCCTTGGGTGGATGTCCATATGCAGGTGCTTACGGGCTGAATTGGATTAAGCGGGCTAAAGCCCTTGCTGCTTGTAGGCCCTTGAAGGCCGTGTGAAGAATTATATTTTCATGTGTGGTCGGCCTGTGTGCCGATGTATTGAACCCCACCTATTAAGAGAAACATGTAAGGCCTTAAGGCCTTGAGCGTTTGTGTATTTGTATACATTCCTGGTGATATATATAAATGTGTTGTTTATATATTTTGTGGACATTCAATATGATGAGTTCTTGCAAGTTAAAATCTTCCGCTAGAATGTTCTGAGTTAAGATGTGAGTAGAAAGTAATTTTGATATTCATAAGTGATTCTGCCGTTTGTCTGTGAAATATGGCATGGGGCACCGGCCGAACACTCTGTTATATTCCATGTGACGGATGGAGGAATTACAATTGGCTCCCTCCTCTATCTTAATAGTAGTAGGCCAGACATCATGTATGTTACATGTGTCTGTGCTAGATACCAGTCTAGCCCTAAGTTGTCTCACTATTCTGCATTTAAAAGAATTATGAGATATCTTAAGGGCAGACTAGATCTTGGCATATGGTACCCTAGGAATATTGATTTTGAGCTAACTGGGTATTCAGATGCATATTTTGCGGATGTAGAGAAGATGAGAAAAGCAAAGCTAGCTCTTGTCAGTTCCTAGGTGGAAGACTTGTATCATGGAGCAGCAAGAAAAAGAGGAGTGTTGCAATAACAATAGCTGAGTCATTATATATATATATATATATATATATATATATATATATATATATATATATATTTGTAGAGAGTTGTTGTGCTCAGCTGCTGTGGATCTAGCACCAGCTCCAGGACTACAACCTAAAGCTAAGTAACACTCCTATGTATTGTTATTCCACTAGTGCAATCTTTATTGCTAGGAATCCTGTCTCACACAGCAGGACTACGCACATAGAGATTAGGTATCACTTTATTAGAGATCATGTGGAATGTGAAGACATCAGTCTTACATTTGTCCCAACTAACAAGCAAGTAGCTGATATCTTAACCAAACCCTAGATGAAGCCAAGTTCAACGCCTTCAAGTTTGAATTGGGCATGTTGAATTATTTCAGCTTCAGTAGATCTCCATATATTTTTGATTGTTGCAAGTATTTTTAGTCTCTACAGGATAAACATGGAAGAAATGGACTAAGTGTCCAGGCATCGAGTGCACTGAGACAAGATCAAGCGTCAAGTGCACTAAGTCTAAGTGCTCAGGAGCCGAGTGCATTGAAACAACAACAAATGTCAAGAGCGTTGAGTGCAAAGAGTCCACTCAACCCATGGTACCAGGGAAGACTATTTGCCACTATGTATTGGGATCAATTTCATCCGTTGATTTCTTCTTGATCATAAACAGGTAAACGCCTCTCCATCTTCTAAAATAGAAATAACTATTATTAGAAGGCTGTGAGTGCAAAAGAAAATACACTATTCCTTGCCCTTTCTCAGCCCCTTACGACAAAGCGATGAGAGGCCAGAAAATCTTCAACAACTCCAGCAGAAATGGCACCTAAGAGATTGGATTTCCTATTTAAAGGTTCTGAGTTGGTTAGAAATGGATTCAAAGATGCACCAGAGGAAGTACAGCTAGTTCTCAATCTGCTACATGTTGCTAACCCAGAGTATGTTCTTTTTGAGCCTAGTCTACTTTGGAAGAGAGAAGTACTTGAGTTATACTCAAATGACCAGGTCGACTTGTCATCCACTAAACTTAAGACCTTAATCAGTTGAAATAAAGTTAAAATTACCCCCAAGAGACTGATCAAGGCACTGTGACTGCCAAAGCTCAGAGTGTCAGATGAAGAAGATGAAATGGATCAAACAGATGTCAATGCTGCCCTAAAGTGGTGTGGACTCTCAAAGCACACCATTGGATCGATTCTGAGGAATGAACAAAATATGAAAGGAAAATTCCTTACAGATGTCATTATAAAGGCACTACGGTGCAAATCTGGCTCCTATGACAAGATATCCAAGAGAATGTTTGAGTTATTGGCAAGGATTATTCTTTCGAAAAATACAGATTGGGGAAGAGTTCTATTTGATAGAATTGTACAGTGTATCCCAAAGCAAAACCTGGGTAGAATTCTGACTCTGTTTCTACATAACTATGTTCCAGGGATCCTTAATGTAAGGCTAGGAACTAAAATCCATCATCTGAGAAGGATGCACTCGATAATTCTGGATAGATAGGAAAGGGTCCTGCAACCACACCAATTGTAATACCCTTTTTTTACTACGCTACCAGGTCTTACACCAAGAATCACCATTTTGTGGTGACACTAACACTCGGGGAGGACGCCACTACAAAATGCCGATCCTGCCGGCATTACTGATCACCAAAGAAGTAGAAATAAAAACTAAGACAAATATAATCAAGTCCACAAAAATCACAACATATATATAAATGATCATGAATCACAGAATGTCCACAGATATAGAAGTACTGAAACCGAACGAAAATGTAGAAATAGAAATATAAGCGGGCTCATGGCCGGTACATCAAGACCTCACTATAACACTCTCGCAAAAGCTAAGTAAAAACTAACACTCACGGAGCTAGTGGCTGGTTCTCCTAGGCTAGACGGGCCCACCTCCATGTGCACCGTACTCCGTCGGTGCTGTATCTCCTGCTGCTACTCCTTGTCTCCAATCCAGAGCCCCTGAAATGTTTGGTCCACCGACCGTTAGTCATAAATACTAAGCCAACTATCATCCCTTCCTCACCCCCCGTGACTCCAAGGCACCGTGCGGGAGGAGAGATAGGGAAGCTTATGAAGGTGGAAAGTAAACAAAATAGGTGACGGCGGAACTATTTAACAGTCAAATAGTATACCATATACAAGAGTCTAAATAAGCAGTTCTATTACAAGTAGAGTAGTAATAAAAGAGAAGTAAAAAAATTAGCTATATTTAAAGGTAACCTTAATTTATAAGGATGCCCATACAAACTTATTAATTAAAGGGTTGTTTTGCAGGGCCTATCATATAATAAGTCTCATACCAATTTATACCATAGGGGTAGGGGTTTAAATGCAATAATTATATTATAGTCTATGTTATGCCGATTGAATGTTATGTTTATACAAGTTCAACACATGCACCCGACTCTATGCGCACAGATTGTTAGTTCCCCAGTTTTGGAAGCTTGCTTCACTCCCAGGAGCCTCCGTAGTGGCCAATGGAGACAGTGGGTTGGGCCACTCCACTCCTAGGCTAGAATCCACACTACCAGGCCTAGCCCTTACGTACGCATCTAAATGACACACAAGAGTGACCACATAGTAATGCTAACAAACCCGCCAATCTTTTCCTTGGCTAAGTATAAACCATACCCATCAATTCATCGTATCAACATCGGTGTGAACGACCATCAAATACCGAAGAAACACCAACTTATGCACATGCATCCATGAATTCCCGATCCATCGGATCCCCCAGACTAACATGTCTGTTACAACTACCTTCCAAGCCTTCGGCTCGCCGAGCTAACTTGCCCATTTCCACAACCACCGAGCCTACTGCTCGAATAACCCAATTAAGCTAACCTCCAGAGTCATTGGGTTGACTGAAGGTGAAGCCCTAGTTTTTACTAATTGCTCTTTAACATTTTATTCTTACGTTTTAAGGTTAACCTTGGACTGCCCAGGGCAATCCCTGTGAAGTGCACTCGAGGGAACTAGGAACTATGATGGGTTGAAGCCCAAAGCTCCCTTTCGTAAGGTACTTGTTATTATTAATATCTACTCATGTCCCAATTTGTTATCATTACTCTTGAACTAGCTCTAATCATATTTAGACTTTCCCTCTCCAAGGAAGGACGGTCCACTGTCGATCCCGTACACAACTCTGCCCTTGCACAACCGTGCATTCACAGCCTACCTTCTTTTTGTCACCCTATATATTTCAACCAGACTAGGTACACCAACAACCCTTTCCCATACAACTTCCACATGCTTCCCTACTTTTACAATTTCTACTAAGTGCAGACCATTTAACCTACATGATGTGTATAAATGGTGACCCCTTCAATATTCATCCAAATGTCCTAAGATAATTATTGGGGGTCTATCATGATATTTTGGGGACAATTCCAGAAGATTATAACTTTCCTACTTCATTTTTTATTTATTTTAATTTTTACAAAATCAGGCGTCATGAGCCTTTGAACACCAAGTGCACTTTCCTGACTAAATATGGCCTTAACAAAATTATGATACCTAATTGTTGGAACACCCTATTACTAATTTGGGCAAGGATCAGTATGTTTTTAGGAAATCAGTTTAACCTAGATGTATAGTTTAAAAGGTCAAGTTAGAATGAGTCTAGGGCTTAGAATTTAGGTTTGAAGATGCCCCCACGACCATTCAAGGATTCAGACTTAGAGCTGAGACAAAGATAATTATCATCGAGCTTAGGTCGACGAAACGTCGAACTCCGTTCGACGCTCTCTGAGCTCAACTCTGCTAAATCGTCGAACTTCGGTCGACGATCTTCGAGCTCAGATCGACGATCTGCCTTCAGCTTATTCTTCAAGTCGCTGAGCTCCGGTCAACGATCTTCGAGCTCAGGTCGACGTTTTCTGTCTGATGTTCAATCCAATATCTGAGCTCAGGTCGACGATCGTAGAGCTTAGATCGACGTTTTTCCTGAGAGATCGACGACTTTGAGGATTCAAATTCAGTCAGCTTTTGGAATGTTTTTTAAATTCTCTCTGCATTTATTTCAATAGATGTGCTAGCCGTTTTCATTTATACTAGAGCAAGTTTCAAGGGATTTATCAGATAATGTTTATTGGACTTTCCTCCAGAAGACAAAACATTTATGGAAGGCATTTATTGACTGCTAACGGCTATCTTGGATAGAGGATCTTCAGAGAATAAAACATCTTACAGCAGATCAAGACAATCTATCTATCACTCAATATAGACATACACAGATAGTTAGAAAAACTCAGAGAAAATCAAGTGTTCAATTCTGAAGAGTTTGATTTAATATTGGCATACTGAAAAGTGATCATAGCTTCAACATCAAGGACTCCAGACAATTCATATTTCAGCCTCTGCTGAAACCATCTTCTGGTGGAGATCTGAAGCTTCTGAAGACCTATCACCCTAGCAAAGCTCTCATCTCTTAACCATCTACATCTCAGGCGGAGATTTGACAACACAATCAATCCACTAAGTCTTCTCTCAGTGATTGAGACAGAGAAGACAACTTCACCTCTAACTTTTTTCTTTTCCTTCTGTAAAAGGGTTATCAAAACTCCCTTCAAAAGTTTTGGTTCTGGTTCTGAGAGCCATGTCAAAACTCAGTGGTGGCAAGACACCTGATCAAAAAATCCAGTTTGGTTTTTGAGCACCTTATCAAAAGCTCATTGGTGCTCAGGACACCTGATCAACTCATCCTGCAGTGGATTCCAACCAAGGGTGGTAGAAGAGTGGATGTACCCAGGTTTTTGGGGAACAACTATAGCTCCTTGTGTCTTCTGGTTTCTTGTGCATATTCTTTGTTGTATGCTGTGGTTTTTATTTTTACTACTTTAGTTTTATTTCTACATCAAAGCACCTTACACCTATACATAAATTAAGCTTTTACTGCTGTGCATTTTTAAATTGTAAATTTACTTTATAATACTCTATTCACCCCCCCCCCCCTCTATAATTAAGATAGATCTTACCCTCACTTTCAATTGGTATCAGATAGAATGAGCCATTGAACACCAAGTGCACTTTCCTGACTAAATATGGCCTTAACAAAATTATGATACCTAATAACATCAAAATAATAGTAAATGCGAAAAATCCCAATTTTCCAAGGTGGATTTTACCTTCAACAATTTATGGGATTAACAAGCACAATATTAATTTATTTAGGGGAAAATTTGAATCCGATCCAAAAATTATTAGAAAATTACTGGATGATAAATATGACCTGAAAAGGTTATTGACCAAGAATTATCATTTTCCAACTCCTATTGAACACATAAATGAATTATATTAAAATGTTCAACAGATGGGCACTTATGAAGGAGCCAATATGAAAAGTCTTCCAATATTTTTATAAAAATTCACAGAGCATTATTGTGTCCTAAAATGTTCTCTGACCAAGTTTCATCATTTTCCAATAGGTAATAAACCCTAAAATAAATATCTTGTGATTAGCTCAAACTTAGGGTTTATTAATGAAGTACTATGATTACTAATCCAAAATTCACAATAAAATTTCTAGGGAACAATATCATCTAAATAAGTTCACTGCCTAAGTTTCCTGAGCATCCAAGTTCATTTGAGCAAGTAATTATTTATTGGATCAAATTGCCATAAACTATCCATAACTATTTAAAAGAGGGTATATGCTACTAAAAATCCTAAAATCACTTTCTAGAGCTTATCTTTACCTAGGAACTCACCAACCAAGTTCCAAGACCATCCAAGGAAATATGATCCCATGTCCTTCAATAGGCTCCAAACCTTAACCCTAAGGCTCTCCCTAGGGTCTTATGGCATCTCCACCCCAAAACACTAAAAATCTCTAGAGGAGGTATTTTAGAGGGCTACGAGGCAGTGGCCAAAGTTTCACCCTTTTTGAATGAGGATTGGCCACTCAACCCATCGATTTCACCTTTGCCCAAATTTACCCTTAAGGGACCAATTTTTGGTCACACCAATACCTACTTAAACCAACCCCAAATAGGCTGAAATTTTTACCCGACTCATGTCATAACCTTAATGGACAACCACCAAAATATTGGATGGTGTTGAGGTTATTAGACCCCTTAACTAAATCATACATGATTTATTAAATGTTTTTTAAATCTATAGAAAAATGTATTCCAAATATACTCATTTCTAGATATGTCTGAGATATAGATTAGACTAACCGATGATCCAAATTTAAAAGAATTTGGTTGTGTAGATTAGTGGGGTCACACAAATTTGTGTCTAGTTAACCCTAGGTACAACTTGCACCATTTGGTGTGTTGTGGACAAACCAGAGACCCAAATTGGTTGAGACCAATTTTAAGATAAACTAGATTCAGAGTACTACAACTTTCCAATAGATCGTTTCCTCTGATTTAACCTAAGTATTTTTAATAAATTCCTCAATGTACTACATAATATGTGACATATATAGAATTAAAATTAAATTAATATAAAATCACAGCACGAATCTTAAAGCGCCTTGGATGGAATTGGTTCGTCTTCAAGCTTGAGTCGACGGTCCCGATTCCTCCGTTCTAGAGCACCTTTGGCCATGAATTCCCGACCACTCGACCACCTCCCTGGCTGGCCACCGCCACCACCACCTCCGTTGAGGTGGGGGCTACTACTGGGCGGCGGCACGGCTGTCGGAGAGGTCGTTTCCGGCTATCCCGCAACCACATTTTTCTACGGAAATTCTCCGAATTTTCTCACTAGATCGGGCTCAATGAAGCCCGATATCACTCCTAATCGAGCAAAGATGCTAGCACAGAGGGAGAGTGGGAGAAGTCGACCATTTGGGGTGGCTGAAGCCTTGTCGATCGCCGTGACGCCATTTCCAGTTGTGGTGTTGGGTGCTCTGCAACTTCTACACCAGAGTTCTCGAAATCTTGGGGAAGAGTGAAAACGACACCTCTGGCCTTGGGGAACCTTTTAATTAAACCAAAAGGGGGAGGGGAGGGGTCAAGCTTCAATGGCCATTAATGGCCATTTTCGGCCATCATGAAGAGCTCTGAATACAGCCACCTAGGGGCCAGTATGGCTATTTGACTCCTCTAAATTGAAGGGATGAGACGTACCAGGCCATTAGAATTGAAGAAAGGAGGCCCTTAGCCTTCCTTGACCATGAATGACCTCTTCCTTTTCCTTTCTCTCTCCTCCATTAAAGGGGAAGTGAGGTTTCTCTCTCCTAGTCACCTTATCTAGAATTTAATTGGCATTTTAGGTAATTTCCTGCCTCATAAAGCTAATGGGCCACTCAAATTGGGCTTAACCCAAGTGAGTTGGGCTTGGTTGGGTCAACTTGAGTTAAATTGACCTAATCTAGGGTTGAGTTGACCTTTGTCAAATTGACCATTTGGGTTGACTCCAATGGGTCCTTGGTGACCCATTGGCCTCCCCTAAGGTCTAGAAAGGGTTGGTTTGGCACCTTGGAGACCACTTGACCCTTAATTAGGGCACTTTTACCACTTTAGGGCTAGTGTTGACTTTGTTCAACTTGACCACTTTAGTTGACCCCAATGGTCCTAGGTGGCCCATTGACCTCCCTTAAGGGTTAGGGGTGTTGTGGTGGGGTCCTTTAATCAAGTTGAGGCCTTAAAGTCAATCCCTAGGGGTGGTGCTTGAAATGAGCTAATTGTAGACCAAGGTTATTTGCACCTTCATGCCTTGGTTCACTTGGTCTTCTTTGCCTTTCTAGGGTTTTGTCATGACCTAGTCATGACCTAGTTATGAAAAACCCACTCTTAGGGATCTAGTTGTTTGAGGGATGTTATAAATCCCAATTCATAAAAATAAAAATTTCATCCCCAAAATTCAGGTTAAGCCTACCAGGTTTTTACTAAAGTAAAAGCATGTAACATCACTATAGTAAAAATATGCGAACAAGAGGTAAATAACCGCAAATTTTATTGCTCCCAAAAAGTAAGTAATACAAAGGTCTGCTCCCTTATTTATAGAAAATTGGGGAGATCAGAGAGCACAATACACAATATGGGAAATCCGCGCAGTAGTGGCATCAAGAGTTGGAGTGTCCGCTTCTCCGAGAATTTATTGGCAAATCAGATCATAGGAGTCAGGAAGATGAAGTAAGTAACAAACCACTAGGAGCTCCTAAAAATGTTTTTATTGCTCAGTAAGATCAGCAGAAATGGGGCGGTGTTGAAGAAGTTCGCCCCCAAGGCTCTACACCTCCTGATACGCTACAATAGGGGTCATAACAGGACGAGCAAAGAGGTCAGCATACAAAGTATAGATACGCGAAGTCTGAGCCCCTTTACAATATAAAGCAGCCAGATGAGTCCACACGGCTTTTACCGTTTGATCATGGTGAATGACAGGAAGACACTCGTAAGACAAACTGTTGGCTAACCAAGTATGGACCAAGGCATCAGAAGCGTCCCAATCATCATAAGCAGCAGATCTAATAAGAGGAGGGTCAACAAAAAAACAAACTGCATCAGGTCCCGTGGCTCCCTAGTGTGCTCCTCCTGCTCATCATTCATCCACAGGACCTTGACCAGTGGAACCTTCTTGTACCGCAAGACCCGCACTTCCGAATCGTCGATCTTGACCGGCTCTAGGCTGACCAATCGATCTGATGCTACTGGGCTATCTGTGATAGAAATCTGCTACTTAGACCGTAGTAGAGACCTTCGAAGGGAGGAGATGTGGAAGACGTTGTGCAATCCCGCCAACTCTGGCGGTATCTCAAGTCTGTAAGGCAAGGGGTCGATATGCTCCAGGATCCTATAGGGCTCCATATACCTCGAACTGAGCTTCTTCCACCCATGTACCCGCGATACTCCATGCATCAGATGTATCTTCAAGAAGACCTAATCTCCAAAAGTCTCTCAAATGGCTCCCCGCGCTCTAGGTGAAATAAGCGCAAGAGATCCACCAGTGTCCGGTTGGTACGCTCTGTCTGTCCGTCTGTCTGAAGGTGGAAGGATGTACTAAATGTCAACCGGTACCCTAGGTAAACCTGGACTGAAATCCACTCATAGATGTAAACCGTCCATCCTGATCCGACACGATCGACCTTGGAACGCTATGATAGCGGACAAACTGCTCCATGAACTTCCACACCAAATCGCCAACTGTAGCGTCCTTCCTGATCGGAATGAACTTGGCCACCTTCGTCAACATATCGATGATCACCCATATTGAATCATTTCCTGCATGTGATCGAGGGAGACCAGGAATAAAATCCATGGCTATGTCATCGAACTTCCACTCCGACACCAGTATTGGTTGCAATAAACCGGTCGAACTCTTATACTCTACCTTTACGAGCTGACAAGGATCGCAATGAATCACGAAATAAGTGATATCCTTCTTCATGTCCGGCCAATACATACTCCTCTTCAGATCCACTGTCATCTTCGTGAAACACGGGAGTACTGAATATCTATTATAGTGTGCCTCTGTCATGATATCCTCCTGAATTTGGCCTCCTGCGGGTATATAAACTCTTCCTAAAAAGCATAGCAGACCATCTCTCAAAGAGTAATCCCCTGTCATGCCTTCTTACAAGGCCTTGAAAATCGGCTCCATCCTCGCATCCAGCCTCTTCCCGTCCTTGATGTGATACAGGATGTCTTCAGCGATGCTCATCAATGCCAGGTACTCCTCATACAGCTCTGGATCATCCTCAGATACGAGAGATATCTGCATCTCCTCCAAAATCTGTATCAGCTCCATAGCCATCAGTTGAGGCCCTTCTCCTGATGTAGTGGCTCTCCGGCACAAAGCGTCTGCTACCACGTTTGCTTTCCCGGGATGATAGTGAATGGTGTTCTGATTGTCTGACAAAAACTCTACCCAGTATCTCTATCAGATGTTCAGCTCCTTCAGTGTGTCCACATGCTTCAAATTCTTGCGATCCGAGAAAATATCACAGTGGACACTGTAGAGATAGTGCTACCTGATCTTCAGAGCGAAGATAACCGCCACCATCTCCAATTCATATACTGGGAAGTTTTGCTCATGTTTCTTCAACTTGCGGGAGGCGTAAGATATCATGTGCCTGTTCTGCATCGGAACAGCACCCATCCCTGATACGACGTGTCCTTATAAACCTGAAATCCTTCCTTCCGAGATGGATGGGAAAGGATAATGGTCGAGGTAAGCCGACCCTTCATCTCCAGGAAGGCAGCCTCATACTATGGCATCCAAACAAATTGATTCTCCTTCTTCATCAGAGATGTGAGCAGGAGAGCAATCCGGTAGAATAGCTTTAAGAACTTTTGGCTGTAACCGACAAGTCCTAGGAAACTCCTCAAATCAGTGGCTGTCATCAGCGGTATCCCATCCCGCACTACCTGAACCTTTTCCGGATCCACTAGTAGTCCTGCTCCCCTGATAATATGGCCCGAGAAAGCCACCTCCTTCAGCAAAAACTTGCACTTGCTGAACTTGGCATACAGACTGTGCTCCCGGAGCCTCTCTAGAGTCAGTGCCAAATAACGTGCATTCTCCTCCTTAGTCCTCGAATAGATGAGGATATTATCAATAAACATTATGACGAAGACATCCAGATAGGCCTCGAATACCCGGTCCATCAAACTCATGAATGTGGATGGTCCAATCGTGAGCTTGAAGGGCATCACGGTGAACTCATAAAAACCTATCTACTACAAAAAGCGCTCTTCGGAATGTCCTCCTCCTGAATCCGCAGCTGGTAGTACCCTGACCTCAGATCCAGCTTCGAGACCCAGTGAGCTCCCTCTAACTGGTCAAACAGCTCGTCAATCTTTTACATGGGATAAGTGTTCCAGACCGTCAGCCTGTTTAGTGCTTTGTAATCATTGTACAATCTTAGCGTCTCGTCCTTCTTCTTCACAAATAATACTGGAGCTCCCCATAGCGAGGAGCCCGGTCTGACAAACCCAACTTCAACTATTTCTTGTAGCTGGCTTTGAAATTCTACCAACTCCTTCGGGGCCATACGATACGGAGCTCTGGATACCAGCTTAGCCCCCGGCATGAGTTGTATTTGGAAGTCTTTCTCCCGATGCGGTGGTATCCCTGACAACTTCTTCGGAAACACATCTGCAAAATCTCGTACTACCGGAATGCTAACCATATGGTCCCTGTTCTTGGTCATCTCAAACAATAACTAATAGACCTCGTCCCCCTACAAGTGGGCCTTGACTGCCTGAAAAGAATAAAGTAGATGGCGGGAGACCGGAATAGTATCTTCGAAAGTCACATAAGTGTTGTCGTATCTGAGTACGACCTTCCGCACCGAGAAATCAATCTAAGCGTGGTTCCAGGCGAGCCATGACATTCCCATAACAAGATTGAAATCCGGCAAGCTTAAGATCATCGTCGGAGCTTCGAGTGTTAACCCATCAATGGTCACCCTTATAAGGCATTTTGCCGTAGACCGGACCTCCATCCCATTGGTGAGACGCACCCTCTTGGTGACTCCCTCATAATATTTGATTCCCTCTAGGTCCTTGATTAAGTCCTCCGAGATGAAGCTGTGTGATGCCTTCATGTTGATTAAGGTATGGACAGGCTTGCCGCATACAATAACTACCCCTGAGTTTATGAAATGTATTATATGTCTAGTTATAATTTCCTTCCTATTCCTAGCAATTCTACAACCATATAACATCTAGGAAAGAATTTGAAATTACTGTTGTACCTGTTATCACCCTCTCTGGGTTCCGGGCCTGAGCCAAGTCCAGGGCATACACCTTCCCTCTGTAATGTCTGCAGTCACAACCCTAAAATCCACGTCCTCGGCCATGTCCTCGGCCTCCAAGCTCCCGAGCAGGTGGTACATCTTGTAATGTTAGAGGTAGAGCTTCCCTCAGGGAATAGTTCCTTCGAATATGTCCCGGCTGGTTGCACCGAAAGCATGTCAGTGCCTACTCCACTGGCCTTGGCATCCCTCGTATATATAAGGGCTGGGGAGCCAGCACCACCGGGTTCCTCTGCTCCTATCGGTCCTCCTGGTGGGGTTTGTCACCATTCCTTCTACCCAAATGACCTGACCTCTCGGCTGGTCTTTCTTGCCACTAATCACTGAGTCATTAGTCGGTCTCTTCCGGCCCCAGACTGTAAGATGGTCTGCCTCCAACTTCTTAGCCATCTCCAATATCCTGGCCAAGCTCCTATCAAAAACGAAGAGGAGGGCTTGCCTCATTTCATCGTGAAAGCCCTTATATAACCTCTTCGCGTAGCCCACATCATCCAGCTGGTTTGACTCCATAAAGCAGGCTAGATGTGTGAACCCCGGGTAATACTCCAACACCGTCCTGCTGCCCTACCTCAATTATAGTAACCTGTCCTCCAACTCATCCCTCACCGACTGTGGTAGAAAATTCTCCAATAGAGCTGCTTTGAACTCCTCCCAGGAAATGTCCGCGCAATCCACTCCAACGAAGGTGGTGTCTAACAATGACTTCCACCATCTCTTTGTGTGCGACTCCAAGCAGGAAACTGCCAAGGCTACTTCCTCCTCCGTAGGGCATCGAATTTACGCCAGCATCTTATAGATAATGTCCAGCAACTCCTTTATATGACATGATGACTCCGTCCCTAGATAGGATGGAGGAGAAAGACCCTGGAAGATGCTCAGCCAGTTAGCCCCGAGATTTGGCTGAGGAGCTGGTGTAAGACCCCATTTTTTTTCTACGTTACTGGGTCTTACGCCAAGAACCACCATTTTGTAGTAACACCGACAGTCGGGAGGGTCGCCACCACAAAATGTTGATTCTGTCGGCATTGATGATCATCAAAGAAGTAGAAGTACAAATGAGAGAAGACAATTAAGTCAAGTCAACAAATCACTTATAATATTTGAAATAGAAATCACAGCAAATCCATATGATAATATAGGTACAGAAAGAGATCAGTAAAGTAGAAAGATAGACGGGCTATGCCCGGTACAACAAATCCTCACTACAACACTCTCGCGGAAGCTAAGTAAAGTTAACACTCACAGAGCCAGAGATTGGTGCTCCTGTACTAGACTTGCCCGCCTCCATGTGCACCGTACTCCGTTTGTGCTGCATCTCTTACTACTGCTCCCTATCTCCCATTTGGAGCCCCTGAAATGTTTGGTCCACCGACCGTTAGTTAAAAGAGTAAGCCTGAATTCCCCCACCCCTCCCCTAGTGACTCCTAGACACCATGCGGGAGGAATGATATGAATGCTTGATGGTGGAGAGTAGTCAGAAGTAGGTGATGGTGTTTCTAAGCTAGCAAATTATAATAATAGAGCAGTAATGAAAACAAGGTAAAGATAGAGCAGTAAGTCCATTCAACACAATAAGTAATAAAAGGACAAGAAGAATAAGCTAGGAATAAGTAACCTTAACTTATATGAATGCCCATACAAATTTATAAGTTAAGGGGTCTTTTGCAAGGCTCCCCTCGTATAAGCTATCCCATACTAGTTTATATGATGGGGTGTCAGGTTATATGCAAGCATGTGTGTAGTGATATGTTATGTCACGATTCATGCAAGTGCAAGACACACACACGACTCTATGCACCCAGACCTTTAGTTCCCCTTGTTAGGAAGCTAGCTTCACTCCCAGGAGCCTCCGTAGTGTCCAACGAAGACAGTGGGTCAGGCCACCCCACTCCTAGGAGGTTATTCACACTATCATGCCTAACCCTTATGTATGCCACATACGATGCTTACCAACCGCCAATCTTTTCCTTGGCTAAGTGTAAACCACACCCTTCGAGTCATCGTATCGATGTTGGTGTGAATGACCGTCAAATACTGAATACCCGCCACTTATGCACATGCAACCATGAATTTCCGAGCCATCGGCTCCCCAAACTAACCCGTCTGTTACAACTACCTTCCGAGCTTATGACTTGCCGGGTTAACTTGCCCATTTTTACAACCATCGAGCCTACCGCTTGGATAACATAAACAAGCAAACCTCCCGATCACCTGGGTGAGTGAAAGCAAAGTCCTAGTATATCTAATTGCTCTCTATTATTTTAATCTTATGACTTAAGGTTAACCTTGGACTCCCTAGGACATTCCCTGTGAAGGGCTCTCGGGGGCACTAGGAACTACGATGGGCTGAAGCCCAAAGCTCCCTTTCGCAAGGTATTTATTATTATTTGTAACTACCCATGTTCCCAAACTCTCCTTATTTTACACTTGATCTAAACCTAAGTGTATTTAGACATCTCACAGGGGAGAGACGATCTATCGTCGATCCCGAGCTCAACTCTACCATTGTTCACCAGCTCACACATACAACCTTATTTTGGTGACCCTATTCATTTTCACCCAGACTAGGTACACCAACTATCTCATCATCCCATACAAAGGCCTACATGTTACCTTACTTCTACAGTTTTATACTTTGTGTAGACCTATTGAGCTACATGGTGTGCATTCTTGGGGACCCCTCCAATTATTCATTAAAATGACCTAAGATTATTATTGGGGGTCTATCATGATAATTTAAGGTTAAATCCATAAGATAACATTTTTCTTAATTTATTTGGCATTTATTATATTTTTTGCAAAATAAAGCCAACAATGCTTTTGAACATCAAGTATACCTTTCTAACTAGACATGGTCTTACAAAAATTATGACAGATTAATATCATCAAAATAACAATAAATACCAAAAATCCTAAAATTTTTAGATTAATTAGACCATCAATAATTTATTGAATAAACAATTGCAATATTAGGATATTTAGAGGAAAAATAGAATTATTCATCCCAAAATTATAGTAAAATTACCAGAAGACAAAAATAGGCAGGAGAGACTATTGACCAAGGATTATTAGTTTCGAATCTTATTTGGTCACTTAATTAAATCATTTAAAACAAATCAATATTAGGCACCTTGTGAAGCAACCCATATAAATAGCCCACAAAAAATTCTACAAATATTCAAAGAGCTCATGGATGACATAAAAGGTCCTCTGACCAAATTGAATAAGTTTTCAATAAGTAGATATCTCTTAATAAATTCCTTAGTAATTTGGGCAACTACAAAGATTGTGAATGAAGTAGCTAAAATACTTATCTAAAATTCACACTAAAATTTTTAGAGCTTAATAGCAATATTATATTTCCACTCCTTATATTTCAAGATCATCTAAAGTCCTATGACGCAGTAATAAAATCAAGTGTAAAATTTCCCTAAACGGTCCTAAGTTGTTACAAGAGGGATGTAAGCTCTACAAAGTCCTATAATTACTTCCTAGGGTTAAATTACACCTTAGCAACACTTCTATCAAGTTACAAAGTATTCCAAGGGCATGTAGTCCAATGTCCTTCATTAGCTCAAACCCCATCCCTAGGGCTTACACAAGGGTCCTATGGTATCTCCACCCCAAACCCCCCCTAGATCCCTTGTGGGGGTTATTAGATGGCTTTGGGGCTCTGTCCAAGGTCCCATCCCTTTTGGGTGAGGATTGGCCACCCAATCCATCAAATACACATTTGCCCTAATTTACCCTTTAGGGACCAAATTTTGGTCACACCAATACCTCCTCAAATAGCCCCAAATGGGCTAAAATTTTTACCAGGGTAATATCATGACCCTATTGGACAACCACCTAAATTTTGGATGGTTTTTAGGTCATTAGACCCCTTAATTAATTCATACATATGTTAATAAATGTTTACAAAAACTATAAGAAAATGTTTTCTAAAAATTCCCATTTTTGGATATAGTAGAGGTATGGGTAAGAGTGAGCCCCAGTACAAATTTCAGGTCATTTGGATTGCTGGATTGATGGGGGCACTCAATTTAATCTCTGGTTAACCCTTGGTATAGACTGCACCATTTTGAGTGTTGTGGTCAGACAACTAACTTAAATGGATTGAAACAAATTTTAAAATATAATAGACCTCAAGGGCTACAACTTTGGTATTGATTAGTTTTACTGTAAAAGCCTCTAGTTATTTAAAATAAATATTTTAAAACACGGCCTAAAGTGTGACAATCATTAAATGAAATGTTATTTAACCTATAGTATATAAATCAGATCCAGCACTAATCTTGAAGCAAGGATCGACGGCATCCTGTCGTCTTCTACCTTGAGCCAACGGCTCAAAGCAGCCCGTCCTGGGCTGACAGGGGGATCATTTCCCGACCACCTAAGCGCCTCCCTGACCAGCTAATGCCACCACCACCTTTATTGAGGTGGTGGCCGGCAATAAGCGGTGGTAGGCCGGCCAGTCGTGGCTGGAATCAGGATTTAGGTATGGAAGTAAAAGCTTGAAAAACCAAGCTTTCAGCCCACCCAATCTAGGGCCAATTGGCCCTAAACCTTCCAGCCAATGAGATCAGATCTATCCACTAGAAGAGGAGAGGAAGGTAGGACCTTCTGAGGTGGCTGGAGTTAAGCCGATCGCCATGCCGCAATTGCAGGATTTGGAGCTTTAGCGTTCTCTACAACTGCACTACAGAAGGGCTCGAATTATTCAAGGGAGGCATGGAAACGACTGCTAGGGATCCAAGGAAGCTTTTAAAATGACCAAATTGGGGAGGGGATTGGTCATGGCATCAATGCCATTAATGGCCATTAGTGGAGGTTTTGGGCCATGGCTTTTGGGGGTGAACCTAGGATTAACTAGGCCGGGAAATGGCTGTAAACTCCTCCTCTCCCCCAGGGGAGTTGAACCCAGCAATTAATCAGGAACTTGAGGGGCTTCATCTTCCCCACCATTGATGACATCTCTCTCTCTCTTTCTCTCTCATCCATTAAAGTGAAAACTTGACTTTCTCTCTCTTAGTAACCATTTATAGTAAATGGATGCCTTATTGTGTAACTCTTAGCCTCCTAAACTAGTGAGACACTCCTATTGGGCCAAGCCTAAGTAGGTTGGGCTTGATTAGGTCAAAATAGACCATATGACCTAAAATCGAGGTGGAGTTCACTTTGGTAAACTAAACCTTTTTATTTGACCCCAATAGGTCCTTAGTGACCCATTGGCCTTTCCTATAGTCTAGGGAGACTTGGGTAGGGTTTGTTTGGCAACTTGGAGGTGACTTTACCGTTAATTAGGGCACTTTAACCATTTTAGGGTTAGAGCTGACTTTGGTCAACGTGACCTTTTGGGTTGACCCCAATGGATCCTTGGTGACCCATTTACCTCCTTTAAGGGCTAGGAAGGTGTAAGTGTGGTAATTTTGCTAAGGGAAGGTTAACTGGCCCTATATAGGTTAGTTTGACCCATTTAGGGTTAGGGTTGACTTTTGTCAACTTGACCATTTTGATTCACCCCAATGGGTCCTTGGTGACTCTATAGGCCTCCTAAAAGGATAGGAGTGTTGTGGTTGGGTCCTGGAGTCAAGTTGAGTCCTAAGGTCAAACCCTAGGTCTGGTGATAAGGTTGTGTTATAGGCGGACATAAATGATTTCCACCTTCATGCCTTATTCACTTGGTCTCTTGAGCTTCCTAGGATTTTGTCATGACACAGTCATGACAAAACCACCATTAGGGGTCTAGTTGTTTGAGAGATGTTAAAAATCCCAATATATAAAAATAAAAATTTTGTCCCCGAAATTAAGGTTGGGCCTATGGGCTTTCTACTGAAGTAAAAGTATGTAACATCCCTAAAAAATTGAACATTTACTTGACTAGAAGAGATTCGGGTACCACTCTCACATCAGATCTCGTGGCTCCCAGGTGTTCTCCTCTTACCCGTGATTCCTCCACAGGACCTTGACCAGCGGAACTTTCTTACATTACAAGATCCGTATTGCTGTGTCATCGATCCTTACCGGATCCATTCTGACTGAACGATTAGAAGCCACCTAGCCATCGGTAGTGGAAATCAGCTGCTCATACCGTAGTAGATCCCTCCGAAGTGAAGAGACATGGAAGACGTCGTGCAATCCCAGTAACTCAGGCGGTAACTCCAGTCTGTATGCAAAGGCGCCGATTTCCTCTAGGAACCTGTAAGGCCCCATGTATCTCAGACTGAGCTTCTTCCGCCCACAAACCCGCGAGACTCCATGCATCAACCGTATCTTCAAGAAAACTCGGTCTCCCACTTGGAACTCCACCTGATGATGTCACGCATCGTAGTATTTGTGATGTCGCGGCCTCGCCACCACCACTTGAAGATGACGCTGAAATACTAAAACATAAAGACTTCAGGCGACATGACGACTCTTGGGCTACTTACGGAAGGCAACGCTACAATTTCTTCCTGCGGCGCGCGAAGCGTACTTAAAGGATTACTTGAAGACAATTTTATTTAGTTTAAATGCTATTTTATTTTCGATGCTATTTTATTTTATATGCAATTTTATTTTGGTGTGCTAATAACCATCTGGATTGATGAGGTTTCATCAGAATCTTGGATGGTTGGATCTATTTTGTAACTCATATATATAGGAGCCTTATTAAGAGAATGATAGAAAGATTGAACCTTAATTCCCCCTTCAAAGAATTCGGCCAAGCTTGAGACAAGCCGCCCCCTTGCTCCCCTCTTCTCCTATTCGGCCGCCCCCTTTGTTGAGCTCTCCGGCGAGGTTTCTTGGTGCGACTCCGAGGAAGAAGGACTGTAGCCACTCGGTGCGACGCCGGTGGATCCATTCGGTGCGACGCCGGTGGAATTGTGGAGAGAGTGATTCTCCCACAAGTTATCTAGAGTACTTGACGCCAACGGGTTGGGTAAACTCTCCCCTCTTCCTCCAAGTGCTTCTTCTAAGTAGATTTGTGGAAGGTGAACCATCGTGTTCTCCACGGCTTTAATTTCAATCGCCTTTCAAATCTTTGCATAAAATCGTTATCTTTCTTGTTTCTTGTTTCCGGATCAGGTGGATCCATTTTGCTTGAGTGGATCTTGGCTTTGTAGCCCTGGTCTTCCTCTCAAAAAGGTTTGCAACCTTTGCATTGATTTTGGGAACGAGTCGACTAAATTTTTATCGCTAATTTATAGTCGATCATTATCCGATTGTGTTTATGTTTTGTGCACGAGATGGTTCGTCGTTGAGAATGATAGATGCTTGTATAGGTGCGATCGTACAAGAGTGTGTTGAAGGGTGAATTAGAGCATCATCCCGAGTAGATCTCCGTTAGGAGCGTATGCTACATCAATTTGGTATCAGAGGCGGTCGTGTCAATTTTCTAATTTAACGTCCTCGCTTTAGTCTTGTCGGCACGCACAAAAAAAAATTTTCTGGTCTGCCAATAGCGCTCCAAAATCTGCAATTTTCAGCGAAAAGTTAAAAACAAAATTTTTTTAACGTTCTACATTTTTGTCACATCGGGAAACTATAAAAATATTCTATTTTTCATGTAGGGTCAGCCCTAGAAAAATTCATCTTTCAAAATATTTTACGCCTGCATGCGCACTAGACTAGGAACGGAATACTCTACACCGTCTACGTGTAGGATGGCTGCGAACGAGCATGGGGATCCCAACACCGACACCATAGCAGGGTTACTAACGATATGATGGAGCTTAGGAACATGTTAGCACAGATCCTACAAAATCAAGCTAGGCCTCCCCATCACCCATTAATGTTGAGCAGCCCAACCAGTGCCAACAAACTCTGATTCGGATTCCGATGAGGACTCCCCCCGATCACCCCATCGAGAACACCGCCATGTGAGAGGTTTTGATCTCACGAGGGCCATTAAGATTAATGCCCACACTTACGATGGCATGGGAGATCCCCAGATCTTCCTTCACTGGACGGTGGACATGGAGTGTTACTTCGAGTGGCACAACCTGACGGATCCCCAAAAGGTCCAAGTTGCCCGGATGAAGTTAACAGGTCGTGCAAAGATGTTTTGGCTGAATGAGGAGCGGAGGTTAGGAACCAGACACGGAGCCCCCCTTATAGGTTGGCAGGTGATGAAGAACCTGTTGACCGATCAGTACGTTCCTGCGTACTATGGGACACAGATGTTCGACGAGCTTGCCACTCCGCGGCAGGGCTCAAATTCAGGAGCTGAGTATATGGGAGAACTCAAAGAGTGTATGGTGCGTTGTGATTTGAGGGAGATCCCCGAGGTCACCCTATCAAGATTTCGTAAGGGGCTTCACCCCGATATTCAGCGGAAGCTCTTACAATATGGTCATACGGATCTGAATACAACCTTCAATGCCGCCCTCAACATCGAAAAGCACTTAGCCTCTAAGGCTCACTCCCGTTATTCCCATGCGAAGGGAAAGTCCACAGCTGGAGCATCTTCCTCCACAAATCAGGACAAAGGGAAGTTTCGGTCCACCGAGTCAAAGTCTGTTGTGATCACTACTAGGAACGCAAAGAACCCCGCTAGTGAGCGTATCCCCATCAGGAAAGTTAGCAAGTCTAACGCTACACGTAACTCTTGCGGCATTGAAGGTCACTATGCCTTTGAATTCCCGACGAAGACTAAAGCCATCATCCTATTAGAGTCGACTACCGACCTTGCTGATTACGTATATGAGGCTGCTGAGGAGAGTGACCCAGATGGGGTCCCAACTTTTTTAGAGGACGATCACCCCCTTATAGTGACGTATTGTATCTTGACCACTCCTCGTCCGTTAGATGACTGGAAGAGGACGAGTATATTTTCCCTAATCTTTAAGAGTGGCGAGAAGTTGTGCAAGTTGATCATTGATAGTGGCAGTTGTGTAAACGTCATCTCTGAGAATGCCGTTACACGTATGTCCTTGACTACGAAGCCCCACCCAACTCCCTATCAGGTAGCTTGGATTAATAAGGTTACCGTCCCGGTCACCAAGCGATGCCTTGTACCCCTCTCGATCAAATCCTATTCTGACGAGGTGTGGTGTGATGTGTTGGGTTTTCTATGGAGGTTGGCACAACACTTGTGTACGCAACGGAAGGAATAAAACAAGAAAAACACAAAGAGAAATGGATCGGGCCATGAATGTTGAATCAAGAAGTTATCAAAATAACATGACAAAATTACCTCTTCGGTGTTGAGTCACAACTCATCAAAGGTGCTCCAAGATCTGAGTCCTGTCGGTGGGGAGTTCCACGTAGAATAATGTCTACGTCTCTACAGAAATCCATACGAGCGGGAGAACACCTAGCTTCGTCGCACGAAGGGTCGGGAGGAAGATCGGCCGCACCTTGCGACTCCACGGACTGCTAGGTCCGCGCCAGGAAAGGCAATACCGACGACGATCGTCTGAAAAGAGGAGGTCGGCGGAGCACACACGGCGGCGGAACACTTTCCATTCGGCGTAATCCGGATTGGGCGGATCGGGAGATCGGCGGAACAGTTCTGTCGGCTTCCGTTCGGCTACAGAAATCCCGATGTTAGTCGATTGATTTTCCTAAAACCCTAAGTGCCTATTTATACCAAAGGCATAAACAGTCCAAAGAACACCGCTATCCGCAGACCACCCAAGTTAGGGTTTCAGAGTCATTCGGCAAGAATCAGATCCAGATTCGGCGAGAATCAGCAGACAGATTCGGCGAGAATCATCTGCCGATTCGTCGAGAATCAAGGATGGAATCGTCGAGTATCACCAATTGCCGGGAATCAAACATTTTTGATTCTCGACGAATTCGTCGAGAGTCGTCGAGTATCACTCGATGATTCTCGACGAATCATTCGCGACGAATGATTCTCGACGAATTCGTCGAGAGTCGTCGAGTCATCCTCTACGATTCTCGACGAATCATTCTCGACGAACTCGTCGAGAGTCGTCGAGTCATACTCAACGATTCTCGACGAATTTTCCTTAGCAACATTTGCCTGACTCCCCATACTGTATGGTGATTGGTAACCCTTACCAACACAGTCGGTCTTCCAACTTCTCCACATGCTCTTATGTGCGACCCTGCAAGCTCATATCGCGTTGGTAGTGAGATTACATGTTTGACCACTTCTAGATCACCATGGTAACTCCAACAGTCTCCCACATGATCTTGAAAGTATCAAACCAAAAACCTACAAATAATGAGCGGCATCTAACAATGCATCATTGCTCCCCAAGCAATAAGAGTTTAGAACTCATAACCCTTAATGACCAATGTTCCAGCGTTGCCTTTGTCCCTTTGTCCCTTACATCCGGAAAGAACTAGAGGCATAGATCGTGTCACCCTCATAATAGCTCAATCCAATTTTCCTGATCTAGAACGGACTTCCAGAGAATGGTGAGTCCAATATCACATATTGACTCAACCAAGCATGGCCATGCATTTCTCTGTCCAGTTCCATCAAGGGGCCCATAGATGCAACTCCTGTCATATAGGAGGACAAATCCCATATATGCTCACACACAAACACCCAAATGATTCGTAACGTGCCCAACAACCACCCTTATCATCAACCTTTCTCAAGGAAGACTTTAGATGGCATCAAAGCACGCTCTTCCTCAATTGATGAATGTTGTGACTTCAGTTCAAAGGACCACAACACCATTGTCAATTGAGACCTACTCGTGACACGTTTAGATAACAATCCACAGAGTAGTCTCAGGTTGGGTCTGTCCAGTACAACTTGTTCATTAACAAGTACCCACCTGATGACTTGATATCACAATATCATGACCTGTGAGAACTGGTCATCAGTCAACGCACGTGCTAGTCTTAAGGTATCATCATCACCCTTAGCTTCAATGATGATACAATGACCAAGGACCTTTTAAGAATGAAGCTTCAAATAAATCATAGGCTCTCACATTCAAGTCACGTACTTGATGTCCTATGGAAGCGAATACTGTAAGGGTAATTATTATGTTATAATTTAACTATCACATAGGAAAATCATAATAAAAGAACTTGTCATTAATTGTAAAAAGAAATATTTGGTACACAATTCATCATATGAATAAACAATAAACAGCCAACAGAATATATGTTTACATGCAACCCACAAGACTCCCACTAAAGTTGATCACTTAGGTATCGCATACCCATTGATCTAGTATGACCATCATTCTTTCTCTGCGTGAGAGGCTTTGTCAGTGGATCCGCAATATTCTCCTCAGTCGGCACTGTGCAAATATTCACATCTCCTTGTTCGACAATCTCACGAATAAGATGGAACCGCCGAAGTATGTGCTTGGAGCGCTGATGGGATCTAGGTTCCTTAGATTGTGCAATTGCACCATTATTATCACAGTAGAGAACTACGGGACCAACAATGCTAGGAACTACATCAAGCTCGCCGATGAATTTCCTAATCCCTACAGCCTCCTTCGCTGCGTTAGCTGCAGCGATATACTCAGCCTCTGTTGTAGAATCTGCAACTGTCTCTTGCTTGGAACTCTTCTAGCTCACAACTCCTCCATTAAGGCCAGACACAAACCCTGACTGAGACTTTGAATCGTCCCTATCAGTTTGGAAGATAGCATCCGTGTAACCACTTACGACGAGCTCTTCCTCTCCACCATACACCAATAAAACTGTAACACCCCAAAAAGGCCCCAAAAGACTCAACATGAAGTTTGAGTAGCAGGTCAGGTTACACGGCCTGGGACACGGGCGTGTCCCAGGGCGTGTTCGAATTATTTTGCGAATTTGGCCTATTCAAGTCAGAGCCGGACACGGCCTTGAACACGGCCGGGAACACGGGCGTGTCAGGCTGGACACGGGCGTGTCAGCTGCCGTGTTCCGACCCGTGTACTGGTTGCAGCTCGATGTAACAGGAGACACGGGCGTGTCTCAAGTTCGACACGGGCGTGTCAGGTTCGACACGGGCGTGTCGATGACCCGTGTTGTGCAGTCGGTTCAAACTGTGTGTGCCGCTTAAAGGGTACACGGCCTGTGACACGGGCGTATCACAGGCCGTGTCGGCCAAAAAATGGGTTTTTGGGAAAATCTTGGCCGTTCAGTTTTCTCTCTTTTGATCCAAGGGTCCAGGTGGTTTCCTGGCTGGGTTATTACGAGAAGTAAGGATGAAGAGTCATTCTTCATTTGTCCTTAAGGAAGAGAGAAAGAGAGAGGAAGAGAGAAGAAGGAGGAGGAGAGCAAGCCACCGGCGGAGCTCCCGTGGTCCGATTCGTGATCCGAAGCCGGCATTGTGAAGGCAAGGCTGCTGCGGTTCTTTCTCACCAGCTAGTTTTCGATGGCACCGAAGAGATCGACAAGGGTAACGATCTCCCTCCTTGGACATGTGAAGTCCTTCTTTTCTGCATTGCATAGGGAAAACCCTTCCCCGCGAGTGTGCGGTGGGTTATGGTGTCCCTTGGGGTAGATATGTGAAGTCCCCCTTGTTAGAGGCCGGAATTGGAGTACGGCTCTAGGTATGCTGTGTGAAGCCCATCTGGATGTAATCTGGATTGGTGATGCTTGTTTGCATATCGGAGAAGGCTCCGTGATAATGGCTTGTGATGCCTATGGCTTGTGATGCCTTGTTCCTACCTGTTGCTTGGTGCGGCAGGAAGTACTGGACGATGTCCAAGAAATGAAGAGGGTTGGAGGCAACTCTTGTGGCCGTGTGTTGCCACTTTGTGAATGGTTGAGCCGTTGGGCTGCAACTCGATGAAAAGGCAGATTGCCGAACAGGAAAGGTGAAACCGACCTGCGCCTATAAAAAGCCATGGATACTTCCGTATTCGAGGTGGCTCGGCGACTTGAGCAACGGGGGGTGGCTGATCCGTACCTGCGTTAGGTCCGTCCGACTTGGAAGCCTGGTATAGGTTTTGTTGGAGCGCCTAATGAGAGTCTTAGGCCCGCGCGCCGGAAAGACTAGAAATGCTCAAATACCGTGTAGACGGTGGTGTTGACCCTGGTATTCCGGTACACCGAAAATGTGCCCTGAGTGCACGGACTGTCGGGCCGGGTGGCCGATAGTTGTGATGGCTTGAATGTGCCTGCGCACACATAGTTGCTATTTAATGATGCCATGCTTGCAGGGAAAGAATGCTCATGCCCCGAGAAAGGGGTAGGATTGTTATAATTGGGTCAGCTGAATGCTGACCGTTGCATTGTTTGCCACCGGTTGGGTGGATTGTTCCCGTGCAGGTGCTGGAGAGCCAAGTGGTAAATGATGGGCGGAAGCCCTACTGCTGTTGCTGCTGCTGCTGCGGCTAGCCCTTGAAGGCTAAGCGAATGGCTTTGTTTTGTTTTCTCTTGTACTCATGTATGGCCGGCCTGCGCGCCGAAGTTTGTAAAACATGTTGTATGTACAGAGGAACTGTAAGGCCTTAAGGCCAAACTCTTGTGGTTGTGTACATTCCGTGGTATATATATAAATGTGGTTTTATATATTGGACATTCCGGTTGAGAGTTCAAAGTTGTAACTTAAAGCTTCCGCTAGAATGCTCTGAGTTCGGATTCGTATTTGGTTTGGTATTATCCTGTGACCTCACCGTCTGTTTGTGGCATATAGTGTGGGGCCCCGGCCGGACCTTCTACTATACGTCATCTAACGGATGGGGTCGTTACATTTTGGTATCAGCTTTCGTCGGTCTTCCTCTTTCGAATTCGTGGTCGAATTCTTTTGTGGGGTGGCGAGCACGTGTTTGTGCGACCTGCTGTAACGCTAATGAACTCTGGAATGTCCATTAAGGAATGTACAAAATCTTGTTTGAGGAATCTGCGCGTTCCTTTTTGTGTTATTTTGCTTGCATACGTTCGCTAATGTGTGTCTTGTCCACCTATAGGTGACACGTAGTGGTGCTGGGCAGTCTGAGCCCCAGCGTTCTGATGAGAGTGCGGCACCATCTGAGGTGCCCACACCTCCTCCATCTGCGGAAACTGTTCGCTTAGTGGCTGAGGCGCTATTTGCCATGATTCAGCCGACCGGGCAAGCGCAGCCGGCGGTAGTGCCAGTTCGTGTTGATGTAAGACCCGAGCCGGTTGAGGCTGTAGATCCACGAGCAGCTGACCGACAGTTGAAGCAATTCATGAGCTTCAGTCCTCCTACGTTTGCGGGAATGTGATCCCCAATGCAGGCGGAAGATTGGTTATCGCGTGTCAAGAGGATAATGACAGCGATCAGGGCGGAGGAAACTCTAAAGGTCACCTTAGCCACCTTCATGCTTGAAGGGGAGGCGCGGTTGTGGTGGGATGAGGTTGAGCTACACCATTTGGCGGGCAGGCAAATAACACAAGTGTCGATTGAGGAGTTCTCTCGAATATTTCTGGCGAAACATGTAACGGTCCAGGCCCGCCAACCCGCGGGACCCAGCTGCACCAATTGAAGATCCGGCCCATGCACGGAGTCTCACGGGTGCGCGGTCGGAGGAAGAAACTCAGCCCTAGGTATATGGGCCCTTACCGGATCCTGGAGCGGATCGGACCCTTAGCCTACAGGCTAGAGTTGCCGCCAGAGCTGGCAGCTCTACACGACGTCTTCCACATCTCTTCGCTGAGAAGGGCTCTACTACGCCCGGAGCAGCGAATTTTGACCGCAGAAGGGCCGGTAGCTTCAGACCGATCTGTTCACTTGGAGCCGGTTCGGATCGATGACAAAGGAGTGCGGATCTTGCGCCGTAAGAAGATTCCCTTAGTCAAGGTTCTGTGGAGAAATCACGGTCAGGAGGAGCACACCTGGGAACCACAGGACTTGATGCAGCAAAAGTACCCGGAGCTTTTCAGTCAGGTAACCCTCCCAACTCCTCAAGTAATTTAAAGTTTTCCTTCCTATTTACAATTATTCGTAGAATAATCTAAGAAGGTATAGGCTAAACTTTTTGTTTATTGGGGACTAGCCCGTAAATGTTGATATCGTAGGCACTGCAAACCATATGGGATGTTACAAGCTTAACTTATGCCGGTAGTGATCTCCCGTAGACTTAACCTTAATTTCGGGGACGAAATTTTTGTTTTGTTTATTGGGATTTGTAACATCCCATTTCCAATTAGGCCCCCCCCCTAAGAATAACTTTGGGCTTGCCTGGGCCATGGCAAGACCATAGGGAACCAAATAGACCAAATGGGCTTAGGAGTCTAGTAGAGACTCATTTTGGGCTGCAAATAGCAAGTTTCCAAAACACTGAGTTTGGGTGACCTAGTGAGTTCAAACTGACTCTAGGGCATTTCTAGACCCAATGTGGGGCCAATGAGTCACCATAGACTCAATGGGGTCAATACTAGTGGCCAAATTAACCCAAGCCAACCCTAACCCTAAAATGGTCAAAGTGCCCTTCCTAAGGGCCATGTGACCTCCAGGGGGCCAACTCAACTCCAACTAACCCTACCTAGGCCTTAGGGGAGTCCAAAGGGTCACTAAAGACCCATTGATGTGGACCCAAAGAGTCAAAATAACCAAGTCAACATTTAACCCAAGTCAAGTCAACTTGACCTAATTGGGCTAACCCAACTTCAAGTCACCCCCCCCCCTCTTAGGCTAAGCCTAATGACATTATTAATGTAAGATATTAGGGCTGCCAATAGCCTAGAGGGTTGACTAGTCAAATGAGGGAATAAGAGAGAGAGAGAAGAAATTATTAAGAGGAGAGAGAAATGATAAAAGAGAGCATTCATGGTGGACCCCCTTCCATGTTTTCATTTGGGATTTAATAATTCAAATGGGCTGCCAATAGAGTAAAAAGGAAGACATTTCATAGGGCCTTCATTAAGGGGAAGAGAGAGAGAGAAAGAGAGAGAGAAGAAAATAAAATAGGAGAGAGAAAATGATAAAAGAGAGTATTTATGGTGGACCCCTCTCCCATATTTTCATTTGGGAATTAATAGATTCAAATGGGCTGCCAATAGGGGGTAGGAGGAAGACAATTCAGTTTGGAGGGTGACTAGGAGAGAGAAGAAGAAAGAGAGAAAATAAAGAGGAGAATAATGGAGGAGAGAGAAAAATGGGGGAGAAGAAGAAAGAGTGGGGCTCGGCCATGAAGGGGCTGAGGGGAGCAATAATGGATGCCATTAACCTCCTCTGGGAAAGAGGAGTTCCTCCAGCCGTTTCCCAACCCTCTAGGCGCTGTGCAACCCCCCTCTCTTCAATCCGAGCCGCCCCCATTGAAGCCAATTAATGGCATAATAAACTCCAAGCCCTGCCTCTCCCCCTCCCTCCTCTACCTTTAAAACCCCTCAGTGAGCTAGGGAGAAGGTTTCCGGATCCCTAACAGAAGAGCAAGTGGTGGCCGGAGCAAGAGAAGGAGAAAACGCCGCCGCCGCCGTCGCCATGGCCCCTCGCCGATCTACACGTCGCATGGCCGCCGGGAAGGTCCTCCCTCACCTCTTCCTCTATGTTTAGATCCTAGGAATCATTAGGATGAAGTTTCATGCTCAAACGAATCGGTTTTGAGTTTTTAAAAATCTGAAAACCGCCATTTTTGGAGCTTTTTGGAGCTCTCGGGTAGGGCGGCGCCGCCACCTCCGGCCGCCCTAACTCCGGCTATGGATAGCCCCCACCACCGGGAACAAATGGATGATGTTTCCCGGTGGTGGCGCCGCCTCAGGCCGCCGGGAAAAGCCCCGTAAAAAGGGCCTGCTCGGGTTGGATTTTCGGCCATTTGGAGAAGATGAGCAGCTACCATTGGATCCTGCTTCAGGATTCGTGCAAACAGTAAAATCATGATAGTATAGTTTTGGTTATATTATTTGCATTTCTGTCACAGTTTTACCTCTTAATGTTTGTATTTATTAAAAATACCTAGAGCCCTCTACAGAAAAAGTAGTGAACATGAAAGTTGTAGCCCTTTGAGTCTACTTTATTCTAAAATTGATTTCACCCAATTTGGATAACTGTGCTGACCTCAGCACTCAGTTTGGTGGAAGGTGTCCTTAGGCTAGGTCAGACACCATTTTGGTTGCCCACACCAAACCAGACCTCCAAATGACTTAAAATTTTATGTAGGGGTCATTCTTACCCACACCTATGACATATCCAAAAATGATAATTTTTGGATAACATTTTTCTATAGTTTTTGTTAAAATTTAATAATCATATCTTAGAGTGATTAAGGGGTCTAATGACCTCCAAATCCCCCAAAATTTTGGTGGGAGGTCCTTAGGGACCTAGGGAAGCTCTGTATAAAGTTTCATGTAATTTGGAGATGTTTTGGGTGGGTGATTACCCAATCCTAGGTTAGCCCATTAAGGGGCAAATAGGTCAAAAGTGCACTTAGTGATTTTTGTTGACCAAACTCCCTCACCAGAGGCTGAAACTTGGTCCACTGGTTTGTAATGGGCTTTAACACTCCCTTATGGTGTATGGAGTGGTTTGGGGTGAGTATGCCCTAGGACCCAAGTCCAAACCCCTAGGTTGGACTTTGGGGGCTTGTGAAGGGCATGGGGTCAAATGACCTTGAATGGAAGTGATTTTTGGTGGAGAGGAGACTAGTGAGGTTAGAACCCCCTGACCAAAGTCTTGGAAGATTTGGAGAGGGTTACCCTCCCTTAAACCCTAACCCTAGCTTAGGGCACCTCCCTTGTTAAGGTAAAATAGGTCACCAAAACTTGCCTAAAGGCCATGAAACTTGGGTAGTGTACTTCTTGGGTTTAGGGAAGTCTCTGGGAAATAATATTGAGAGCCTTGGAATTCAATACATGATAGTTCCTTCATAACTCACAAAAATAGGTTTTTGGGTATTTTAATTAATTTGATTTCTCTGGTTGATTAATGGATATGAAATTTTGGCAGAGAGCTTTTTAGATTCTTATACATATGCTTGAATTTTTCTGGAATTATTAACTGATTATTTTAAGTACTTCATTCACAAGCCATTGATTTTCTAAAGATAGTCAAATAATTATTTGGGTTGTTCCCTCACTGAAATCTGGTGTAACTTAGGCAAATGAGTTTTTATGACCTCTTACATCTCTGGTAATTATTGTAGAATTTTTGGATCTATAATCATAGGGGTTGATTCACAAGGCTTGCAATTTGTAGAATTTATAAATGATTTTTAAATAATATTTTTAGGCCTTGTAAAATTATAATTTTTGGTCAGTGAACATTTATGGACATTGTAGAGCCCTGGTAATTTTCTTATAATTTTATGATGAATGAATGTAGTACCTCATGCTCAAAATCACTCATGGCTTTAATTTCTGGATAATTAAATAAATATTAAATTATTTAGGAAAAATTTGGAAGTGCTGGATTTAAGTTATAAAAGTCATGATAGGCCCTTAGTAATTATCTTAGGGTGTTTGGATGAGAAATTGATGCACTTCCTATCATACTTGTTGATTTGCTCAAGTTGGTCTGCATATAGTGAAATCATAGAAATTGTAATACCATGGTCATAGGAGACAAATCATGTGTAAATGCCGTGGCAAGATGATTCGGAGGTTATCAATGAAATTGGGTATGGGATAGTGGTTAGGTTAACTAAGGATGGGTGGAGCTCGGGTTCGACGGAACATCGTCTTTCCTGGGAGCGGGTGCAGGAGTTAAAACACATTAGGGTTAGAACCAGAGTAACATTAAGAGTTTGGGAACGGGGTATTAACCAACAATAATAAGTGCCTTGCGAAAGGGAACTTCGGGCCGTAATGCACCGTCTTGGTTCCTAGTGCCCCTTGAGAGCCCTTCACGGGGTATACCGGGGGCAGTCCTGGGCTAACGTAAACTGTAATAACAAACCGACAAGAGTAACTTAGTAACTAGGGCTGCACTTTTCACAACACTGTTGGCACAGGAAGGTTGATGAGAGCTTCGACTCGGTTGATTTGGAAACGGACGGGATGGTCCGGGGAGCTTCGGCTCGGTTGATTTGGAGACGGACGTTTTGGTCCGGGGAGCTTCGGCTCGGTGTTGTGTGCTTACGGTTTAACTTGCATGTGCATAAAAATAGGAAAGTTAAGGTGGTGGGTCCTTCGATATCGGGGAGTTCGATTGCACCGACACCGATATCGTTGACTCGGCGGGGTGATTAGCACTCCGCCAACAGAAGTCCGGTGCGCCAGCCGGCAAGAGTACGCAGGCGTCCGCTTTGTGCACCAAGCGTTGAGGCGTACGATAGGTCAGACCAGTGTGCTTTACTGGTTTTGGAGGTGGGCGAGGCCCAACCCACCGCTTCCGTTTGCCACTACGGAGGTATCCTGGGAGGTAACGGCTCCGAAAGGGGGAACTAAAGGTCTGTGTGCACAGAGTCGGGTGTGTGAGTTGCATTGCATGACATAACATACCCACCATATAGTTGCATATCATATCGTTCATAACAACCATGACACCTAAAGTATAAGTGGAATGGGACGCTTATACTTTAGGACTTGCAAAACGACCCCTTGGTCTATAAGCTTGTGTGGGCAAGTTTATAAATCAAAGGTTAATTTCAATATATATATGTTGCTGTTTGATAACCGACACCCCAACGTATAAGTGGTATGGGACACTTTATACGATGGGAGCCTTGCAAAAGATCCCTTGGCTTATGTGTACTCACATAAGTGAAGGTTTAATTTCTTACTTACTTCCTTCTTGTTTGACCTATTACAACACTTAAGTTTTATATTGCTCCCCTGTTATAACTTGCTAGTTAGGTCCACCGTCATCTGCTTTTGACTACTCTCCACTTTCATGTCCTCCCCTTTCTTCCTCTCCGCCCGGTGCCTTAGAGCGTGGGGGAAGGGGTGGGGGATGATAGGACTTAGTCTTTTAGACTAACGGTTTTCGAACCATATCATTTTAGGGGATCGTGGAGCCCAGCATGGAGGAGCAGCCCCAGAGATCGGTGCGCCTAGAGGTGGGGCAGTCTAGCTCCGGAGTTCACACCGCCGGGACCGTGAGTCTCGATCCTTGAGTAGTTTCTGATCCGCTTCCGCATGAGAGACTTGTAGTGAGGACATTTTGTACCGGGCATAAGCCCGTAATTTATATTACTCTGATGTTTCTGTGGACACTCCCTTCGTGGAGTTTTATTATATATATATGTGATTTTTATTATTGTGGACTGCATTGCTTTTACTTCAATAATTGTGCTACTTCTGTGATCGAATTTGGCCGGCAGAATCGGCGCCTTGTGGTGATGACCTTTCGGGACGTGAAGGAGTCACCGCAAAGCGGCGGTTCTGGGCCTAAGACCCCGGTGGTTGAAAAAGAAAAAAAATGGGGTCTTACAAGTTTTATAACGGTCCAGGCCCGCCAACCCGCGGGACCCAGCTGGCACCGCCGGCCCACCAGTAGTCCAGACCCGGGCCCACTACTGGCAGTAAGCCTATAACATTCAAGCCTGCAGGCCAATGCACCCCAACCCCTCTCCATCCAGGCGGGTTGTTGGTGGCTGTAGCCCCCCTTAGATGAGTCAAACTCGATAGTCAAGCCCGCACTACGGGGACTTCCCAGGAGGTCACCCATCCCAGTACTACTCCAGCCCGAGCACGCTTAACTATGGAGTTCTTTCAACTCTCATCACCAATTGATCTGCAGCTCAATTGGTGATGAGAGTTGAAAGAACTCCATAGTTAAGCGTGCTCGGGCTGGAGTAGTACTGGGATGGGTGACCTCCTGGGAAGTCCCCGTAGTGCGGGCTTGACTATCGAGTTTGACTCATCTAAGGGGGGCTACAGCCACCAACAACCCGCCTGGATGGAGAGGGGTTGGGGTGCATTGGCCTGCAGGCTTGAATGTTATAGGCTTACTGCCAGTAGTGGGCCCGGGTCTGGACTACTGGTGGGCCGGCGGTGCCAGCTGGGTCCCGCGGGTTGGCGGGCCTGGACCGTTATAAAAAGTGCACTTTTTGTAACGGTCCAGGCCCGCCAACCCGCGGGACCCAGCTGGCACCGCCGGCCCACCAGTAGTCCAGACTCGGGCCCACTACTGGCAGTAAGCCTATCACATTCAAGCCTGCAGGCCGTACACCCCAACCCCTCTCCATTCACAGGCGGGTTGTTGAGGCCGGGGATCGAACCCGAGACCTCCTTGATAAGGAGTTTTCAAACCACTCCTCATCACCAACTGAGCTGCAGCTCAATTGGTGATGGGAGTGGTTTGAAAACAAGGAGGTCTCGGGTTCGATCCCCGGCCTCAACAACCCGCCTGTGAATGGAGAGGGGTTGGGGTGTACGGCCTGCAGGCTTGAATGTGATAGGCTTACTGCCAGTAGTGGGCCCGGGTCTGGACTACTGGTGGGCCGGCGGTGCCAGCTGGGTCCCGCGGGTTGGCGGGCCTGGACCGTTACAAAAAGTGCACTTTTTATAACGGTCCAGGCCCGCCAACCCGCGGGACCCAGCTGGCACCGCCGGCCCACCAGTAGTCCAGACCCGGGCCCACTACTGGCAGTAAGCCTATCACATTCAAGCCTGCAGGCCAATGCACCCCAACCCCTCTCCATCCAGGCGGGTTGTTGGTGGCTGTAGCCCCCTTAGATGAGTCAAACTCGATAGTCAAGCCCGCACTACGGGGACTTCCCAGGAGGTCACCCATCCCAGTACTACTCCAGCCCGAGCACGCTTAACTATGGAGTTCTTTCAACTCTCATCACCAATTGAGCTGCAGATCAATTGGTGATGAGAGTTGAAAGAACTCCATAGTTAAGCGTGCTCGGGCTGGAGTAGTACTGGGATGGGTGACCTCCTGGGAAGTCCCGTAGTGCGGGCTTGACTATCGAGTTTGACTCATCTAAGGGGGGCTACAGCCACCAACAACCCGCCTGGATGGAGAGGGGTTGGGGTGCATTGGCCTGCAGGCTTGAATGTTATAGGCTTACTGCCAGTAGTGGGCCCGGGTCTGGACTACTGGTGGGCCGGCGGTGCCAGCTGGGTCCCGCGGGTTGGCGGGCCTGGACCGTTATAAAAACTACTGGCAGTAAGCCTATCACATTCAAGCCTGCAGGCCGTACACCCCAACCCCTCTCCATTCACAGGCGGGTTGTTGAGGCCGGGGATCGAACCCGAGACCTCCTTGATAAGGAGTTTTCAAACCACTCCTCATCACCAATTGAGCTGCAGCTCAATTGGTGATGAGGAGTGGTTTGAAAACTCCTTATCAAGGAGGTCTCGGGTTCGATCCCCGGCCTCAACAACCCGCCTGTGAATGGAGAGGGGTTGGGGTGTACGGCCTGCAGGCTTGAATGTGATAGGCTTACTGCCAGTAGTGGGCCCGGGTCTGGACTCTGGTGGGCCGGCGGTGCCAGCTGGGTCCCGCGGGGTTGGCGGGCCTGGACCGTTACAAAAAGTGCACTTTTTATAACGGTCCAGGCCCGCCAACCCCGCGGGACCCAGCTGGCACCGCCGGCCCACCAGAGTCCAGACCCGGGCCCACTACTGGCAGTAAGCCTATCACATTCAAGCCTGCAGGCCGTACACCCCAACCCCTCTCCATTCACAGGCGGGTTGTTGAGGCCGGGGATCGAACCCGAGACCTCCTTGATAAGGAGTTTTCAAACCACTCCTCATCACCAATTGAGCTGCAGCTCAATTGGTGATGAGGAGTGGTTTGAAAACTCCTTATCAAGGAGGTCTCGGGTTCGATCCCCGGCCTCAACAACCCGCCTGTGAATGGAGAGGGGTTGGGGTGTACGGCCTGCAGGCTTGAATGTGATAGGCTTACTGCCAGTAGTGGGCCCGGGTCTGGACTCTGGTGGGCCGGCGGTGCCAGCTGGGTCCCGCGGGGTTGGCGGGCCTGGACCGTTATAAAAAGTGCACTTTTTGTAACGGCCTCCCCAGCACCACGCTCGCAAGGACGGCCACCGGCACCCCCAGCACCACGCTCGAAAGGTTCAGCCTAACCAGGTCTGCAGACCATGCACCCCAACCCCTCTCCGCGCCTGTTTTTCAGCAGCGGTAGGTTGTTGCCACTGGGGATCGAACCCAGGACCTTGATAAGAGACTCTTTACCACAGCTCTCATCACCAACTGAGCTGCAGCTCAGTTGGTGATGAGAGCTGTGGTAAAGAGTCTCTTATCAAGGTCCTGGGTTCGATCCCCAGTGGCAACAACCTACCGCTGCTGAAAAACAGGCGCGGAGAGGGGTTGGGGTGCATGGTCTGCAGACCTGGTTAGGCTGAACCCTTTCGAGCGTGGTGCTGGGGGTGCCGGTGGCCGTCCTTGCGAGCGTGGTGCTGGGGAGGCCGTTACAAAAAGTGCACTTTTTATAACGGTCCAGGCCCGCCAACCCCGCGGGACCCAGCTGGCACCGCCGGCCCACCAGAGTCCAGACCCGGGCCCACTACTGGCAGTAAGCCTATCACATTCAAGCCTGCAGGCCGTACACCCCAACCCCTCTCCATTCACAGGCGGGTTGTTGAGGCCGGGGATCGAACCCGAGACCTCCTTGATAAGGAGTTTTCAAACCACTCCTCATCACCAACTGAGCTGCAGCTCAGTTGGTGATGAGGAGTGGTTTGAAAACTCCTTATCAAGGAGGTCTCGGGTTCGATCCCCGGCCTCAACAACCCGCCTGTGAATGGAGAGGGTTGGGGTGTACGGCCTGCAGGCTTGAATGTGATAGGCTTACTGCCAGTAGTGGGCCCGGGTCTGGACTCTGGTGGGCCGGCGGTGCCAGCTGGGTCCCGCGGGGTTGGCGGGCCTGGACCGTTATAAAACATGTCCCAGCGGCGCAACGTATTGCTATGGAAAATGAGTTCCAACGGTTAAAGCAAGGGGAAGATAGTGTGGATATCTACTTGCACGAGTTTACCAGGTTGGGACGATATGCGGGAACAATCTTCGCGGACAACCAAAGGAAAACGAATCGGTTCTATGAAGGATTGCGGGATGAGTTGAGATTCCTGCTTTCGAGTTCTGTGAGCCAAGGGTTTCAGGCGTTGGTTGATACTGCGTGCGCGTTGGAGAAGGACATGAGGCGAGTGCAAGGGAATAAGGGCTTGGTTGCGTCGAAGCCAGAGTTTCAAGCACCTCGCCCAGGCAAGTCGTTTTACCAGAAGAAAGGGGGCAAGAGGTCCAAGCCATCTGGGCAAGTGACTACGACCGTGGTGTCGGGAGCGACATCAAGGCCGGATGCTCGTACATGCTATAACTGTGGCCGGGTGGGGCATATTGCTCGTGACTGTCGGGTTGTGCAGCCCAAAGGGGAAAAGAAGACGGGTGCGTCGTATGCTGAGAAGGGCAAAGCGGTGGTGGATTCCTCTGCTTCCCAGGCGCAGCCCCGAATCTATCAACTTGGCCAACAGGAAGCGATTAAGCAAAGTGACGTCGTCACAGGTACGAGTTGAGTTAGTTTAATTGCTGTGCTTTTGGTTTTGGTTATGTTTAGCTTGTGCATGATGTGTGTGTGCTACAGGCTTTGTCCTGATTCGGAATAATTTAGCGAGAGCCCTGTTTGATACGGGTGCTTCGCATTCTTTTCTGTCTGAGGATTTCGTATCTCGAATTGGGGTACCAAGTCATGTGACGGTGGATAGTACAAGGGTGCTATTGCCGAATGGCTGTATGATGCTTGCGGATAGGGCTTGCGATGTGGATGTGCAAATAGGAAGTCGGGATTTCGGTTTGAGTGCAGCTGTGCTACCGTTATCGGAGTTTGATATGATCTTTGGTATGGACTGGCTCTCGGAGCAGCGTGCCTTTATTGATTGCAACTCCAAAGAGATTACACTGGGCCAGAATACCGGGCTTGTGACGAAGTTTGCTGGTATGCGAGGAGTTGGCGGAACGTTGTTGTCTGCACTCCAAGTCGTCAATGCTGTTCGGAAGGGCGCGGAGTTATTCTTCACGCTAATTCAGGCTGTTGAGCCAAAGGCCAGTGTCGGTGAAGTGCCAGTTGTGTCAGAGTTTGCCGACGTGTTTCCTAAAGATCTTCCTGGGTTACCACCCCAGCGGGAGATTGACTTCTCTATTGAGTTGGTGCCAGGTGCGAAACCTGTGGCCCGCTCTCCATATCGCGTCGCGCCAAAAGAGATGGTTGAGTTGAAAGTCCAATTGCAAGAGTTGTTGGAGCAGGGATATATACGCCCAAGTATGTCACCTTGGAGCGCGCCTGTTCTCTTTGTGAAAAAGAAAGACGGTAGCTTACGGTTGTGTATTGACTACCGCGAGTTGAATAAGCTGACGGAGAAAAACAGATATCCGATTCCGAGGATTGATGACCTCTTTGATCAGCTGGCAGGATCAACGGTCTATTCCAAGTTGGATTTGAAATCGGGATATTATCAGCTAAGGATTCGGGAAGGTGACATTCCCAAGACGGCGTTTGGAACACGCTACTGTCATTATGAGTTCACGGTAATGCCGTTTGGCCTATGTAATGCGCCTTCGGTATTTATGGACCTAATGCATCGAACGTTCCGAGAGTATTTGGATTTGTTTGTTATTGTGTTTATCGATGACATATTAGTATACTCTCAGTCGGAAGAGGATCACGCAAACCATTTGCGGTTGGTCTTGCATACCCTGCGAAGGAACAAGCTTTTTGCCAAGTTCTCAAAGTGTGAGTTCTGGCTCTCTTCAGTAGCCTTTTTAGGCCATGTGGTAAGCGGAGAGGGTATCGCGGTGGATCCGTTGAAGATAAGTACCATCCGAGATTGGCCAGTGATGTCTTCAGTGGCCGAGGTCAGGAGCTTCCTTGGACTTGCGGGCTACTATAGACGGTTTGTGGAAAACTTCTCACGGATTGCTTTACCTCTCACCACGCTGACGAGAAAAGATCAAAAGTTCATATGGACGCCGGAGTGCGCGCGAGCTTTTGAAGACTTGAAGAGTCGTTTGACCACGGCGCCTGTGTTGACATCGCCATGTGGTACCGATGGGTATGAGATCTATAGTGATGCATCTGGGAGCGGCTTAGGCTGCGTTCTTCTGCAATTTGGTAAAGTGATTGCTTATGGCTCGCGTCAGTTGAAAGTGCATGAGCGGAACTACCCCGTCCATGATTTGGAGTTGGCGGCGGTAATCTTTGCGCTCAAGTTGTGGCGGCACTATCTATATGGCGTTAAAGTGGATATCTATACGGATCACAAGAGCCTAAAGTATTTGTTGGATCAGAAGGATCTGAATATGCGACAACGAAGATGGATGGAGTTCCTCGGGGACTACACCTTCGAGATTCACTATACTCCCGGGAAGGGAAATGTGGTCGCTGATACTTTGAGTCGGAAGACTCCGGTACGGGCAAGCTGGTTGCAGAGGCATGATCAGCGTTTGATCCAAGAATTGGAAGCAATAGAGATATCGTGTGTTGACAAGGGTGCGTCAACCGATGCGTGTTTGAACTGGACGGAGGTGTAGTATGACCTTACGGACAGAGTCCGGCGAGCAACAGAGCTTGATGAAAGTCTCCAGCGCTATGCTAAAGATGGGCCGGATGATCAATTCTCCTGGGATAACGGGTTGTTACGGAGAAATGGTCGAGTGTGCGTCCCAAGTGTGGGTAAAATGAGGGAAGAGTTGATGTACGAAGCTCACTTTGCAAAGTACTCAGTTCACCCAGGGAGCACAAAGATGTACAGGGATATGAAAAAGCTGTTCTGGTGGGCCGGACTAAAGAAAGATGTCGCACGTTATGTGGCTGAATGCACTACCTGTGCGTTGGTGAAAGCAGAGTGCCAGAAGCCTGGCGGTTTCCTGAAGTCTTTACCTATTCCGGAGTGGAAGTTCGATGATATTTCGATGGATTTCGTGCACGGGTTGCCGAGATCTCAACGCGGTCATGATTCAATCTGGGTGATTGTGGACCGGTTGACGAAAGTGGCGCACTTCCTTCCAAACAGAAGAGACGATTCAGTGGAAACCTTGGCCAAGCTGTATGTGGAGCAGGTTGTTCGACTGCACGGTGTTCCTCGGAGCATCGTTAGTGACCGTGATGGGCGGTTCACATCGAATGATTGGCGGCTCGTTCATCAAATGTTGGGTACAAAATTGGCATTTAGTACGGCCTTTCATCCCCAAACGGATGGCCAGACTGAACGAACCAACAGGACGATGGAGGACATGCTCCGCATGTGCGCCCTAGACTTTGGTAAGAGATGGGAAGAGTATATATTTCTCGTCGAATTTGCCTATAATAATAGCTACCAAACGAGTATTGGTATGGCACCATTCGAAGCGTTGTATGGTCGGAAATGCCGTACACCGTTAGCTTGGGCAGAAGCAGGCGAATCGAAGCTGAATGGGAAAAAGGAAGTCGAAGAAGCTACTTCGCTCATACGCTCGATTCGGGAGAGGCTATTGATAGCCCAAGATCGTCAAGCAAAGTACTACAATGCCAAGCACCGGAACGTGGAGTTCGCGGTGGGTGATTGGGTATATTTGAAGATCAAACCCTTCAAAGGTGTGTCCAGGATTCGGCGTTTGAAAAAGCTAAGTCCGAGGTATCTTGGTCCGTTTGAGGTGGTGGAGCGAGTTGGGGAAGCTGCTTATCGACTAGCACTTTCAGCGGACTTGGGTGGATTACATGATGTGTTTCACATCTCAGTCCTTCGTAAGGCGGTGAAGGATCCAGCTCAAGTAGTGGAGAATGATCGGGTACCGATTGAGTATGGGCTAACGACGAGGGTTAGACCCATTCGGATCGAGGATCGAGCCAAGAAACAGTTGCGGAACAAAGTGATCGGGATGGTCAAGGTCCGATGGGACAATTGTGGCCGTGAAGAGCTAACATGGGAGCGAGAGCAGACCATGCGAGCTGAGTTTCCCGAGTTATTTGTATAAACTGTAGACCGTGTACTTTTTGTTATAACAGAGTTATAGCATTGCTGGTTTTGTTTCCTTACCGTGTAAATTTCGGGACGAAATTTTGTTAAGGGGGGGAGGGTTGTAACACCCCAAAAAGGCCCCAAAAGACTCAACATGAAGTTTGAGTAGCAGGTCAGGTTACACGGCCTGGGACACGGGCGTGTCCCAGGGCGTGTCGGGTGTACACGGCCTGGGACACGGGCGTGTCCCAGGGCGTGTTCGAATTATTTTGCAAATTTGGCCTATTCAAGTCAGAGCCGGACACGGCCTTGAACACGGCCGGGAACACGGGCGTGTCAGGCTGGACACGGGCGTGTCAGCTGCCGTGTTCCGACCCGTGTACTGGTTGCAGCTCGATGTAACAGGAGACACTGATGCGTGGATTACGGCAAGCGCACCGGTCGCACAAGTAATAAAGTTTGGGAATAAATCCCCGAGTGTCGGTCTCTTGAGGAACACAGTAAGGGATGAGTTAATGTCGAGGAGGACTTGAGATTGAAGTCCTCGGGGCGAAGGTAACGATGGGGGTTTTGATGGTTGCGGAAAATAAAGTAAAAATCTAACAACTACTCCTATGCAACGCCGCTATGCGATGCTTCGCCAGGCGGGATGGAAGACTAGTCGGGCCGCAATGCACCGAAGCGCTTGGCGGATGGGCGAGTAGGCAAGCGTATGAGGTGTAGAGAACGGCGGAAATCCTACTATGCAGGCCGCTATGCACTGCTTCGCCAGGCGGGATGGAAACTACACGGGCCGCTATGCACCGAATCGCTTGGCGGATGGAAGAGTAGGCTAGCGGATGAGGTGGTGAGAATGGCGGAATGAGGGTCGTGGGCACCTCTTCGCAACACACGCCACTAGCAATTGGTAGTGCGGCAAGGGTGGATGGATGGTGGAATAATAAGGCGCACCTCAAGCAATAATAACAAAATCACACAAATCACATAGACATGACAAAGTGCAAGATCATTAACTACAATAAAGTATACTTCATCAATACAAAGAGTTAAACTAAGCTATCAAATACAAGAGGAGGAGGTGTGCGAATCGACCGAATCCGAAGCCTTATTGAGGGTTCACGGTTGGAATCCCGGGTTGACAATCCGAGTCCAAGCTCGGTCCTCAACTGCGTCTGGGGTAGAGGAGGCTGTCACTCACTCCCAATGGACCCGTCTTCTTCGTTGAACTGACCCGTAGATTGCGGCTCCAGCTCCTCCTAACTTGATGGAGAAAGCTAGGTCAAAACTCCGCTTGAAGCTCTAGGATGAAGGAGGAGGCCGAGAGGATGCTCCGGCGTTGATTTGGCGTTGAAAGCTTGCCCGGAGACCCTCCCTATGGTGGAGGATGAAGGGGGACGGAGGAAACCCTCGTCCGAGACGAAAAACGGCGGAAGTGTCGAGCGATCTCTAGAATAGGGCGAAACCTGCGCTATTTATAGAAAACAGAATTTAAACAGCGCGCACGATCACCGGCGCACGACCAATGGTCGTGCGCGATATAGTCAGTGATCGTGCGATATGGAGGCAGAAAAGTGGAAAAAGATATAATGACTGCGCACGACCGGCAGCGCACGAGCAGTGATCGTGCGCGGTATGGCTGGTGATCGTGCGATATGGCGGGACAGAACTTTCACAGGAGAGGTCATGACTGCGCACGACCGATGATCGTGCGCCAAAGAGGTCGATGGTCGTGCGTGGGTAAAAACGCACGACCATTGACTCCTTTGCCAAAAATGGTGAAAGTCCGATGCCGGACGCCCACACGATCCCAGAACCTGCAGGAAAACTGGACGGGATGTCGATCATGGCAGTCACAGACATAAATATAATGCACAGCAAAAGGGAAATACACACACGCAAAGAAATAGGCTAAAAGAGTGCACAAGACGTGGAAAACCGTAGCGAACCAAAAGGAGTGCAAATGACGCTAAACGGTGTGCAAAGACAAGAAAATAAGCCTAGATGAGTCCAAAAATAGGTATATAAAGAGGACTCATCACACCCCCAGACTTAACCATTTGCGCGTCCCGAGCAAACAAAACCTAAGCAGACGGGGAAAATGAACTAGCTAACAAAGAAATTGCAAAACGGAGTACCATGCGAAGTCGCATGCTCGCGTGCATAAAAATAAAGTAGAGGAAATTTTTAAGTATACAAGATATTTTATATTTTTCACAATGCGTATCAAAAATTTATTATTACTCAAAAGTGGAATCACGGTGAATCATCCGGTCCTACGCAGGAAGAAAGTAGACAGGCCACTAAGGTGAGCATTGCCGAAGACCGGGGCTCAAGATTACCCCCAAAGGAATCCACCAATGTCGGAAACCATAAGCTTGCCCGATCGCACTCTCTCCACGGCACTAGTCAACTCAAGCGCAAGTCCGTAGGACTTCGGGTAATAATGGGGGCTTGGGTTACGGTGAGGAAAACAAGGATAAACATGAAGGGTATGCACCTAACCCAAATGAGCTAACGTACAAAATTAGTACCCGCTGCCCACAAAATAAATACGGGTGCACCACACCCCCAGACTTAACTTTTGCAACATGGGTGTGTGCACCGCCTACTCCAAATCAAAATCATCTCCAAAAGATTTTCAATTAAACTTTTTCTTTCATCATTTTTTTTTCTTTTTACAAACATTTCATTTTTTTTTCTTTTTATTTTCAAAATCTCAGCAAATAAAAACTTGGGCGCGCTTCCACATATTCACAAATAATAACACCACATCACAACCCAACATGAAAATATAAAACACTAAGCTCGACTTGGGTGTGCGACTAGGATTGGCTATGAGGCTTTGGCGAATATAGTGGGGCTGAATCAAAAGGAAGGGTAGGCACAAAGGGGCTAGCAAGGGTGATGTTAGGAATGGGTACAAAGCTCAACCGGGCCAAAAGGTGGCCTACATCACTCTCACGCTAGACTAACCGTGTACCAATGCTTCAAGAATAGCTTGGGGCAAGTTCTTAGCAACCGAGAAAGATAATCCTTCCTCCCGACTCAAGCAATACGAGTCTAGTGGCGGCTACACACATTCCTACGCTACCGTTTGATTCACATCAGATTCACCAACATTTGAGTAGAATAAAAAGAATTTACGCAGATATAAGAATATAAAACTATAAGCATACAAAAAAATTAAATCTACTCAAATTTCTATACAAAACGAGAGCAGTTGACTAGAAACACAGCAAGGCCAACATTTTACTCCGTCACACAATCCTAAGCTAGCATAGAAATTTTCCAAATCTAACAAAGATACAAGTTCAACTCGCGGCACGGTAACAGCTAAGCACGCGCTCATGTGGGTGTAGTGGTGTGCGATGCAATGAACATAAACAAAATAAAATACGAAAAGCTTCTAGTATGCAAAAGAAATGTGCACGTGCAAAAGGTAAACATGCTCTCCCCCAGACTTAAACTAAACAACACATCAAATGATAGAGAAATTAAAATTAGAATGAGCTAAGGGAAGAGGTTACCCAATGCTCAGCTAGTGAGCATACCAGAAGACGCGTGGAAAGTAGCAGCAGGCCCCCCATACGAAGAATCACAACCCCGCCAATGCGTAGTTTCCATGAATACCTGCAGGGGTGAGCTCCGCAAAAACAAAAAGAAAAGTATACAAAAAGAATGCTAAAACTAAAATAGACATGAAAATAAAAATGCAGAAAATATAAGATAACTACTGGGGTTACTGTCATCCCAGCACGACTTAATAAATTCTATACGGTTCTAGCTAATGGGCCTATGAAATAGAAAATGCACAGGTAACTGTTCCATTATCCGTTGCGGTAGCGGGTACCGATACGGAGATAAAACAGTTACTCCTCTGCCAAAATAATCATACCTGCTCCCCGCAGGCAGAGGAAATAGGAAGTAAGATGAGGAGGAGCACTGGTCCTCACTCATCTCACCACAAAACAAATCCTTGCCTAGCAAGGGGTCATCCCACACAGGTGCGTAAGAGTCAACGGCTTGAGCACAAGGCTCATCGTCATCCCAGCACACCAGCGGAGAATCAACCCGCACAGGCTCAGATATGGAAGGGGGATCGAGGGATAAAAAAGATGAAAAACTAAAATAATCAGAAAATGGGAGAGTGACTCCGGCTTCACTCTCAGCAGGATCCAAACAAAGATCATCGTCGGTATCATACGAGTCGTATCGGGGGGAATCCGACAACTCGAGGTCCACGGTGGTAAGAAGAACGACCTCGTCCAACAAAGAGGTGCAAACCTCCGCATCGGAAAGAGGATATTCCTCGTCCCACCGGGGTGCGTAGAAGTGTTCCGAAGATCCACATTCTCCGTCGGAGATAGTAGAATCCTCATCCCACTTCGGCGCAACCTCGGGCACCGAATCATCCACAATAACGGCATCATCAGCCGACTCACAAGAAAAAGGAGTAGAAAACTCCGGCAAATACTGCGTAGGGGCAAGGCTGCTCACAAAATCAGGCATAGAATGCGCAGGCCCCTTCGCAACATCATCCGCAGATGCCACCCCGTCGACGACCGGAACACTCTCCTCGTCCCATACAGGATCGTCCATGAGTTCCCGATCCACTCCTTGCGGGCTAACATCCGAGTGAGAGTGATCACTCAAAGGGAGCTCGTAAAAAGGGGTTGAGGAACCCATGAAGGAACTATATGCGGCGAGAGATTCTTCCGTAATCTCAACGGGCAAAGATCGAGCAAGGTGCGCCATGTCAGTGTATGGGCCAGGCAACACCCTGGTAGGCCCATCCACAGTAGTCTCCCGCGAACAGGGGACTGCTGCGGATGCGTCCACAGAGGTAGAAGGCTTGCACAAGCGAGGGCAATCCTTCAACATATGGCCCACACCCTGACATAGAATACACCGAAAACAGTGCTCGGCATTAGAAACAGCCATGACATCGATGCATCTCCGCAAAGCGTCAATAATACGGCACTCGGCAGCAGAATCCATCGCGAACAGAAATATTTACCGGAAATTACTACACACAAGAATAAAACAACTCGGATCTGCAATATAAAAAAAAGAAAACAAGGAAGGGACAGGAAAAATAAAGTAAACAATTTCAAAAACTAAAATAAAGATAAAACAGGGTATGAACAAATGGACAAGGGCGACTATCTCGCATCTACCTCTTTAAAAACTCAAACGACTGTGTTCCCCGGCAACGGCGCCAAAAACTTGATGCGTGGATTACGGCAAGCACACCGGTCGCACAAGTAATAAAGTTTGGGAATAAATCCCCGAGTGTCGGTCTCTTGAGGAACACAGTAAGGGATGAGTTAATGTCGAGGAGGACTTGAGATTGAAGTCCTCGGGGCGAAGGTAACGATGGGGGTTTTGATGGTTGCAGAAAATAAAGTAAAAATCTAACAACTACTCCTATGCAACGCCGCTATGCGATGCTTCGCCAGGCGGGATGGAAGACTAGTCGGGCCGCAATGCACCAAATCGCTTGGCGGATGGGCGAGTAGGCAAGCGTATGAGGTGTAGAGAACGGCGGAAATCCTACTATGCAGGCCACTATGCACTGCTTCGCCAGGCGGGATGGAAACTACATGGGTCGCTATGCACCGAATCGCTTGGCGGATGGAAGAGTAGGCTAGCGGATGAGGTGGTGAGAATGGCGGAATGAGGGTCGTGGGCACCTCTTCGCAACGCACGCCACTAGCAATTGCTAGTGCGGCAAGGGTGGATGGATGGTGGAATAATAAGGCGCACCTCAAGCAATAATAACAAAATCACACAAATCACATAGACATGACAAAGTGCAAGATCATTAACTACAATAAAGTATACTTCATCAATACAAAGAGTTAAACTAAGCTATCAAATACAAGAGGAGGAGGTGTGCGAATCGACCGAATCCGAAGCCTTATTGAGGGTTCACGGTTGGAATCCCGGGTTGTCAATCCGAGTCCAAGCTCGGTCCTCAACTGCGTCCGGGGTAGAGGAGGCTGTCACTCACTCCCAATGGACCCGTCTTCTTCGTTGAACTGACCCGTAGATTGCGGCTCCAGCTCCTCCTAACTTGATGGAGAAAGCTAGGTCAAAACTCCGCTTGAAGCTCTAGGATGAAGGAGGAGGCCGAGAGGATGCTCCGGCGTTGATTTGGCGTTGAAAGCTTGCCCGGAGACCCTCCCTATGGTGGAGGATGAAGGGGGACGGAGGAAACCCTCGTCCGAGACGAAAAACGGCGGAAGTGTCGAGCGATCTCTAGAATAGGGCGAAACCTGCGCTATTTATAGAAAACAGAATTTAAACAGCGCGCACGATCACCGGCGTACGACCAATGGTCATGCGCGATATAGTCAGTGATCGTGCGATATGGAGGCAGAAAAGTGGAAAAAGATATAATGACTGCGCACGACTGGCAGCGCACGAGCAGTGATCGTGCGCGGTATGGCTGGTGATCGTGCGATATGGCGGGACAGAACTTTCACAGGAGAGGTCATGACTGCGCACGACCGATGATCGTGCGCCAAAGAGGTCGATGGTCGTGCGTGGGTAAAAACGCACGACCATTGACTCCTTTGCCAAAAATGGTGAAAGTCCGATGCCGGACGCCCACACGATCCCAGAACCTGCAGGAAAACTGGACGGGATGTCGATCATGGCAGTCACAGACATAAATATAATGCACAGCAAAAGGGAAATACACACACGCAAAGAAATAGGCTAAAAGAGTGCACAAGACGTGGAAAACCGTAGCGAACCAAAAGGAGTGCAAATGACGCTAAACGGTGTGCAAAGACGAGAAAATAAGCCTAGATGAGTCCAAAAATAGGTATATAAAGAGGACTCATCAGACACGGGCGTGTCTCAAGTTCGACACGGGCGTGTCAGGTTCGACACGGGCGTGTCGATGACCCGTGTTGTGCAGTCGGTTCAAACTGTGTGTGCCGCTTAAAGGGTACACGGCCTGTGACACGGGCGTGTCACAGGCCGTGTCGGCCAAAAAATGGGTTTTGGGGAAAATCTTGGCCGTTCAGTTTTCTCTCTTTTGATCCAAGGGTCCAGGTGGTTTCCTGGCTGGGTTATTATGAGAAGTAAGGATGAAGAGTCATTCTTCATTTGTCCTTAAGGAAGAGAGAAAGAGAGAGGAAGAGAGAAGAAGGAGGAGGAGAGCAAGCCACCGGCGGAGCTCCCGTGGTCCGATTCGTGATCCGAAGCCGGCGTTGTGAAGGCAAGGCTGCTGCGGTTCTTTCTCACCAGCTAGTTTTCGATGGCACCGAAGAGATCGACAAGGGTAACGATCTCCCTCCTTGGACATGTGAAGTCCTTCTTTTCTGCATTGCATAGGGAAAACCCTTCCCCGCGAGTGTGCGGTGGGTTGTGGTGTCCCTTGGGGTAGATATGTGAAGTCCCCCTTGTTAGAGGCCGGAATTGGAGTACGGCTCTAGGCATGCTGTGTGAAGCCCATCTGGATGTAATCTGGATTGGTGATGCTTGTTTGCATATCGGAGAAGGCTCCGTGATAATGGCTTGTGATGCCTATGGCTTGTGATGCCTTGTTCCTACCTGTTGCTTGGTACGACAGGAAGTACTGGACGATGTCCAGGAAATGAAGAGGGTTGGAGGCAACTCTTGTGGCCGTGTGTTGCCACTTTGTGAATGGTTGAGCCGTTGGGCTGCAACTCGATGAAAAGGCAGATTGCCGAACAGGAAAGGTGAAACCGACCCGTGCCTATAAAAAGCCATGGATACTTCCGTATTCGAGGTGGCTCGGCGACTTGAGCAACGGGGGGTGGCTGATCCGTACCTGCGTTAGGTCCGTCTGACTTGGAAGCCTGGTATAGGTTTTGTTGGAGCGCCTAATGAGAGTCTTAGGCCCGCGCGCCGGAAAGACTAGAAATGCTCAAATACCGTGTAGACGGTGGTGTTGACCCTGGTATTCCGGTACACCGAAAATGTGCCCTGAGTGCACGGACTGTCGGGCCGGGTGGCCGATAGTTGTGATGGCTTGAATGTGCCTGCGCGCACATAGTTGCTATTTGATGATGCCATGCTTGCAGGGAAAGAATGCTCATGCCCCGAGAAAGGGGTAGGATTGTTATAATTGGGTCAGCTGAATGCTGACCGTTGCATTGTTTGCCACCGATTGGGTGGATTGTTCCCGTGCAGGTGCTGGAGAGCCAAGTGGTAAATGATGGGCGGAAGCCCTACTGCTGTTGCTGCTGCTGCTGCGGCTAGCCCTTGAAGGCTAAGCGAATGGCTTTGTTTTGTTTTCTCTTGTACTCATGTATGGCCGGCCTGCGCGCCGAAGTTTGTAAAACATGTTGTATGTACAGAGGAACTGTAAGGCCTTAAGGCCAAACCCTTGTGGTTGTGTACATTCCGTGGTATGTATATAAATGTGGTTTTATATATTGGACATTCCGGTTGAGAGTTCAAAGTTGTAACTTAAAGCTTCCGCTAGAATGCTCTGAGTTAGGATTCGTATTTGGTTTGGTATTATCCTGTGACCTCACCGTCTGTTTGTGGCATATAGCGTGGGGCCCCGGCCGGACCTTCTACTATACGTCATCTAACGGATGGGGTCGTTACAAAAACATCCTTCGTCCTTCTCAAGTACTTCATGATATTCTTGACTGCAATTCAGTGACACTCACCGGGGTCTGACAGATACCTGCTAGTCATGCTCAAAGCAAAGGAGACATTGGGGCGAGTACACAACATTGCATACATGATTGATCCAATTGCCGAAGCATATGAAATCAACTTCATGTGGTCCTTATCTTCAAAAGATTTTGGACACTTGTCCTTAGAGAGATTCACACCATGAGACATGGGTAAAAATCCTTTCTTGGACTCAAGCATGTTGAACCGCTTCAACACCTTCTCAATGTATGTACTCTGGTCAAACCCAGCAACTTCTTTGATCTATCTCTATAGATCTTAATACCGAGTATGTAAGTCGCTTCACCCAAGTCCTTCATAGAAAAGCAGTTCCCTAGGTTGTTCTTAACAACTTTTAGGGTAGGAATGTCATTCCCAATCAAAGGTATTTCTTCTACATACAATATCAGGAAGATAACAATGCTCCCACTGATTCGCTTGTAAACACAAGGCTCATCTTCATTCTTGATGAAACCAAACTCTTTGATTTTCTCATCAAAACGAAGATTCCAACTTCGAGAGGCCTATTTCAGTCCATAGATGGACTTATTCAGCTTGCATATTATAGTGGCTTCATTTGGGGATACAAAACCCTCGGGTTGTGTCATGTACACTTCCTCAAGGAGGTTTCCATTAAGGAACGCCGTTTTGACATCCATCTGCTAGATCTCGTAGTCATAATACGCAGCAATAGCAAGCAATGTCCTTATGGACTTTATCATGGCAACAGGGGAAAAGGTCTCATCATAGTCAATACCATGAATTTTCTTGAAACCCTTAGCCACCAGTCGCCCTTTGAATGTCTATACATTCCCATCCTTGTCGGTCTTCTTCTTGAAGACCCATTTGCACCCTATGGGTCGTACCCCTTCAGGTGTTTACACCAAGTTAAAAACTTGGTTTGCATACATGGAGTCCATTTCAGATTTCATAGCCTCAAGCCATTTGTCGAAGTCCAGTCCATTCATAGCCTCTTGGTAGGTCGCTGGTTCATCATCATGATCCATAAGCAACAATTTACCTATTTGAGACATGAGAAATCCATATCTCTCAGGCTCAAACCTCGGTCTACCAGATCTATGTAGGACTTGTGTTTCTTGAGCAGGTTCTCTAGCTACAACATCTTGTAGTCCTGTCTCAGAATCCAATTCTGGTTCATTCACTACTTGTGGTTCTTGAACTTCTTCAAGTTCTACCTTTTCAGTCTTTCTTGATAAGAACTCTTTCTCCAAGAAGACGCCAGTCCTTGCGACAAACACTTTGCCCTCGGACGCTAGGTAAAAGTAATACGCTTTCGTTTCCTTAGGATATCCCACCAGATAACATTTATCTGATTTGGGTTCCATCTTGTCAGGCATTTAACGTCGCACGTATGCCTCACAACCCCAAATTTTAATGAACGACATACTAGGACGCTTCCCAGTCCATATCTCATATGGTGTCTTCAGAACCGTTTTCGTTGGAGTGTGATTCAGTGTCATTGCTGTAGTCTCTAAAACAAAACCCCAAAAGGAAACAGGAAAGTCTGCATGACTCATCATCGAACGTACCATGTCTAACAGAGTACGATTTCTCCTCTTAAACACACCATTATGCTGTGGTGTTCTAGGTGGAGTGAGTTGTGATACAATACCACACTCTTTTAGATGATCACGGAACTCATGACTCAGGTTTTCGCCACCTCGATCAGATCGGAGTGCTTTAACCCTTTTTCCCAACTGGTTTTCTACTTCATTTTTAAACTCTTTGAACTTTTCAAAGGTCTCGGATTTGCACTTCATAAGATACACATATCCGTATCTACTGAAAACATCAGTAAATGTAACGAAGTAGAAATACCCACCTCTAGACATGGAGCTCATGGGTCCACATACATCACTATGTACAACACCCAAGAGATCCTCAGCCCTCTTAGTATAACCAGTGAAAGGGGCTTTATTCATTTTGCATAACAAACAAGATTCGCATCGCTCAAATGATTCATAATCAAATGAGTCCAAAAGTCCATCTTTATGGAGCTTGGATATGCGCTTCACTTTTATATGGCCCAAATGACAATGCCAGAGATATGTAGGGTTTGAGTCATTTGTTCTTAGTATTTTATTATTTTCTACATTATAGATCTGATGGTCCAAGTTCAAAACGTAAAGACCATTAAACAATTGGGGTACAACATAACAAACATCATTCTTAAATATAGAACAACAGTTGTTCTTAATTATAAAAGAAAATCCAATCATGTCCAAGCATGAAATGGATATAATGTTTCTAGTTATTGCCAGAACAAAATAACAGTTATCTAGTTCTATTACAAGCCCACTGGGCAAAGAAAGACGGTAAACCCCTACTGCTACAGCAGCAACTCTTGCTCCATTGCCGATGCGCATGTCCACCTCCCCTTTACTCAGCAATCTTCTCCTTCCCAGTTCCTGCACATTTGTACAAATGTGTGAACCACGTCCAGTATCCAATACCCAAGATGAAGGAGCAGAAAGGTTTATCTCTATAACGTAAATATTTGAAGTGGAAGTCATACATTCCTTCATTTTCTGCAGACCCTCAATGTACGAAGGACAGTTCCTCCTCCAATGACCAGCCTTGCCACAGTGGTGGAATTTCCCCTCCTTCACCGTGCTCTTCTTTTTCATCAGTGCAGAAGAATTGGGCTCGAGATGTGACTTAGGTCCCACCTTCGTCTTCTTAGAGCCCTTGCCCTTTGCCTTGCCCTTATGCACCATCAGTATGGGGCTGGTAGGCTTGGCCTTATTCATATTGATCTCGTCAGTTCTCAACATGCCTAGGAGCTCGGGCAGTGTCTTGTCTATTTCATTCATGTTGTAGTTCAAGACAAACTGCTCGTAACTGTCCGGCAACGATTGCAGGATTAGATCTGTGGCCAACTCTTGACCCAGAGGAAAACCCAGTCTTTCAAGGTTCTCTATATACCCAATCATCTTGAGTATGTGAGTCCCTACTGAGTCTCAAACTCCCATCTTGCACTGAAATAACGCTTTGGTGACGTCAAACCTCTCTTGACGAGCTTGCCCTTGAAACATTTTCTTGAGATGCTCGTCAATCTCCTTGCACCCCATGTTCTCATGTTGCTTCTGAAGCTCAGAGATCATGGTGGTAAGCATAAGGCATTCGACGTCCAAGGCATCATCAGTATACTTCTTATAAGTATCTTTATCAGCACGGGAAGAATTCCCGGTCGGCACCTCGGGGGCTTCTTCTTCTAAGACATAGAGCTTTCGCTCTTGCCTGAGAACAATTCTCAGGTTCCTATACCAGTCCATGTAGTTAGTCCCACTGAGCTTATCCTTCTCAAGGATGACTCTCAGAGACAGAGTGGAGTGTGAACCACTTGCCATGGAATTCTATAAGAATTCTTGCAGAATAAATCAGTACCAAAATTTAAAAAATACAATTATTTTCTTAATTTGGACTTCAATTAAAAAATCCCACTATTTTATTCGAAATAATAGCCCTCACTATCAATTCGGAGAGTTCATGCAAGCTACTCTCTTAGTGGACAAGATCCGTATTTCACCAACACTATGAGTCAGCTTTGGCTTTTCTCTCACAATGCGGTTATTTAGGTAGGCAATGCTTGCCAATTGCATCCTCATGCAATTCTTGTATGGTTGGTGAATAACTCCTTATTTGCATCCATCATATGGTGCATGCCAACCCTATGCCTCTAGGCACTTAACTTTTGAGGTCACCTAGTTAAGATGGACCTGATGTCGACAGTTGGATATCACAATTATCCGCTCGCACCCTTACCAAGATAGATTAATGCACCTTGCTTTGGCAAGCCCACACTTCATCGATCGAGGAAGGAAGAGTGTCATCCATCGGAAGGCACCTGAACACTTAATATTAGAGGAAGGGATTTTAATTATAGGTTAACAATTAACCACGATCAACATTTGATCAATGTGCACATCCATAGAAGAAAATTTCTAAAATCCATATGCATCCCTTATGTGCACAACCTGACATTATCAACATTTTAGAGAAAGGAAGGGTTAAATCTGAACATCCGGACTCTTCCAAATCTTCAGATTTACATGCATTGGACAAAAACAAAGACAACTCAACTTAAAGCAGTAGACAAGCTCGTCTCTCATTGTTGGATACAAAATCCAAAACAATATATTGGTTCACTAACCATTCGAGGGACGGTTACTGCTAAGGAGACAACAATTTCTAACAATTAGAAATAACCACGAAATTCCAGACGTTCCTGGCAGGGTTCCAAGTGGCAGAGCCCCTAACCTGTGGGTTATAGGCCCACCGATCTCCCTTGGAAAAACCATCAACAATTGATGTACCAGGAATAAATCTAGACATTTAGAACACTTCTAAATCCCTAGGTTTACACGCACTAGAATAACCTAACTTCCAAAACAACAATCATGGCCGAAACCTCCCTCTGATACCACTATTGGGTTTTATATGGAGGTTGGCACAACACTTATGCACGCAGCGAAAGGAATAAAACAAGAACAACCCAAAGAGAAATGGATCGGGGCATGAATGTTGAATCAATAAGTTATCAAAAAAATAAGACAAAATTACCTCTTCGGTGTTGAGTCACAACTCAACAAAGGTGCTCCAAGATCATAGTCCTGTCGGTGGGGAGTTCTACGTAGAATAATGTCTACATCTCTGCAGAAATCCACACGAGCGGGAGAACACCTAGCTTTGTCGCACGAAGGGTCGGGAGGAAGATCGGCCGCACCTTGCGATTCCACGGACTGCTAGGTCCGCTCCAGGAAAGGCAATACCGATGACGATCGTCGGAGAGGAGGAGGTCAGCAGAGCACACAAGGCGGCGGAACACTTTCTGTCCGGCGGAATCGGGATTGGGCGGATCGGGAGATCGGCGGAACAGTTCCGTCGGCTTTCATTCGACTATAGAAATCCCGATGTTAGTCGATTGATTTTCCCAAAACCCTAAGTATCTATTTATACCAAAGGCATAAACAGTCCAAAGAACACCGCTATCCGCAGACCACCCCAGTTAGCGGTTCAGAGTCATTCGGCGAGAATAAGATCCAGATTCGGCGAGAATCAGCAGACAGATTCGGCGAGGATAATCTGCCGATTCGTCGAGAATCAAGGATAGAATCATCGAGTATCACCAATCGCTGGGAATCAAACATTTTTGATTCTCGACGAATTCGTCGAGAGTCATCGAGTATCACTCGATGATTCTCGACGAATCATTCGCGACGAATGATTCTCGACGAATTCGTCGATAGTCGTCGAGTCATACTTGACGATTCTCGACGAATCATTCTCGACGAACTCGTCGAGAGTCGTCGATCGAGTCATACTCGACGATTCTCGACGAATTTGCCTTAGCAGCATTTGCCTGACTCCCCATACTGTATGGTGATTGGTAACCCTTACCAACACAGTCGGTCTTCCAAATTCTCCACATGCTCTTATGTGCGACCCTGCAGGCTCATATCGTGTTGGCAGTGAGATTACATGTTTGACCACTTCTAGATCACCATGGTAACTCCAACATGATGTCCTTCCTATGGACACTTGCACGTGTTGTTGGGCCTCCCTTGGCTTTACGACCGTTATGTGACACACTTTGGGAGAGCCAATACGTACGAATTCAAATTTAATGGCATGGTCATTACGTTGAGGCCGACCGTCCCGAAGGAGCCAGTAGCCTTGGCTAAGGACACCACTATTCTGGTCGAGAGGAAGACGTTGAGTCTAGTGGGTAGAAAAGAATTTGTGAAGGATCCCTTTCTTGACGGGATGATGTACGCGCTAGTTCTTATGAGTGCGAAGGAGGATTCGAGAGCATTGGACAACTTGCCTAAAGAGTTAGGGGTATTATTGGACGAATATAAGGATGTGTACCCGGATGAGCTGCCTTCGGTGTTACCACCGTTGAGGAATATACAGCATGCGATAGACCTTATCCCTGGTTCCTCCTTACCGAACCAGCCCCACTATAGGCTTCATCCCGCAGCCCATAAAGATTTACAGACCCAAATCGAGGATTTGATGAAAAAGGGATTCATTAGGACTAGTATGAGTCCATGTGCGGTACCTGTCCTTCTTGCTCCCAAGAAGGATGGTACGTGGCGAATGTGTGTTGATAGCTGTGCTATCAACAAGATTACCATCAAATATAGATTTCTTATTCCGTGATTAGATAACCTCCTAGATGTCTTATCTGGCGCTACCATTTTTTCAAAGTATGATTTGCGGAGTGGCTATCACCAGATACGGATCTGTGAGGGGGACGAGTGGAAGACTACGTTTAAGTATAAGGATGGGTTATATGAGTGGCTTGTGATGCCCTTTGGGCAATCCAATGCCCAAGTACCTTCTCCCGGATGATGACACATGGCTTTCAGCCTTACAAGGGTAAGTTTTTGGTCGTCTATTTCGATGACATCTTAGTCTTTAGTACCACCACTGCTGAGCACGTCTCCCATATAAGGTCGGTTCTTTCCACCCTGCGGAAGGAAACCTTATTCCTTAATCTCAAGAAGTGCACATTCTATATCACTGAAGTGGAGTTCTTAGGATACATAGTCGGTTCGGAAGGCATTAGAGTTGACCCTAACAAGGTTAAAGTCATTAAGGATTGGCCTGAACCGACCACGTTACGAGAGGTGTGAAGTTTCCATGGGTTAGCTACTTTTTACCGTCATTTCATTCGAGACTTTAGTAGCATTATGGCCCCCATTAGTGATTGCATGAAGAAAGGTAAGTTCACTTGGACGAAGTCCGCCACTATTGCTTTCCAGCGCATTAAGGAACTTATGACTGAGGCACCTGTCTTACGTCTACCTGACTTCACAAAGGTCTTTGAGCTTACGTGTGACGCTTCTTGCATATGAATCGGAGGTGTCTTGAGTCATGAAGGACACCCTGTGAGTTATTTTAGTGAGAAGTTAGCGGGCGCCAAATTGAATGACTAAAATTACGATAGGGAGTTTTATGTCGTTATTAGATGTTTGCACTATTGGAGGCACTATCTCCTCTCTAAGGAGTTTGTGATCCTCTCCGATCACGAAGCATTGTGGTTCATTAATGGCCAACATAAAATCAGCCCGCGTCATGCTAAGTGGGTATCTTTCCTACAGGGTTACACTTTTTATCTAAAACACCTTAAGGGAGCTGACAATTGAGTCGCGGATGCTCTTAGTCGCCTAACCCTGTTACTTACCACAATGGAGGTTAACGTGATAGGATTCGAGCGAATCAAGGATGAGTTCGCCACATGCCCAGATTTTCAGGATGCATATTTGTCTGCCCAAGATAGCTCCCCCACGATTATATCTGCGTTCGTCATTAAGGATGGCTATCAATTTAGACATGGTAAGTTGTGTATTCCACGATCATCGTTACGCCTCCATATATTCTAGGAATTGCATAGCGGAGGGTTGAGTGGCCACTTCGGTAGGGACAAGGCAATTACGCTAGTCGAGGAAAAATTCTATTGGCCAAAACTTAAGGCAATGGTGGGACGGGTGGTGAGTAGTTGTCGTACTTGTCAGGTGTCCAAGGGCACCAAAACAAACGTAGGATTATATACACCCTTGCCTATCCCTTCCACACCATGGGAATACGTGAGCATGGTTTTTGTTCTAGGCCACCCATCACAATACGCCGTCACAATTCAATTTTTGTTTTTGTGGATAGATTTTCTAAAATGGTGTATTTCGTTCCGTGTAGAAGGACATATGACGCATCTCACATTGAGAAATTGTATTTTAAAGACGTCGTTAGTCACCGTGGAGTGCCGAATACAATATTCTCAGATAGAGATGTCAAGTTTACGAGTTATTTTTTGACGACACTTTGGATTTTAATGGGTACCAAATTATTGTTTTCCGCCGCCTACCATCCACAAACTGATGGGCAGAAGGAAGTGGTTAATCAGAGCTTGGGGAATCTTCTTAGATGCCTTGTGAGCAATCACAAGGGTAAATGGGACGTACTTCTTCCCCATGCCCAATTGGCATACAATAATTCCAAAAATCGGTCCACGGGTATGTCTCCCAATGAGAATTTCCACGGGTACAAGGCCCCTGTGCCGCTTGACTTGGTTCTGTTTCCCCCAACGTACGAAGCAAGTCAATTCGCACACTCCTTCACCCAACACATTCATGACCTCCACGCACGTATACGGGCTACCTTGACCTCTCAATACGGATCTTATAAAGCACATGCTAATCAACATAGGAGAGTGTCACACTTTGAAGTCGGCGATCAAGTTCTAGTCCGCTTAGTTCCCGAGCGATTGCCAACTGCAACGTTAAAAAGTTAGCTCCAAAGCGCGTCGGCCCCTTTTGGATTATAAAGAAACTCGGTGATAATTCTTTTGTGTTAGATTTGCCTGTTGATTTGGGTGTTTCACCCATTTTTAACGTCTCAGATTTAACGATGTTTGTTTCGCCTCCACAAGAGTTGACTTCTTAGTCGTCTTCTCCCTCCACTACAATTTCTAATGGGTTGGGACATGGTATTCCGAATGATCTCTCTCCTGTGATTTCCACAGGTTTAACATCAGATGGTATGTTGTTTTCTTCTCCTTCTGCTGACATGTTTCAAAGGTTTCCAAAAACCTTTCTTATACCAGACAGGATACTTGCAGCTGAACCGCTTATTACTACTGATGGTTCCACCCAACGCTTTCTTATCTGTTGGTGTGATCTCCCTCGTTTTGATGACTCATGGGTACTCGAGACAGAGCTTCAACGATTGGATGCCGCTCTTCTCCACCGCTATCTCCTGGACCACGCATCAGAGATCCGTGATTTTGAGCGGGGGAGGATTGATGTCGCGACCTCGCCACCACCACTTGAAAATGACTCCAAAATACTAAAACATAAAGACTTCAGGCGACATGACGACTCTTGGGCCGCTAACCGAAGGCAACGCTACAATCTACGCCCGCGGAGTGCGAAGCCTACTTAAAGGCTTACTTGAAGACAATTTTATTTAGTTTAAATGCTATTTTATTTTAGATGCTATTTTATTTCAGATGAAATTTGAGATGCAATTTTATTTTGGTGTGCCAATAACCATCTGAATTGATGAGGTTTCATCTCAATCTTGGATGGTTGGATCTATTTTGTAACTCCTATATATAGGAGCCTTATTAGGAGAATGATTGAAAGATTGAACCCTAATTCCCCCTTCAAAGAATTAGACCAAGCTTGAGACAAGCCCCCCCACCCCCTTACTCCCCTCTTCTCCTATTTGGCAGCCCCCTTTGTGGAGCTCTCCGGTGAGGTTTCTTGGTGCGACTTCAAGGAAGAAGGACGTCATCCACTCGGTGCGACACCGGTGGATCCATTCGGTGCGATGCCGAAGGAATTGTGGAGAGAGTGATTCTCCCACAAGTTATCTAGAGTACTTGACGCCAACGGGTTGGGTAAACTCTCCCCTCTTCCTCCAAGTGCTTCTTCTAAGTAGATTTGTGGAAGGTGAACTATCGTGTTCTCCGCGGCTTTAATTTCAATCGCCTTTTAAATCTTTGCATAAAATCATTATCTTTCTTGTTTCTTATTTCCAGATCGGGTGGATCCATTTTGCCTGAGTGGATCTTGGCTTTGTAGCCTTGGTCTTCCTCTTAAAAAGGTTGGCAAATTTTGCGTTGATTTTGGGAACAAGTCGACTCAATTTTTACCACTGATTTAGAGTTGATCATTCTCCGATTGTGTTTATCTTTTGTGCGAGAGACGGTTTGCCATTGAGAACGATAGATGCTTGTGTATGTGCGATCGTACAAGAGTGTGTTGAAGGGTGAATTAGAGCCTCATCCCGAGTAGATCTCCGTTAGGAGCATACGCTACATCAATTTGGCCTATCTACTCTGGGCCTCCAACATCCTATCCCGGATCAATCTCACTTGAGCATCTGTGTCCTCCACGAACTCCGAGCTGAGTGACTTTGGATCCTCATCCTGGATGCAAGATCGTTGGGTCCTGCACCTTCATCCGTACAATGCCTCATAAGGGTTCATGCCTATACTGGACTGATGACTGTTGTTGTAGGAGAACTCGATCAGTGGCAATTGTCTCTTCCATGGCTCTCCGCATTCCAAAATGTATAGGTGCAAAAGATATTCTAGTGTATGGTTGGTGCGCTCCATCTGCCCGTCCGTATGAGTGTAGAAGGAATTATTGAACGTCAACCGAGAGCCTAGGTAAGCCTGAATCGACCTCCACTCCTTAGACGTAAACCGTCAATCCCGATCTGACACGATCGTCCTGGGTAGTCCATGGTAGCGGACAAACTGCTACACAAATCTCCGCACCAGATCAATGACTGGAGTGTCCTTTCTAATCGGGATAAACCTGGCCACATTCGTAAGTGTGTCGACGATCGCCCAGATCGAGTCGTTCCCTACTTGGGATCGGGGAAGCCCATGCAAGAAATTCATGGCTATGTCATCAAACTTCCACTTCGGCACCGGGAGTGGCTGCAATTATCTGACCGAACTCTTACACTCTGTCTTTATGAGCTATCAAGCCTCGTAATGTGTCACAAAGTATGTGATATCCTTCTTCATTCCCGGCCAATACATTGTTCTCTTCAGATCCGCTGCCATCTTAGTGATCCCCGGGTGCACTAAATATCTGTTATCGTGAGCCTCTGTCATGATATCTTGCTGAATTCGGCCTCTTGCCAGTACATAAACTCAGCCTCTAAAGCATAGCATCCTATCTCTCAGAGAGTAGTCCCCTGTCGTGCCTTCCTCCAAGGCCCTAAATATCGGCTCCATCCTCGCATCCAGCCTCTGCCCGTACCTGATGCGATCCCGGATGTCGTCGGTGATACCAGAGATATCTACATCTCTTCCAACATCTGCACCAGCTCCATAGCCATCAGTTAAGGCCCTGCTCCTGGTTTACTAGCTCTCTGGCTCAGAGCATCTGCTACCACATTGGCCTTCCCGGGATGATAGTGTATGGTGTAGTAATAGTCCGAGAAAACTCTACCTAACGTCTCTGTCAGAAGTTCATCTCATTCTATGTGTCCACGTACTTCAAATTTTTATGATCCAAGAAAATATCACAATGGACACCGTAGAGATAGTGTTGCTAGATCATTAGAGTGATGTTAGCCACTCCCATCTCCAAGTCGTGCACTGGGTTGTTCTACATATGTTTCTTCAATTGTCTAGAGGCATAAGCTATCACGTGCCCGTTTTATATCAGAACGACACCCATCCCTTGATACGATGCGTCGATATAAACCTGAAATCCTTTCTTACGGGATAGAAGGGCAAGGGTAGGGGCCGCGGTATTCATAACCTTCAGCTCCTGGAAGGTAGCTTCGCACTGCGGTGTCCAAACAAAAGGGGTCTCCTTCTTTGTTAGAGATATGAGAGGGTGAGCTATCCAGTAGAATCCCTCTACGAACTTCTGGTAGTAACCGACAAGTCCTAGGAAACTCCACACATCAGTATCCGTCTTCAGTGGTGGCCAATCCCATACTGCCTGAACCTTTGCCGGATCCACTGCCAGACCTTCTCCACTGATAATATGACCCAAGAAAGCCACCTCCTTGAGCCAAAACTGACACTAGCTGAACTTGGCATACAGACTGTGCTCTCGGAGCCTCTCCAAAGTCAGTGCTAAGTGACCCGCATGCTCCTATTTGGTCCTTGAATAGATGAGGATGTCGTCAATAAACACTATGATAAAGGCGTCCAGATAGGCCTCGAATACCCAGTTCTTTAAGCTCATGAACGCGGATGGTGCATTTGTGAGCCCGAAGGGCATCACGGTGAACTCATACAACCCGTATCTACTGCTGAAGGCGGTATTCAGGATGTCCTCCTCTTGAATCCGTAGATGGTAGTATCCTGATTTCAGATCTAACTTCGAAAACCAGTGAGCTCCATCCAACTGGTCAAATATCTCGTCAATCCTCGGCAGAGGATACGTGTTCCGGACAGTCAGCCTGTTCAGTGCCTTGTAGTCAATGCACAATCGAAGTGTCCCATCCTTCTTCTTCACGAACAACACCGGAGCTCCCCATGGCGAAGAGCTTGGTCGGTCAAATCCGGCTTCCACTAGCTCCTACAACTGGCTTCGAAACTCAACTAAATCCTTCAGGGCCATCTGATAAAGAGCTTTGGATACTGGCTTAACTCCCTACATGAGCTGTATCTGGAAATCCTTCTATCGATGAGAAGGCAATGTTGGCAACTTCTCCGAAAATACGTCAGTAAAGTCCCGCACCACCGAGATACTAGAAATAGAATCCTTGGCCTCGACCATTTCAAACAACACCTTGTAGACCTCATCTCCCTGCATATGGGCCTTGACGGCCTGAATAGAAGAGAGTAGAAGCCGAGAAGCTGGAACAATACCTTTGAAGGTCAGGTAATTGTCTCCGCATCACAGCACGACCCTCCATGCTGGGAAATCAATCTGCGCATGGTTCCAGGTGAGCCATGTAATGCCCAGGACGATATCAAAATCCAGTATCCTTAAGATCATTATCGGGGCCTCGAAAGTTACACCATCAATGTTCACTCCCAGAATGCACTTGGCCGTAGACTGGATCTTCGTCCCGTTGGGGATACACACCCTCCTAACAACTCCCTCAAAGCTCTCGATCATGTCCAGGTCTCTGATAAACTCCTTCGAGACAAAAGTGTCCCTATAGATGGGCCAAGGTGATTCTTCCCCCTCTTCTAGCTGCAAACCTCTTCCTTCCACCCTCTCTCAAGTGCTCGGTCACAACCCCTCCTAGCCACCACCCTTTGTTTTCTTTCCCCTCTCCAAAAGCCATCGACCCTCCTTCATCCTCTCTCTCAAGTGCTCATCCACCATCTCTCCTAGCCGCCACCCTCCACCACAACAAACCCAGCCACCCTCCACCATAATAAAAAAAAAAGCCGACCACCCTCCACAAATACAAAAATCGACTACCCTCCTCCTTGCCACAACCAGCCCTCTCATATCTTTGGGTGGATCTCGACAAACACGTGAAGCAACGAAGGCGGACGAGTTTCCTTTCCATCCGACGTGACTCCGGCGGAGCCGTTGAAGAGCGATCCAAGTTAGTGAAATCAGAATCATCCATTCTGATTGGGGTAACGAAAAACTTCTACCTTCGTGTGTTTCTTTTCCAAGATCTTTCTTGTTGTGGTAAACTTTAGCGTTTAATCTTGATAGCTTTAAAATAATCATTGTTTTTCTTTGATCAATTTTGTATCTATCTTGATTGATTTATTTTTCGAGAGGATTGGGGAATCTCATTTACTTTTTATTGGGAGAGATATACCGTTTTCGAATCGTAATTTTTGATAGATCTCTTATAGTACCACCTTCGCTCAATCGGACCGGGTGGGTCCTTTTAGCCGAAAAGAATATTAGCCTATAGCCTTTTTATTCGATCCTAATCGGTTTGGCTACACGTACGTTAGCATTTAATTGATATAATTGCTTAGCGTGTGTGTTGGGTGAATTTTGTGTGAGGGTAAAATTCGATCGTAGAGAGACAATCATGCTTAGCCCGTAGATTTTACGATGTCAATGTATAAGCCTGCATCAATTTGGTATCAGAGGGAGGTTCACGTCAATTTCCTAATTTGCACCCTCCCCCTCTTGCTTAGTACGTCAACACACAATTATCTTGCACGTTGTTTTGTCAAAAAAAAATCTAGTCTGCCAATAGCGGATTTAAATTTTTATTTTTCTGCAAAAAATCAAATTTTTTTTATAGTCTCTTATTTATTTTCAGTAAGAAAATAAAAAAAAAATTTCTATTCGAGATATTAAGCGGGAACAATTCCTTCTGTTGTTTTTTTTTTCTTAGGACAAAACTACCATTTTATTACATGCGAGTCACGGTCTCACAGCGATTGAGGAACTCCGCCAGGATTTCACTGAACAGATGACGACTATTAGGGAGGCGCTCAACGACATGAGATTAAATCTTACGGCTCCCCGTAATCAACTCGCAAACCAACATACGGAAGGAAATAATAACCATAACATTAACAATAATAATGAACATGTTCCGCATGCACTGTACGAGTTTGATATTATTAGGGGCGTCCGGGGCAAACCCACATCGTATGCTGGATTGGGAGAACCCCAAGTTTTCCGAGATTGGGTTATGGAAATAGAGTGCTACTTTGAGTGGTACAATCTGACTGATGCAGATAAGGTGGGAATGGAAAGAATGAAGTTGTTAGGTAGAGCTAAGATATTCTGGTTGAATTAGGAACGATGTCTAAGAGTCAAGAACGGTTAATTACTCATTGGTTGGGCAGACATGAAGGCCATGCTGACAGACCAGTATAACCCTACGTACCATCGAACACAGATGTTTAATGATTTGGATTCCCTTAAACAAGGGAATACGTCGGTCTCTGAGTATATGAGTCCTCTTAAGGATATGATGGTTAGGTGTGGTGTGAAGGAGATGCAAGAGATCACCATCTCTAGGTTTTGTAAGGGGTTAAACCCCAACATCCAAGGAAAATTACTGTGTTATGGTCACACCGACATAAACATCACTTTTAATGAAGCATTTGATTTTGAGACGAACAACGTTCATAAAAATAAGACTCAATCATTTCAGAAAGGAAAGTCCATCTTAGGACCACCTCCCACCTCCACCTATAAGGATAATGGTAAGTTCCGGTCCACTAACTCGAACTCCGTAGTCATGATTACTAAGAATATTAGAAACCCAATGGATGAGAGAGTTCCTGTAGGAAGGGTCAGCAAAACGAATGCTACATATTTTACTTACGGGGTTCAGGGTCATTACGCTAGTGAGTGTCCTACAAAGACCAAGACCTTAACCCTTTTAGATTCCACATGTGAGTCTGACAACCTTATATATGAGGCAGGAGAAGATAGCGAGTTAGAAGGAGTTCCGAGAGATATAGAGGATGATTCTCATATAATGGTCATGCGGTGTATTCTGGCTAATCCACATGCTTTAGATCACTGGAATAGGGCGAATATCTTTTCGTTAAATTTTAAGAGTGGAGAGAAGTTGTGTAAGTTGATCATAGAAAGTGGTACCTGTATGAACGTAATTTATTTAAATGCGGTGACCTGAATGTCATTATCTACTGAGCCGCACCCTCACCTTTATAAGTGGCAAGGGTAAATAAAACATCCCTCCCAGTGTCAAAGCGTTGTTTGGTACCCCTTACCATCAAGGCTTATTCTGAAAAGGTTTGGTGTGATGTCATCCACATGGATGCTTGTCATGTCTTACTTGGATGCCCATGGCTTTATGACCATGATGTTACTCATTTAGGGCGAGCTAACACCAATGAGTTTAAATTTACTTGCAAGACCATTATTTTTAAACCCACTCCGCCTAAAGACCCATCAGTTTCTTCCAAAGACACTATTGTACTCGTAGAGAAGAAAACGTTAAGCTTGATAGGTAAGAAGGAGTTTGAGCGCGAGTCTTTTATAGATGGTGTCATATATGCACTAGTTTGTTTGCAAATCTAGGAAGATAGATCCTATTTCGAGAACTTAAAGCTAACGTTGAAGACCCTATTATAGGAATTTAAGGATGTCTACCCAGATGATTTACCACCTGAGTTACCCCCCATGCGTGACATTCAACATGAGATTGATTTCATTCTGGGTTCCTTATTGCCAAATCTTCCCCATTTTCGACTAAATCCCTCCGCACACTTAGAGTTACAAAAATTAATTTCGGATTTGCTATGTAAGGGGTTCATTCGATATAGTAATAGTTCTTGTGTTGTACCCACATTATTGGTCCCTAAGAAAAATGGTTCTTGGAGGGTGTGTGTAGAATATAGGGTCGTCAATAAAATAATTTTTAAATATAGGTTTCCCATCCCTCAATTTGACGACTTATTGGACATGTTAGTCGGGGCTACAATTTTTTCCAAGTTAGATCTTAAGAGTGGCTACCATCATATCAGGATTAGGGAGGGAGACGAGTGGAAGATGACATTTAAATCAAAGGATGGACTCTATGACTGGTTGGTGCTCGAGGAAGGGCTCACTAATAGCCCGAGTACATTTTTGAGGTTGATGACCTTAGTGTTCAAGCCTTATTTAGTAAAATTCGTAGTTATTTATTTTGATGATATTCTAGTCTTTAGCGCCTCACCGAACGATCATGAGTCTCACTTGAGGACTGTACTTACCATATTGCGTACAAAAAAATTATTTGTTAATCTTAAGAAATGTACATTTAATGTTCCATCTGTGGAGTTCCTAGGTTATATTGTATGTTCGGAGGGCATCCAAGTTGACCCTAAGAAGGTCGAAGCCATCAAGGATTGGCCGGAACCAACTAATATACGGGATATTCGGAGTTTTCATGGATTAGCTACTTTTTACCGCCGATTTATCAAGGATTTTAGTAGTATCATGACACCAATCACGAACTGCATGAAGAAGGGAGATTTTACGCGGACTAAATTGGCCGCCAAAGCGTTTGAAATAATTAAATCCCGAATGTCGGAAGCTCCTCTTTTACGATTACCAAATTTTAATAAAGTTTTTTAATTGTCCTGTGGCGCGTCTGGAGTCGGTATTGGTTGTGTCTTGAGTCAAGAGGGACATCCTGTTGGATACGTTAGTGAGAAACTCTCGAGACCAAAATTAAATTATTCTATTTATGATAGAGAGTTTTATACAGTTATTCGGTGTCTACAACATTGGCGACATTATTTGATCTCTAAGGAATTTGTTATTCTATCCGACCACGAGGCATTGAGGTTTATCAATTCCCAAAATAAAGTTAGCCCAAGTCATGCTAAATGGGTCTCCTATCTTTAGGAGTACACCTTTATAATTAATCATCTTAAGGGAACTCTTATTCGTGTGGCGGATGCTCTTAGTCGTGTCTCCTTATTGTTGTCTACGCTAGAGGTAAATGTGATTGGTTTTGATAGAAAAAAGGATGAGTATGTTAATTGCCCGAATTTTAAGGAAATCTATTATTCCACTCAAAAAACCTCTCCCACTATCATTTCAACACACTATATTCAGGATGGTTATTTATTTAAACATTCAAAGCTTTTTATTCCTCGTTCTTCCCTTCGGCATTTCATTGTATGGGAGTTACATAGTGGCGGTTTAGGTGGACATTTTGTGTGGGATAAGACCAATATGTTAGTAGAAGACAATTTCCACTAGCCAGGCCTTAAATCTATAGTTAATTAAATTGTGGGAAGTTGTCGCGTGTGTAAATTAGCAAAGGGTAGTAAAACGAATGCGGGACTTTATACCCCTCTTCTGATTACTTCCATTCCTTTGGAAGACGTTAGTATGGATTTTATTCAAGGCCTTCCTGTTATGATTAGACGTCATGATTCCATTCTTGTGGTACTATATCGATTTTCTAAAATGGCATATTTTTGTGCATGTAATAAGACGAACGATGCGTCACATGTAGCAAAATTATACTTTAAAGAAGTTATTGGGCATAAGGGCATTCTGATGAGTTGTAAATATACGCATTTTTTAGTATTTTATTAAAGTAGTTTTAGAATGTTTAAGTATTTTTTTTGTTATTTTTCTTTAATAAATATGCTTCTTTTTGTAAAAACTGATCTAACTTAGTTTATTTTGATTTTCTAGAATTTTTCAGAAAATGGTCAAAAGTTGACCTGACACGCTCGTGTCATGCTGACCGACATGCCTGTGTCGCCCCTCGATGATCAACCATCGTCGACCCTAACTCGACACTCAATGCTTCATTAGCCCGAGCAGGACACACCCATGTCCGTAGACCCGACACGGACTTGTCAGCCACTCAACGCCTTCATCCAGTCGACACTCAATGCCACTCAACGCTGGCAGCCACTCAACACTTTTACTATTCACCTCTCAATTCCACTCAACGCCATCAACTCGACACTAAACTCCATCATGTCACGCCTGTATCCAAGCATGACATGCCCGTGTCGGACACGTGTCCCGTCCCGAAGCTTCTAGAAACAAACCAGCTCGCCAGATTTCGCCAAGTCAAACACTGCAACTGTGACACGCCCCCAGACACGCCCGTGTTGTAGGCCGTGTCACACCTGTAATTTTATCTATAAATAAAAAATTTCTGTAAGGTCGAAGGGTTCACTTTTTTGAGCCAAATTTAGTGTGTTTTGTGCGCTGCTTGGTGTGTTTCATTGCCATGTGAGGAGAACTTTCTCCCCCTCTTTTTATTTTTGTCTTAGCTTTGTAATAGTTCCTTTTCATCAATAAAAACAGGTTAGCTTTTCTATTCTTGAATGGTTTTGGAATGAACTTGTGTGCCCACTTTGTTCTTCTTTTTATTCTCATGTTTTTCTTAGTGTTTCTCTTAATGAAAAGTGTGTGTGTGTGTGTGTATGAGTTTAACTAATTAATTTCTTCATGCTTTTAATTAGTTGTTATGTTCAAATTTATTATAGTTATTAGGATAGTTTTTTTTTCAAGCTTTTATGATACTTTAAAATTTTAACTTTCCCATCCTAATGAGTTTTGTAAAAGAGATTTTAAAAGTGATTTTAATTTTCTTTAACTTAGTCTTTGTTTAAGTTGTAAAATTTTTTGTCCTTTTAAATTTTATTTTTGCTTTTTCATCATTTTTATGAACTCTTAAGAATGAAAAAGTTATAATTTTGATTTTTGAGCACCTTTGATTTTAACTTTAATTTCCAAAAACTTTTCCTCTTTTTATTTTTATTTCATCTTTTTATGTGTTTTTATCAAATTCTAAGAATAGAAAAGTAGTTGTTTTAATTTTTAGGTAACTTTCATTTTGTTTTTTATTTTTGTGTGTGAGTTTATGAGATAATTTTTCATGCTTTATTTTATTGCTTTCTTTCAATTATGTAGAGTGTGTGAGTGTATGCGATAAATTTTCATGCTTTATTTTATCACTTTCTTAATATGTAGAGTGTGTGTGTAGGAGTTAATTTTATTGCTTTTTTTCAATTCATGTAGAGTGTGTGTGCGCGCTCATTTATTTCTGCCTACTCGTTAAGAGTTAAATGGCGTGTTTTCATTTACCGCCTACTCATTCGAGTAGGACTTGTGATTTACTGTCTACTCATTTGAGTAGAACTTGTACATGCATTTATTTCCGCATACTCGTTAAGAGTTAAATGACGTGTTTTCATTTCCCGCCTACTCATTCGAGTAGGACTTGTCTTTACTTTATTTTATGGTTTCGAAGTGTGTGTGAGTTCTTGTTTTAATTAGCTTTTCTGTTTTATCAAAATGTTTGTTATTTTATGTCTTCTTCTTATAATCGTTTAGTGTTTAGTTTCGAACTCACACCTCAGTAAAACCATAAAACGGTCCCCATACCGATGAGTGGCTAATCATCTTTAGCCATTGGCATCGAAGACCATTGGGACATATAAAATGATTTGAATTAATTAAAGTTCTTTATTTTCATTTTAATTTAAGGACTTATGGTTTGCCCCGGGTTAACGACGCGTAGGACCACATAATCGATGTGTGGGCTCTATTTCCGTTATCCATATGCTAGCTTGCTGAGAGGCCGTGCATATGGACTGATCCACCTTGGGTAAATAGAATTGCGTACATACCCTCGAGAGAGGAGAAGCGTAGTTCTACCGGATTTGGTTCCCCACCCAATAGCGGGGTTCTTTGCGTAAAGCAGGCGTTAAAAAGAATCCTTCATTGGACTAACGTTCGGTCGAATAGTCTTAGCATTCAGGTGAGCAATATTCCTAGAGAAAAGCGCGCTCATACTTGTGGAACCTCCACGGCCAAGTTGCCTTTTATTAATTTGAAAATTAGTTCAATAATTATCAAGAATTATTTTAGTCTTAATCTGATTCGATGCCGAGCATTAACCCGTCATCGAATTAATCTAGTAATTTTTAGCTTTCTTTTATTTCCATTGTTAAGTGACAAACAAAAAAATTCCACCTTAGTTTCAGTAAAATAATAGTCCTCCTGGAGGAGTAGGAATAATCAACCCTTCCCCGAGAACAATATGACCTCGGTATTCTCCCGAATATCGAGTACTACATGCGATAGGTACACTTGCCTCCTTTCATTAGAAACTTTGATTTTCTAGCCAGTCAGCGACAGTCGACTCATCAAACCAACCACACAAATAAGAGTCTGAGCCCGGGATCCATCACATTCCAAAAACTTTAGTGACCGATCTGGATATAAAATTCACTAGTTATTTTTGGAAGACCCTGTGGAGAATTATGGGCACCAAACTATTATTTTATTTGGACCACCATCCACAGACGGATGGGCAAACAGAAGTGGTAAACAGAAGTTTGGATAGATTACTACGTTGTCTTGTGGGTGACGACAAGGGTACGTGTGACCTAATCCTTCCCCATGCTCAGTTAGCTTACAATACCTCAAAAAATATGTCCACAAGTTTATCACCGAATGATATCATGCATGGATATAAAGCACCAGTGCCACTTGACTTGATTTCGTTACCTCCATCTTATAAGTCAAGTCAATTTGCATAGGATTTTGCATTTCATGTTCATAATTTTCATAAACACATTTATGATGTGCTAACCACACAATATGCATCTTATCAATATCATACTAACGTACATAAAAGAGAGTCTCACTTTAAGGTTGGTGATTTAGTCTTGGTGCGTCTCGTCCCTGAACAGATGCCTTCGGGCACTATAAAAAAGTTAGCGAATCGGCGAGCTGGACCTTTTCGAATCTTTAAGAAATTAGGATAAAACGCATATCTTTTAGAGTTACCCACTGATTGGGGTATTTCCCCTATTTTTAATGTTTCTGATTTAACGTCATATATTTCTCCACCACTTGAATTATCTAACTGCCTGTTTGGTTCAACTGTATTTTCTAATGGGTCGGGGGGTGAGTTTGTTTCTGGATCGCTCACTCCATCGGTCTCCAATGGAGGTGCGTTGACTGTTGATGAAGAAACTTTTCCTCCTTTAATGCCTAATGCTTTTCCAGGTTTCCCAAGACCAACTTTTTGCTAGACAGGATCATCAAGGATGAAGTGCTTCCCTCTCCAATTGGTTATGTTCGCCGCTACTTGATTCGATGGCGTGATCTCCCGGCCTCTGACGACTCTTGGCTTCTTGAATCGGAGGTGACTCTTTTGGATGATGCTTTTTTGCGCCAGTACTTTGAGGAAAACTCATCTGTGATGAGTACTTTTGAGCGGGGGAGTATTGATGGTGATGACGAACCCAACATGTTGAAGATGATGAAGGCATGCTTGTAGAGGATCCTTCACTGTCTCCAACGAAATACTTATGGTAATGTGATGACCTTTTGGAGCGATGCTACAATCTCCACCCTCGGCACAAGACAACATTTTAATTTCTATTTTAATTTAATTACAATTTTTTGACCATTTCTATTTAATGTAATGTTTAAAACTATGGTGTGTTATCTTTTTTTTCTATTTGGCCTGCATGTAGTCAAGCACTTGGATGTAAGCCTATATAAGGCCATGATGTGTCTATTTTCATTTCAAGTTGAATGATTAAATTTGAAGCCCTAAAATCTTCCTTGAGATCTTTTCCCCCCTCTTCTCAAAAATTCGGCCAAGGTTATTCTTCCCCCTCTTGTAGCCTCCAACCTCTTTCTTCCCCCTCTCTCTCTCAAGTGCTCAACCACCACCCCTCTTAGTCGACACCCTTTGTTTTCTTTACCCTCTCCAAAAGCCGACGGCCCTCCTTCCTCCTCTCTCTCAAGTGCTCAGCCACCATCTCTCCTAGCCGCCACCATCCACCATAACAAACCCGACCACCCTCCACCATAACAAAAAAAGCCGACCACCCTCCACAAATACATAAACAGACCACCTTAATCCTTGCCACAACCAGCCCTCTCATATCTTTGGGTGGATCTCGGCCAAGACGTGAAGCGATGAAGGCAGACGAGTTTCCTCTCCATCCTGCATGACTCCGGCGGAGCCGTTGAAGAGCGATCCAAGTTAGTGAAATTGGAATCATCCATTCCGATTGGCGTAACAAAAAACTTCTACCTTCGTGTGTTTCTTTTCCTAGATCATTCTTGTGATGGTAAACTTTAGCGTTGAATCTTGATAACTTTAAGATAATCATGGTTTTTTTCTCTATCGATTTTGTGTCTATCTTGATTGATTTATTTTTCGACAAGATATGCGAACCTCATTTACTTTTTATTGGGAGAGATCTACCATTTTTGAATCGTAATTTTTGGTATATTTATTTTGGTATAACCTTCGCTCGATCGGAACGGGTGGGTCCTTTTAGCTGGAAAGAATATTGTTTTATAGACTTTTTATTCAATCATAATCGGTTTGGATACCTGTATATTAGCATTTGATTGATATAATTTCTTAGCGTGTGTGCTGCGTGAAATTTGTGCGAGTGTAAAATTAGATCGTAGAGAGACTATCGTACTTAGCATGTAGATTTTACGGTGTCAACGTGTAGCGCTGCATCAAACAATCACAGAGCAAGAGACTGATACTCCTGTACTAGACTGGACCACCTCCATGTGCACCTTACTCCACTAGTGTTGCATCTCCTGCTGCTGCTCCCTGTCTCGCATCTAGAGCCCCTAAAATGTTTGGTCCACCGACCGTTAGTTAATAGACTAAGCCTGATTTCCCCCACCCCTCCCCCAGTGGCTCCTAGGCACCGTGCGGGAGGAATGATAGGAAATCTGGTTGGTGGAGAGTAGTCAAAAGCAGGTGATAGTGGTCCTAAGCTAGCAGATCATAATAATAGAGCAGTAAAGTGACATGGTAAAGAAAGAGAAGTAAGTACGTGCTACACAATAAGTCATAAAAGGACAAGTAAAGTAAGCTAGGGAATAAGTAACCTTAACTTATAAGAATGTCCAAACAAACTTATAAGTTAAGGGGTATTTTTCAAGGCTCCCATCGTATAAGCTATCTCATACTAGGTTATAAGATTGGGTGTCGGGTTATATGAAGGCATGTGTGTAGTGATATATTATGCCATAATTCATGCAAGTGCAACAAACACACATGACTCTATGCACACAGAATTTTATTTCCACCTGTTAGGAAGCTAGCTTCACTCCCAGGAGCCTCCGTAGTGGCCAACGGAGGCAGTGGGTTGGGCCACCGCAATCCTAGGTGGGTATTCACACTACTAGGCCTAGCCCTTATGTACGCAACATACTATGCTGACCAACCTCCAGTCTTATCCTTGGCTGAGTGTAAAACACACCTGTCGATTCATCGTATCGACGTCGGTGTGAACAACCATCAAATATCGAAGATCAACCACTTATGCACGTGCAACCATGAATTTCCGAGCCATCGCCTCCCCGGACTAACCCGTCCGTTACAACTACCTTCCTAGACTACAGCTCGCCTGGTTAACCTGCCCATTTTCACAACCACCTAGCCTACCGCTCGGATAACCTAAATAAGCTAACCTCCCGAGTCACCGGGGTGATTGAAAGCGAAGTCCTAGTATATCTATTTGCTCTTTATTATTTTAATCTTACGACTTAAGGTTAACCTTGGATTGCCTGGGGCATTCCCTGTGAAGGGCTCTCGGGTGCACTAGGAACTACGATGGCCTGAAGCCCAAAGCTCCCTTTCACAAGACACTTATTAATATTGGTAACTACCCATGTTCCTAAACTCTCCTATTTTTATACTTGATCTAAACCTAAGTTTATTTAGACATCTACTAGGGAAGAGGCGATCTATTATCGATCCTGAGCTTAACTCTATCCTTGCACAACCAGCTCACACAGCCTACCTTCTTTTGGTGACCCTATTCATTTTCACCCATACCAGGTACACCAACTATCTCATCATCCCATACAAAGGCGTAAATGTTACCTTATTCAGTTTTATACTTTGTGCAGACCTATTGAGCTACATGGTGTGCATGCTTGGTGACCCCTCTAATTATTCATCCAAATGACTTAAGATTATTACTGGGGGTCTATCATGATATTGTAAGAATAAATCCATAAGATAACATTTTTCCTAATTTATTTGGCATTTATTATATTTTATGCAAAATAAAGCCAACAATGCTTATGGACATCAAGTGCACCTTTCTGACAAGGCATTGTCTTAAAAAATTTATGATAGATTAATACCATCAAAATAATTGTAAATACGAAGAATCTCAATTATTCAAAATGAATTATTCCATCAATAATTTATTGAATAAACAACTGCAATATTACGATATTTAGGAGAAATTAGAATTATTCATCCAACAATTATTGGAAAATTTCCAGATAACAAACATAAGCAGGATAGACTATTGACCAAGTATTAATATTTTCTAAGCTTATTTGTTCAAATAATTAAATCATCTAAAACAAATTAATATTAGGCATTTTGTGAAGCAACCCATATAGATAGTCCTTCAATAATTCTATAAAATTTCATAGAGCTTAAGGATAACTTTAATGGTCCTCTGACCAAATTGCATAAGTTTTCAATGAGTAGATATCTCTTTATAAATTCCTTAATAATTTAGGCAACTACAAAGGTTGTGAATGAAGTATCTCAAATACAGATCTAAAATTCACACTAAAATTTCCAGAGCTTAATGGTAATATTATATGGTCACTGTCTAAATTTCAAGATCATCCAAAGTCCTTTGATGCAATAATAAAAATCAATTATAAAACTATCATAAACGGTCCTAAGATGTTACAAGAGGGATGTAAGCTTAACAAAGTCCTAGAATTACTTCCTAGGGTTTAATTACACCTTTGTCACTCTTCTATCAAGTTACAAGGCATTCCAAGGGCATGTAGTCCCATGTCCTTCATTGGCTCAAACCCCATCCCTAGGGCTTACACTAGGATCATAGGGTATCTCTACACCAAACTACCCCTAGATCCCTTGTGGGGGTTATTAGATGGCTTTGGGGCTGTGGAAAAGGTCCCATCCCCTTTGGGTGAGGATTGGCCACCCAATCCATCAAATACACATTTGCCATAATTTACCCTTTAGGTACCAAATTTTGGTCACACCAATACCTACTCAAATCAACCCTAAATGGGCTAAAATATTTACCATTGTCATATGATGACCCTATTGGACAACCACAATAATTTTGGATGGTTTTGAGGACATTATACCCCTTAATTAATTCGTACATGTTTTATTAAATGTTTACACAAAAAAATGAAACTATTTTCTAAAAATTCCCATTTTTGGATATGGTAGTGGTATGGGTAAGAGTGACCCCCAGTCCAAATTTCAAGTCATTTGGATTACTGGATTGATTGGGGCACTAAATTTAATCTCTAGTTACCCCTAGGTATAGACTGCATCATTTTGAGTGATATGGTCAAACCACTGACCCAAATGGGTTGAAACAAATTTTAAAATAGAGTAGACCTCAAGGGCTATATTTTTGATATTGATAATTTTATTGTAAGAGCTTTTAGGTATTTTTTAATAAATATTTTAAAACACTGCCTAAAGTATGACAATCATTAAATGAAATACTATTTAACCTATAGTATATAAATAAGATCCAGCATGAATCTTGAAGCAAGGATCGACAGCATCCTAACGTATTCTACCTTGAGCCAACGACCCACAACAACCCGTCTTGGGCAAACTTGGGGGATGATTTCCCGACCACCTGAGCGCCTCCCCAGTCGGTAAATTCCACCACCACCTTCGTTGAGGTGGTGGCCGGTGTTAGGCAGTGGTAGGACGGCTGGAAGTTGCCGGAATCTATTTTTAGGCATGGAAGTAAAAGCTTGAAAACCAAGCTTTCGACCCACTCCATCTTGGGAAAATTGTCCCCAAACCTTGCGGCCAATGAGGTAGGATTTATCCATTATAAGAGGATAAGAGGGTAGGACCTTCTAAAGTGGCTGGAGTCGAGCCGATCGATGTGCCACCATTGTTGGATTTGGAGCTTTCGGGTGCTCTACAACTACACTATAGAAGTTCTTGAATTCTTCAGGGGAGGAGTGGAAATGATTGTTAGGGATCCAAGGAAGCTTTTAAAATGACCCAATGGGTGAGGGGAGTGGTCATGGAATCAATGCCATTAATGGCCATTAGTGGAGGTTTTTGGCCTTGGCATTTGGGGGTGAAACTAGGCTTAACTAAGCTGGGAAATTGCTAGAAAATCCTCCTCTCCCCCAAGGGAGTTGAATCCAGCCATTAATGGGGAACTTGAGGGGCTTCATCTTCCCCACCATTGATGGCATCTCTCTCGCTCTCTTTCTCTCCTCCATTAAAGGAAAAACTTGACTTTCTCTCTCCTAGTCACCATTTACATAAAATGGATGTCTTATTGTGTAACTCTCAGCCTCCTAGACTAGCGGTCCACTCTAATTGGTCCTAGCCCAAGTAGGTTGGGCCTAATTAGGTCAAAATAGGCCATTTGACATAAAATTGAGGTGGAGTTGACTTTGGTCAACTTGAACTTGCGGGTTTACCCCAATAGGTCCTTAGTGACCAATTAGACATTCCTAAGGCATAGGTAGACTTGGGTAGGGTTGGTTTGGCAACTTGGAGGTCACTTGACCCTTAATTAGGGCACTTTGACCATTTTAGGGTTAGAGTTGACTTTGGTCAACTTGACCTTTTGGGTTGATCTCAATGGATCCTTGGTGACCCATTGACCTCCTTTAAGGTCTAGGAAGGTGTAAGTGTGGTCAATTTGGCTAAGGGAAGGTTAACTTGTAATATATAGGTTAGTTTGACCCATTTAGGGTTAGGTTTGACTTTGGTCAACTTGACCACTTTGATTGAAACCAATGGGTCCTTGGTGACCCTATGGGCCTCCTAAAAGGTTAGGGGTGTTGTGGTGGGGTCCTGGAGTCAAGTTGAGGCCTAAGCTCAAACCCTAGGTCTGGTGATAAGGTTATGCTATAGGCAGACCTAGGTTATTTCCACCTTCATGCCTTGTTCACTTGGTCTCTTGAGCTTCCTAGGGTTTTGTCATGACCCAGTCATGACAAACCCACCCTAAGGAGTCTAGTTTTTTGAGGGATGTTACAGCCGGAGCCTGCTGATTCCTGAAGGCCTCCATATAAGCCGTCAGTGTCTTCCCCATCTCCGTTTGCTGGAATGGAGTCGGAGCCGGTGGGGGTGGAACCGTGTTCTGTGCCTGAGGTATACCATGTTGAGGGTTAGGGTTCGTCGAAGGCTACAAGGAAAATTCCAAAATTTTTTTGATGTACAAGCGGAACTAATGAAAAAGTGGGCTTTTGTGTGTGATTCTACTTATGGGCACACCATTGCTTCTGCAGCTAGTTTGTCCTCAAACTAAGCTCGCGTGGGGTGACCTAGGGTTTTGTAGACTTCTTCTCTTCGGATCAAGGTTACCTCTGATTCCAGTTTGTAAGACCCAATTTTTTTGCTACGCTACCGGGTCTTACGCCCAGAATCATTGTTCTGCGGTTGCACCAACACTCGGGGATGTCGTCACTTCAAAACGCCGATCCTACCGACATTAGTGATCACCAAAGAAGTAAAAAATAACAACTGAGTCAAATATAATCAAGTCCACAAAAATCACAACATGTATATAATTGAGCATGAATCACAATAAGTCCATAGATATAGAAGTACTGAAACCGAACTGAAATGTAGAAACAAAAATATAATCGGGCTAATGCTCGGTACATTAATACCTCACTACAACACTCTTGCGTAAGCTAAGTAAAAACTAACACTAACAGAGCCAGAGGCTGGTTCTCCTGTGCTAAACTATACCACCACCATCTGCGCTATACTCCTTCGGTTTTGCATCACCTGCTACTGCTCTCTGACTCCCATCCGAAGCCCCTGAAATGTTTGGTCCACCGACCATTAGTTAAAAAGACTAAGCCAACTATCATCCCTGCCATACCCCCGCGACTCCTAGGCACCATGCTAGACGAGAGATAGGGAAGCATATGATGGTGGAGAGTAAACAAAACAGGGGACGGTGGAACTATCTTGCAGTCATATAGTATATCATATACAAGAGTCTACACTATCAGTTTTATATCAAGTAGAGCAGTATTAAAGGAGAAGTAAAAAAAGAACAAGCTATATTTAAATGTAACATTAATTTATAAGGATGCCCATACAAACTTGTAAATTAAGGGGTCGTTTTGCAGGTCCTATCATATAAAAAGTCCCAAACTAATTTATACGATAGGGGTAGGGGTTTAAATGAAATAATGAAATGTTATGCTATGTTATATAGATTTAATGTTATGTTCATACAAGTACAACACATGTACCTGACTCTACGCGTACAGACCTTTAGGTCCCCAGTTTTGGAAGCTAGCTTCACTCCCAGGACGCTCCGTAGTGGCCAACGGATATAGTGGGTTGGGCAACCCAACTCCTAAGTGGGTATCCATACTACAAGGCCTAGCCCTTACATAAGCCTCTGAGGGACACACCAGAGTCACCACGTACTAATGCTGGCAAACCCGCCAGTCTTTTCCTTAGCTAACTGTAAACCATAACCGCCGAGTCATCGTATACAAATCAGTGTGAATGACCATCAAATATCGAAGACCCACCACCTTATTCACATACAGCCATGAATTCTCGAGTCATCGGCTCCCCGAACTAACCTTTCCGTTACAACTACCTTCCGAGCCTTCGGCTCACTGGGCTAACTTTCCCATTTCAACAACCACTGAGACTACCACTCGGATAACCCAACCAAGCTAACATCTTGAGTCATCGCGGTGAGGGAAGGTGAAGCCTTGGTTTTTAATAATTTCCCTTTAACATTAAAGTCTTATAGTTTAAGGTTAAACTTGAACTGCCCAGGGAATTCCTTGTGAAGGGCTCTCGAGGGTATTAGGAACTATGATGGGCTGAAGCCCAAAGCTCCCCTTCGTAATATAATGCCCCAAACCCAAATTAAGGTCACACGGCCTGGGACAGGGCCGTGTCTAGGGCCGTGTCCTGCTCTGTGTTAGTCTGGTTGTGTCAAGTGTGGTACACTGCTGGAAACACAAGTATGAACAGTGCTAACATGGGCATGTCGGTTGGTCACACGGATGTGTCAAGTACCCATGTCGTTCTCGGGTTGTGACGGGCGGTGCCGACTGAAGTACACGGCCTGGAGCACGAGCGTGTACTTGTTGACACGGCCGTGTTGGGGACCCATGTCCTTTTCAGGATTTGTTGGTCCTGTGTCGATTGAGGGACACGCTCCTCAACATAGGCGTGTACTTGGTGACACAGGAGTGTCAGGACTTGACACGGGCGTGTCTAAGCCCGTGTCTTGTTCTTGTTTGAGGCAGTTGTTTTCCGCTTAAGGTAAACGGCCTGTGACACGGGCGTGTCACAAGCCGTGTAAGCCCAGGGAAGATGCTTTTCAGAGCAAATCTCATCCATTTGTTTCCTTTGATGAAGATCTAACAGCCCTGGGTAATTCCTGAAGGGTTAAGTGCGGAAATGGAAGAGTTAATTCTCATTCCATTCATACCATTCTCTTTCTAAGAATAAGAGAGAGGGGAGAGCAAGGGAAGGAATAAGAAGAGAAATTCGGCAGTCGGTGGTGCTACGGTGGTCAAAATCACCAGCCGAGTCAAGAGCTGTGAAGGCGAGGCCATTGCGGTGACTTTCATCCATCTTGTTTTTATCCATGGCGCCAAAACGTCTTCCAAGGGTAACGATTTCATTCTTGGACAAGTGAAGTCCTACTTTCCTGCATTTGCATAGGAATCCTCTACCAAAGGGTGGATGGCGAAGTGATTCCCTTGGGATCGGTGCTTCATCCCTTGTTTTATTGAATTAGAACCGGAAGTGTGTAGTAAGGTTAGGAATGCTGTATGAAGCCCATCCGGACGAGTTGGTCTGGATTGGTGATGCTTTGTTTGCAAATCAGAGAAGACAACGGATAAATTGGTTGTTTGTATGAAATCCTTGGTAGATACCTGTAGCTTGGTGCAGCAGGAAGTACTGGAGGAAGTCTAAGAAAATGTGAGAGTTGGTACATGGTGTTCAACTCGTGTGGCTGTGAGTGCTATTTTTGTGTGACGTTGAGCCGTTGGGCTGCAACTGTGGAATGCTTATTGATGAACGGGAAAGGTGAAGCTGAACCCGCGTCAGTCCAGTCTCGAGTGTGACGAATTTGAGCAATGGGAAAGGTGGATCTATACCCGCGTTATGGTTGTCTAACCTTGGGTGCTTAAGACCCTGTTAGGATCACATAGCGAGAGTCTTAGGACTGTATGCCATTAAGACTAAATGCTCATAATGGACCGTCATGTCTGGGACCTCTGAACGGTGGTTTGACCCTGGTTTTCAGGTACACCAAAAATGTGTCCTGAGTGCACGGAACGTCGGGTCGTCGTGCCGGCGTTTATGATATGTATTGACTTGTGCGATTATGCACGTCCTTGGTGGATTGTTATATATATATATGCTGTGTGACTACAATGCCTTACATGAAAGGAATTATGCTACCCCATGCCAGGGGCAGGGTTGTTATATTTAGTCTGCTCAATGCTGTCCGTTGCCCTGTTTTCCACCGCTTGGTGGATTGATTATTTGAAGGTGGTGCTGGCCCAAGCAAGAAATAGCGGGTTGGAGCCCAGGTTGTGTTGCTGCCCTCGAAAGCTTGTTTTGTTTACTCTTGTTCATGTGTGGCCGGCCTGCGCACAGATGTTTGTAGACCACACTTTTGTTAAGAGAAACTTGTAAGGCCACAAGGCCATGTACCTTGTGTCTTTGGTTGCATACATTCCTAATTGGTAGTAGTGGACATTTTTGTTCTTAATGAGTTCAAGTTTTCAACCATGAAGCTTCCGCTAGAATGCTCTGTGTTAGGGTTCGATGGTTTTGATATTATTTACTAACTGTTCCGCTTGTTCGTGGCATATGGTGTGGGGCCCCGGCCGGACCCTCTATTATATCCTACATGACGGGTAGAGGTATTACAATTTTGTATCAGCATGGTTGTCGATCTCTTCCGAATTCGTGGTCAAATTCTTTTGGGGGGGTGGAGAGCACATGTAAGTGCTGCCGTTATAACTAATAAAATGAACTCAAGAATGTCCACTTAGGAATGAAAACACACTTATTTTTTGAACCTGTGTGTTCCCTTTTGTATGTTTGCCATTTGAATAGTAGATAAATTTTGTTTATACATATATAGGTGACTAAAAGTGTTGCGGGTCAGTCGGAACCCCAACATTCTGTTGAAAGTGCAGCACCAGCTGAGGTACCCACACCTCCTCCATTTTCCGAAACTATACGTTTGATTACGGAGACAGTACTTGCTGTTATGAATGATCAACAGGCTAGGCAGGCGCAACCTACAATGGTGCCAATGCAAGCTGGGGTAAGGCAAGAACCGGTAGAAGATGTGGTTGATCCGCGGATAGTAGATCAATAATTGAAGCGGTTCATGAGCTTCAATCCTCCTACATTTACTGGGGCGGGTTCCCCAGTCCAAGCAGAGGATTGAATCGCAAGGATTAAGAGAATCTTGACAGCTCTCAGAGTTGAGGAGGAAAAGAAAGTAACTTTAACCACTTTCCTACTTGAAGGAGAGGCTTTGTTGTTGTTGGATTAGGTGGAACTGCATCACTTGGTAGGAAGACAGTTGATGGGGGTCTCGATTGAAGAGTTCTCTCGGTTGCTCTTAGCAAAGCATCTGTCGATACAGCAGAGTATTTCTATGGAATTGGAGTTCCAACGGTTGACTTAAGAAGAACCTAGTGTGGATGACTATCTTCATGAGTTTACTCTTTTTGGACGGTATACGGGTACTATTTTCGCCGAAGAGGAGCGTAAGACCAGTCAGTTCTATGGGGGACTATGGGATGAGCTACGGTATCTGCTCTCGAGTTCTGTGAACTAGGGGTTTCAAGCTTTGGTCTGTACGGCTCGGTCTTTGGAGAAGGACATGAAAAGAGGGTAGGGTAAGGTGAACTTGGCTGTTACAAAGCCGTAGTTCAAGCCACCGCATCCGGAGAAGTCTGGGTACCGAAAGAGATGGTGTAAGAAGTCCAAATTTGCTGGACAAGCTCCTTCAGCGATTGTGACAGAGGCATCTTCTGGTTATGGTTATCGCGCTTGTTACACGTGTGAAAAGCTGGGACACAATGCGCGTGACTGCCGAGTTGGTTCGCCAATGGGCGAGAAGAAGCCGGGTGCATCCTATGCGGAAAAAGGGAAGGATGTGGTGGAGTCTTCTGCATCGCAGGCACAGCCTCGAGTTTACAATCTAGGACAACAAGCAATACCCCAAATCCCAATTTGGAGTTCAGGCTTGGTGACACGGCCTGGGACACGGGCGTGTCCGAGGGCTTGTCAAGCTCTAGGTACTCGAGTCTGTAGCGAGTTCTCGATGAAAATGAAGTCGATGATTTTTGAGAGGCGACACGGCTTCGGAAACGGGAGTGTCACAGGGCGTGTCCTGCTTCGGTAGGTAGCCTAGATGTGTCAAGTGTGGTACACGACTGGAAACACGGGTATGATATGTACTGATATGGGCGTGTCTATTGGTGACATGGGCGTGTAAAATACCCATGTCGTTCTCGGGTAGTGCCGGGCAGAACCGACTGAAGTACACGGTCGGGAGCATGGACATGTACTGGTCAACACGGCCATGTCAGGAGCTAATACGGGCATATCTCAGCCTGTGTCCTTATCTAGTTTGAGTCGGTTGTGTGCCGCTTAAGGAACACGGCCTGTGACACGGGCGTGTCACAAGCCATGTCAGCCCAAAAAAGATGCTTTTCCAAGCAAATCGTGGTCGTTCATTTCCTTCAAATTAGATCCTGTGGTCCATGATCCTTCCTGCTGTTATAAGGCCGAGGAATGAGAAATAAACTCTCATTTTAAGTTGGACATTCTCTTTCTAAAGAGAAGAGAGAGAGAGGAGAGCAAGGAAGGAAGAAGCAGAAAGATTCCGGCCGCCGGTGGAGCTTCATTGATCCGAATCGAGAGCCGAGTTCAGCATTGTGGAGGAAAGACTGCTGCGGTGCTTTCCAAGTGCCTAGTTTATCCATGGATCTAAAGCAATCGTCAAGGGTAACGATCTCCTTCTTGGACAAGGAAGTCCTACTATATGCATGTGCATGGAATCCTCCACCAAGAGGTTGAAAGCGTAAGCGATTCCAGCGGTTGAGTCTGCATCTAGATCCGTAAATGAGTAGTACGGAATAGGCATGCTATGTGAAGCCCATCAGACGGTTTGTCTGGATTGGTGATGTTTATATTGCGAACCGGAGAAGACTCTGTGTATATAACGAGTAAGTTGCGGAGGTTGTAAGGATGCTTGTGAGCTCCTTATGTTCTATGCTCAACATGAGCTGAATGTGTTATGGCCGTGAGAGCCAGATTATGTGATTGGTTGAGCGGTGTGCTCCTAAGAGCATGTATCGCCATGTAGTTATGAACTCCTGAGAGAGAGAAATGATCTCTGATGGTTGTGCGGACAGGAAAGGGAAAGCCGACCCGCGTCAAGATCTAAGCTATTGACGAGTTGGGCAATGTGAAAGGGATGACATGTACATGCGTTATGTTTGTCCGAGAGAAGGCTTGAATATCCGCATTGGAGCGTATAATGAGAGATCGATTAGAAGACCGGAATTGCTTGTAGATCTTGAATGCTCAAGTGTTGCCGTGAGGTTACCACCTCTGAATGGGATGGGTGAGAGGGTCTCCAGTCTGCGCACTGTAGTAGACTAATGCTCAATCGCCAACAAGTTAAGAACCTCCGATCGGTGGTGGGACCCAGGGGAATCCAGTACACCGTAAGCGTGCCATGAGTGCACGAAGCATCTAACACGAAGGCCTGCGTGGGTGATGTTGTTGTGCCTGAGTTCACTTGTTGTGATATATATATTATGATTGCAATGCATGCAGGGAAGGAACCACTACCCCGGGTAAGGGGTAGGGTAGTTATAATTTGTTAGCTGAATGATGACTATTGCTTTGTTTATCACCCTTGGGGTGGATGTCCATATGCAGGTGTCGTGGGCTGAACTGGATTGAGCGGGCTGAAGTCCTTGCTGCTGCTGCTTATAAGCCCTTGAAGTCCGTGTGAAGAATTTGATTTCATGTGTGTCCGGCCTACGTGCCGATGTATGAAACCATATTTTGTAAAGAGGAATATGTAAGTCCTTAAGGCCATGAGTGGTGTATTCTTGTATACATTCCTGGTGTTATATATAAATGATTATTTATAAATTTAGTGGACATTCGTTGAATGAGTTCTCTTCAACTTTAATCTTCCTCTAGAATGCTCTGAGTTAAGATGCGATTAGAATGCATTTTGGGTATTCACACGTGATTCCGCTGTATGTCCATGAAATATGGCGTGGGGCCCCAGCCGGACCCTCTTTTATATTCCATGTGACGGATGGATGCGTTACACAATAGGAGGCCATCAAACAGGCCGATGTCGTCACAGGTGTGAGTAGTTTATAGTTTTACTTTATGCTTTGTGTTGTGCTTGTTTTAATCTTGGTGTGATAGGTTTTGTCCTTATATGAGACTATTCGGCACGAGCCCTGTTCGATACGGGTGCTTCACATTCGTTTCTGTCTGAAGATTTCGTCTTTCGAATTGGGGTGCCTATACGGACCACGACAGACATTATGAAGGTATTACTACCTAACGGATGTTTGATGTGCGCGGATAAATCTTGTTGTGTTGAGTTAAAGATAGGAAGTCGGAATTTCAAGATGGAAACATCAATATTGCCTATATCAGAGTTCGATATAATCTTTTGTATGGACTGGCTTTCAGAGCAGCATGCCTGTATAGATTCACTTCAAAAGAAGTTACACTAGGGCAAAATACCGAACAAGAGAGAAAGTTCAATGGCATGTGAGGGACGAATTGGATATTGATATTTGCTCTCCAAGTAATTAAGGTAGTTCGGAAGGGTGCAGAGTTATTCTTCACACTCGTAGAGGAAGTGGAGCCAAAGGCCAGTGTGAGTGAGGTGCCGATTGTATCAGAATATGCTGATGTGTTTCCAAAAGAGCTTCCGGGGTTACCTCCCCAAAGGTAGATCGACTTCTCTATCGAGCTGGTGCTAGGTGCGAAACCTGTGGCCCACTCGCCAAATCGGGTATCGTCAAAGGAAATGGCGGAACTGAAAGTTCAGTTGCAAGAATTGCTAAAGCAAGTCTAAATATGCCCAAGTCACTCACTTGTATGCGCACCGCTTCCCTTTGTGAAAAAGAAGGATGGTAGCTTGCATCTATGCATTTACTATAGAGAACTGAACAAACTGACGGAAAAGAACAAGTATCTGATTCCACGGATTGTCGACTTGTTTGATCAGTTAGTTGGCTCGACTGTATACTCCAGTTGGATTTAAAGTCAGGTTATTATCAGTTGAGAGTTTGTGAAAGTGACATACACAAAACATTGTTTGGAAATGCTATGGTCACTATGAGTTCATGGTAATGTCGTTTGGGCTGTCTAATGTGCCATCGGTATTTATGGACTTAATGCATCAGACATTTAGGGACTACTTGGACCTCTTTGTGATCGTCTTTATTAACGTTATCCTCGTATACTCCCAATCCAAATAAGATCATGCAAATCTTTTGCGGATGGTGTTGCACACCCTAAGGAAACGCCAAGTTCTCTAAGAGTGAGTTTTGGCTGTCATCAGTGGCTTTCCTTGGCCATGTGGTTAGTGGAGAGGGCATTGCGGTGGATCCTTCCTAAATAGTTGTTTTACGGGAGTGGCCTGTTCTCACTACAGTAGCAGAAGTCAGGAGATTCCCTTGGCTTGCGGGCTTCTCCAAGCGCTTCGTAGAGAACTTCTCGAGGATATCCTTGCCTCTCACCACACTGACGAGGAAGGATTAGAAGTTCGTTTGGACGCCCGAGTGCGCACAAGCTTTCGAAGAGCTAAATAGTTGTTTGACCACGGCGCCAATCTTGACATCGCCATGTGGTCAGGACGGCTTTGAGGTGTATAGTGATGCGTCAGGGAGCGGCTTAGGCTGCGTTCTTCTACAATTCGGAAAGGTTATAGCATATGGATCACGCTAGTTGAAGGTGCACAAACGGAATTACCAAGTCCATGATTTAGAGTTGGCGGCGGTGATATTCGCAATGCCGCCACCACCTCCTTTGCCGGCCACTGCCTCCACCACCTCCGTTGAAGTGGGGGCTGCCGCTGGGCGGTGGCACGATCGTCGAAGAGGCCATTTCTGGCGATCCCGCAACCACATTGTTTCATGAAAATTTTCCGAATTATCTCACTAGATCGGGCTCAATTGAGCCTGATATCATTCCTAATCGAGCTAAGATGCTAGCACAGAGGGAGAGGGGGAGAAGTCGACCTTCTAGGGTGGTTGAAGCATTGCCGATCGCCGTGACGCCATTTCTGGTGGTGGTGGTGTCGGGTGCGCTACAACATCTACACCAGAGGTCTTGAAATCTTTAGGGGAAGAGTGAAAAAGACACCTCTGGCCTTGGGGAAGTTTTTTATTGAACCAAAAGGGAGAGGGGGGGGGGGGTCAAGCTTCAATGGCCATTAATGGCAATTTTCGGCCATCATGAAGAGCTCTGAATAAAGCCACCTAGGGCTGGTTAAGGCTGTTTGACTCCTCTAAACTAAAGGGGGAGATGTTACAGGCCATTAGAATTAAAGAGAGGAGGCCCTTGGCCTTCCTTGACCATGAATGGCCCCTTCCTCTTACTCTTCCTTTCTCTCTCCTCCATTAAAGGGGAAGTGAGGTTTCTCTCTTTTAGTCACCTTCTCCAGAATTTCAATGGAATTTTAGGTAATTTCATGCCTCCTAAAGCTAATGAGCCACTCAAATTTGGCTTAACCCAAGTGACTTGGGTTTGGTTGGGTCAACTTAAGTTAATTTGACCTAATCTAGGGTTGAGTTGGTCTTGGTCGAATTGACCTTTTAGGTTGACACCAATGGGTCCTTGGTGACCCATTATCTTCCCCTAAGTTATAGGAAGGGTTAGGTAGGGTTGGTTTGGGCACTTGGAGGCCACTTGACCCTTAATTAGGGCACTTTTAACACTTTAGGGCTAGGGTTGACTTTGGTCAACTTGACCTCTTTGGTTGACCATAATGGGTCCTAGGTGGCCATTAACCTCCCTTATGGGTTAGGGGTGTTTTGGTGGGGTCCTAGAGTTAATTTGAGGCATTAAAGTCAAACTCTAGGGGTGGTGCTTGAAATGAGCTAATTGACGACCAAGGTGATTTCCACCTATATGCCTTGGTTCACTTGGTCTTCTTGGGCTTCCTAGGGATTTGTCATGACCTAGTCATAAAAAAACACTCTTAGGGGTCTAGTTGTTTGAGGGATGTTACACCAACAATCTACTGAAAAGAAGAAGAAGGCAGTGATAGTTCCAGAAGGCAGCACTGACAGCAGTTCATCTGAATCGAGTGAGGAAGAGCCTCATGATCCACAGCTTTCTCAGTCTACTGAAGAGACTAGGATAAATATAAGTGCTTATGTATCATTTTACTCTGAAACTACAATAATGATTCAAGTGAGTAGAACTCAGTCTGAAGAACTGGATGTTAAAGATACTATGGATATACCTCCAGTTGAGGTTGCTGAAAGGGTTATTGAAGAGATTATCAATAAGATTTATGCATGGGTAGAGGGGGAGTCCTCCAAGTTTTCTACTCCTACTAAAAAAGAATTTGCACCTACAGATGAAGATCAATATGCTTGATACAGTCCTAAGAGTGAGGGGGAGTGAAAGATCTTATTTTAAAGGTAGTTAGCAACCTAGGGCGGTGAATAGGTCTGCTTAGGTCTTTTGAGAGTCTTTTTAAATCACTTGATTGTTTATTTAAGCTTTAAGCTTACAGTGATCTAGAGCTTATCCTTAGCACCTGCAATTAAGAAAATGAAAGCAAACACAAAAAGCATACAAGTATTTTATAATGGTTCCCCAAAATTATGGGTGCATCCACTCTCCTCCCACCTTGCTAACTTCCTGTTAGTCAAGGCACTTCTCTGAACCAATGATCTAAGGAGCTTAAACCTTAGATCCCTCAGGATCTCTCAGTCTCCTCCAATACTTACACCTCAACCACAAAGGCCTACACTCAGTGATACAAGTATCACCTACCACAGGCACTTAAGCCCTACCACTCAGGCTATGGAGGATAGCCCTACCTCAGAGCAAGCTTTCTCCTACAACTCAGAGAGATACACTCTCCTACAATTCAGGCAAAATTGCCCTACTTCTCAGTGAGTAAAAGTCACTTACCTCAGAGAGATACACTCTCCTACAGCTATGGACAATTTGCCCTACCTCAGACCCAAAGGTCCTACAGCTCAGATCCAAAAGGTTCCTACAAAGAGAAATAGTTTAATAAACTTTGACACAGAGAAATTTCTTTGTGTCAACCACTTGAGCAGAAAACTTTCTGCTCCAACTCTCCTCACAGTAGGGAAAGGATTTGCTGTAGGAACTCATAAGATAACTTCTAAACTTGTTGCTTAAGGCTTAAGATCTTTTGATCTTGAGTCTTCAAAAAGCCCACTGAACCTGCCAAAAGATGAAGGTTCTTCTTTCTGTAGAACAGATTCTTAATCTGCTGTGGCAGATGGAGACTAGCACAGCTAACTGAACTTTTCTTGCTGGAGAGCTTCAAGCTTTTCACATGCAGCAATGGAGAAGAAGATGAAGATGGCTGCACTGCTTTTTGAATAATGTATGCCCTAAAAGTTATCTTTGTCTTGTCCCTATCTCTTCCTTTTGTAGTTCGTCGATCAACGACTGTTAAAGATCGATGGGCCCCACCTGTAGCTTCCAGCCGTGCCTTGCTTTAATTGAAGAAGCCATACAATAGCTTCACGATAAATTTTGTCGTGTAGTGTAGCTTCCCCGTATCTGATGTGACCTTAGTTGACTTTGTCGATTTTGCTGACGTCAGCACCTATGGATTTAGCAAAAATCGAGCATTAAAAAATATGCGTTGAGTGAGTAAGAAGCACTCAATGACAAAACATTTAGACAGATTAACTGTCTCTTGTGTTGAGTGAGTCACCTTCACTAAATGCCAAACTACTTAGAATATTAAGTCTGATTCTAGGCATTGAGTGATTCAGCCCCACTCAACGCCAATTTTGCTTTATCAGTTTTCAGCTGTTTGGCATTGAGTCAGTAAGCATCACTCAATGCCAAACCCCTTAGACAAAATTCTGTCTTCACTAGGCGTTGATAGCGTTGAGTCAGTAACCTGCACTCAATGCTTTTTTCCTTAACCATATTTTTGCTTATTTAGCAACATAAGCGTTCAGAGCATTGAGTGAACATGACTCACTCAACGCTTTCAGCCTTAGCCAATTTTTTGTATCTAGTAGTATGGAGTTGAGTGAGTTGACTTCACTCAATACCTATAGACTTAGCCATATTTTAGCTCATTCCAACTAAGGATTTGACAGTATATGCTACACTCAACACTATAAGTCATTTGGCGTTGAGTGATGTTCCTTCACTCAACGCTTGTGGACATAAACAGATTTCTGTCATCCCACTCCTTAGACAAGTGTTTACCTAACTTGGCCACTTAGGCTACCTGACCTATCATAGTCATCTACATACATGTGTATATCATTTTTAATATTGTCTTCACACAAATCCAGGACATTGTGGGCAATGGATCCAACAATCTCCCCCTATTTGAGAAAGTCAAAAACTCTTAAGCAAAGACAATGACATACACAGAACCATGCAGCACAAGGCATAATAAAAGAAAACAAAATATTTGATAAGTGATCTATAGTTACCACACTTTCCTACTTGCAGAATGCATTACTACATCTATCATCTACTTCCCCTGACTTATTGCTGCCTTGCTACTTCCATGCTTATTAGATCATCTGATCATCTTATCCTCTCTCCCTTTAAACTGCAGTAAATAGCTGGTAGGATGCACCTGATAAACAGATCATCTTATCAGCAGCTCCGCCTCAATTAGGCAGCATTGCTTGACTTGCTCCCCCTCAATTTGAGAGTCTTCATTTCTTTAAAAGACCATCCTATCTGCATAAAGCCAAATAATTTGCAACTAGATGAGGAGAAACCGAAGCAATACTAAGTTTAACATACCCAACTCAAATTTGAAGGTATTAAACTTAGCTTCGTCTAGTGGCTTAGTGAAGATGTCAACCACTTGCTTGTCTGTTGGGACAAACTCAAGGGTGATGTCTTCACATTCCACATGCTCCCTAATGAAATGATATCTAATCTCTATGTGCTTAGTCCTGCTATGGGAGACAGGATTCCTAGCATTAGAGATTGCACTAGTAGAATTATAGAATAAAGGAGTTCTACTTTTCTAGAGGTTGTAGTCTTGAAGCTGATGCTGGATCCACAACAACTGAGCACAACAGCTTCCTAGTGAGATGTACTCTAACTCTATATTTGATATTGCCACACTAGTTTGTTTCTTGCTGCTCCAAGATACCAGTCTCCCTCCCAAGAACTGACTGGTGCCAGATGTGCTCTTTCTATCCTCTTTGCCGCCTACAAAATCTGCATCTGAATAGCCAATTACTTCAAACTCCCTATTTCTATGGTACCAAAGGCCAAGATCTGGAGTTCCCTTAAGATACCTATATATTCTCTTACCTGTAGAGTAGTGAGATTCTTTAGGGCAAGCCTGATACCTAGCAAAAACACATGTAGCATACATGATGTCTAGCCTACTTGCAGTCAGATATAGAAGGGAGCAAATTATCCCTCTATACAAAGTTTCATACACAGGTTTCCCTACTTCATCTTTGCCTATAGGCATACTTGACCCCATGGGAGTTCTCATGATGGAGGAATTCTCCATGCCAAATTTCTTGATTAACTCCCTAGTGAACTTAGACTGGGATATGGACAAACCATCATCAGTCTCTCTTACATGGAGGCCCAAGAAAAACTTAAGTTCACCCATTCTGATCATCTCAAACTTCCCCTGCATGAGTTTAGCAAACTTTTTGCAGAGGTTGTCATCAATAGATCCAAACATGATGTCATCTACATTGATCTGGACTAGGCTTATCTTACCCTTAGATTCCCTTAGGAATTGGGTTTTTTCTATTTTCCCCCTTGAGAATTTGTTCTTAATGAGGAAATTAGACAATGTCTCAGGCAATGCCCTAGGGGCTTGCTTCAGCCCATATAGAGCTTTCCTAAGTCTATAAACAAAATCAGGTGAGTTAGGAACTACAAAACCTGGAGGCTGCTCAACATAGACTTCTTCTTTTAAGTCACCATTTAGGAAGGCTGACTTCACATCCATTTGGTAGACCTTGAATCCCTTGTGTACTGCATATGTAAGGAATAACTTGATGGCCTCCAATCTTGCTACAGGGGCAAAGGTTTGATAAAAATTAATCCCTTCTTCTTAACTGTATCCCTTAGCTACTAGTCTGGCCTTATTATTAATTATAATGCCATTTTCATAAAGTTTGTTTCTGTAGATCCACTTGACTCCAATGACATTATGATTATGAGGTCTGGGAACCAGCTTCTAGACCCTGCATTTCTTGAACTGATTCAGTTCCTCCTGCATAGCATTAATCCAAAGCTGGTATATGTTGGCCTCTTAAAACTTTTTTGGGCTCCACTTGGGATAGAAATCTTGAATACATGGTTGTGTTCTGACTTCTGATCCTTATCATTACTCAATGACTTGCCACACCAATGATCTGGTGTGCTGGATGATCTCTCATATGTCTGAATGTAGGTGGCAGTCTTCTTTCAGCAAAAAGGGCATCTTATTGTTGATCTTCATCCACTCCTAGTGTGCCAGGTAGATCTTTTGGAGTATCCATATAATCTTGGATGACCGGTGATGCTTACTTGATGGTTAGCATATCCATCATCTATTCTGTACCTGCAGTACAATAAGAGGAACTATACAGTCCATTGTTAATCTGGTAGACTCATCAAAGACTATATGAACTAATTCTTCTACAACTTGGCTTTTCAAGTTGTAGATCCTATAGGCTTTGCTATGATTGTTGTATCCGACAAATATTCCATCATAGGATTTGGAAGGAAACTTAGTCACATAGGACTTGCCATTGTGAAGAACAAAGCATTTACTACCAAAGATTCTTAGATAGCTCAGATTTGGTTTCCTGTCCTTCAAGATCTCATAGGGAGTCTTCTTGTGGCCTTTGGTGATAGAGGCTCTATGGAGGACATGACATGCAATATTTACTGCCTCAGCCAAGAAATATTCTGGGAGAGATGTGCCACTCAACAGTATTCTAACAGCCTCTATGAGAGTCCTATTTTTCCTCTCAACTATCTCATTTTGCTGGGGTGTTCTAGGAGAAGAGAATTCTAGATGAATCTCATGCTCTTCACAGATATTTATCATGCTATCAAACTGGAATTCTGTCCCATGGTCACTTCTGATTTTGACCACCGAATAGCCAAGCTCATTCTGAATTTGCTTGACAAACATCATGAAGACATCAAGTGTTTCATCCTTCTTTTTAAGAAAGAACACCCAAGTAAACTTGGAATAGTCATCAACTACCACAAGGGTTTAGACTTTCCTACCAAGACTGTGAATTGGCATTAGACCAAATAGGTCCAACTGCAAGAGGTATAAGCACTTCACAGAGTCTTTGGTCCCAATACACTGGAAGGAGACTTTTGTCTGCTTACCCTTTTGGCAAGCAGAGCAAATGCCCTCCTTAGAGCACATCACATTGGGGCCATTCCTAACTAGATCTTGACTGAAGAGCTTGCCAATAGTCTTATAATTCAAATGGGCTAGTCTCTTGTACCACAGGACACAGTATGAGACTTTCTCATTTGCCACCAAATAGATAGGAGAATATGTGTCTTGACATAGAAAGTTCAAGCAATACACATTTCTACTCCTAGTGCTTGCCAAGATGACCTCTTTGTCACTGGGCCTCCTAATTAGGCACTGATCTTTGTGGAAGACAATTACATAGCCAGGATAAGAAAGATGGATTATGCTTATAAGGTTGTTCTGCAACCCTTCAACATAAGCCACCTTTGTGATGGTGACTATGCCATTGGTGATCTTACCAAACCATCTGGTTACACCTCTATCTGAACCTCCAAAGATGACTTTGGGTCCATCTTTTACTAGAGTAAACTGCTTCAAGTTGCTCCTTGTTCCAGTCATGTGCCTAGAACAACCACTGTCCAAGTAATATATAGGGGTATGACACCTTGAACTATCTAGAAATATATAAATTACTTAACCTTAGGACCCAAATATCTATTGGGTCCTAGGTGCATGTTAGTATGAAACTGAACAAGTCCACCAGCAGAATTTCTGACTGGTGTACTGAACCTTGCTCTGGCCATATTGGGATTGTGCCAGCAGTCAAAGGCAAAGTGCCCTATATTACCCCAGCACCAACAATAATGTATGTTATATCTTCTTTTCTTTGAAGGCCCTGCAGCTTGATGAGCTAACACCGTGACAGGAGGAAGATGTGCTGCAGTCATTTTCTGATTTTTTCCAGCCAGAATTGACTGAATGTAAGTCTTATAGCTTGCTGATTTGGTCTGCCCTGAGTGCCAGTAGTAGCTAGCTTATTTTTAGAAAGCATGCTTTTGATGACTTCAGATATGCCCAGATCAGCCTGATTCTTAGACTTGTCTTTAATCAGAACCTTTGCTGTCAGATTCTGAGCCTTGGCTGCAGCAACATTCTTGAGAGTTGGTGTAGAAGCACCAAAGACAAATGGTCCAGATTGGGCCATTTGAAATTTCTCATTAGCAGCCTTGACGCACACACCCTTCCAAAACTCTCATCATTACAGTGAACATCTTTGTTCACTCTAGATGAACAACCCCTCTCCTATTGACCATAAAACTTTCTTGGTCATACTTGTTAGAAGGTATCAAAACTTTTCTGAAAAGAATGGGAGGCTTAGAAGCATTTGGCTAAGGTGGAACTTGAGCTTTGCCCTTCCTTTTGGAAGGAGCAACTCTTGTGCTTCCCTTGAATCCCAACCCCTTCTTGCCTATTTGAGAGGAGAAAGAGTCTATCAAGGGGAGTACAGTACTTGGCTTAGAATAGCTAGACACTATTCTTTTCTCTTTCTCAAGCTTATCTTCAAGCTCCCTGATGAGATAGTTCATGTTCTTGATGGAGGCAACCTGAATGTCCAAGAGGGACATAAGTTGGCTAATTTCCCTAGCTTTTTGGTCCAGTGGATTTGTTGTTACAGTCTGCTGGGCAACTGAAAGCTTAAGAGATGAGATCTCTTTAGCTTGCTTCTTAGATAACTTCTTGAACTTCTTGAAGGAATTCAGAAGTTCTCCATACTTGTCAAATCAGTTGATTGACATTAACTTCAGGTCCAGAATCTTCTTCACCACAGGGTGAAGAGGATCCTGAGCACGGACTAGTCTCAAACTCAGACAGATAAGCAGAGTTAGGTGATAGATGTACCTTGCTCTGACCAGGCTCATCCTGGTTGCTTTCCTCATTAATCATTGCCATCAACCCTATGTAGCTGTGGACATCTTCAACCACCTCTGACTCACTGTCTGATAGTGTCAGAGGGTCTCTGATGTTTCCGTCCTCTTCCCCATTCCTTAGAAAAAGTGAGCCACAGGGTTCAGGTACAAGATACTATCATTACCGCCTGGACAATTAGACATCCAACCCGTAATCGCAATGACCACATTTATAGAGTATCCTCCTTGGAGGATTGACTTCTCCAGCTGCAATTGCATCATCTTTAACAGTAGCAGAAACTAGCCCAATATAAGCTTCATCTTCTTCAGACTAAGAAAATGATGAGTCTGTCCAACTCTTTTCCTTCTTGGTAATGAAGGACTTTTCCTTCTTTCCTTTATGTTGGTGCTGCTTCTTCTACTTAGTCTCCTTCCTCTTCTCTGGGCAGTTAGTTATCACATGCCCAGGCTTGCTGCAACATTAGCAAATAACTTTAGAGGAGTTATATTTATTATGTTTAGAACCATACCTGTCAGTATTGGACTGGTTCTTTCTGTGATGAGAGGAATTGGAAGGCCTTTTCTTCCAATGCTTCTTCTTCATTAACCTTTGGAGTTGTCTGGAAAAGGCTACAAAATCTTCATCAGACATGCTATTATCTGATGCCTCTGAGTCAGATCTGTCTGACTCAGCTGGCCTCCTTGGTGGAGAAGGAATCCTTTTCTTTCCTTTTCTTGTACTTTCAACTTTGAAGGCCAAGGACTTTTCTTTGGCCAGTGATTTGTTGGAGGAATCCTCCTCCTTACTGGCAGCCAGTTGCATCTCATAGGAGAGCAGCTTACCAAACAATTTTTGGGGAGGTGTGTCAACAAGCTTATTCATCTCTCTTATGACAAAGATCTTAGTATCCCAGTCTCTAGTGAGAGATCTTAGAAACTTGTGATTAATTTCATAATTATTAAAGACCCTTCCATAGATCTTCAACTCATTTATGATCCATAAGAATCTTTCATAATAGGTAGTTTTGTTCTCTTTCAGGATTTGCCTGAAAGTATCATACTCTTAATTAAGCAGAGACTTCCTATCAACTCTTACCTCATCAGTACCCTCCATTTGGACCACAAGGGTGTCCCACATCTCCTTGGAGGTCTGGCAGTGAACCAAGTTCAGGAAGGTTGAGACAGCTATGACACTGGCTATGATGTTCTGTGCTCTCTTTTCCAGGCATGCTAGTATGACCTCATCTTTGGTAATTTCAGAGAGTGTCTTCTATGTCTGGATGTTAGCATACAGAACAGAGACCTTCATGGGAATGATAGGTCCCTACCCTAACTGTTGCAAAAATTCTTGGATCATAGGTTTCCATGAATAGCCTCACCCTCTCCTTCCATTTTCCAAACTGCTCATTTCTACAGATGGGGACTTTTTTTTGAACACAGCTCTCTCTGGCTCTCTCCTGAGACCATGACCACTTAGCAGAAGCTACCTTGGAGGATCACTCAGATTGTTAAATCCTTTTTGAGGAACCTCCCTCTGATACCACTTGAAAGATCTTATTTTCAAGATAGCTAGCAACCTAGGGGTGAATGGGTCTTCTTAGGTCTTTTGGGAGTGTTTTTAAATCACTTGATTGTTTATTTAAGCTTTCAGCTTATAGTGATCTAGAGCTTGTCCTTAGAACCTATAATTAAGAAAATGAAAGCAAACACAGAAAAGTACATAACTATTTTATAGTGGTTCCCCAAAATTATGGGTGCATCCACTCTCCACCCACCTTGTTAACTTCCTGTTAGTCAAGACACTTCTCCAAACCAATGCTCCAAGGAGCTTACACCTCAGATCCCTAAGGATCTCTCAGTCTCCTCCAAGACTTACACCTCAGCCACAAAGGCCTACACTCAGTGATACAAGTATTACCTACCTCAAGCACTTAAGCCCTACCACTCAGTCTTTGGAGGTTAACCCTACCTCTGAGCAAGCTTGCTCCTACAACTCAGAGAGATGCACTCTCCTATAGTTCAGGCAAAACTTCCCTAATTCTCATTGAGTAAAACTCACCTACCTCAGAGAGATACACTCTCCTACAGCTCAGGATAATTTTCCCTACCTCAGACCCAAAGGTCCTGCAGCTAAGATCCAGAAGGATCCTACAAAGAGAAATAATTTAATTAATTTTGACACAGAGAAATTTCTCTGTGCCAAACACTTGAGAAGAAAACTTTCTGCTCCAACTCTCCTCACAGTAGGGAAAGGATTTGCTGGAGGAACATAGAAGATAACTTCTGAACTTTTTGCTCAAGGCTAAAGATCTTTTAATCTTGAGTCTTCAAATAGCCCACTGAACCGGCCAAAAGATGAAGGTTCTTCTTTCTTCAGAACAGATTCTGAATCTGATGTGGTAGATGGAGACTTGCAAAGCAAACTGAAATTTTCTTGCTTGAGAGCTTCAAGCTTTTCACATGCAGTAATGGCGAAGAAGATGAAGATGGCTGCACTCCTTTTTTAATAATGTATGCCCTAAAAGTTATCTTTGTCTTAACCCTATCTCTTCCTTTTATAGTTCGTCAATCAACGGATCATAGAGATTGGTGGGCCCCACCTACAGCTTCCAGCTGCGCCTTGCTTTATCGGAATAAGACATACAGTAGCTTCACGACAAGTTTTGTCATATAGTGTACTTCCCCGTATCTGATTTGACCTTAGTTGACTTTGTCGATTTTGCTGATGTCAGCACCTGTGGACTTAGCCAAAATCGAGAATCAGAAAATAGGCATTGAGTGAGTAAGCATCACTTAACGGCAAAACACTTATACAAATTAACTATCTCTTGGCGTTAAGTGAGTCACCTTCACTCAACGGCAAACTACTTAGAATATTAAGTCTGATTCTAGGCGTTGAGCTATTCAGCCCCACTCAACTCTAATCTTGCTTTATCAGCTTTCAGCTGCTTGGCGTTGAGTGAGTAAGCATCACTCAACGCCAAACCCCTTAGACAAAATTCTGTCTTAACTAGACGTTGATAACATTGAGTCAGTAACCTCCACTCAATGCTTTTTTCCTTACCATATTTCTGCTTATTCAGCAACAAAAGCGTTGGGAGCATTGAGTGAACATGCCTCACTCAACGCTTTCAGCCTTAGCTAATTTTTTGTATCTAGTAGCATGGCATTGAGTGAGTTCACTTCACTCAACGCCTGTGTTCTTAGCCACATTTTAGCTCATTTTAACTTAGGCTATGACAGTATATGCTACACTCAGCGCTATAAGTCATCTGGCATTGACTGATGTTCCTTCACTCAACGCCTGTGGACTTAGACAAATTTCTGTCATCCTACACCTTATGTAAGTGTTTACCTGACTTAGCCACTTAGGCTACCTGACTTATCATAGTCATCTACAGACATGTGTATATCATTGATAATATTGACTTCACTCAAATCCAGAACATTATGGGCAATGGACCCAACAGGGAGCAACTCCTTGAGCAAGTCATTGAAGATGAATTTGTTGAGGGGGAGCAAAACCAGTTCTTGGATGAGACTAATCAGACTCTTGCAGAGAAGGAGAAAGAAACAAAAATAAATCTTTCTAAAGATCTTAATGTCCCTGTGGACATTACAGAGGTTGAGGGGGAGACTCACACTGAACTTCCTACTTATGGTACCGCCTATAACATTGACTCCCCTGAGTCTAAGGAAGGGAATGCTGCTAATGATAACAATGCCAATCAACATTCTTTAGAGTTTGAAAAGGCTGACTTTTATGCAAGAGAAGTACTTAGGCCAGGGAAACAATAAGACTGTGATGAAGTAATATAAAATCAAGCTGATCAGATGTTAGGAACCTTCCTTACTCAACTGAAAGGGTTTTTAGTTGATCAAAGGAGGCAAATAAAGAACTTTGTGGATGACTCCATCACAAATCTTTGGAATGATCTGACAACAAACATTAAATCTATAAGATTGGAGATTAATCTGCTGAAGGCCCAAACTATCAAATTCTTCTATAATGTTGCACCTACAGTCACCTTTACTGAGAGCAAGCTAGCTGAAATAAGCAATATCCAGACTACGGTTATGGAAAATCAGACTATCACTGCTAACAATAAGCTAGCAATACACAATGCATAGAAGGAGTTGATGGACATACACATAACTATTCTTCAAAGAAGGATGGATGCCTGTGTTTAAGTTCTAGATTATCATTTGCTCAAAGTCAAGAATCATATCACCCTTGGTATTGACCATCTGGATGGTCAGTTAACAATGGATTGCACCTCCCTGACAAAAGATGTATTTGAAGAAGTCAAAAACTGGGAGAAGTAATTGATCAGGACTAACACTGAAAATGAAGTTTGGTTTACAAATGTGATCAGGGGATCATTTGGTCTTGACCAGATAACTTGTGTAATATCCCTGCTTATCCTAACCAGATTAATCCAGCACTACAAGATGGAAATCAGTATGGTACTCAATATAATTATCAGTGTGCAGAGAAGTATGATACTCAACAGTATGCTATTCAAGATGATGCACAGTGGGTTGAACCTTCTACAATAACTGAAATTACAACATTCAGCCCCACTATTGACCAAGTGATGAAAGCTAAAGGTAAGTCTCTTGCTAAGGAAGAGGAAGATGTCAAGTTGAGCAAGAAAAGGTACATGGAAGAAATGGAAACCAGGCCTGATTTTTAACAATGGAGTCCTCAATCCAGGACTATCATTCTGTCTGCCTGAGACCAAGTCAAGTCCAAGAAAACTGAGAGTGGAAAGCTTTACAGTTCCCTAGAATGGTCCAAGCTTGAGAAGAATGAAGATTATAGAAGAAAGTTTAGAAGGGATAAGTGGTTAGGCAAACTACTGCCAGATGCTGTAGAGCCCAACATGTACTTCCCAAAGCCATAGAACTATTTTGAGAGGCAAAGGGAAAAAGTAGGTGACGAAGAAAAAGCTGCCAAGAAGCCTTGCAGGGACATAGTCATAAGAGAACCTGAAACTTAGAAATGTTTCTTGTTTTACTTAAGGGCTACAGGAATTGTATTTTGTTTTATGCACACTAGCAAAACATTAATCCTTATATTAATGGAAATAATATTTCTTGTTGTGTATAATTAATCTCATTTTTTAAAATGTTGTATCTGCTGCATATGTGTCAGTGTATATCATTTACTAAGATTTTGACTTCTTCAAATAGGGGGAGATTGTTGGGTCTATTGATCATAATGTCCCAGATACTAAGAAGGTCTACAGGAAAATAGTATACACATATTTTTAACTGATGTATGCTATAAGTTCTATATATGTAAGGGGCTCTTTGTTACTTTTATTTGACTGGTTATCCAAGTGATAATGATAGGATGACAAAAGACAGGATGCTGACAAGGATGAAATTTGTCTAAGTCCAAATGCATTAAGTGAAGGCAGTTCACTCAACGCCAGATGGACTTAAGCTTTTAGTACAGAATAGACAGTCAAAGCCTCAGCATTGCCAAGGCAGAAATCGGGTTAAGCCCAGAAGTGTTGAGTGAAGGCAGTTCACTTAACGCTCAGAACCAGAAGCATTGAGTAAAGCTCAAGCAGTCAAAATAGTAGAAAATTTGCCAAGAAATATGGGTAAGTCCAGAAGCATTGAGATAAAACAGTTCACTCAATGGCTTACTAAGAAAGCATGGACAAAACATAGCTAAGTCAGAGCGACAGTATTGGTAGATACAAAATTCAGGCTAAGGACAGAAACGTTGAGTGATGTCAACTCACTCAACGCCCATTCTACAGAAAATCTGTCTATGGACAGAAGCATTGAGTGAAGGTCATTCACTCAATTCCTCTTCAACAAAATAGGAAAAGGCAGACAACGTTGAGTGAAGACAACTAACTCAACGCCTCTATACAAAGAAAATCAACTAAGTCTAAATGCATTGAGTGATGAGGGCTCACTCAATGCCTACTTAGTTAGACTACAAGAGTCAATATTCGTTGGGTGATGGTTGATAACTCAATGCCTTAAGATGCAAAAACCTATCTATGTTTTTTTGCACTGAGTGACAAGGCTTCACTAAATGCCTATGCAGAATTGTGAATTTGTCTAAGTCCACAGGTGCTGTGTCATTATGACATCAACGACAATTCAAAATGTTACAGGAACTAAATAGTAGACGACAAGTTGCGCCGCTTGCCTATTGTATTGCATTTAATGCAAAAGTCTTGTTGCAGCTATCAACACCCGGTGGTCCCACTGCACAAAGAGCATTTGGACGGCGGAATAGAAAAGGAAGAGATCAAGGAAGAAGAAATTAACTTTTTGGGAATTTACTTAACTTCATCTTCTTCCTCTCGTCCTAGTTGTAGAAGTTGAAGAACTTTCTCCTTCTATTAAAACAAGCTGTTCAAGAAAGTGAGTTGTTGACCTACTCAACTTCAATAGCAAGTTCAGAGAGCTTACTCTATAAGGTAGAAGAAGCAACATAACATTATTTTGACTTTATAGTTTCATCAAGCCTAATCTTGGAGATACATTCTTGGAGCTGCGAAGGAGGCAGGACTGATTTCTCTCAGTTCACAAAGAGGAAGACACAACGATCATTTCTCTGGTTCCATTCATCATCAACAAACTACATTGCAACTGTAGGCTCTTTCAGAAGATCTGAGTTATAGGGCCTTTGGGCTTGAGTTGTAGGATTCTAATTGGGAATCTGAGTTGTAGGATCCCTGTGTTGATCTGAGGTAAGGTTATGTGCCTGAGCTGTAGGACGTTTATCTTCTGAGATAGGATCAATTGTTGGATCTTAGTGTAGGGATTTCCTCCAAGCCTGAGTGTAGGACTTTGCCTAAAGTCTGAGGTAGGTAGTCTGGTGCAGATTACTGAGTTATAAGAGATTGCATATCTGAGTGTAGGGTCTTGTGCCTGAGTGTAGAACTTGGAGGAGTCTAAGAAATCCTAAGGGATGTGTGTTGTAAGCTCTTGAAGTCGAATTTGGAGAAGTTGGCCTTGTCTAACAAGCTATTAGAAAGGTGGGAGAGACAGTGGATATGCCCAAACTTTGGGAAACAACTATAAACTATTTTTGTGTTGATTGTGTTTTCTTGAAAGGAAACCTAAACTAATCACAACACACCAAAGTCAAAAGGAAAAAACAAAAAGGAGGAAAAACCTATTCACCCCCTATAGGTGTTTAGGTACTCATAAATCTAAAGACTTTCAACCCCCATCCCAAATGAGAAGCTAAAAACTTTTTAGCACTCGATTCAGATCAGCTTTAGGAAGGATATTAATTCTGGACTTTAAAACCCTATTTTCATTAATAAAAACTTTTGATTTACCATGAATTGATCTCTCGCAGGTAAAGAGAAACTATGCCTCACTTTCGAAAGAAATGAACATAAGCCTCCTGAGTTGAACCTTCGAAGATCAGTAGGAGGTCAATAGTAGGGTTCACCACATAAAGCGTGCATTAAGGTATTTTTGATTAGATACAAAAGTTCAGTCAAAATATGTAATCATAGGTGGATGTATCCTCTATTGAGGTGCACTCATATTTAGGGAACCTCCACAGTTAAAGATTTTAATAAAAAAAAGTAGAGTTTTCTAGTTTAAAAAATATTTTTCCAAAGTAAATTAAAATCGAGGGCTCTCTACCTCATCTATTTTCAAAACCCTATGTATTACTTTTATTTTCACTTTTAAAAATCAATATCTCTTTTTGATAAAATAATAGTTCCATTTCTTAAAGTAGAGTACTCGACACAGATCCGTGGAAAAATACAACCATGATATTTAAAAAAATAATGTACTATTACTCGATAGGTACGCTTGCCTTAATCCCAGTATATAAGTAGCTGACATGCTTCACAATTCAAAGGAAAATTCTCTTGTGGAAAATCTGGGAGAAGTTGGAAGATGAGGCGAGGAGTATGACCAAGATGATGATGACATTGTTGAAGGGAAGAAGAAGCAAAATGAGCAACGATATTGCCAAAAAAGAAGAGGCCACCACTCGCAGTCCTAGTAGCAACCGTATTCTTGGTGAAAGAATCCCAGAAAGAACAAGTAGTGGCATTAAAAGTAACCGTGCAGTGCAACTGTGTGCAAAGATCATGAACATACAACAAATTGCACGGAAAAGTAGGAACATAGAGAGTGTTCTCAAGATGCAAAGACGGAGTGATGTGTATAGTGCCTACACCATGCACAAGAGAAGAAGTCCCATCGGTAATAACGACAAGAGAAACCAATTTCTGGTTGTTCAAGTAGGAGAACAAACGAGAATTGCCAGTCATATGACAAGTGGCACCAAAGTCAATAAGCTACTTATCAAAAGAGGCCAAAAGTGCACGAGTTGTAGAAGAAATACGAAAAATCGGCCTCATGGAGAAAGAAACATGATAGAGAATATACTAACCGCAAAGTTAGAAACAAGCCGACAAAAGAGGCCAAGAGATCGCACAAACAAATGAACCGCGTGACCAAGAATCTAAGAGAAGAAACCATAAAAGACGCCAAGAAGGGCGCTAGCCGAAAGAGAATAGGTCGCCGAAAGAACAGATCGACTAACCGGTCAGCTAACCGATCGACTAAAGAGTCGCAAAAAGATCATGACCAAGAATAAAAGACCGGCAAAGATTCAAACCGCACGGTTGAGGAGAAGCTAGAAATGATCTCAGAAAATGGACCAGCCACCCAAAATAAGCAAATAGTGAAGAGACCTCACGAGTAGAGAAAAAAACCCGTACGTGAAGAGAATAGAAGAGGGAGAGAAAGAGACCGCACGAGAAGACAACCAACCCTCAGAAGCAACGAGGAAAGAATCTGCACGAACACCAGTGAAGCCGCCTGAATAGAAAAGAAAGCAAAGGGATAAGTCATAGGAAAGCGACAAGCAAGGGAGGGCAGGGTGGGAACAAGTCACGCAAATAGAAGAAAACCGAAAGAAGACAAGAAATGGTTAGAACAGCAAACCGCGAGCAAATTGGAGAAATGGACCGATTATCTTTGATACCATGTAAAAAAGAGCTAAATAAAGGCAAATTTTATTGCTCCATTATGATAAACAATACATAGGTATGCCCCCATGTTTATAGAAATTGGGGGAGATGAGAGAATACACCAAGAGATGTAGGACTTAATAAAATTCACACGGTTTATGCGGTTTGACACTGTCAAACGTAACACTATACAAAGTTGTTGATCTCCTAGAGGCAACAGAGGTAAGCCGCCAATCCGCCAAAGAAGACTGCTAGACCACTACTTCTAGCCATCGGGCCGTAACAGCGGGTTGCAACCAGACTGCAATTGCGGACTCCCATCACTGTTGTTGTAGTAAGCCTCCAGGCCTGCTGTTATGGCAAGTCTCCAGACCACTACTGTGGCTAACCATTTGGTCGCAGTTGTGGAAAGTCTCTAGACAACTGCTTTGGATAACCATCAGACCCAACAGCAGCTAGCTTCCAGACCGCATCTGTGAGAAGACCTCCAAGACTTAAAAGACCCGCGGGAAGCCGACTACAAAATTATAACACTACTAAACAGTTAGACCGCCAATCCTACCAAGGTAGCCGCTAGACCTAACCACTGTCACTAAACCAATCGCCACACAATTAGACTGCCTTGACAACCTGCCTAACTGCCTGAACTACAAGCCGCTGAGCCTGGTCCATCAAATCGCATAATTCTAATAGTAGGCACTGGTAACTATAAAAGGTTATTAATCTCGGATCTATTTTAGCTTGTTTTTAATGCTGAATATTCCAGGAAAGTGTGTATCTCGCATGACTTGAAACTTTTCTAAAGAAAAGATGTTAGATCGGTTGGAACCTATAGTTCATATCTTTTTATTTTCACAATATCAAATCCCGTGTTGTATTTGATTATACATTTGTTGGGTATAGTGTGCAGGTTTACAGGTACAAAAGTACAACAAAATCAATCTCTATGACCTACCGCTGCGTTCTAGCATTCCATCCCACGCAAGCTTGGAATTAAATCTGTACGAGTTCTCAATGACCTACCGCGTGGCGTTAGCCATACTACCAGGATCTAGTTGTCTCGACGAATGTCGAGTCATCTTTATCAAGAAGATATAGATACCGTCAGGCGATAGATTTGTGCCACATCGTGGTAGCGCAAAAGCGGAAAAATATTCTACTTTGATATTTTCCCATATGCATAGGACAGTTGTCACCTTCACGCGCATCGACCTACTGTCGGGCACTAGCTTTACCGCTAACTGTAGCTTATTTTTCAAGACGTATAAAAGTGCGCAATTCTTTTCTTAGAGAGAACACGAAGGAGAATTTTACACTCTAGGGTTCGGCCACCATCTGCAGGAGGAAGAACCTTCATCTCCATCAAAGGGAAAACAATATTTCTTCCTCCCGCTCGTGATCGAAGAACTCCGGCAAAAGAAATATTCAATGACCATTCACGGCTGATCGACTGCAAAAAAAATAATATTCAAGAGCATTGATCGTGCACTGTTCCTCGAAGGAGTTCTAAGTTTGAGAGAGAAATAACTTCTAAACTCTTTGTTCTTTAATCTATATTTTTATTTTGATTATCTGATTTGTGTGTGAGGAAAATCTACCGGGGGGTCGTCGGAATCCGGGAATGGTTTTGTGAGAAATCATTCTAATGAGGTACATCTAAATCAGAGGACCTAATGGGGCTCTATGACCCTTTCGAAAGGAAGGTTAAGTGTCGGCTCGAAGACTTTTCTGGGGTAAATAGAGAGAGCCAACCGGTCAAAGTGCAGTGTCGGTATAGAAACAAAAAAGAGAAGTTTGTATTTCATCGCATCTGATCTCCAGTGTCATGGAGATCTTGTTGTTCTTGATTGTAAACCACTTTCGTTATTCTTGAATAAAATTATTGTCTGTTTATTATTCTCGTAATATCATGGTTGTGTGTTGGAAGATCTTTAACTGATGTGTGAGAGATCAGAAAATTAAATCTTATAAGAGAATACTTCTTTATGACCTACCACCGCACGGTAGTTGCCTATCGCCCCGCGGTAACCTCCAGAAAGTGTTTTCTTGGAAAATTTTGTTTTAATTTCACACTATCTTCGTAAACCTTATTCACACCCCCTCTAAGGTTGGCCACTCGATCCAACAAGTGGTATCAGAGGTAGGTTATTACAAAATGGTTTCACCACCAGTAATAGTGGCTAACCCTGTTCTTAATTCGACTAGTGGGGATGGAACTTTGTACACTGAAAAATCACTAGCACAACCGTTATTTATAGGTGAAAATTATGAATGGTTGAAAATATTGATGAAAAAATTTCTTATATTATTATATACAAAGGTTTCAAACAAGACTTGTGTCAAGCCCCCAGATAATTTTAATACACACGAATGGTATTTAAATGCCAAAGCTATGAAATGTCTATTTTGCGGGCGTGGTAAAGAAATTTTCAAACTCATCTACACGCTTCCTACTTCCTATGATATATGGAAATTTCTTGAGTCTACTTATAGTTATCCTTCTGTTAATGGTGAATCAGAGCAATCTCTTATGGATCCAAGTAAAGAACAAAAAGAAGGTTTACTCTTGGAGGATGACATATCGAATGCCTAAAGCATAAGATTGGATGAAATCTCAACAATGGAAGAAGAACGTCAAGGGGGAGTCAAAGGAACCTTGTGTTCAAACATTGTCTCTTCTAAAACCTATGTAAGAAGCACTCTTGTGTTCATACATCTATCTCTGCATTGTGTGTGCTAGAAAGTGCTAAACGTAGAATTAAGAAATTAAAAAACATTTATTCAGAACTGTGTTTAGAAAATAAGAATTTAAGGGCAAGGGTTAATGAAGAATCAAATTATAATGTATCAAGCTCACCCATAATCTCTTTATTTGAAAATACTTCACCATGTACTCATTATAGTGTGCCAACAGAAAGGTACATGGGTCTTGAAAAAGAGATCTGTTCTGTGTGTGAAATAACTTAATGAAAAATTATGTTTAGAAAACTCATCATTAAGAACGTATTGTGAAAAGTGTAATAAGTATAAAATTGAAATTAATGAGATGGATGAAACCTTTGAATATTATAGAAGAAAGTATGAAGCTCATATCATATCGATAGTTTCTCTTCTTAACAAATAGCACAACCACATATAATAAAGCTAGACACAATCTCAAAATTAAGAATAAATATTTGGAAAGTAAAATGAACTTGCTTAAGTAGATAATAAAGAAAAAATCTCAAAACATAAATTTACAATATCAAACAAATGTCAGAAGCATGTTAAACATAATCTCACACACATCGATTAAACCAATCAAATGGAGTTGAAACCCTCAAGGTAGAGCAAATGAAATTCCAAAAATATAAAAATCACTGTTATTTTCAAAATCAAATCACTCTCAACTTAAATTCAAATGAAAAAAAATTTCCATTAATGAATTTCTACGATATGAGTGTTTATCTTAAGCAATATAATTCTAACTTGGAAAACAAATTCAATATATCTAAATCTCCAACGCAATATTGTCCAAGTAATGATCATCACATAAAGGTTCTTCAACATCATCATGGGATTTTGCAATATAAAAATGATATTAAACCAATGAATGAATGGAGACCAATTTGTACAAATGATGTGCCACTTCCAAAAAGGGCTCTTTCATCCTTGCCTCCCCATAAGCTAACACGCAGTATTTGGGTACCCAAGAGAACCGCTTCACACGATCTCACTGGGATACCTAAATCTCTTATCCATTAATATGCACAAATTGTGTGAAATAAGTTCAAAATGAACTACACTATATCTTACTTCACGATATGCTTACTGTTTTCTCATCAAAAGTGTTTTACCAGCATTGGCTCACAGGCCCACCACATAAAAAAATAGTAAACAGTTTGTCTTTTCGCCCTCAAGGGCTAGCCAACATACCATAGAACTTCTGTTCGCTACTTCCTGCTTGGCTCTCCAACACCTGCATAGGTACAACCCACCAAAAAGTTGCAAAATAAGACAACGATCAACCTTATCTGACCAAATTATAATGATCCCACCCCCTTGTCGGGGAGGTCAAAATCCTTCCCTATAAATAACAGAATGGCAATATATATATTAACCATCACAAACGTTGGCACACCCGGGCACACGTCCCGTGCACTTAGAGCACATTTTCGGTATTCTGTACATTCCCATGCCCACCATCATCCTCAGTCCAAGACCGATGTTCAAAATTCAAATTTATGGACTTTCCCAGGCCCACCACCATCCTTAGTCCCAGACCGATGGTAACATATGAGCATTTCTAGTCTTTCCAGCCCATAGAATATGACTCTCACTACAACAAACTTCATACCACTAGACTCCGTAAACCACACATTTGACCATGAAGTCTTCTCTAGCATGCAAACAAAAGATAGTCATCACCAATTCAGACCAACCTATCGAGATGAGCTTCTCACATCATGCCTATTCCTTACTTAGATTTCGAATTCTATATGCATGTTTATTATCGGGGATATCATCGATCAACCCGTTGAAAACTCCGCTTTGTCCACCAATTGGTGTGGGTTTCCATGCATATACCAATATAAGGACTTCACATGTGCAAGAAGGAAGATCGTTACCCTTGTCGATTGCTTAAGAGCCATGATATCACAGCTGATCCGGATGGAAACGATTACAACACCTTCCTCTCCGCAGATCTGGCTTCGACTCACAAATCTGACCACAAGAATGCCTTCACAACATCCCTTCAAGGCTGGATCAACCTTGCCCTTACTCTCTTATCCTTCTCCTTCTTTCAAGATCCAAGAGAGAGAGTGAAAGAGATAAATGAGGAATATTTTTGATCTCAAGATTTTATTTAAACGCTACCACCGCGCGGTAACCTACTATCGACGCGAGGTAGTATAGATGGTGGCCGTTTGGCCCAATCAGCGTCGTTCTGCCTCTCAAATACCACCTCAACTTTAATTGACACGTAAAACACTATCATTAGTGATACAGCTAACGTCGGGTGGTACTGTTCAGAGATAATGGTCGAATTAATTCATTGGCAACCGCCATGTGGTATCACATGGAGGTACCTTCCATAAACACTAGTCTTTTAAATCAGCTGGATACTGCCAGCGCTAGCTCTACCACCTGGCGGTAATCTCCAGTGACCAACTTCCAATTGTTATCAGAAAATTTGGGGCATTACAATTCTCCCCTCCTTTAAAAGAATTTTTCCCGAAATTTACACTTAATAAGGAACAACATAGTAGTACAAAACATATAAAATGTACCTCAATGGAACCATTCATAGAACTCTTCTCGCATGGTCTACTCGCACTCCTATGGCATCTCCCCTTGGCCAAAATTGTCCGAACAAACTTTGACCATTCTGATCTCTTTGTTCTGCAATCGTTTGATTTCCATTTCCTTGATTCAAATGGGCTTGACTTTCATCATCAACCCACTATCGACCAACACTTGATCCGCAGCAACCACTTGTGCAGGCTCATGCATAGCCTTCTATAGCTCCGATATGTGAAACACATCGTATAAACCACTGAGTTCAGCTGAAAGATTCAATCATAGGTAACTTCACTAATCCGCTCAATGATTTTAAATGGCCCAAGGTATCTCGAACTCAGCTTTTTCATGCTTTGAATCCTAGATACTCAATTGAATGACTTTATCTTTAGATACACACAATCACCCATCACAAACTCAACTTTTTAGTATTTGGCATTGTAATACTTTAGATGCCTATCTTGAGCAATCAACAACCGCTCTCGAATAAAATGTATCATCGAAGTTTCATCTTCGACATCTTTAAGTTTATACAAATTTACATTCAAAAGTTTCTACCCAAGTCAAGGGAGGACGACACTTCCTACCGTATTAGGCCTCAAAAGGCGCCATTTGAATACTTACTTGGTAGCTATTATTGTAGGCGAATTCTATTATATAGAGATGATCCTCCCACCTTTTCTCGAAATCCAAGGCGCACATGTAAAGTATATATTCTATTGTTCTGTTTACCCTCTTGGTTTGACAATCTCTCTGAAGATGAAAGGTCATGTTGAACTTCAGCTTTGTACCCAACAATTATTGAATAAGCCTCCAATCATTTGACATGAAATGCCCATCTCGGTCACTAACGATGTTATGGGGCATACCATGCGATCATATCATCTTTCCAATATAAAGTTTGGCCAACTTTTCCACTTAATTATCCCTCTGATTTGTAATAAATTGTGACACTTTTATCAAGCGGTCCTCGATCACCCAAATGGCATCGTTTCTGCGTTGCGATCTCAGCAAATTATGCACAAAATTCATAGATATGTCATCAAACTTCCACTTCGGTATTGGTAATAGCTTCAGGAAACCACCAGGTTTTTGATATTTAGTATTTACTAGGGTGCAAGTATGACACTTCTCCACATAATGTGCTATGTCCTTCTTCAACCCTGGCCGCTAGAATAACTTTTTAATATTCTTGAACATCTTTGTGCTCCCTAGGTAGATTGAGTAATTTGTAAAGTGTTCAACGTACAACAATTCCTCCGTCAATTTGGCAACATTTAAGACACACAACCGACTGTCCTTTATAAGAGACCATAATCAACAAAAAAATAGGGCATTTGACCCAGCTATAGTGTTGAAACCGAGAACAAGCTTCTGTGGTATTCGGACCATTGGGAAAGGGGTGACCTCACACTTAATTATCTCGCAAGCTTAAACAACCAGAATCTCAAAACCAGAAATGGACTCAAAGCTCCTAAACGGAGGTCCCACCACACACCCGGAAGACTGTATAGCGCTTCCTCTCCTTAGATAAGTACTGAGCAAAATATACCTCAGAAAGCACAAGAAGACCATAGAACAAGTAAGCATGCCTTCCGAGGTACTCCCTTGGGTATATTTATAGTTTTTTGAAGTTGGTCTGCCAATAACTCACCTCATCTTTTCTAAATAGCTACATGCAGCCCAAGTCAACCTGCCAACATCGTAACTCTGTTGTTTTGAAAGGATACTTGCAGGCCAGCAAGGGTAAAAGTAAAAAAAAGACATTGGGCGAGTTGACCATGAAGTTCCACTCGCCTGGGGTGGAGAGTGCCCGAAGAGAACGGCACTAGACACATCCTCAAGGGATAGGGCGAGTGTGGGCCTAGCCTGCCCCACACGCTAGTTGTAATAACCCTCAAACAACTAGACCCCTTAACTAAGATTACGGTAGGACATATGATGGATGAATGAGGATAGACTTGAATTGGCCCAAGGGTTAGGGTGGATACACATTAGACTCACTATGGGGTTCAATCAACTCTAACTTAGGAAAAGAAAGTTCTAGAGTCAATAGGCATCGAGTGCATTGAGTGCATTTGACGCCATTCGACGAGGTGCCTTGTTTGTTGAGTGCACTTGACACAATTCAATGAGGCATTGAGTAGACTCAATACAGCATTGAGTGGCCTCAATGCCACTCAACTCTTTTTAATTAGAAACATTCGGTATGCTGAGGCGTTGAGTGGACTCAACGAGACATTGAGTGGTCTCAACACCACTCAACACGGCATTGAGTGGTCTTATCACAACTCAACGCCACTCAATGCAGCATTGAGTGGTCTCAATGCCACTCAACGCAGCATTGAGTGGTCTTGCCACCACTCAACTCTTTTGGACTTAGAGTATTTTCTTCTATTTCACCTGTATAACTGAACCGGATTTTCAGGATATGTGTTGATGGCATATTTGAACCTGATTCTCTTCTCTTTTGGTTCACATGTATAACTACACCAGGCTTTCAATATATGTGTTGATGGCACATTTGAACCCGATTCTCTTCAACTCAACCTTAAATTATGTCAAATTAGCTCAAGTTAACCCAACCTAGCCCAACTCACTTGGGCTAAGCCCAAGTTCAGTGGCCCACTAGCTTTAGGAGGCTTATATTTACCCAAAATGCCACTCAAATTCTGGAGGGGGTGACTAGGAGAGAAAGCTCATTTTCCCTTTATTGGAGGAGAGAGAAAGTGAGAGGAAGAAGCCATTCATGGCTATGAAGGCCAAGGGCCTCCCCAATTGCTGTAGATTCATTTCTCCTTTAGTTTTGAGGAGACCAAGAGCCTCTCAGGGCAAACCAGAGGATGAGTTCAGTGGATCCAAGGGTTGCCGAAAAGAGATTTCATTGCCATTAATGGCCATAGAAGCTTAGACCCCTCCTCTCCCTCAACTGATCCTTTTAAAAGCTTCCCTAGACCATAAGCAATCAGTTCCAACACCCCCTTTAATATTTTGAGCCCAATGGTAGTGTGGTTGCAGAGCACCCAAAATCACCACCACCGGCAATGGCGACACGGCGATCGGCCCGACTCCAGCCACCCTAGAAGTTCCTGTCTTCCTTCTCTCTCTATAGATAGATCTCCAACTATTGGCCCCAAGGTTTGGGTCCAATTTTCTCCAGATCAACGGAGCTAAGAGCTTGGTTTTTTCAAGCTTTTCCTCCATCCATCATTCACTGTTTCGGCCATCTCCGGCTTGTCTACCACCGCAAATCGTTGACCACCACTTCAACGAAGGTGGTTGTGGTAGGGGCCAGCCGGGAAGGGGCGTGGGTGGCTGGGAAATCACCAACCAAAGTGTCCTAGGACATGGTAATCTAGGCCACAGGCGCGCTGGGTAAGATCAACTGATTTCGTCCATTAACGCGTCAAGATTCGTGCTACTCAATTATATTAAGGATTACTTTTATTTCATTATGTCACAGTTATTGTAGGATTTTGAATTAAATATTAAAAATACTTAGTGTCATCTACTGGGAAAATGACAAACATGAAAGTTGTAGCCCTTGATGTCTAGTTTATTTTAAAATTTGTTTCAACCCATTTGGGTTAGTGGTCTGACCACATCACTCAAAATAGTGCAATATATACATAGGGTTAGATAGAGAATATATTGAGTGCCCCCATTAATCCAGCCCGACAAATGACTTGAGAATTGGACTAGGGGTCACTCATACCTATACCTCTGACATATCCAAAAATGGGACTTTTTGGAAAACATTTTTTCTACAGTTTCTGTAAATATCTAATAATTCATGTATGGGTTAATTAGAGGGTCTAATGACCTCACAATCCCCCAAAGTTTTGGTGAATGACCCTTAGGGTCATGATAAGTCACTGGTACAAATCTCAACCCATTTGAATTTGATTTGAGTAGGAATTGGTGTGACCAAAGCTTGGTCCCTAAGGGGAAAATTATGGCAAATGTGTGTTTGATGGGTTGAGTGGCCAATCCTTATCCAAAAGGGATGAAACCTTAGACACTGACTTAATGTCATATAAAACACCCCCACAAGAGATTTTGGGTGGATTAGGGTTGGAATGCCCTAAAACCCTAGTGTGAACCCTAAGGTTGAGTTTTAGCTCAAAGAAGGACATAAGACTGTACAACCCCGTGTCCGCAGAAGGGGCCCAAGCAAGCAGGCGGGCCGGGCCCCAGCCGCCTCTCTCAGGCGGGCCAGCCCCCCGCTCGCCTCTCCTAGGCGGGCCGGTCCCCAGCCGCCTCTCTCAGGCGGGCCAGCCCCCGCTCGCCTCTCCTAGGCGGGCCGGGCCCCAGCCGCCTCTCTCAGGCGGGCCAGCCCCCGCTCGCCTCTCCTAGGCGGGCCGGGCCCCAGCCGCCTCTCTCAGGCGGGCCAGCCCCGCTCGCCTCTCCTAGGCGGGCCGGGCCCCAGCCGCCTCTCTCAGGCGGGCCAGCCCCCGCTCGCCTCTCCTAGGCGGGCCGGGCCCCAGCCGCCTCTCTCAGGCGGGCCAGCCCCGCTCGCCTCTCCTAGGCGGGCCGGGCCCCAGCCGCCTCTCTCAGGCGGATCGGTTGCAGTCCACCTCCCTCCAGATGACAGGGGGGTGACCCGACAAGAGGTGCGCATAACCAGCCAGAACAGCGGGGTTTGGCTGTTGGCAGGCCAATCCAAGGGGCTCTTTAGTAAATTCAGACCGCCAGAGGCGGGTTATTTGCAGACCATCCAAGGTAATCTATAAATAGGACCCAAGGGGTACCTCAGGAGGCACGCTTTTCTGTTCTCAAGTCTTATAGCGCTTTCTGAGGTACCTTAGCCCGGCAACTGGTTAAGGAGGGGAAGCGCTCTAAGATCTTCTGGGTGTGTGGTGGGACCTCCGAGCCGGGCCCTTGGTCTAGTCCTTGTCTCTTCTTTTTTCCTTGTCTTTTCCTTGCAGGAGCGAAGTAAGTGCGCGGCCACCCCTTTCCCAAGGGTCGAACTCCACAGAGGCCGGTTTCTGGTTTCAACATTTTGGTGCGGTGAGCGTGGACAGTGGTCAGCAGAGAAAACCTCCTACAGGCTCGATGACCGGAGATGAAGGACAAGGATCAGGCAGGGGCAACTCGCCACCCCCTCCCCCACCCCCAGCGGCAAGCGTGCCGGCGGAGCTTAGGGAGGAGATCCTCGGGCTCGTCAGGACCGCCCTCGGCATGCGAGCTGAGAGTGCGACACCGGCAGTCCCGGTGGTCGCCGCTCCCGCACTCGGCGATGACGCGCCGCTCAGGCGACCAGGGAAGGAACCCGCCGAGAGAGGCGAGCGCGAGTTCCAGGGGCGAGTTCTGTTCCCCGGCTCGGCCGCCGAGTACCACTTCGGCGAGACTGGAGGGAGGGAATTCCCGTCTCGCCCGGCTGAGGGGGGGAGCCCCTTCAGCGAGTTCGTTTCTTCAGCCCCAGTTCCCGAGGGGTTTCGCGAGCCAGAGATGACTTACTACTCCGGGAAAGGAGACCCGGTCCACCACATCCAGTGGTTCGAGGACATGGTCTCTATTCGACAGATGTCAGACGGCTTCAAGTGCCGACTCTTCGCCATCACCCTCCGAGAGAAGGCGAGAGAATGGTTCCACCAGCTCCCGACCGGGTCCATCTACTGCTTCGAGGACCTGCGTCGGGGGTTCATGTTGAGGTTCACCACTTCCAAGAAGAGGAAGAAGGAGGTGGAGTCCTTGTTCCGTGTCAAGCAGAGGGTGGGAGAAACCCTGGGGAGTTACCTGGATAGATTCCAAGAGGAGTTGTCCCAAGTGCAAGAGATGTCGGGGCACACCATGATGGTGGCCTTCACCCTGGGTCTTCAATCTGGGTTCTTTGCAATGGAACTCAAACGGTCCCCCCTAGTGTCTTTTGAGGCGCTCTTGGAGAGGGCAGCTAGGGAGGCCGACATGGAGGCAGCGCATCCGGAGTTTGCCCGAAGGTTGGCCAGGTGGGCCGTGGAGGAAGAGAGGCCAAGGGGTGGCCGAGGGCAGGAAGAGAGAAGGGTTGAGCCCCGGCAGAGGGAACAGCCGCCGCCGCCGCAGCATCAGCAGCAACCCAGACAGGGGCGGCATGAGCCAAACTTCCGGCTGGGGTGGAGACCCGAGTGGCAGGAGCCCGGGGCAAGGAGAGGGTTCCGCGGAGGGGATTACCGTCAAGGAGGACAGGGTCAGTTCTACCCTCCAGGCGGGATGCAGGGCCAGAGGCCGGCCCTTCCCGACCAGGAGCAGGCTATGGCCATAGCACTGGGGGAAAGGAGAAGAGCAGCATGGAGAAGAAGGAGGGATGTGAGGGTGGAGTTGCCTTACTGCGACTTCCATCAGGAGGATGGGCACGCCACGGCCACATGCCCAGAGTTCCTCGAAATGAGGGACCGTCGGGAGCAGCAACAACAACAACGTCCGGAAGTGCGGATCGAGGAGATCCGGCCTCGGGCGGAGGAAGGCCGGTGCGAAGACCGGGTGGATGTGGGCTCCCGAGGAAGGATCGGAGCGATCCACGGGGGGGCTGGGATCGAGGCCTCCCTCAAGTCGAGCCTCCACACTATGTACCGCAGGAGCGTTGGCTCCACGTCCCAGTCCCCGCCCCCGGACGAGAAAATCACCTTTTCCAGGGAGGACATGCCGGGTCACGAGGACCCCTTCTGTGATGCGCTGGTCATCCAGACAGCCATCGAGGACTTCACCGTCCCCCGGATCCTCGTCGATAACGGGAGCTCGGTCAACGTCATCTTCAAGAAGGCGTTCGATGCGATGAAGGTGGAGGCCCGAAGGGTGTTGGCCTCGGACGGACCCCTGTTCGGCTTCTCAGGGGAGAGGAAGGAGGTTGAGGGAGGAGTGGGACTCCATGTCGTTCTAGGGGGGCAGTCCCGCAATTGCAAGTTCGTCATCGTGGACGCCCCCAGCAGCTACAGCGCCATCTTCGGGAGGCCTCTCATCAGCGCCTTCCGCTGCGTCCCCTCATCCTTCCACCAGTGCTTAAAATTTAACGTCGAGGGGGTCCAGGTCCGGGTCCGCGGAGACCCCAAGGAAGCGAGGGAGTGCTATGTCACGGCGGTGAACTCCATCTCTTGGCTGGAGGGAGCCGAGGAGATGGGGCAGAGGCTGAGGGAGGAGGAGCCGGAAGCGGGCGGGGACGAGATGGAGGTGGAGGAGAGCCGTGCCCAGGAGAAGGTCGCGGAGGAGATTCAAGAGCCGGCTGAGGCGATGGCCGTGGTAGAAGCTGAGGAGGAGGTCCTCGCCTTCGATGAGGGGGAGGCTGAGGAGTGGGAGGCACAGTCCCGTCTGGAGGCGGCAGAGGAGGTGGCGGAGATGGAGGTCCTAACCACCGGAGGCAGGGTGGAGAGGATCCGCGTCAGCGGAGGATTGACCCCGGAGGCTCAAGGCAGGATGCTGGAGTGCGTCCAGAAGAACGTGGACATCTTCGCATGGAGTGCCGCGGAGATGCCCGGGATCGACTCCAACATCGCCTGCCACCGCCTCAACCTGGACCCGGAGGCTCCCCCCATCCGACAAAAGAAGAGGCCCGTTGCGGACAAGCTCGCCGAGCCCATCAGGGAGGAGGTAGCAAAGCTCCTCAAGGCCGGCTTTGTATCCGAAATCTAATACCCCGGCTGGGTCTCCAATGTTGTAATGGTTAAAAAAGGAGACGGCCGGTGGAGGATGTGTATCGATTTTTCCCTTCTTAATAAATCATGTCCTAAAGATTGTTACCCCTTGCCTCGGATCGACGCGCTGGTTGACTCAGCCGTCGGTTTCCCTTTGATGAGTTTTCTAGATGCCTTTTCAGGTTATCACCAAATCAGGATGCACCCTCCGGACGTCAAAGACGTCTCATTCATCACAGGGGATGGGTGCTATAGTTATAAAATGATGCCCTTCGGGCTGAAAAATGCAGGGGCGACCTACCAGAGAATGATGGACAGGGTCTTTCAAGGGCAAAAGGGAAGGAACCTGGAAGTTTATGTAGACGATCTCATGGTCAAGAGTCCGGACCTCGACTCCCACCTCCAGGACCTAGAAGAGACCTTTGCCACACTCCGCGGGTGCAAGATGAGGCTGAATCCCCTCAAATGCACCTTCGGGTCAGGCAGAGGAAAATTCCTGGGACATCTCCTCACCCCTGCCGGCGTAGAGCCCAACCCCGACAAAGTAAGGGCAATCCTGGAGTTGGAGTCCCCGCGGAATGCGAAGGAAGTGCAGCGATTGACTGGGAGGCTGGCGGGACTGAGCAGGTTCCTCTCACGGGCCGGGGAGAAGTGCTCTCCGTTCTTTAAAAGCTTGAGAGGAGGCAAAAAATTCGAGTGGACCTCGGAGTGCGAGGAGGCATTCCAGGCCCTAAAGAAGCAGTTGACTCAGGCCCCCCTGCTCCAAGGGCCAAAGGAGGGGGAGGACTTATTCCTGTACTTAGGGGCTGGGGCCGAGGCCCTGAGCTCTGTTTTAGTTCGGGAGGAAGGGAAGAGACAACTCCCGGTTTACTATGTTAGTCGGGTCTTGAGGAAGGCCGAGCTCCAGTACCCCATCCTAGAAAAGCTGGCCTTCGCCCTCATCATCTCGGCCCGGAGGCTCCGGCCCTATTTCCAGGCACACACGATCCGAGTGGTGACTGACCACCCTCTCCGCAACATCTTCGAGGGGGTGGAGCATTCCGGCAGGTTGGCCAAGTGGTCGGTGGAGCTGAGCGAGTTCGACATCTCCTTCGTACCTCGCCTCTCGATCAAGGCCCAAGCCATGGCCGATTTCCTGGCTGACTATGTGGTCGAGGTGGCGGAGGAGGAACTCACTCGCCCGGTTCCCTGGAAGGTCATGGTGGATGGTGCGTCAGGGAGGCACTCCCTGGGGGCTGGGGTCATCTCTCATCTCTACAGACAGTTAAAGAAGTTTATCAGTAAGAAGAAACAGATGAGAGGCAAAGACTCCTCATACAAAAGATCACGTCACGATGGTGATCTTCAAAAGAAACATTACACAAATGACAGGTATAGATCAAAACAGAATAAACATTATTCTACTAATAATGTGTGTTATTGTTGTAATATGCCAGGTCATATGATCGCTGACTGCCCTCATAAGAAGAATGAGGGTGGAAGAAAAGAAGAGCATAAGTCCTCCCATGGCAAAAAGAAGGAGAAGAGCTTCATTGCAAAGAAGTAGAAGAGCTTCAGTGACACTGACTCATTCGAGTCAAGTGAGGATGAAGAAGCCTACTTCGAGCTCATGGCTCACTCTGATAGAGAAGAAGATGACCGCCAATTTCATGGGGAGGTAAATTCTCGCACCATTCTTTCAGAGTCTGATGCTCCAGACAATGTTCATGAGGACTGTTCCTCTAATGATGAATCAAAACTCATGGCTCAGAATAAAGAGCTGATCAAGGTCTCTGACTGGTGTAGAAAAGTTTTTAGAACTCAAGCCAAGGAGATCAAATCCCTTAATGCTGAGCAGATCACTCTGAGGGCGGAAGTCGTAAGAATGAACTCACTCAGAGAGGTACTCGACTCCCTTAACAACAACAGTTCACACAAGCTCCTTGACCTAAAAGAGAAAATCATCGAGAAGCTTGAAGGATAGCTTGCTGCCGAAAATAAACTTGTTGAAAGTGTATCCAAGCCCAAGATAATCCTTCCACTTGTTGTTGAATTCTCTGCTCAGGCTAAAGCACCTGTCTTGGGTCAAGTGGCTTCTCCTAGTAAGTCTTCTAGGCAAGCTAAGGCCAGAAGAATGAATAAGGCTGCTATGAAAGTAAGCGCTGAAGCAAAAGGTAAAGCACCTGAGAGTCAAATAAAGTTCAAGAAGGTGATGTTCCATTCTAACCCGTTTGACTTAGAGACTTCCTATGGGCATCGAACCCGACCAACGTACGTTGAGTCGGTTGATAAATACCAGGGGTGGACTCATCCCCGAAACTTCGGTGCAAGTGCCTTCAAAGCACCTTATGAAGTAATCACTATCAAGGGCTATGGTCCCTATATTTATGGTCCTAATGATAAAAAATCTCCAAAAGTGAAACCCATTGTTCAAAAGCCACTTGAGAAGAAGAAGCCATGTGAGTGTTATCAACATGAGGCTTCTACCTCCAAGTCAGCCGCTCCAGCTAGACCAGTCATTCAGAAGGTCAAGCAGGAAACTTGGGAAAGATACAATAGGTTTGACTATTGGTGCTGCGGCAAAGTTGGTCACTTTGCTGTGGATTGCTGGTTTAATCCCAGAAATATTGTAACTCCTCAAGTTAATCATACGAGACAGACCACCAATAGTGTTAACACTCGTAGGGGGAGTATATTAACAAGGAACCATGGACCCAAATCTTATTGGGTTCCTAAGGCAAAATGATCTATGATTGAAGGTATATCCAAAGGCCAACAAAACACCTATCTTGTATTTGGACAGTGGATGTTCTCTGCATATGACCGGGACAAGAAGCCTACTTCAAAACTATACTCTAGTCAAAGAAGGACCAAAGGTTATCTTTGGAGGCTCTAACCAGGGAATTACAAAAGGCTATGTATGATTTTTAATGGTGTAGTCCCATTCACTGACATGGCTTATGTGAAAGGATTAGAACATAATCTAATTAGCATAAGTCAGTTATGTGATAAAGGCTTCATTGTAAGTTTCTCAAAGGATCAGTGCCTGATAAAATCGGCCTATAATATGGAGATGGTATTAACAGGCACTAGGAGTAGAAATTTTTTGTCTCTTAATTTTCTTTGTTTAGACACTTCTATAACAGTGTGTTTTGTTGCAAAAGATAGTGCATCACTTTGTGACCAATGGCATAAGAGACTTGCACATATTAATTTTAAAACTATTAATATGTTATTTTCTCAAGACCTAGTACATGACGCACCGACTATTAGTGCATTAAAGAGAGTACATGTCCCGCATGCTACATGGGAAATCAGACAAGGGCTAACTTTAAGGGTATTGCTTATAAAGATTTCTCAAGGTGCTTGTATTTACTACACATGGACTTATTCAGTCCAATGCAAGTTCTTAGCTTAGGAGGTAAGTCATATAAGCTGGTAATTGTTGATGATCACTCACGTTTTACTTGAGTGTTCTTTCTGAAACAAAAGTCAGATACCTTTTATGTGTTCACGAATTTTTTCAGGCAAATTTAGAACGAATTAAACTGTTTAGTGGTCAGAATAAGAAGTAACTGTTAAACTTTAGAGTGTTCAGGCATCCTGGTCTCTAACCGCAGCGGTCTATTTGTTCTAGAAGTCTTGCGGTCTGGCGAAGGGGAGCCACATCGGTCTGCTTGAATCCGCAGCTGTCTAACAAAGTGTAGCGATCTGCTTGAAGTCGCAGCGGTCTGACCATGGTTATAGTCTGACAACTTATAGCAGGTGGTCAGACGGTCAGTTCGAGAGGCTGACTCTGGGAGATTGCAGCTTTGTAGTTAGCAATTTTATTTCTTGTATAGTTAGTTGTTTGGTCATGTCAAACCGCATAAGTCGTACGGCTTGTATTTAGTCCCACATCGTTTGTTGTAAATCTCTCTCTCTCCTCCCCCAATTTCTATAAATAAGGGGGCATAACTTTGTAATCTTTTTCTTTTTTGAGCAATAAAGTTTGCGGTTTATTTACCTCTTTTGTCGATTTTCTACATGGTATCAGAAGAAACCGATCCCTTGCTTTAAGAAGATCACGGTTTATTGCTTTAATCGTACGGACTCTTCACCCAGCTTCATCCGGTTTATTCGGCTTCTTTCTTTTCCCTTCCCTCCCTTTCTTATCCCTTTGCTTGCGTCTTGCTTCATCCTGGGCCTTTCTGTTCGCTCGACTTCCCTTGCTAACCGCATGGTTTCTCTTCCCGCATTTTCTCTTCTCTGTTGCGAGTTTCACCTTTGGTCGAGGTTTCTAACTTGCCGCTGGTGTGTTTTCGCCTTGACCGGGCGACCTCATGCTCTTTTATCTTATTGCTGCTTCTTTGATAGTCACTTGTCTCTTCTTTGGTGTGAGTCCGCATTTTGGTCGCGGCTTGTTCCTTGCCGATGGTGTGGTTACACCGTGACCGTGTGGTCTCCGTCTCCTTCTGCAACCTGTTCTTGATTGTTTTGACTTTTTTACACTGTGAGGCTTCTTTCTTTTTGTTCGCACGGTTTGCATCGTGTTCGCACGGTATCTGTCTCTTCTTTCTTCTTGTGCGGCTTTTCCTCCTTTGGGTCGCAACTTTTTTGTTGCTGGTGTGTTGACACCGAGACCAGGCAGCTTGTTTTTTTCCTTGTCCGTGTGCTTCTCCTCTTTTCTTTTCTCGCTGACATTTCTTTACCCGCTGCGGTTTCCACCCCTTGGCCTGGTTTCTTCTAATATTCCCTCCCTTTTGGTCCCAACTTATTTTAGCCGTTTGTTTGTGTACCTTTGACTGGGCGGTCTCCTTGGTCTCTCTTTCTTCTTCATTGTTTGTGTCGGCTTATTTCTCACTGAGTGGTTAGTTTACCTGCTTTCTGGCTTCTTCTTTCTAATGACTTCCTTTCTCTCTTCTATTACTCGTGCTCTTGCAGTCTCCTCTAATAAGTGGTTTATTGACTCTGGTGCCACTTATCACATGACTGGCAACTCTCGTTTGTTTTCCTCTTTGCTTGAGACAAACAGGTTATCTCCTGTTTTTGTTGCTGATGGGACCTCTGCGCCTTTGCATGTTATTGGCCTTGTGCATCTCTCTTCATCTTTTCTATTAGAGGACACTCTTTATATCCCTACTTTCCCATGCAATTTACTATCTGTTCATGCTCTTTGAACCCAGTTAAGTTGCAAAGTTACTTTTACTGGCACCACTTGTTCTTTCTCTGATTCTTTTTTTAAGGCTACGATTGCTACTAGTACTGCTCGTGGTGTCCTGTTTTATCTTGACAATGTTGTTGCTCTTTCTTCTTCTTCCTCAGTTCAATTGTGGCATCGTCGTCTTGGTCATCCTCCTTCTCGCCTCATTCATCAACTTTTTCCAGACCTTCCTTTTGACGATTTTGCTTTGAACTGTGAAGCATGTGAGTTGGGCAAACATCATCGCACTTTTTTCCCCGCTCAAATGGGCTGTTGTTCTCCGCGTCCTTTTGAGCTTATGCACTCTGACATCTGGGGTCCTTCTCTAGTGGCTTCTATTGGTCGTGGAAGCTTGTACTTTGTCACATTTATTAATTATTTCTCCAGATGCACTTGGTTGTATCTCTTGAAAGATCGTTCTGAACTGTTCTCTTTATTCACTGCTTTTTATCATGAGATCTTCTCACATTTTTTTGTGCCCATTCAGATTATTCGTACTGATAATGCCAAAGAATATTTCAGCCATCAGTTCTCTTCGTTTTGTGTGGACAAGGGTTTGATTCATCAGACAAGTTGTCCATATACCTCTCAACAAAATGATATTTCTTAACGCAAGAATCGTCATCTTCTCGATATTGCTCGTAGTCTTTCTTTGCAAATTAATGTCCCTTGGTCTTATTGGGGTCATGCGGTTCTTCTTGCTTACTATATCATTAACCGTATTCCCTCGTATGTTATTCAGGGAAGGACTCCTTTTTTTGTCTTATATCAAGAGGCCGATCCATTTCCTTTGCCCCTTAAAACCTTTGGTTGTACTGCCTTTGTTCACGTCCCTTCTCCTAGACGGGACAAACTTTCTCCCCGATCAGTTAAATGCATATTCCTTGGCTATTGTCCTACTCAAAAATGGTATCGATGTATTGATCATCTCCTGCGCAAACATTATGTTTCCGCAGATGTTACCTTCTTTGATGATAATCCATATTTCTCCTCTCCTTCTCTCATACCTGCAGATACTTCTCCTTCCCTACCTATTCTCTCAGCACCTCCGCCAGAGCTAATTCTTTCAACATCTCCTCCTGTTTCTCCATCTCTTTCTTGGGAGCCTGATGGGTTACCCTTGGAACCCTCTATGCCTATTCTAGAGCCTTTTTTGTCTTCTGCTAGTAGATTGCCTCCTCCAGTCAGCAGTGACCTCAATATTCCCATTGCCCTCCGAAACGGCATTTGCCAATGTACTCAACATCTGATTGGTGTAGTTGTCTCCTATGCTCAGCTTTTCCCAACTGCCAAGCATTTTGCTCTTGCTATTTCTTCTACTGCCATTATGAAAATGTATCAAGAAGATCTTGCTCTTCCTTAGTGGAAGGCTGCTATGGATGAAGAAATGAGCACGTTAACTGAGAGAGGGACTTGGACTCTTGTTCCACCACCTCTACGCGTTGATGTGGTTGGATTTTGGTTGGTCTTTATGGTTAAGTATATTATAGATGGATCTGTTGAACGGTATAAGGCACGACTTGTTGCCAAAGGGTTTACTCAGACATATGGGGTGGACTTTTTCGATACTTTTTCTGCAATTTCTCGCATCAGCACAATCTGTATTCTCTTCGCTGTGGTTGTTAATAGAGACTGGGTAATGTCTCAGTTGGATGTTTAGAATGCCTTCCTTTTTGGGGATTTGCAAGAGGTGGTATATATGGAGCAACCTCCTAGGTATGTTGCTTAGGGGAGTCTCAGGTGTGCAAGCTTTGGATGGTGATTTATGGTTTAATGCAGAGTCCACGAGCCTGGTTTGAAAAGTTTAGTGAAGTTGTTTCTCTTATTGGATTCAGTCGAAGCTCTGCTGATCATTCTTTGTTCATACGCAAGACTACAAAAGGCCGTGTAGTTCTTGTTGTCTACGTTGATGATATTCTTTTGACTGGTGATGATAAGGAGGGCGTTGATCTAGCCAAACAACATCTTCAACAATACTTTGTCACTAAGGATATGGGACCGCCCAAGTACTTCCTGGGAATTGAGATTTCACGAAAGAAGACCTCGGTGCTTCTTTTACAACGGAAGTATGTGATAGATCTCCTAAAGGAGACAGGTCTTCTTGGCATGAAACCTGCTTGTTGCCCGATGGCTGTTGGTGATGATAAAGGCTGGACTAATGATTCTCCCCTTCTCCCAGATTTCACTGTATATAGGTGACTTGTAGGCAAACTTATATATCTGAATGTTACTCGACCAGATATCTGTTATATAGTTGGGAAGGTTAGTCAGTTTATGCAAAGTCCTATAGAGTGTCATCTACGCTCTGCCATGAAAATTTTGGAGTATATGAAAGGGTCTCCAGGAAAGGGCTTATTGTTTCCGAAGAATGGTCATGTGAAGATTGAAGCATATTCTGATGCTAGCTATGCTGATAATAAGGAGGATAGAAAGTCTACATCAGGTTTTTGCACTTTTGTAGGAGGAAACCTGGTTAGCTGGAAAAGCAAGAAGCAGGCAGCGGTTTCAAGATCAAGTGCTGAAGCAAAATATAAGAGCATGGCCTAAACTACCTGCGATTTAAAATGGCTACAAGCGCTTATGCTTGACTTAGGAGAAGTCAATGACCATCCTCTTCCTATGTTTTGTTATAACAAAACTGTCATTTATATTTTAAGGAATCCTGTCTTTCATGAGAGAACAAAGCATATTGAGGTTGATTGGCATTTGATTAGAGAGGAGATTTTGAAGAATCAGGTTTGCACTCCATTTGTTACATCAAAAAGAGAACTAGCTGACTTCTTCACCAAACCGGTTACTCCATCTTAGGAGGTCTGTAGCAAGCTGGGCATGGTCGATATATATGCTCCAGCCTGAGGGGGAGTGTTAAAGTTTGGAGTGTTCGGGCGGCCTGGTCTATAACCACAACGGTCTATAACCGCAGCGGTCTATTTGTTCCAGTAGTCTAACGAAGGGAAGCCGCAGCGGTCTGCTTGAAGCCGCATCGGTTTAGCAAAGTGTAGCGGTCTTCTTGAATCCGCAGTGGTCTGACCGTGGTTGTAGTCTGATAACTTGCAGCAGGTGGTCAGGCGGTCAGTTCGAGAGGCTGACTCTGGGAGATTGCATCTTTGTAGTTAGTTATTTTATTTCTTATATAGTTGGCGGTTTGGTCATGTCAAACCGCATAAGCTGCACGGCTTGTATTTAGTCCCACATCGTTTATTGTAAATCTCTCTCTCTCCTCCCCCAATTTCTATAAATAAGGGGGCATACCCTTGTAATCTTTATATTTTTTGAGCAATAAAGTTTGCAATTTATTTACCTCTTTTGTCCATTTTCTACAGTAACCATTTAACAAAATTTGAATCTTGTGCCATGATAAAATTCGGTGGAAGTCTAGGTATTTTTCATGAGTTTTCCTCCCCACGTACTCCAAAACAAAATGGAGTTATAGAGAGAAGGAATAGAAGACTCATTGAAGCATGTACTACAATGCTAACTGACTCCTCTCTACTAGAGTACTTCTGGGATGAGGCCGTCAATACAACTTGTCACGTGCAAAATAGAGTGTTGATAAAAAAAGAGTCATTGTAAGACTCCCTATGAGCTACTGAAAGGCAGGAGACCTACTGTGTCCTACTTCAGGATCTTTGGCAGCAAATGCTATGTACTTAATAATGGGAAATATCACTACAACAAACTGCACCTGTTGTAAGGACTGAAATATAACTAAAACACAGTTTGTTACTAATAGCAATATTTAGTAACGAATTTTTCTGTTGTTACCAAAAAGTACTTTGTGTATAATTTTATAATTTACAATAAAAATTAATTTGTTACAACAACATTAATATTACGTTACAAATAGTAATTTTTTCTCACAATATGTTTGGCCATTTTTAGTCGCCAGTTAAAACATCAATTTTGGTTTATATAGCCATTCCACAATGAATTTTGAAATATGCTGGGCTCGTGGGCAGTGCGCCGGCGGGCGGCGGCGGCGGTACGGCGGTTCTTTTTTACTATTATAGCTAATTTATTGTAACGACACACATATATTCGTTACAAGAAGTATTAGCGTCGAGCTTTAGAGGACGACCGTTACATAAAGTTTTTTTCGTTACCAAAGAGTTTTTGTAACGATTTTTGGTACTTATTGTAACGATTTATTACTATAAGTGCAATTTGTTGTAGTGTATCATCATAAAAAGTTTGGAGAATTTTTTTTTGAAGGTGTTTTCGTAGCTATAGTAACCATAGTAAGGCTTATAGAATTTTTTAATAAGAAAACCCTTATTGTAGAAGAATCTATTAACGTTGTATTTGATGACACGAGCATGCTACCCTCATCCTGATTATGTTGACGATATTATCTTTGGCTTTACTGATGACAATCTCTACAAGAAGTTTTCCAAACTTATGCAAGGGAAGTTTGAAATGTGATAAGTCAATAATTATAGAAATTTTAGTATAGCTTTTATTTAATAAATAGTTATAATTTTCATGAATTTTCAAGCACCAAAAAAATGTTATCACTATAATTATAATTAGAATCTTTCTTATGAAAATAACTTTGATTATAATTATGAAAATAATTATTCTCACTTTTATGATAATTCCTTTTCTAATTTTCGTGAAACTAATTTTTCCAATTCTCCTAATTTTCATGAAAATAATTTTTCGAATTTAAATGTGAATAAATATTTTGATTTAGATAAATTTTCTTCCAACTCAAATGTAAACTTCTCTTGGTTACAAGATCAACCAGAAGGATTCCCGAGTTACGAGAGTAATTATTTAGATTCTAATTTTTATTTTTCTTTTATCACACCACACACTTCTTCTTATTATTTTTGGGACTTTACACAATTTTAAGTTGATCCTCCCCAAAATTTAGAAGAAATTATTGCTTGTTCTAATAATTTTTCTCCTTCTTTAAAAATTTCACCTATAGCGGAACATGAATCTTCATGTGCCCCCATAGTGTCTTATTCAGAAGAGGAAGAAAAATTATTATATAAAGAATTTATTAATACCTTTTCTAATGACTCTTCCCCTCTTTAGATATTTCACCTTATACGGAACATGAATCTTCATGTGCCCCCTTGGTGTCTTATTCGGAAGAGGAAGAAAAATTATTATATAAAAAATTTATTAATACTTTTTTTAATGATTGTTCCCCCTCTTTAAATATTTCACCTAGTACGGAACATGAATCTTCATGTGCCCCCTTGGTGTCTTATTCGGAAGAGGAAGAAAAATTATTATATTAAGAATTTATTAAAATTATGGGCACACCGGGTGAATTAGAACTTGTTTCTTCTCCTACTACACCCGATTCTTATTTTCATGAATTTTCAAGCACCACTTCTAATTATTTAGATATTCAAATTCATCAAAATGAGGTGTCTGATAATATTTCTTTAAATGAATTATTAGATATCAATTTAATTTTAGAAAATAAATAACCTGCGCCTAATCATATAACTTCACAAGAGCCTCCTCCTTGCGAAGATTTTTCTAACGCGCTTCTTTTTTATTTTTCTTTCACTAACAATTTTCCTATAGATGAGGAGCCGTTGCATTTAAACAACTTCCACGATCCATTTGCCGCTCCTCTACAAAAATTCAAATCACCTTAGGTTTGGATAGGTGATTTGAATTTACATTTTAGCGTCAACATTTCAAAAAAAGAAAATCAAGATGAAAGCGGAGGAGTAGCTGGGCGAGCGACTTTGGCATCTTCGTCAAAGCATGAATTAAGGGAGTTGTCTGTGCACTATAATTTTTATTTTCCTTTTTCCTAACCCAAACCGTTTAGCTTAAAGATGGAAAAAAGAAAAGCATTCTTGGGAGACACCCCTTGTTTATCTTTAATTTCTTGTTTTTTTTTGTATTTTTCTTAAAAATTTTAATTTAGTTTTTTTTATTTACCCCCTCCTACTTGCATATAAACATTGGGGACATTATTTATTTTTAAGTATAGTGGTGGAGTCTCGTTTATTAATTTTTAATTAAAAAAAATTTGAAAAAATTTGAAAAAATCTTTAGAAAAAAATGTTGTTTTCGTTTTCATTTAATCAAAAATACAAAAATATAGAAAATCCAAAATTAATTTCTTTGAAAGGGCCATGTTGGGCATTCATCCCACAAAACAGCCTAGTATCTTGTGAACCCATCACTGGGTAGCCCTTGGGAAGTCCAAGAATAACAAAAAAATTAGGATTTTAATTTCAAAAATTAAAATAAAATGTAATAAACCCCTACTTAATTTTTTTGTGATTTTTAGAAATTTATTTTGAGTTTATTTATAAGAATTTTTATAATTTTTGATTTTCTAATCTTTTATTTCATCATTGTTTGTTAAATTTAATTTTTAAGTGATTTGATTTTAAGAAATATCTTATAAATTAAATTTGTTTAGAGTAATTTATTTAGTTCTTTTATCTCTAATTCAAATTAGTTTCAATTTTGTAGTATTTAGCTCAACAATTTCTAGATTGTAATTATAGTCACTTATACTTTGAGATTTTTAGGAAATTTTAATTTACTATAGTTGCTCTCTAATTATTTTAATTTAATCTAAAAGTTTTGCTAGCCTTTCCTTTGTTTTTAATTGTTCTTATTAGACCATATATCATGAGGATAAGAGGATAAAATTCATTATCCCTTGGTACACATATGCAGTTTTTATTTTTATTTTATTAGATCATATGTCATGGGAATCTAGTATTACTTGCTACACATATACAACCCCAAAAATTTTAAAAAATGGATTACGAGGATAAAATTCGTTACTCCTAATTATTTTATTTTTATTTGAAGAGAGAAAATATTTGTTCATATGTCATGAAAAATGAGAGAATAAAATTCAACATTTTATTTGTAAATATATTCAAATATAAAAAAGAAAAAAATTATGTGGGATGAGAGGATAAAATTCATCACCCCCAATCCAAACCTCTTCAATTTCCTTGTTCCAAAAACCCAATAGTTTATTTAATTGCTTTAGATGCAAATTAAAATACTAAGAGAGCATAAGTAGTAGTTTGAATTTTCTTTTAAGTTTTTTTAGTTAAAAGTGTTAATAATTTTTAATCTAATTTTGTTTGCTAATTACTTAATTTTGAAGTCTAATTAATTAATTTGAGAAAATTATGCTAAATATATTTGGCTCTTCATATTTTACATTCATATTTTAGGACTTAAAAATTTGAATCCCTAAAGTTAATTTTTAACTTTCTTTTGATTTAATAAATTTTTAGTTTAATTAAAAAATTATATTAATTTTTTATAAGTACTTCTCATAGTTTTGCTCCTGAATAGCAAAAGCTTAAGTATGCGGGTATTTGATAAGTAAATAATTATAGTAATTTTAATATAGTTTTTATTTAAAAAATAGTTATAGTTTATTTAGTTTTATAATAATATTTATATTAATTCAATTCTTTTCTTATTTTAGGTTAATTTGGGCTCCAGATAACAATTTGAAGCTTACAAGGCTAATCAGGAGAACAACAAAAAGAATTCTGGAAAAATCACAAATACATGCCCCTGTCACACCCATGACAGGCAGGCGTGACTCATCCAGGTGCCTAGAAGCCAAATTCCACGTTAGATTAAAGTTACACGCCCCCCCCCCCCCTCAAAGAAGTGACCTCCATGTCACGGGCGTTACTCATAGGCGTGACATCAAGCTCAATAACATTAAGAAGCTAGTTTCAGATCCGAGGCGTTCCTGCTTACATGCCCTAGGTCACAGGCGTGATCGAGGGGTGTTACCCTTCAGCAACTCCTAGAGTTATTTCCCACCGTTTAGTGTTCTAACCGTTTCTAGCTACAGTCTAGACACGCCCATGGTCACGGGCGTGACCTAGGGGCGTGACCCGAAATTTATCAAATTTTGGCGGTTTCTCGCCAACGTTTCCGGACCTTCAAGACGACGGTTCCGTACCTGACACGCCCCCAAGTCACGGGCATGACCAACCAGAGAAAAATATATAAATTCAAGAAAGGTCCAAGAGCTCAGGAGGAAGATTTTGAGTAGTTTTTAGGACGTTTTAGTAGCTTAGTTTTCAGTAATTCAACATTTCTTTCTTGTAATTTCAATTTCATAATTTACTTTTCCTTTTGCAATCTCAATTATAGTACTTTCTTTTTAGCAATCTTGTCACTCTTTTCTTTATTTTGTAATTTCTTGATCATGTCAAGTAGCTAATTTCTTTAGCACTTGATCATGATGATCTTTGAATAAAATAATCTTTTTTGTCAAACCCTTTATTTCCACATCGATTTATCTTTGAAATCAATTGTATCGAATTCATATATCATGAATATGTTTTTTTACTATAGGTATGTATCCTATATTTACCGAGAGGTTGTGGATAAGGGTAGATCACTCAAAGGTAGGAGTTGCATGCACTCCTCAAGAGAGGATGACATAAATCTTCTGGATTTGAGTCAAATCTAATAGTGGGGTTCACCCCATAAAGCACTCTTAGGGGTTTCGACTGACTGAGAGGTCTTAATCGATCAACCTAAGTTTAGTCGAGAGCGTATTCTTGAGAGAGGTTCTTTTGTATCTTAGGAACCTCCACGGTCGAAGTAGGTAAATTAGAGTTTGTCTTTTATAAAAAGTTTATTTGAATTTAATGGGAGTCTAGATCAAGTGCTAATTTTTAGTTTATTTTTTCCCTATAGTTTAATTTCACCTATTTTATTATCCAATAAATAATATTAATTTGCGTGAGTAGGAGTAATCAACAATCCCCGAGTCTAAATACGAAAATTTTTATACTATATTTCGATAGGTAGACTTGCCTATTTCGAGATTTTAGTTCGGAATTAATTTTCAAACTTTAAAATCTTTATCAAAATGAGCAGTATGGGTGGGCTGAAGTATTTCTTCAGACTTCAGGTAAAGCAATCTGAAGATGGAATTTTCATCTCTCAGACGAAGTTCACCAAGGAGTTGCTAAAGAAATTCAGAATGGAGAATGCAACCTCTATGAGGACTCCAATAGGCTCAACTATGTCTCTGGACAAGGATGAGAAAGGGATAACTTTTGATGAAACCAAGTACATAAGAATAATTGGATCCTTGCTCTATCTTACTACTAGCAGGCTTGACATAATGTTTTCAACATGTGTGTGTTCTAGATATCAGGTGAACTCAAAGGAATCTCACTACACAGCTGCAAAGCAGATTTTGAGATACCTTAAGGGAACGACAAATCTTGACTTATGGTACCCAAGAAGTAACGATAGGAAACTAATTGGATTTTCATATGTAGACTTTGCAGGTAGCAAAGAAGATAGAATGAGCACTTCCGGGACTTGCCAATTCCTAGGAAAAAGGCACTTATCTTGGAGTAGCAAGAAATAGAATTTTGTTACTATCTTAACCATCGAGTAAGAATATATTTTTGAAAGTAGTTGTTGTGTTACATCCCATTTCCAGCAAGACCCCTAGGAGTGGTTTTGTCATGACTAGGTCATGACAAAACCCTAAAAAGCCCAAGAAAACCAAGTGAGCTTAGGCATGAAGGTGGAGATCACCATGGTCTGCAAATAATAGAATTCTAAACACTAGTTAAGGATGACCATAGGGCTTTACCATGACTCCATAACCCCACCACAATATCCCTAAACTATTGGAAGGTCCATTAAAACCCTAAGGGTCCAGTAAAATCAACCCAGGGTGGCCAAGTTGACCTAGGATCATCCTAGGCCTAAATTGGGCAAGATGCCCTAACTAAGGGCAATGTGCCCCTAATATGCCCAACCAACCATACATAAGTCTTCCTAGACCTTAAGTGAGGTCAATGGGTCACCAAGGACCCATTGGGGACAACCCAAGAGGCTAAGTTGACCCAAGTCAACTCAAGCACCAAAGTGGTCAAAGTGCCCTTACTAAGGGTCAAGTGACCTTCAAGGTGCCAATTCAACAATACCCAACCCTACCTAGACCTTAGTGGAAGCCAATGGGTCACCAAGGACCCATTGGGGTCAACTCAAATGGTCAATTTGACCAAGGTCAACTCAATCCTTGAAATAGGTCAAATTAGCCTAAATGGGCTAACCCAAGCTCAAACCCATTTAGCCCACTTGGGCTAACCTCATTATTATTATTCATATGGGTTATGGGCTGCCAATAGGCTAGGGAGATTAACAAATTCGGCCCTGATGACTAGGAGAGAGAAAACTCCATTTTACCCTTTAAGGACGAGAGAGAAAGTGGTTTAAAGGGGCCATTCATGGCCAAGGGAGACCAAGGGCCTCTCCAATTGATTCCAAGGGCTGAATATATTCTCCCTCATCAGTTTTGAGGTGTTGGAAAGCCATGGCCAGCCAACAAAGTGGTTGAATTAAAATCCTCCAATAAGGAAGAGAGAGAAAGTGAGAAAAAGAAGGTCATTCATGGTGGGGAAGGTGAATCACCCCTCCATTCTTCACCAATTAATTAGTATTCATCTCCCCTATCAGTTTTTAGGAGTTTCCAAACGAATTGGGACCAAGGGGAGGTGAATTTAAAGGGGTTTTCTCCATGTCTGAAATTCACCTATAATGGCATTAATGGTTTGAAGGCATGACCCTTCCTCTCCCCCATTTCATCTTTTTAAAAGCTCCCCTAGGCCAAGAACATTCGTTTCCATCATCCCACTGAAGAAAACGAGGGAGTTCGTTGTAGCATTGTAGAGCATCGGAAGGCTCCACCGTCGGCCATGGCACACCACCTCTAAACCCATCGGCAAGCACGACTAAAGGTCCTCCTCTACTCCTCTCTTCGTGGGCAAGATCCTTAGATATTTTCGGAAAGAAATCGGGCTCAATTGAGCCTGATTGGAGAAGAGATTTTCTTAAATTTTCATGGATTTTCATGGATTTTCAACCTTGCGGGATCGCCAGAAACCGCACCTTCGGCGGCCGTGCCGCCGCCCGGCGATAGCCCCCACCTCAACGAAGGTGGTGGCAGTGGTGGCCGGCCAGGGAGGTGGCCGAGTGGCCTGTAAATGAGCTTGTAATAGGCTCCAAGTTCGGCTTATCTCAACCCTTGGCTGGAGGAAGAAGATGACCAGGAGCCCTGTTGGAACACCCTATTACTGATTTGGGTAAGGATCACTATGTCCTTAGGAATATGTCTTGACCTCATTGTATAGTTTTAAAGGTCAACTAGAATAGGTCTAAGGATTAGAACTTAGGTTTGAAAGCTGCCCCCAAGACCTCCTAGTTCAGACTTCAAGTATAGTGAGTCTAAGGCAATTATCGTCGAGCTTAGATCGACGAGGCGTCAAACTCAGTTCGACTATCTCTGAGCTAAGTTCAATGAGTCATCGAACTCGGTTCGACGGTCTTCGAGCTCAGATCAATGTTTCTTTCTCTAGCCAAAATCCAGATCTCTGAGCTTAGATCGACGATAGTCGAGCTTAGATCGACGATTTCTGTTTCAAGTCAAGTTCCAGTCTCTGAGCTTAGGTCGACGGTAGTCGAGCTCAGATCGACAATTTTTTTTTGAGAGATCGACGATTTCAGGTTTTCAAATTCAGTCAATTATGGAATTCAAATTGATTCATATCCAGCAGTTAATGCAAAAGATTTTGTATCTGTTTTGATTAATCTGGAGCAAGTTTCAAGGAGACTAAAGGAGAATGTCACTTAGGACTTTCCTCTAGAGACAGATATCAATTAAGGAAGTCATTTATGACTGTCTAACTGCTATCTAGAAGATTGGATTTCAATATATCTTTTTCAGACAATAGAGACAGATAAGAGACAATACAGAATAACAAAAAACAAGAGAAAAACTAAGTACAATATCTGAGATATGAGAGACACACAAGAACTACAGGACTATAGTTTCTCATCTCTAATTTAAAGTGTTCAAGGCTTCATCAATCAAGACTCCAGACACATCACATTTCAATCTTTGTTGAAATCATCATTTGCTGGAGATCTCATTCTGAAGGCCTATCACCCTATACAATGCTTCTCTTCCTGAACAACTGTAAATCTCAGGGGGAGCTTTGACAACAACAAACCACTAGTCTTCTCTTTGACTGTTGACAGAGAAGAACAACTTCACTTTCTTTTTTTTATTCTGCTGTAAAAGGATAACTCAAAACTCCCTTCAAAAGTTTTGTGGTTGGTTTCTTAGACCTTGTCAAAACTCAGTGGTGGCAAGACACCTGATCAAAAAATCTTGTTTGGTTTTTGAGCACCTTATCAAAAGCTCATTGGTGCCCAGGACACCTGTTTAACTATTCCTGCAATGGATTCCTACCTAGGGTGGTAAAAGAGTGGATGTACCCAGGTTGATTGGCGAACCACTATAAATCCTTGTGTCTTCTGGTTGTTTGTGTTTTATTTGCTGTGTGCTGTGATTTTGTTTCTTGCTTACTTTATTTTGTTTACTGCAAGCACAATACACCTATAAATATATCAAGTCTTCCACTACCAATTAATTTTTATTTTGCAAAATTATTTTAAAATACTCTATTCACCCCCCCCCTTTAGAGTAAAGGTAGATCTTACCCTCACTTTCAATTGGTATCAGAGGGAGGTTGGTTATTCAACAACTTAATCTCCATCAGATTGGTTGTTCCTACAGGATAACACCTGAACCAAAAGATCTCTGATAAGATCAACCTTTAATAGATGGTTATTATTTTTATTATATTTATTTTCATATAAAACCATGGCACAGAACAAAGATAATGCTAGCACCAGACCTCCAGTGTGCAATCTTTCTAAGTTTGCACTTTGGAAGGCAAGAATTAGATTATATATGAATTCTATTGATGAGGATATCTATAATTCTGTTTTGACAGTGTGTCCAAGACCCCCAGAAAATACAAGTACAAGTGTTGTTCCACCCACTTCAGGAATAGACGCAGAAATCAAAAAGTGGAAAGTTGTTGATGTTAAGGCAATGAACATATTGGCTCAGACTATGTCTGATAAGATATTTCAAAAAGTGGCTGAATGCAACTCAGCAAAAGAAATATGGGACAAGCTATCTGAGATTGTGCCAGGATCAGCTGATGAAAGAAAGGATAGACGATCCCATCTCGTAACCCAATATGAGAATTTCAAGAAGGGAGAAATTGAGTCAGTTGCTGACAGGTACAACAGACTCAGTCTAATTATCAGTGAACTAAAGACTTTGGACAAGGAGATCTCATTGACTGAACTCAATGATAAGATCCTAATGTGCTTCCCCAGCACTTGTGACTCAAGGATCTGGCCAATCAAGGATGCCAGAAGCCTAAATGAGATCACCACTGAAGCTCTATTGGGCAAACTCAAGTCTTATGAGTTGCTCATAAAAATAGAGAGGAAGAGCAAAAGACAGCTTCTCCAACAACAAGGAAGGAGAAGACAATTGCTTTCAAAGCTACAGAAGAACAACCTGAAGACAAGGTCACAGGCAATGAAGATTTAATGAGTCTACTAGCCAAAAGATTTTACAAAATGGCTATAAAAGACTTCAGGAAAGGTCATCTAGAGGCCATGAAAAGCCAAGGTATGACAAGTCCAATAATAAAGAAATTATTTGTTTTGGATGCAGGAAACCAGGCCACATTGTGCCTGACTGTCCAGAAAATCAAAATAAGGACAAGAAAGATAGGAGAAGAGACAAAGATTTCAAGAGAAACAATAATGACAAATCCTCCTCCAACAAGAACAAATATACTAGGAAAGGATTTGTAGCTGAAACCTGGAGTGAGACTGAAGAGGAAACAGAGGCTTCATCAAGCTCAAGTGATGATGAAGATGATGCTGAAGAGAAGGAGTTCTGCATGATGGCTATCAATGCCTCTCAACATAATTCTGATGCAGGAAGAGAGTCAGAATCTGAATTTGAACATGAAGCTGAATAAGATCAGGTAATAGATTCTTTTGATTTCAATTCATAGGACTTCAAATTTCAATTTAAGGCACTATGTTTTGACCTACTCAAGTCTTAGAAGGAGATTATCTCTCTCAGAAATCAACTATCTGAACATAGCACTTTAAAATCAGATAACCTCAAACTCTCTGAGGAGTTAGAATGCTATAGGGAGGAGATAGCTTCACTAAAAGTGAACTATCTCAGGCAAAGAAGTTTGAAGAATCCCTTAATGGGAGAAGCATCAGACTGATGGACATCACAAGCACAGTGAACTCAAGACTTAACAGTACACTGGGCTTGGGTGCTTCATCCAGCCAACCTATAGTATTAATAACCCCAATTAAATTTATCTCAAATAAAGGAAAGGGTGTTGTAAAGGTAGCTAGGAAGAATTCTGATTTTCATAAGAAAAACAAGGTTCAACGGAAAACGTCGAACAGAGCTCGACGATCGTGGAACGGAGCTCAGCGGTCTCAAACTGAATCGTCGAACTCAGGTCGACGATCGCTGAACTCTGAACACTGGCAAAGTCGATCTTCGAATGGAGCTCGACGATCTGACCCAAGATCGTCAAACTCATCTCAGAGATCGTCAAACAGAGATCAGAGCTTTGAACAAGGTTTTAAGGGTAAATCAAAATTCAATCCTAGGGGTCCCACATCCCAAAACTTTAACCCTTATACTGAATGGATAATACCTCCTTGGAGATATCATCCTGAAGGCTATAAGAGTCAACCAGGGATGTCTTTTATTTCAGACTTTAAAGGCTATCAACCTAGACCCAAGGTAAACTGGGTCAAAAATAAATAAATTGTGTTATGTGCAGGTGAAGACCTATCCAATAATAAACCAGCAATGGTATCTGGATAGTGGGTGCTCAAAGCACATGACAGGAAGCAAGGATAATCTTACATCCTTTAAAGCTAAGCTTGGACCCAAAGTCATATTTGGAGACTAAAACTTTAGACATACCAAGGGATATGGTGCAGTCCAAATAGGGTCAGTCATATTCAAGAAGGTTGCCTATGTGGAAGGACTGAAGCACAATTTAATCAGCATCAGTCAATTATGTGATGAAGGCTACCAAGAGATATTTAACAAATCCTCATGCAAAATCAAATCAGAGGACAACACAACTGTGTTGACAGGTAAAAGAAAGGTAACATTTATCTTGTAGATTTTCTTTCAACTAAGGTAGATATCTGCTTGTTCAACTCTGTTAGTAAACCAAATGAACTATGGCATAAGAGATTAGGACTTGTAAACCTTATAACCATTGCTAGCCTATCCAAGGACAATCTTGTTAGAGGACTACCTTCTGGCCCCTATAAGAAGGAAGGACTTTACAGGGCTTGTCAATTAGACAAGCAAACTAAAATAGTTTTAACTCACTTAATAAGAGTGATTCACCTAGGATCTTGTATCTGTTACACATGGATCTTTTTGGACCCATTACAGTACAAAGCCTAGGAGGGAAATATTACACTTTAGTAGTTGTAGATGACTTCTCTAGATTCACATGGGTGTTCTTTTTGAGGAAGAAATCTGATAACTTTAAGTGTTTGACAGAGTTTCTCAAATGCATACAGATTGAGTTCAATACTCACATTGCCCTGATCAGAAGTGATCATAGGATAGAGTTTGATTCTCTTCTTATGAAAGAGTTCTGTCAGAGTGAAGGGATCAGGCACACTTTCTCAGCTCCTAGAACTCCTCAACAAAATGGGGTAGCTGAAAGGAAAAATAGAACCCTTATTGAATCTGCTACTACATTGTTGACAAATGCTCACCTTCCTCTATCCTTTTGGGCAGAGGCAGTGAACACCTCAAACTATGTGATGAATAGAAGTTTGATACATAAGCTGAAGGGCAAGACTCCCTATGAATTACTCAAAGGGAAGAAACCTAAAGTAGACTATTTCAAAATTTTTGGTTGTATTTATTACATATACAATAATGACAAGAAATACATAGCAAAATTTCAAGCTAAAGCTGATGAAGGAGTGTTTTTGGGATACTCCATGATCAGTAAGGCTTATAGGGTGTATAACAAATCTTCTCTTAAAATTGAAGAATCTGTACATGTATCTTTTGATGAAACTAACATGTCTTATAAGGAGAAGAATACTTTTACCATAGAACATTTGTAGGTACATTCTCTCTCAGAGAATGTGGACAGGTTGAACATCATTGAAGATGATACCACACCTTCACCTATTCAACAAAAAGGTGAAAGCAATGAAGATGAAGAGGACACTCAACATCTTGGTGAGAACCACAGTAAAGAGCCAGTTGTTGTTCCACAAGAGGAAACAAACACACGGGTTGGTGAACAATCAACACCCCCTGTTGATTTTGTAACATAGAGAGATCATTCAATCTGCCAAGTGATTGGAAACATCTCAACTGGTGTGCAAACCAGAAATCAGGTCAACCAAAATCTGATGCACACCTGCTTTCTTTCTCAAATTGAGCCTTAATTTATACAAGATGTAGAACAAGATCCACACTGGATCATGGCAATGCAAAAGGAGTTACATCAATTTGAAAGGAATAAAGTTTGGGAGCTAATGCCAAGGCCAAAGGATCACTCCATTATTGGAACAAAATGGGTGTTCAGGAACAATCTGGATGATCAAGGAATTATTGTAAGGAACAAAGCAAGGCTAGTTGCACAAGGATACTCACAAGAAGATGGAATAGATTATGACCAGACCTTTGCACCAGTTACAAGGTTGGAGGCCATAAGAATATTTCTAGCTTATGCAGTACACAAGGGATTCAAGGTCTATCAAATGGATATAAAGAGTGCATTTCTCAATGGAGATATCACGGAAGAAGTCTATGTTAGACAACCCCCAGGTTTTATCTCTCCAACTCATCCTGATTATGTTTTTAAATTGCATAAAGCGTTATATGGTCTCAAGCAAGCTCCTAGAGTATAGTATGAGACCTTAGCATCCTTTCTTTTGGAAAATATTTTATAAGGGGTAGAGTAGACCAAACTCTTTTTATTAGAACCCATAAGACCAGTATCCTACTAGTACAAATTTATGTAGATGACATTATCTTTGGATCTACTGATTCAAATTTGTGCAAGAGGTTTTCCAACCTAATGCATTCTAAATTTGAAATGAGTAGCATGGGTGAGCTCTCCTTCTTTCTAGGATTTCAAGTCAAACAGCATGCTGAAGAATATTCATTTCTCAAACTAAGTATGCAAAAGAATTGGTCAAGAACTTTGGTATGTCTGAAGCATCATGTATGAAAACACCTATGCCTACTAATATTGTATTAGATACTGATGAACATGGGAAACCTGTTGATCAGACAACATATAGAGCAATGATTTGCTCTTTATTGTACCTTACAGCTAGTAGACCTGACATAATGTTTGCTACATGCATATGTGCTAGATTCCAAGTAATCCCTAGAGAGTCACACCTAACATTAGTAAAAAGGATTCTTAGGTATGTGAAAAGTTGTCCAAATCTAGGTCTCTGGTATCCAAAAGATTCAGGATTTGAATTAACTGGATTTTCAGATGCAGATTATGCTGGATGTAGTGTAGACAGGAAAAGCACCAGTGGAACTTGTCAGTTTCTTGGTGACCTACTTGTCTCCTGGTTTTGTAAGAAACAAACATCTGTGTCCACATCAACTACTGAAGCTGAATACATGACAGCAAGTAGTTGTTGCTCATAGATATTGTGGATTCAAAATCAGCTTCTAGACTATGGTTACAACTTAGATAAGTCAAAAATATTTTGTGATAACACCAGTGCTATTTCTATAGCACAAAATCCAGTCCTCCATAGTAGGAAAAAACTTATAGAGATTAGGCATAACTTTTTAAGAGATAATGTTGAGAAAAATAAAATTGAACTTCAATATATCCCAACTGATTTGTAAAGGGGAGAAATTTTCACCAAACCCTTAGATGAAAAGAAAAACACCTTCTTCCTAAATCAGTTAGGAACGTTAGATGGAGGAAGTTTAAATTAAGATCCAAGATTTTAAAACCTTAAAATTAACAAAAACTAGGCTAAAAACTTGATTTTTTTCAAGTGTCTATAGGTTATTTTTGATCTCTAAACTGCGCTTGACGTTTTTCCCAAAGATCGTCGAACTGAGATCGACGTTCTCAGAAATCGTCGACCGGAGTTCAGCGTTTTCCAGATAGTGCTAGGCTATCTCTTTCCGGCCAAAGATCGTCGAACGGAGCTCGACGCTCTCCAACATCGTCGAACGGAGATCGATGATGTAGAAGACCTTTCAGATTCCTTTAGGAGCCCAGATCGTCGAACTGAGTTCAACGATCTTTCCTTATCTGCGTCGAACCCTAATATAAAATTAATTTTTCGGCCGTCATTTTCTTTTGCGCATTCATACTATTTGCAGATCTTTCTTCCCCTCCAAACCTCTCTGCACCCGGTCTTGTTTGTTCATTTTTGCAGGTAAACATGGCCGTCTCTGTTGTATTCTTAGCAGCAATGAAGTTTGACACCGGCTTCGACATTGACATGGATTCATTCGAAGGCAGTGAACAAATCTTCAGGGATATTCTGGAACTATTCAAGGAACAACAGTTGGTTCCTATCATGTCTACAAGGATGAAATTGCCTGCAGATGAGATAAAGGAATGGGTGTATACAGCACATAACTTGGATCAAAACACAGTGATTGGAACAATATCAGGAACACAGGTATCCCTAACTCCTGCACTCATAACAGAAGTTTTCCAATTGAGTACTGGGCATGATTCTGTAGAGTTATCTGGAGAGGAATTTTCTAGTATGTTGGATAGAATGGGACACTCAGTAGCAAACCCTAATAAGTTGCTTAAGAAAAATCTGTCAGTGGAGTGCAGATTTTTATCGGATGTTGTGGGAAAGGTACTATTAGCAAAGCATTATTCTCATGATACTATATCTAGGTATCAATTCTGTTTGATGAGTGCTTTAGTTGATAAGAAACATTTGAATTGGGGAGAAATATTCTTTGATTAATTAAGAAGAAGATTAACAAGAATCTTATTAATTTTGGGAGGATATTAGGCCATTTTATGCATAACAGATGCCCCCAACTGCTTGTTTCTAGTGGTATGCACATCAATGCCTCCAAGAGACTCTCCTGTGCTCTCTTTGGAAAGTGGGACAGGCAAATTACCAAACCCAGCAGGGGTCCAGCAGTTACCTCATCTACAGGCACAAGGACTGTACAAGTCACTTCCCCTCAGGCAACTGCCTCCTTGGAAGAATTCCCTTCCTCCTCCTCATCTCCTCCTATTGTTTCTTCAAACATCCCTACATCCACCATCACCATTTCAAATTCATCCCCCATCACAATCTCCTCTCCCATCTCAACTCCATATCCAACTATTTCTTCACCACCTACAGCAACTCATCAAGTACAATTCCATCCTCTACACTATTTTCCCCCTCTTGACATTGATTCATCCATCCACATTCCATCCTTCAACCTCTTAGATGATTCCTTCATGGATGATTCTCATTCCTCACCTCTTGAACCCACATCATCTTCCACCTCTTACCAATAATTGCTTCAAGACATTCTTTCTCAACCATCCTTCACCCCATCCATTTCCATTCCAGTGACATCCCTCACCACCATTCCCATTTCTCAACCATCCATTTCACTGCCATCCACATCATCTCTCAACATTACTGCAGCTCCTCCAACACCATCTACCTCTGCACCTTTATTCTCTACCTCTACTCAAGTATCACTTGAGCAAGTAGATCTTCCAGCCCTTGCAGATAAGTTGTATGAGTTGTTAGATCCCATGCTAACACACTTGTTGGAGACCTCCATGGCTCAACTTCTTCAATTTATCAATGAATTATCTGCCAGGCTCTCCTCCTTCTATCCTCCTTGGGCAATCCCTTATGTGGGGTGCCTTGCTCCAGTTTCAACTGAATCCAGGCAGGGGGAGATGCCACATGAAGAAGAGATGCTTCCTGCTCCAGTAGAAGAGATGCTAGTGACTCCAGCCCCAGCTCCAGTTCTAGCATTCAGTATAGTTGACCTCAGGTCATTGCTGTCAGTGTTTGATGTACTGCATTACAGATATCCTCAAGCTCAAGAAGTTGAAGACCTTACTAAGTCCATTGTGCATATTTCCAGTTGTGATCCCAGCCTGATATCTTCTTATATCAAATCTATCAAGGCCGTGGAAATTATTACTTCTGCTGATGCTGTGTATGTTGATTCTACTGCTGATGAAGTTAGTCTTGATATTGCTAATGATATGATGATGACAGAGGCAAATGATTCAGAGCCTGCTATTCTTGTTGATGAGCCTGCTGTTATTGCTGCTTTTGTTTCAGAATTTGCTGCTGCTGTTATTACTGTTTCAAATGTTCCTGCTGCTCTAGTTGTTAGTGCTTCTACTTCTGCTATTAGTGATGCTCCTGCTACTATTTCTATCACTGCTTATGTTACTGCCGCTGCTTCTTCAACTGAACAATCTAAATAACAGCTAGAATATATTAAAAGGATTGATGAGCTGTATGACAATCCCCAAAGCTCAGACAGTGATGAGAATAGGATTGGTTCTGATGACTGTTCATCAACCATTGCAAGGAAGAGGAAAGCAAGAAGCAAAGCCCCAATGAGAGTTCCTTCGCAGAAAGTAACAAATGATAATGATATTCCTTATTACATTCTGCATGACTGCCAAATAACTGAACCATGGATGCAATTCTCAAAGAACCAATTAAAGGCCATGAAGAAGAGGAGGAAGTATGACAAAGTCACATCTCACCATAATCCTCCTCCTCCTCCTCCCTCTCCAGATGCAGGAACTGGTGGAAGTTCTGCTTCATAATCCTCTCATGCTAAAACTTAAAGTCCCTCTCAAACTCAAGATAGATCTCAATCCAGAGGATATCAACAAAGAGGCTACCAATCCAGAAGAGGCCAATATAGAGGAAATCAAAGAGGATACAAAGTTTATTCTAAAGGACAATCAAGACAACATCCTTATCTCAGGGAAGGACAAGGCCCCATTGATTCAACTTCTGGTCATTTCCCTAACAAGCTTAAAGAAATTGTTACTTCAAGAGCTCCTTCTGATACAATCAATAGATATGAACCTCCTGTTCCCTTTGAAGATCCAGAGAACAATCCACTTTCTTGGACAGCAAGGATGAAAGAATGAGCTGCTTTAGATCAAATGAAGAAGGCAAGAGAACAAGGGAGAGATACCTCAAACATCACTACTTTATCTGAGCAAAGAAAGAAAGAATTTGAGAGATACTCCTCCAGAAAATTCTTTGATCCAGAGAGTTACTTGAAGCTGCACCCAGAGGCTATTGTTCCCAGACCCAAATCTCAAACCTCTCTAGGTGCTGCTGATGACAAGAGATCTAAAAAGGAAGCTTAAAATCCCAACAGAGAAATCTTATTCAAAAAGAGAGAAGAAAAGGACTGATTGTGTAAGCTGAATAATATATATATCTCTCTGACAATCTGCTGTGATTATATTTGTTTATGCAATGTTACACTTCATTATTCTGTAATGTTGTATTTGCTTTTATTTCTGCTTATATGCTTGTTATTTCCTATATGTCATGTAAATAGTAATCCTAACCCAAATAGGGGGAGATTGTTGGAACACCCTATTACTGATTTGGGTAAGGATCACTATGTCCTTAGGAATATGTCTTGACATCATTGTATAGTTTTAAAGGTCAACTAGAATAGGTCTAAGGCTTAGAACTTAGGTTTGAAAGCTGCCCCCAAGACCTCCTAGTTCAGACTTCAAGTGCAGTGAGTCTAAGGAAATTATCGTCGAGCTCAGATCGACGAGGCGTCAAACTCAGTTCGACTATCTCTGATCTCAGTTCAACGAGTCGTCGAACTCGGTTCGACGATCTTCGAGCTCAGATCGATGTTTCTATCTCTAGCCAAAATCAAGATCTCTGAGCTTAGATCGACGATAGTCGAGCTCAGATCGATGATTTCTATTTCAAGTAAAGTTCCAGTCTCTGAGCTCAGGTCGACGATTTTTTTTGAGAGATCGACGATTTCAGGTTTTCAAATTTAGTCAGTTATGGAATTCAAATTGATTCGTATCCAGCAGTTAATGCAAAGGATTTTGTAGCCATTTTGATTAATCTGGATCAAGTTTCAAGGAGATTAAAGGAGAATGTCACTTAGGACTTTCCTCCAGAGACAGATATCAATTAAGGAAGTCATTTATGACTGGCTAACGGCTATCTAGAAGATTGGATTTCAATATATCTTTTTCAGAAAATAGAGACAGACAAGAGACAATACAGAATAACAAAAAACAAGAGAAAAACTAAGAATAATATCTGAGATATGAGAGACACACAAGAACTATAGGATTATAGTTTCTCATCTCTGATTTCAAGTGTTTAAGGCTTCATCAATCAAGACTCCAGACACATCACATTTCAGTCTTTGCTGAAATCATCATTTGCTGGAGATCTCATTCTGAAGGACTATCACCCTGTGCAAAGCTTCTCTTCCTGAACAACTGCAAATCTCAGGGGGAGCTTGGACAACAACAATCCACTAGTCTTCTCTTTGACTGTTGACAGAGAAGAACAACTTCACTTTCGTTTTCTTTTATTTTGCAGTAAAAGGGTTACTCAAAACTCCCTTCAAAAGTTTTGTGGTTGGTTTCTGAGATCTTGTCAAAACTCAGTGGTGGCAAGACACCAGATCAACAAATCTGGTTTGGTTTTTGAGCACCTTATCAAAAGCTCATTGGTGCCCACGACACCTAATCAACTATTCCTGCAGTGGATTCCTACCTAGGGTGGTAGAAGAGTGGATGTACCCAGGTTGATTGGGGAACCACTATAGATCCTTGTGTCTTCTGGTTGTATGTGTTTTATTTGCTGTGTGTTGTGATTTTGTTTCTTGCTTACTTTATTTTGTTTACTGCAAGAACAATACACCTATAAATATATCAAGTCTTCCACTGCCAATTAATTTTTAATTTTCAAAATTATTTTAAAATAATCTATTCACCCCCCACCCACCCTCTAGAGTAAAGATAGATCTTACCCTTAATTTCAAGCCCCACGTTTTGCTTTAAGATCCGTGCTGGATCTGAATTTATTAATTCATATTATTTCGATTTCTGTCTTGTTTACTAGGTAGTATTAAATTAAATATTATAATTACTTAAGCCCCTCTACAGGAATAGTGACCAACAGCAAAATTGTAGCCCGTGAAGTCTAGATTATTTTATAATTTGTTTGAACCCATTTGGGTAAGTGGTTTGACCGCAGAACCCATTTTGGTGGGGTCTATATATAGGCTTGGCTAGAATTTGGTTTGAGTTCCCCCACCAATCCAACCATCCAAATGACTTGAAATTTTGTATGGGGGTCACTCTTAACTATACCTAAGAAAATATAAAAAAATGGGAAATTTTGGAGAACATTTTTCTATAGTTTTTGTTAAAATTTAATATTGCATGAATAAATTAATTAGGTGTTCAAAACATCTCAAAACTCCCCCAGATTTTGGTGGGTGGTCTTATAGGGTATGTTAAGGCTTTGGTAAAAATTTCATCTCATTTGGAGATCTTTTGATTAGGTATTGACTCAACCCTAGGTATAAACTTATAGGGTTATTTAGGTCAAAGTGCTCTTTTTGGTGTTTGAGTGGTCAAATCCCCTCAACAGAGGCTGATATTTTGGCCACTGATTTTATATGTGGCGTGTTACACCCTATAATGGGATTTAGGGTGGTTTGGGGTAGGGTATCCCTAGAACCCTAGGGTAGGGTATCCCTAGAACCCTAGGGTAGGCCCTTTTGTGGAGATTTTTAGGGTATGAAGGTCTTGGGGTCAAATGACCTTGGAATGACTTGAGACTTTGTGGAAGGGATCATAGGGTGGCTTTAGTCCTCTGGTTGTAGTTTATTGAATTTGGAAGCCTTTAACACCCTCAAATCCCTAATCCTAGTTTAAGGCACAAGCCCAATAGTTGGGTTTTGGCAATCAAAACACCTCACAATAACTTGAAACTTGGGCAGGGTATTTCTCTGATAAAAAGAGTCCTAAAATAATTTTGGTGGAATTTTTGGGCGAATAAAATAAGTACTTCCTTAATAAACCTAGTTTTGTCCTTAATTTTATTTTGCTTGTTATGATATTTCTGTCCAATGAAAAGTTGTAAAATTTAGCATTTGGAAGTTTTACATCATGTTAGTTCCCTCGGTATTTTATTTGGAATATTTAGATGATTATTTTAAGTACTTGTTTCATACATTATGAATTGTAGATTTCTGATCAAAAATATATATATAGCCCAATATAGCTATGAAAATTATGAATCTTGGTCAGTAAGTGTTTCATATCATTATGTTGGCTCTGGAATTTTCTCATGATTTATATGTGATTAAAAACAGTACTTGTTTCCCAAAGTTATAAATTTGGAAGATTTCTTTTAATTAGATTCAGAGCCCCTCATGTTTTAGAAAATTGTAAACCTTGGTTAGAGTTAGTTTTAGATCTGTATCTATCTCCTGGAATTTTTTTAAAAATTATTAGATTAATATTTACAGTACTTGCTTCAATAACTAATGGCTATGGAATTATTGATTTAAAATTAAATTAGGGGCTATTGTTCACTGGAAAATTGGGAGAATACTTCTAGAGTGTTTCTTAGGCCATGATCGACTTACTGGATTTTTATTATAATTTTTAGAACAATATTGCTGGCCTTTGCTTCTTAAAATTGTAATATTGACTTTATGTTCTAAATTGTTGATTTGGGGCCTAAAAATTCTGAAAATTTTTAAACCTTGGATTTGTTGTAGAAATGCTACCTAGTATTTATCATAATATTTTTTTGGTGATTTGTTTCTGATTTAAAAGTGCATTTCATGTTCAAAGTAGGGCATTCAGAGTCTTAGGTTAAATAGATTAAATGCCCAAATAATTAGGAAAATTATGAAACTCTAGAGTTAGTCTAAATAGGTCATGGTAGACTCCCAGAAATTGTTATGGATCTGTTGGATGAGTAAATGGAGTACCCCTTAGTGGGAGCACCATGTAGCTTAGTACGGTCTGCATATAGTACATAGAACTAAAATAGGCTAGCTCGGAGAGCTTAAACACACTTAGGGGAGTCACACTGAAATAAAAGAGAGGATTGGTCATGGGTAGAAATTAATAATATTAAGTGCCTTGCGAAAGGGAGTTTTGGGATTCAGCCCATCGTAGTTCCTAGTGCCCTCGAGAACCCTTCACGGGGTATGCCTTGGGCAGTCCTAGGCTAATCTAAACTATAGGCAAACTAACTTGCAAGAGTAACTAGCAAAATTAGGGTTTCACTTTCACTCACCTTGATGTCTCGGGTTGTTAGGTTGGTTCACACGGGCTGAAGGCTCGGGGGTTTTGGTGATGGGCAGGTTGGCCCGGTGAGATTGGGCTCGGTTGTTGATTATAACGGACGGGATGGTCCGGGGAGCTTTGGCTCAGTGGATAATACATTAATATTTCATGTGCATAAGATATAAGGTGGTGGGTCTTCGGTATTGGAGAGTCGTCGCACCGACACCAGTACGTTGACTCGGCGGGTGTGGTTTTACACTTAGCCAAATAAAGTCTGGTGGGCCAGCCGGCAAGAGTACGCAGGAGTCCGCTTAGTGCACCAGTGTTGAGGCATACGATAGGTCTGACTGGTAGTGCTGATATCGGTTTAGAGGTGGGCGAGGCCCAACCCACCGCTTCCGTTTCCCACTACGGAGGTATCTTGGGAGGTTCGGCTCCAGAAAGGGGGAACTAAAGGTCTTTGTACACAGAGTCGGGTGGGTGAGTTGCACTTGCATGATCACATCATAGCATATTTGCATGTCATAGCATCATCATTGCATCAACCCCTGACACTTATTGCATAAAGTGGTATGGGACGCTTTATACAATAGGCCCTTTAAAATGACCCCTTAGCTTATTGGCTTGCGAGAGCATGCTTAAAAGTTATGGTTATTTTCCTATGATAAAAATTGTTTGCTTGTAAACCGATACCTAATCGTATAAATTGGTATGGGACTTTTTATACGATGGGAGCCTTGCAGAAGATCATTTAGCTTATGTGTTTTCATATAAGTTAAGGTTACATATTTCTTGTTCTGTCTTTCATACTTTTATTACTGTTGCTTATACTCATAGAACTGCTAGATTAGTTCTGTCGCCACCTGCTTACATTTGTTACTCTCTACCTTCATAGCTTCCCTTTCCTTCTCCCCACTCGGTGCCTAGGAGCCATGGGGGAGGGGTGGGGGATGATAGGACTTAGTCTTTTAGACTAACGGTTTTCGAACCACATCATTTAGGGGATCGAGCATTAGGAGCATCAGCACCGGAAGGACAAGGAGACAGGACATGAGGAGCAGTTGTTGCATAGAAACACTACTACACGACAACGGGTCAAGGTTGGACTTCAGTTTTTCTTCCGCTTAGATGTTCAAAGTTGCGAGAGTGTTTGTAGGGAGGACTTGATGTATCGGGTAGAAGCCCTTATTTTGTACACTGATTATTATTATTACGGACTCTCCCTTCATGGAGATTTTATTTATATACATGTTACTCTGGTGGAATTATTTTATATTTACTTATGCTACTGTTCTGCGATCGATTTGGCCGGCAGGATCGGCGTTTTGTAGTGACGACCTTCCCGGGCGTGAAGCAAGTATATGGAGCATAATGTCCCCCTTTGCCACACATGTAGCAAGTAAGTGGAACTTGCCCTACAGTTACTCCAGACCTAGACTTCTTCATCATTGGAATACCACAACGAAAATCTCGGGAAAGGTGTCCTAACTTTCCATAATTAAAAAAAATATATGGAACACGCATTGTCTTTGTCCCTATGATAGTAGAAGAAGTTGATTTCAACAAACTAAACCACTTTTTCTACTGTGACATTTAGATTTTTAAAAGGTCGGTACTTTGAACTCTTGATTTGACTTGACTTTTTCCAAATCCATTTCCAACGACCTAGTGGTCCTCACCAAGGCATGGAATCCAATTAACTTTGGACCCACCAGTGGACGTCGCAAATTATTGTGAAGGCCATTATAAAACTTGACCTAGTCTACTCATTTTCAAACATTAACTCTGCAAGTTGTCTCAGCATAACAAATGCATGCAAGTACTCCTCGACTGGGTGCTTTCCAGGCATCAAACATTTATTCAATGACTGATCCGATGCTCATCCTACTGTAATTTGCTCAAACACAGCGACATGCATCGAAGTCTCCACAGGGACAGTGGGCTTCACAAGCCTTTCAGGTTGGGCATTGATCATTACAAATACAACATCAGCTATCATCTAAACCGTTTCTATAGAAGGAGGTGTTGGCACCTCAGTTGGTGCATTACTCTTCTCTGAGCACTTGGTTTCAAACTTCCCTGCAGCCCATCTAGTCGCCTATAATCGTGAAATACAAAATCAAGCAACCAATAACGTTGCAAAAAAGTCATTATAGGAACACACAGGTTCCTTCAAATTGTGTATTTTCATTCCTAAGTGGACATTAATGGGTCTTTCATGTTATAATTGTAGCACACATACACATGCTCACCACCGCTTAAAAGAATTCTACCACGAATTTGAATAAGAAAGACCGACACCAAAAACTGATACTAAATTATAACACCTCCATCCGTCACGGAGAATATAACCGATGGTCCGGCCGGGGACTTATGCAATATTCTACAGACAGTCAGTGGAGTTATGCATTGAAACCATAACAAAAACGCATCCTAATTCAGAGTGCATTCTAGCGGTAGTTTTTAATTTCTTAGAACCAAAACACCAAAATGTCCATTAACAACAACATTAGTAATGTCATTCAAAATACACATGTTTCGGCCATAAGGCTTTACAACTGTTCTCTCTACAAATGTATTTTCCATATAATGGCACACAGGCTGGCTACCCATGAAAACAGTAAACGATTCCCCTTTAGGCCTTCGAGGGCCAACCAACGCAGCATTGGGGACTTCAGCCCGCTACTTTCTAGTTAGCTCTCCAGCACCTGCAAAAGCATGGCCCCCAAGATGTGGTAAAATAAGGCAACGGTTCACATTAGCTGACCAAATTATAATGAACCCACCCCTCACTTGGGGGAGGCGGTGCTCCTTTCTTACAAATAGCGGTATAGATCTTTTTTGGCAACAAAACGTGCAATTAAGCACCATTTTCTATAGATGTAGGCATGGACGGATACATGCCCTGTGAACTCAGGGCACATTATCGATGTACCAGATTTCCAAGAGTCCCGCCACCATCGAAGCCAAGTACTTTAGGCAATATAGTACAAGAATGACATAACGTAGGTATGTATCAGCAATTTCTCGTTGATCAAATCGTCATGCTAACGCCGAAAGCCAAAGCAATGAAAGAAAGAGACAGGATGTGGGTCATCCTCCCCTTTCCCGTGTCTAAAATACATAACCGAGTTATGTCCAACATTGGCTCTCATGGCCATAACATCTGGGGACTTCAAGCTCAATAGCATAATTTGCTACCCACCTTATCCCCAGGACCTGGTCTCACAATCATCACAATACAACTCTCTACGAGCTACTACCGGCAATAGCACTACTACCGCACGATAGGGGACATAAGTCATCTCTTCCCCTAAATTTGGGTGTTTTCCTAAATACCAACTCCAGTACTCTCATTGCACCATCTTGCACACCCCATGAACCAGAAACTACACGCTTAACCACAGATTTTTCTCTGATACACAAACAAAAGATAATCATCACCAATCTAGACCAACCTGTCCGAATGGTCTTTTCACAGCATGCCTATTTCGTAATTCGATTATGGATTCTATATGCAATTTCATACCAGGGATATCAATGATCAACCCATTGTAAATCTCTTATTCTTCACTAATTGGTGAGGATGTCCATGTCCATGATAAACAAGGAATTCACTTGACTAACGAGAAAGGTCTTTACACTTGTAGATCGCTTATGAGCCATGATCTTGCACTTGATCCGAAAGTTAATGATCACCACACCTTCCTCTCCGCAGATCTGGCTTCGACTCGCAAATCCGACCCCAAGAACACCTTCACAATAAGGCTGGATCTGACTTGCCTTTGTTCTCCTGGCCTTTCCCTTCTTCTTCCTCAAGATCCAAGAGAGAGAGAGAGAGAAAGAGAGAAAATGAGAAAATATTCTAATTAAAGCCTTTATTAGAGAGATACCAACACACGATACCTTGCTATCACTGCACGGTACCTTGTTATCGCAACATGATAGCTCAAGTTGTGGCTGCTTGGCCCAATCAACACCGCTTTGCCACTTAAAGACCGCCTCAACCTTATCTAACATGTGGCACACTGCTGCCGGCATTACCACTACAACCGGGCGGTACCACTCAGAGACAAAGGTCGAATTTATTCATTGGTTACCATCATGAGATATCACACTACCACCGTGCGATACCAACCAGAAATTCTAGTCACTTAAAATCAGTTGGGTACCACCAGCGTTTGCTCTATAGCCTGGCAGTAACCTCCAGTGATCAACTACTTGTTGTCTTTGGGAAATTGGGGAATTACAGCTAGGCACTACAGACTTCACAACTTAACTTATCGCCCACCTTGACCCTAGGACCTGGGCTCGGAATCACAAATTAGCTCACTGGGAGTTATCAACAGCTGTGGCACTACCGCCGGGTGGTAACAAACATAATCCTGACATCTGTTTTTAGTTAGGCACACCAGGCCTTCAAGTTGTCTGATATTACGCACCCCGTCCCCATGACTTTGGATTAACATCCATATAATTGGCTCGCGAGATACAACAAGGAGCTATCGCCAGGAATGTCGCTACCGCCGAGCGATAATAGACAGAGCAACATTCCTATCCCAAAATTGGGTCTTTCCCAAGAGCACACCTCCAGTACTACCTGTAACAGGATGCACACCCGAAAACTCGGTAAACTACACATTTATCCACGAAGTCTTCTCCGACACGCAAATCAATCATCACCAATCGTGACCAACTTGTCTGGATGAGCTTCACACAGCATGCATATCTGTACTTTGATTCTAGATTCTATATGCAAGTTTAATACTGGGGATAACAAAGATTGACCAGTTGGAAACTTCTCGTTATCCACCATTGGTGAGGGTTTCCATGCACATGCAAAATAAGGACTTCACTTGTCCAAGAAGGAAGATTGATACCCTTATATATCGCTTAGGAGTCATGAAATATCATGAGAACTAGATGGAAGCGTCCGCAGTACCTTCCTATCCACAGATCTAACCTCGGCTCGCGACTCTGATCACAAGATCTCCATTAATGGCTCTCCCACTCTTCTCCAAAGGCTGAAAACCATCTTTTTCACCTTCTTTTCCTTCTTTACTTAAGGGTGAAGAGAAAGTGAGAGAGAGTGTAAGATTAAAAGTTGAGAATAATTTTCTTCTCAACCCCCTTAACCATTCTGGCACTAAGCTAAGCCACGGGATCGCCAAACCAAAAGGAATGGATGGCCTCGATTTAATCGGCCATTCTTTGTAAATTCACTACCGCAGCGAGGTAGCACGTTATTTTCTAGTGGTAGCTTAGGCGGTGGAGGTGGTCTTATCTAGCACCGCTTTTCCACTTAACAACCACCTCAGCATCACTTGACATAAAGCATGCTATCGCTAGCAATATCGCCACGCTTGGCATTAGTAAATTAGACTGCAACAAGTTGTTTGTTTGCATCGACTGGATCGACTGCATGTATTCGACTGGATCGACATTATTAGTTCTGCTAGCGATAACTTCCAGTAATAAGAAAAATTGTTGTTTTCAACCATGGGAAACTTGGGGTGTTAAAAATCTCCCCCCTTTTATGAAATTCCATCCAAAAATTATTTGTTATAGAAAACAACATAAAAGTATCAATTTTACAAATGCATACCTCAATGAAATAGTTAGTGAAACTCCTCTCTCATGGTTTCCTCGCGCTCCCATGATAGTTCCTCACGACCAAAGTTGCCCAGCGAACTTTGATCATCCCAATTCCCGTGTTCCGTAGCTACCTAATCTCTGTGTCTTCGCTACGAATGGGTCTAACTTTCATTGTCAACCAACTATCGACAAGCACCTGATCTACGAAAACAACATGCGTAGGATCTTGCACTACCTTTCCCAGCACCAATATGTGGAACATATCATTCAAACCACTTAGCTCTGCTGAAAGATTTAGCTGATAGGAAGCTTCACCAATTTGCTCCACGATTTCAAACGGACTAAGGTATCCGAGACTTAGCTTTTTTAAGTGTCGAATCTTGGATACACATTTGAAGGACTTGATCTTGAGATAGACCCAATTGCTAACCGCCAACTCAACATTTCTGTGCTTGGCATTATAGTACTTTTCCTGAATATCCTGAGGAATCAATAGTCGCTCTCGAATCAAATGTATCATCGAAGTCACATCTTCGACGTCCTTATGCTTATATATCTTCGCTTAACCTGATTCTACCAAAGTCAATAGAGTATGACACTTCCTACCATATAAGTCTTCGAAAGGCCCTATCTTAATACTCGCTTGGTAGCTATTATTATAGACAAACAGAGATGGTCCTCCAACCTTTTCCTGAAATCCAAGGCGCGCATGCGAAGTATATCCTCCATTATCATTTTTACCCTCTCGGTCTGAACAATCATTTGCAGATAAAAGATCATACTGAACTTCAACTTGGTACCCAATAATTGGTGGATGAGCCTCCAATAATTCGAAGTGAAATGCCTGTCTCAGTCACTGACGAGCGATTGTAGATAAAAGATCATACTGAACTTCAACTTGGTACCCAATAATTGGTGGATGAGCCTCCAATAATTCGATGTGAAATGCCTGTCTCAGTCACTGACGATGTTATGGGGCACACCATGCAATCATACTATGTTTTCAACATAAAGACTCGCTAACTTTTCCATTGAATTGTCCCTCATTTTTGGAATGAGTGTGACACCCTTTGTCAATCGATCAACAGTCACCCAAATGGCATCGTCCCCACTCGATGATCTCGGCAAGCAGTGTACGAAACCCATAAATATGGCATCAAACTTCCACTCTGGTATTGGTAATGACTTAGGGAAACCACCAAGTTTTTGACTTTAAGCCTTCACTAGGGCTCAAGTGAAGTATCAAGTTGCCTACCTAAATCACATAGAGGATGGTGAATAGGTGAGTTCTATGTCTTTTGCGGAATAAAAACTTGAAAGAAAACAACACAAAAAATAACCAAGCATAACTCAGACGACAAAAGGAATTTATAGTTGTTACTCAAACTTGGGTACGTCCACTCTCCACCTCGCCGATCTAGCACCACAGCTAACCTTGGCTACTACACTAAATCTCGAATTTCAATAATCCTACTACCCGGAGCAAAGCTCCTACAACTCAGAGATAACAACTCCTACAAACTTGGAGAACAAAGCTCCTACAAACTCGGAGAACAAAGATCCAACAAACTCGGAGAACTAAGCAGCTACAAACTCGGAGAACTTATCTCCTATAAACTCGGATACAAAGCTCCTAGAAGAGTTAAAATAATTGTACAACAATAATGAAAACTTTGTACTCTAAAATTTGAAATCTTCAAGGTTCTTCCTTCTTGAAAAATGAAAATCTCTGTGAAGAAGTTGGGGAAGAAATGTCAAGAAAACTTGGATGTGAAAAGCTTAGGACCTGACACGATCAATTAGATGTTTAAAGAACTTGAATCTATGATCTGTCGAATCTTTTCTTCTTGGAATCGCTGGATCGAGAGAGGAGCGACAAAGAAGAATGATTATGTTGGCGCAGATTCTCCCGATCTTGAAATTGCGGTGCGATTCTGAATACTGTTGTTAGGGTTAGCGATTCCTCTGAAAAGACTTTATATAGAACATCGTCCGGAAAGATCCACGTGGACAAATCATGAGGAACTTAGATTATATAGAAATTCTGTCAGACAGTTCAAAAAGAAATTTTTCTGCAACTCTATTTCTCGAGAAGACTAATGATTTCTTGTGAAATGGCATGGCCTTCTTGAGAAATTACTTAGCCCAAATTCTTTGAACTGAGGAACTGATTTCTCAAGAAAGAACATGATGTCTCGAGAAAAATACTTAGATTCTCGATAAAATACTTTGACTTATCGAGAACTGCTTTGTTTTCTTGAGAACTATATTTGGCTTCTCGAGAATTCTTCTGGGCTTTCTCGAGAAAAAGACTTTAAAGATGTTTCTGGGAATTTTCCGAGAAGTCATTAGATTTCTCGAGAACATCTTTACTTTCTCAAGAAATTTACTTAGACTTCTCGAGAAACAGACTTCATCTTCTCGAGAAATAAACTTAGAATTTTTTTTGAAAAATTTATTCTTCTTTGTTGAAAACAGCAACCCTTCCTTTCTTTCATTGTTTTAGAACTTGAAAATGAAATGCATACCAATTGAGAGGTTACACATGAGTCAACACCATGGGTCACACAATGTCGGATTACATTGCATGGTCTTGTGTTTTGTGACTCATTGTAAACTGATATTGGTCTACACTTAGCAATAATGACCTGCAAGCACTAAACTAAAGAATAACATCAAATACATAATTAATTCAACTTAGTTCAAAAGTGACTTCACACAAATCTAGGTTATTATGAATACAATACCCAACAATCTCCATCTATTTGTAGAAGTCAGAACCCTCTACACTAAGGTGAATTATATCAAGATAATCAAAGAATTATCTAACAAATAAAACAATATATGCAATGACAGTTAAGAGATAATTAGATCATAAAAATTCAAAATTTTATATATAGAGAGAATTAATCCATAAAAATGTTTAGGTCCACAAAATTCCATAACATTGACAATCATAAATCATTTGTACAGTTGATGTTATTGTCGTTCCTTCTTCTCTTGGTGCCTTTTCTGGTAGCTGAAGGGCTTAGGATATTACTTTGGAGGATGAGGAGGAGCATTAGGATTATTGTGGTCATATTCACGATCATAAATCCTTCTTTTTGTCATAGATTTTACATATAGCTCCCACTTCTTATGACTGTAATGATCATCCTTGTTATCATGAAGTTCCACAACTAACTTCAGAGTGTCTAATATTAAAGACTTGGAGGTTGGACTCCAAATTTTAGCAAATTCGTTTTCTTTCCTTTTATCAGCTTCTAGACTTGGGATAGATCGGCTGGCTGAAACACCATCACCATATTTTCTTTTCTTAGGCACTGACATTTTAGGAGGTAGGTCCTAAGGTATCTTTTGCTGATCAGAAGTCTAGACTTGAGAATAATTTTCAGGAAGAACTCCATATTGTTAAAGTCTGGGAGAAAATATAGGCTTACAGACATTTGGATCAAGATGAGGAGGTGGAGCCTCATTTGGATCAACTTTAAACTCTAGAAATATTTGGTTGTGCATCCACACGGCAGTATCATAAGTATAAATGTTTACACCCTTAATCTGTGTTTCTATATTTATACTGATCTCTTTTAGTTGATTAGCCCACTGAGTCTTCATTTCTTGAACTTTGCTTTCTAGATTTTCTTTCTCCTTATCCTCCCCGTTTCTGACTTCTAGGGTTAGATCATTTATGGCATCTTCCTTAAATTTCCCGACTTCTTCACAGGTTTTGAAGTTTTGTTGTTTTGTTTCTTCAGCAAGAGTATTTGATTGTTAGCCACAGTAATTGCCTGATTCATTACTTCACCAACACTAGTGATAATGTGGTCAAAAGCCTTGCCACCAATATTGAACAGCTATTTGAATTCATTTATATTATTCTGAATCTCATCAAATCCTCTGCTCATTTCTTTCTCAAGAGCAGTTACTCTCTCAATTACATCTTTGAGTGACTTATCAAAGTACTTTCTCTACTTTGTCAATATAGAATCAATCATACCCAAAAAGGTATCATTTGGAATGACTTCAGCTGGAGGAGGTAGTGTTGGAGCTGTCTAGACTGGTATTTCTTTAATAACAACTGAACTTTTGGCTTTTGGGGCAGATGTCCTCACATCACCTTCCTCACCAAGAATGATAGGTAGAGAGAAATTTAAATTCCTGAGTGGTGGATCTGTAGGTTCTGGGGTAACTTCATCCTAATCAGAGATCATAACAACATTCTCCCCCTCAATTTGTTCCTTGGGCTGAGAATCTTCTGGAATCTATTCAGCATCCTCTTGAGCATCATGAAGATTTTCCTAATCAGAGTAGTCAATATCCATACATGAGCCACCATCATGCTCAGAGGTGCTCTTCTCATCATCAGATTGAACTTTGTTTTCCTTCTCCACTGCCACATCATTAGAAAGGACTTTCTTTAAACCCTGATCTGTAAGAACATCTGAATGAAACTCTATCTCTAGAACCTGAGCATGCTGATCTTCCTCATGAATTGAAGGAGTAGGCTCCCCCACAATAGCTGCAATAGATGTGCCAAATGTATCAATATGAATGGGACATGGGTTCCTGTCCTCATCAACTACAGTCCTTGGAATTGCTAGAGCTTGGCCTGTCTTTGGAATTCTGATTTCCCATCTGTTGATGGATTAGAGTGAGATTTGCTTTAGGTATTGAATGGACACACCTTTGGACAGGTCAAAGAGTTCTTGGTGAATTTGATTCAGATATAAGGAGATGATCCTAGCAAAATTAGGTGATTTTATGCTTTCCTTAATCTTATCAAATAAGATGTCTCCCCATTAGAACTTCTTGCAACACACCACAACAGTCATCATGCAGAAGAAGTCTAAGGAGATATATCCAATAAAACCTGTCTTGTAGAGGAGAACTTTTACAAGAATGTCGGCCAATAGCTTTCTTTCATCATTCATATGCTGTCTGCGAATAGAGGTAGTGGATTAGGAGAGGCCACAAAAAGAAAGAGCTCTGGAGTAATCGGGTTCTTCCAAATAGTCTTCATCATCAATGGAGGGTAACCTCAAAAATTTTGTTAGGGAGGATGGATTCAATTTGATTTTCATATCTTTGATAAAACTTTTCAACAATTTCCCACTCCTTTTCAGCTTAGCATTTCTAAAGATTTCTTCAACTTCTAGAACCAAAACTTTGTAGGGATGCTCGAGAATGAAAGAGAGGCCGGCGGTTTCAAGAAGTAGAAGAACATTGCTGAAATCATCAGAAATTTCTTCAATGCCTGTGCGAACAAACTCACTGTCGATGCCAATCTTTGTATTGGGAGCCATCGATTGTAGAAAATGAGAGATTTACGACTTTTTCAAGAAGAAATGATGGAGTTTGCGAGAAGAACGGCGGAGGCCTTCGGCGGTACTCAAGGGTCTTTATCTAGAAAGGGCTTTTTTGAAAGAGTGGATTTGGACTTTCTATGGAATTTTCTATTTATATAAAATTGAAAATTTTGAAGAATTAAGAAAAGCGTACCTGAGGAATGGCGGTTCGAATTCTTCTAGAAATCGAATAATTTGCAGAGAAATCCAATAAAGTTTGGCGTGAAATCCATTTAAGTTTCCCGAGAAGTATATGTAATTTTTTTTCAAGAAGAAATCCAATAATTTTGTGAGAACTCCAATAATTTTTCGAGAAATCCAGTTGTGAGCTTGAATTACTGAAGGTTTGCTGAGTAAGAATTATCTTGGAATTTTCTGAGTGGCTGATTGCATAATCTTCTCTTATCTTCAAATGTGAACTTTTCAGGACTCCTTGTTTAGTATACAAAGTTCTGTCTTGAAGAAAGAGAACTTGGTCTAGTCCAGCGGCTTCATGAAAATATCTGCAACTTGCCTATCTGTTGGAACATACTGGAGGTTGATCTCCCTATTCTCCACATGCTCTCGGATGAAATGATATCTCAATTCGATGTGCTTCATCCAGCTATGAGAAACTGGATTGTTGGCAATTGCTATAGTACTAGAGGAGTCACAAAATATAGGAATGTCCCTGAACTTCAAGTTGTAGTCTTCAAATTGATTCTTTATCTAGAGAAGTTGTGCACAAAACATAGGAGCATGCGAATCATTTGAGATTTGTTCTGCATACCCTGAGGAGGAATCTCCTATATGCCAAGTTCTCTAAGAGTGAGTTTTGGCAATCTTTAGTGGCATTTCTTGGTCATGTTGTTAGTGGATATGGTATTGTTGTGGATCTGACAAAGATAGTTGTGATAAGAGAATGGAATGTACTTATTTCTGCAGCGGAATTCAGTAGTTTCCTTGGACTTGCCAGCTATTATATGTGCTTCGTAGAGAACTTTATGTGTATTTCTTTACCACTCACGACATTGATAAGAAAGAATCAGAAGTTCATTTAGATGCCAGAGTGTGTGCGAGCTTTTGAGGAGTTGAAGAGTCATCTGCGCACAGCGCCTGTGTTATGATCGCCATGTAGAATAGAAGGCTTCGAAATTTATATTGATGCCTCGGGGAGCGGCTTAGACTATCTTTTACTATTTGGTCATGTGATTGCTTATGTCTCTCGCCAAATGAAAGTGAACAAGAGGAATTATTTGGTTTAGGACTTGGAAATGGCGGCTGTGATATTCGCTCTAAAGTTATGGCGACAATATTTTTATGGCGTGAAGGTTGACATCTTTACGTACCAAAAGAGCCTGAAATACTTGTTGGATAAGAAGGATCTTAATATGCGACAATAGAGGTGGATGGAGTTGCTTGGGGACTACACCTTTGAGATCCATTGCACTCCCAGGAAGGGAAATATTGTGGTAGGTGCGCTAAGTCGCAAGGCTCCAACACGAGAAAATTGGTTACAGATGCATGATGAGCATTTGATTCGTGAGTTGGAGGCTTTGGAAATCTCTTGTCTTGACATGAGGATGAACACAGATATATGCTTGAGCTGGATGGAGGTGAAATATGACCTCACAGACAGGATTTGATAAGCGTTGAAGATCGACGAGAGCATGAAGTGTAAAATGGCAGAGATAGTAGATGGGTAAAATTCCCAATTCTCACTTAACGTCGGTCTTTTATGGAAGGACGGTCGGCTGTGCGTCCCGAATATTGGCAAATTGCGGGAGGAGTTGAGGTACGAGGCACATTTTAATAAGTACTCAATCCACCAAGGGAGCACAAAAATGTTTAAAGACATGAAAACGTTGTTTTGGTGGCTAGGGTTGAAAAATGATATAGCACATTATGTCGCATAGTGCCAAACATGCGCCCTAGTAAAGGCTGAATGTCAAAAACCTTGCGGTTTCCTGAAGTCGTTACAAATTTCTGAAAGGAACTTTGATGATATATCTATGTATTTTTAGCACAGTTTGCCGATATCGTAATACATGAATGAATCCATTTAGATGATCGTGGACCGGTTGAAAAAAGTAGCACACTTAATTCTGAATAGAAGGGATGATTCGGTGGAAAAGTTAAGTAAACTTTATGTTGAGCAGATCATATGATTACACGGTGTTCCCCTTATCATAATTAGTGATCGATATGGGTATTTCACATCGAATGATTGAAAGCTTATTCATTAACTGTTGGGTACCAAGCTGCAATTCGTCACGACCTTTCATCCTCACACAGATGGTCAGACCGGGAGGGTAAATAGAATGATGGAAGATATGCTTCTCATGTGTTCCCTAGATTTCAGGAAGAGGTGGGAGGATCATCTATTTATTATCGAATTTGCATATAATAATAACTACCAAGCAAGTATTCAAATGGCTCCTTTTGAGGACATATACGGTAGGAAGTGCAGTACTCCATTGGATTGGGTAGAAATAGGTGAATCAAAGCTTTATAAACATAAAGACGTCAAAGATACGACTTCAACGATAAGTTTGATTCGAGAATGGTTGTTGATTGCTCAAGATAGGCAGGCAAAATACTATAATGTAAAGCATCGAAATGTTGAGTTGCAGTTAGCGATTGGGTTTATCTCAAGATAAAACTATTCAAGGGTGTATCTAGGATTTGTTGCGTGAAAAAGGTGAGTCCGAGATAACTTGTACTATTTGAAATCGTTGAACGGATTGGTGAAGCTTCCTATCGACTGAATATATTAGCTGACCTTAGTAGTTTGCATGATGTGTTTCACATGTCAGTGTTATGGAAGGCTGTGCAAGAGCCTACACAAGTTGTTGTTGTGGATCAAATTCCGATTGATAGCAGGTTGATGATGAAAGCCAAGACCTTTGTATTGAGGACTCAAAATTAAAATGACTATGGAATAAAGAGATACGAATGGTCAAAGTCCATTGGGACAACCGTTGCTGTGAAGAGCTGTCATGGGAGAGCAAGCAGACCGTGCGAGAAGAGTTCCGTAAACTGTTCCGTTGAGGTACATTTGATATATTTTGTACTTTTGTGTTGGTTTTTGTTAAGTGTAGATTTCGGGATGAAATCTCTTAAAGGAGGGGAGAATTATAATGCCTTATATTTCCAAAAGACAATAAGTAGTTGATCATTGGAGGTTACCGCCAGGTGACAGAGCTAGTGCTGATAGTACCCGACTGATTTTAAGAGGCCAACGTCTCTGGTAGGTATCACGCGACGGTAGTGTGATTCCGCGTGGCGGTAGACAATGAATAAATTTGACCTTTTTCTCTGGACGGTACCGCCTGACGATAGCGGTAATGCTTTTGGTAGTGTGCCACATGTTAGATAAGGTTGAGGCGGTATTTGAGCGGCAAAGCGGTGCTGATTGGTCCGAGCGACCATCGCTTGAGCTATCGCGCGGTAATAGCAAGGTACCACGCGGTGGTAGCTCTATGATAAAGGATTAAAATGAGATTATTTTCCCATTTTTCTGTCTTTCTCTCTCTTTGATCTTGAGGAAGAAGAAGGGGAAGGCCAAGAGAACAAGGGTAAATATGATCCAGCCCTGCTGTGAAGGCGTTCTTGTGGTCGGATTTGCGAGTCGAAGACAAATTCACGGAGAGGAAGGTATGGTGATCATTTTCATCCGGATCAAGTGCAAGATCATTTCTCCTAAATGATCGATTGGGCTAACGAACTTTCTCCTTAGACAAGTGAAGTCCTTATTTGTCATGGACATGGAAATATTCACAAATTGGAGAAGAATGAGAGATTTCCAATGGTTTGATCGTTGATATCCCCGGTCTGAAATTGCATTTAGAATCCAAAATCAAAGTACGGAATAGGAATGCTGTGAGAAGTACATCCGGACAGGTTGGTCTTAATAGGTGATGATTATATTTTGTTTGCATGCCAAAGAAAACTTCGTAGTTAAACGTGTAGTCTTCGGGGTCAAGGGGTGTGCACGATACTGCAATGAGAGTATTGTAGTTGGTCTCTAGCAAAACACCCGAATTTGGGCGAAGAGATGAATTTTATCCCCTATCGTGCGACGATAGTGCTATCGCCGGCGGCAGCTCCCAGAGAACTGCAAATTAAGTTATTTAGCCTGAAGTGCCCAATTGTCGTTGCCATGAGAGCCAATATTGGACATAACTCAGTTATGTATATTTGATACGGGAAAGAAGAGGTTGACCCGCGTCTTATCTCTCGATTTGATTGCTTTGGGTTTTGTCATTGCCATGGAGATTTGAGCAACGTGAAATAGCTGATCTGTTCATGTGTTATGTCATTCTGGTACTAGAATACCTAAAGTACTTGGCTTTCAACGTTGGCATAATGAGAATCTTTATCTTCGGGCCAGAAAGATTGAAATGATCAAGTTTGGACCATCAAGTCTAGAACTGTGGATGGTGGTTAGACCATGGGAAATCCAGTACATCGATAATGTGCCCTGAGTGCACGAGGCGTGTGGTCGTGCGTGCCCACGTCTATGGCGAATGATGCTTAATTGCACGTTTTGTCACCAAATGAGATATTTACTACTGTTTGTAGGGAAGGAGCACTGCCGCCCCTTGTGAGGGGTGGGTTTGTTATAATTTAGTCAGCTAATACTGATAGTTGCCTTATTTTACCACATCTTGGAGTGTTGTGCTTACGTAGGTGCTGGAGAGCCAAGTGGAAAGTAGCAGGCTGAAGTCCCTTATGATGTGTTGGTTTGCCCTCGAAGTCTTAAAGGAGAATTGATTACTATTTTCATGTGTAGTCGGCTTGTGTGCAGATGTATGGAATATACATTTGTAAATGGAATAGTTGTAAGGCCTTAAGGCCAAAATTTTTTGTGTATTTTTAATATCATTGCTAATGTTGTTGTTAGTGGACATTCTGGTGTTTGGGTGCTAAGAAATTTAAATACTTCCTCTCGAATGCACTCTGAGTTAGGATGCGTTAATGTTATGTTTTCAATGCGTAACTCCACTGACAGTCTGTAGAATATGGCATGGGGCCACAGCTGGCTTTCTATTCTTTTTTGCATGACAGATGGAGGTGTAAGACTAGCTTGTGGCCTTGAGTGCCGACCATTTTGGGATAATGTTGGTTATAATATACGAACCGAGGTGAAGATGTAACTGCTTTGTGCCAGCATGATGCCAACAATTTGAGCACAGGCATGGCCAATCTGAACCCATCTCTTACTGGTTGGTGAAGAGGTAGATCCTCGGTACACCATCTTATTTTACGCTGGTCCATAAGGCAAGGTGACCTTGATGGTAAAAGATCGATGATTAACCATCGGTCTGGGACTGAGGAATCCATTACACAGAAAATGTGCCCTAAGTGCATAGGACGTATAGCATTGGGTGCCAATGTCTGTGATGGTTGAGATATATATATTTATATATATATATATATGGCAATTTATATATATATTACCATATTGCTTTCTTGTAGGGAAGGAGCACAACCTCCCCGAGTGAGGGGTGGGGTCATTATAAATTGGTCAGCTAAAGCCGAATATTTCTTTGTTTGCCACATCTTGGTGGATTGTCCCTTTGCAGGTGCTGTGAAGCCAAGAGGGAAGTAGTAGGCTGAAACTCTTTTTTTATTTTGGCTGGGCTTCGAAGGCACAAGTGCGAAAACTTTACTATTTTCATGTATAGTTGACCTATGTGCCGATGTATGTACGACATATATGTAAAAGAACATTTTGTAAGGCCTTAAGGCCAAAATGTTTGTGTATTTTTTATGTCATTCCTATGTTTTGTTAGTGGACATTCCTGTTTGGGGTTCTAAGTAATTATAATGCTTTTGCTAAAATTCAACTCTGAGGTGGGATTCGTGAATTGTTAGTTTCAATACATAACTCCACTAATTGTCTGTGGAATATGGCTTGGGGCCCCAGCCAGGACTTCTGTTATATTCGACGTGATAGATGGAGGTGTTATAGTTATAAAGGAGGATCAGATTGCCTGGCAAAAAAGTCTTAGGAAATTTTATATTTTTATCGTGATAAATCTTTTTTCGCTCTTTATACAATTTTTTACTCTCATAGTCAAGCTTATTAAGGTGAAACTTACTATACTCAAAGGCTAATATAGAATCAAGATTTTAGAATTTTAGCACCAAATATGGGCAGTGCTCTACTAAATCAAAAGGGCCACACCTTTCCATAAACCTATCGATACGATGTACAATCGATGGAGGTCTTGTACACCGTTTGATAGACCCGTAGTTCATCATCGTGCTTGAGTGCTCAATCTTTCCTATTAACAGAAACAATTTTCTGTAAAATTCGCTTTAACTCGCAGTTCACTACTTCTACCTGGCCGCTCGTTTGTGGGTGATGATAGGTGGAGAGCTTGTGCATGATGCCATATTTTAATAAATTTTTTAGCAAATTGGCTATTACAGAAATGTGCGCCCCTTTCACTAATTATAGCCTGTGGTGTGCCAAACAGAAAATAAATTTTTCAAAAAATTTATGATGACTCTCGTGTTGTTGGTGGGAAGAGCTTGCACTTTCGCCCACCTTAACACGTAGTCTACCATAATGAAAATGTATTTATTATTATAAGAGGGAGGGAGAGGACCTATGCAATATATACCCCAAAGATCGAACACTTCACATTCGAGAAATATGTTTTGGTGCATTTCATCTCGGCGAGAGATGTTACCTGACCGCTGGCAGCTGTCGCTTGTACTCTCAAAACTTTAAGCTTCTTTGAATAACGTGGGACAAAAGAATCTCCTCCAACACTTTAATTGTGGTCTAGTTCATTTGGTAGTGTCCTCCAATTAGTCCGTCGTGGCACTGTCGCAGAACTAGCAAACCTTCTTCGCTTGAAATGTTGGTGTTCTTATGGTGATCTAGAAGTAGTCAAGCAGCTAGTCACACTTCCAACGTGAATTGAGCTTATTTGGTCTCACATAAGTGTGCTTGGAGAAGTTGAAGGAAGGATTGTGTCAGCCCCATTCGTATGGGATATGATTAAGGGACCAAACCTATGACATAAAGTTTAATGATGGGTTGTGTTGATTGCGTATCGATGCATGTCAAGTGTGAATCGACGCACGTTGAATTCCTATCGACGTAGCCTAGCTCGATGTGTCTATGGGCCTCTTGTTGACGCTACACTGAGTAAATATCAGCGTTATGTCGACTTCTATTCAATGCAAATACGTCGATTGCTTGCCGACGCAAGTTATGTTGAATGTCATCAGCTTCTTATCAATGTTGCGTCAAGTTCTTATCGACACAAGTTGAGTTTTGTCGGACTTCTTAGAGAACTTCTGTCTGTTTGTTATCCTTAAATATAAATAGACTTAGAAAATGGGTTTCCTCAGGTATCTAACTGAAGTGTGTGCTTTTAAATCCTTCACTTGCCCTAGATCTCGTCGTGAATTCTTCTTGTCATTGCCTCTCATATCAATTCGTGGAGACGTAGAGAGTAGGCCTTTTCCAATCCAGTTCTTTTGGGACAAGATATTGGTGTTCTACACACACGTGTGAAACCAATAGAGTAGCAAATCTATTTTTGTACGGTCTCATACAAGCTTTCAGGAGCATCTTGGTTGAATATTATCTCAACACCTCTCAGGTATATTGCTATCTGTTTCTTTGGTTTTTATTCTTAATCAATGTTTCATCGCAAGATCCATTTGCTCTTTTAGGTTATTCTTGTTTATATTTCCACTATGCACAAATGATGCACTATTCCACACATGAATAGAAAACCCAACACGAAACACATCCTTTCACCACTTGGTCCGCGCAAACACGAAATAAAAATGGGTCCTCTGAAAAATAATTCTTTAAGTCCAAAAAATTTCTTCTTTTGCTGACTCAAAAAATCTTTTGGCAGGACACGAGCTACTAAATAGTTAGCCAAATCAACAAACCAGGGGGTGGACGATGTCATTTCTTTTTCTTGGGTGAATGTCAGCCAACACTAGCGCTTCCTTAACAGGATTATCTAAATGGGAAAGTTGGTAGGCGACCAAGTTCTCCGCTCCATTCTTATCGCAAATCTCTAAATTGAACTCCTAAAGGAGGAGGATCCACCACAATTAATGGTGTTTGACATCCACATTATTCAGCAGGTAGCTGAGAGCAGAATGATCTAAAAGTATTTGTTTCAAGAGTAGCTATACACATAGAAGGGGGGGGGGGTGAAAAGGTTTCTTAGTCTTTTTAACTGCGTTTTGATTTAGGTGTGATGAGTGTTCTGTTATTAAGTTAGCTTTCAAGAATGATACATATCACACAAGAATTTATAGAGATTCCCCAAGGTATGAGTACATCTAATGTTCCTCCTACCTTTCTATAAGTGTGTTAGACAAGGAAATTGTAACTGTTGGGTACACTGAAAAATATGTACCAGATTTGGAGAAGCCTCATCTTACTCAATGATATACATCAATTTGTATTTGATGGATGTTTGAGTTTTATTGTGCAGGTGTAAGGTTTGCAAGAAATTTCTCTAAGAACAAGTGTCGACACTTGTGAGGAATTGTGTCGACACCCAGAAGTTGTGTCGACACTAAAAGCAAGACCTGTGTCGACACCCAGGCATTGTGTCGACATCTGAAGAAGAAGCAATGTCGACACCCAAAATTGTGTCGACACCTAAGGAAAGAATTGTGTCGATACCTAAAGAAGAAGTTGTGTCGACACCCATGAGTTATGTCGACACCAGAAGAAAGGCATTTGTCGACACTCAGGAATTGTGTCGACACCTGAAGAAAGTTTGTGTCGACACACAGGACTTGTGTCGACACACACTCAATGCAATCTTACAGCAATAGCTATACTGGGTCTGAAGACTTGTGTGAACATACAGGACTTGTGTCGACACACACTCAACGACAGCTGACATACACTCAATGCCATTTGTCTGCATAACCTATGTCAAGACTAGAAGACTTTGTGTCGACACACAGGACTTGTTTCGATACAGACTCAACGACAGCTGGACATACACTCAACGCCATCTGTCAGCATCAGTTATATCAAGACCAGGAGCAGTTGTGTCGACACACAGGACTTCTGTCGAAACATACAAACAGAAGCTGTGTCGAGTAGTAGAAGAATGACTATGTCAACACATGGAGTATTGTGTCGACATCATCAAGACTTGTGTCGACACTTAGTTTATTTGTGTCGACACATGTGAAGCAGTTTGCTGAGTGGTTCATGCTGAGTTGTAAAGTCTTTAAGGAATAAGCTGTCATGACTGGTGACTCGACAGCTGTCATAACCAACTGGTCTGACACCTTTGTCAGAACTGTCAGAAGGTTGTTATAAATCAGATCAGCCGGTAATCATGAGAAAACTCTATATAAAGGACTGATCCTTGACAACCAGAAGAGACAGATATAGAGATATAAAAAAAGGTGAATCATCCAAAAAGAGAATTCAATAACAAGAAAAGGGGAGACCCTTAAGAAGGCAGATTCTGAACAGTCTGCAAGAGAAGATTCAGATCTTATTCTGAATTCAAGGAAGGAGCTAACAAGAGATCAACTTCTACATCAAGCAAAGTTCAACCCTATTTTGTTCTATCAAGAAGCATTGAAACAGCTAAGTCAGGTTGAATCTGAAGATTCAGTTTATTCAAGAACTGATAAAGAAACTCACACCTGTAGAGAGTTCTATCTGGTGATATCTTTATATCTCTTAAACAATTAATTTCTTGTAGGATATTTTGTAAGATCTGAGTTGTAAGACTGTAATTATAAAGGCTGAGGTAGGGCTTAGTGCCTGAGGTGTAGGACTGGTAATAATCTCAGTTGTAAGCCTAGTGATAAAGGCTGAGGTAGGGCTGAGGGCTGAGGTAGGATTCTTAGGAAGAATCTGAGGTAAGACTTGTATAAGTCTGAGCTGTAGGAACCAATCTGGTTCTAAGTTATAAGATATATGGATTTGAGTAAGTGGAAGGAAGTTGGGCTGAATCCAGTTATCTACTAGATAGGCGAAGGGGGAAAGTGGATGTACCCATAACTTGGGGAACCACTATAAATCTGGTTTATGCTATGCTGTGTTTTTTATACTGTGATTTGCATTTTTTGTGCTAAGTAAGAACTAGTTAATTGCCTAAATTATTAAAGAAAATTAGAACCTATTCACCCCCCCCCTCTAGGTGTATAGGCTCTTGAAATAAGTCTTTCAAGTGGTATCAGAGGGAGCTTGCTCAAAGATTGACCTAACAGTCTGAGTGAATCTCCAAGGCAATTAAAAGATTTCAAGTATGGGTTCAAATGAGAATCAAAAGGAGTTTGGATCTATAAAACTGCCTATCTGCAGGAAAGAATGTTTTGGCATATAGAAGGAAAGGGTTAGATTGTTTATGGAAGCTTTTGATCCAAGAATCTACATCAATGTACAAGAAGGAACCTACATTCCAATGTATATATCAGCTATGGATGCAAATATTAAAACCCCTAAGAACTATTCTAAAATGACAAAGGATGAGATCATCCTGGCAACACTGACAAAAAAGCACAGAACATTATTGTAAGTATTATAGATGATGCCATATTTCAGAATCTGGTACATTATAAAACCTCCAAGGAAATGTGGGACACCCTGATTGTCTACACGGAGGGAACAGAAGAAGTTAGAGAGGGCAGGAAATCTATGTTAAATATAGAATATGAGAGCTTTAGACAAGCCAAGTCTTATAACATAGCTGAATATTACAAGATGTTCTTCAGGATAGTTAATGAGTTGATGACCTATGGAAGAGTCTTCATTACATATGAACTAAATGACAAGTTTCTCAGATCACTAATAAAAGACTGGGACACAAAGATATGTACCATCAGAGAGGTGGCCAGGCTTGCTGATACACCTCCACTAATACTATTTGGAAAATTGCTATCCTATGAAATGCAGCTCACTGTTAGAAAAGAGGAGGAGAGAAATAGTAGGTCTGAGTACAAAGAGAAGTAAGTGGCCTTCAAGGCTGAAGGCACAATAAAGGGTAGGAGAAAGTCTCCTTCTCAACCCAGAAGGAGTGCTGAGACAGAAGAAGAAAATCCTGACAACAACACATCAGATAGCCACACCTATGATGAGGACTTTGCTGCCTTTACAATGCAGTTTCAAAGGTTCATGAAAAAGAAGTAGTGGAGAACCAGGCCATCTACATCCTTCTCCAAGGATGAGTATTACAAGAAAAAGAAGACTCCCAAGGAGGACAGGTATGCCTCAAATCCTAATAAACACACTAATTCTAAGATTGTTTGTTATTGTAGCAACAGGCCTGGACATGTCATAGCTGACTGTCAAGACAAGAGGACTGAATCTAAGGACAAGAAGAAGCATCAAGTGAAAGGCAAGAAGGAGAAATCCTTTGTTGCTCAAAAGAAGAAGAGTTGGACAGACTCTTCATCTTCAGGATCAGGAGAAGAAGATTATGCAGAAGCATATGTTTGGTTGTTCTCAACAGAAGAGGATTCTAGGGAATTAGAATTCCTACAAATGCTGGACTCCATAAATGGAGTGAAAGACTATTGCTGTAAAGGGCTGATGGCTCTGTCAGAAAATGATCAGTGCCAGGATCAGCCTGGTCCAAGCAAGGTATACAATTCTCCCTCAGCTTCTGATTATTTCACTGGATCAGAATCAGCAGCATCAACTTCAAGAGAAGTTGATGGTTCTGATTCTGAGGAGGATGTAAAACAACTCATTAATGAGTATTGTGGGCTATTGCAAGCTCTAAAGAGGAGCAAGCTTCTTGTCAAGGAGCAGGCCAAGGAGATTGAATCCTTTAAGCAGGCTGCATCAGAATCAGCCAAGTTGATTGATTTGAAATCGAAAGGGGTTTCCAATTTGAAGAACATAACTGTCATTCAGATGGGCACAATCTCTTTCAAGGAAAATCACATCAAGAATCTGGAGGCAAACCTTCAGAAAGAAAAAGAGTTAGTGGCTAAATTCTCTAAGCCAAAATATGTCTTGCCTTTAATAGAAAACTTCATTTCTCATAAAGGAAAGACTGGTCTAGGCTTTAAGGGAAGAACAAGGGCCGCCAATTCACATGGAAAAGGTAAGGCCCCAGTTCATCCACTAGCCTCTAAGCCCCCTATTTTCTTTAGGAAGGTGATGCAACCTACAAACAGGTATGATCATGAAATTACTCATGGTCGCTATGAGTATGGAGATCACATTGGCAAGTGTGCAAATGCCAGTAGGCCACTCTATAGGCAAGCCTAACAGGTTCAAAAGGAATTCTTGGGGTTTGCTGCTCCAACACCTACACTTAAAAGGACTGCTGCTAACAAGGTTGTGAAGTCTGTACCTTTGAGAAGGTACAACAGATTTGAGTGTTAGTGTTGTGGCAAGGTAGGACACTTTGCTATGGATTGCTGGTTTAACACAAGTGTTAAATCCAAGAATAGTTTACCTATTATAAAATATGTAGGTAAACATGATAATTTTCAAATAACAAGAATTTAGGACCCAAAACTAATTTGGGTTCTAAGGATGAGTGATTCCTTATTTGATGCAGGTGAATCCAAGTGGCCATACCCCTATATGGTTCTTGAATAGTGGATGTTCCAAACACATGACTGGAACAAGAAGAATGTTGAGGGACTATGTACCCATAGAGAATGGACCCAAAGTAATCTTTGGTGGATTAGAAAAAGGAATCATCAAAGGATTTGGTAAAATCTCTAGTGATTCAATTACCATCACTAAAGTGGCTTATGTGAAGGGTCTAAAACATAACCTGATTAGCATAAGTCAACTTAGTGATCTAGGTTATGACATCTCTTTCCTAAAAGGGGAGTGCCAAATAAGGAGGTCAAGTGATCAAGAGATCATTTTGACTTGCACTAGGAACGGGAATGTATATTGTCTTAACCTAGATTGTGAGTTTAACATCTCACCCATTTGTCTAGTTGCAGGAGAGAAAGATTCACTATTTATCAAATAGCACAAGAGGCTTGCTCATCTAAACTATAAGTCTATAGGACAACTGTTCAGCATGGGGTTAGTGAGGAATGGTCCTCAAGTCAAGTTCAATAAAGAGGGTGTGTGTTCAGCTTGCCAAAAGGGCAAACAGACTAAGTCCTCTTTCCATGCACTAGATACCAAAGATTCAATGAGATGTTTATATCTCTTGCATATGGATTTGTTTGGTCCTATGCTAGTTCATAGTCTTGGTAGGAAAGTTTGCACATTAGTTATTGTGGATGAGTATTCTAGATTCACATGGGTTTTCTTCTTGAGGAAGAAATCTGAAACTCCAACTGTTTTCCAGACCTTTGTTAGACAAATTCAGAATGAATTTAACAATTCAGGTTTCAAAATCAGAAGTGACCATGGAACTGAATTTCAGTCTGAATGTATGACAAAGTTCTGTAAAGAACTTGGGATTCATCAGGAGTTCTCCTCACCTAGAACACCCCAGCAAAATGGTGTTGCTGAAAGAAAGAATAGGACTCTAATTGAGGTAAGTAGAACACTACTTAGTGACACTAGTCTCCCTGAGTACTTCTGGGCAGAAGCAGTAAATGCTGCATGTCATGTACTCAATAGAGCTTCCATCAATAAGAAACATAAGATTACTCCCTATCAGATTATGAAAGGTAGAAAACCAAATATTTCTTACTTCAGAATCTTTGGTATAAAGTGTTATGTCCTAGTTAATGGTAAGCACTACCAAACTAAGTTTGCTGCCAAATCCCTGGAAGGGATATTTATTGGGTACAACAATAATAGTAGGGCATACAGGATCTACAACTTGACTAGACAAGTTGTAGAAGAATCTGTCCATGTAGTATTTGATGAGTCTAAGTTGATTTACAGTGAATTGTCTTGCTCTTCAAAAAGTTCTACAGGTTTAAAGGATAGGCTAGACAAGCTGACTATCAATGAAGAAGCACCTGCTAGGCTGGATGAAGAAAAGGATGCATGCTATCCAGGGGGAGAACAAGACTCACTGGATGAAGAAGACAATGAGGAGAATCGGTTGAGGTAAATGAAGAAGGCCAGGAGGTTGGCGGATTTCCTCCAGCAAGAAGACACCTAAAGGATCATCCAGCTCATCAAATCATTGGTGATGCAAGTCAAGGTGTACTAACCTGGAGAAAGAACATGAACACAGTTTTTGTAACACCCCTATCCGTCACATAACATATAGCAGTAGGTCCGGTCGGGGCCCGACGCCATATACTACGGACAGACCGGTTGGTTACGCGTTGAAACCATTCAACCAATCATGTCGTCCTACACAACACCTAGCGGAAGCAAATTATTAAGTTGCAAAAGAAAATAAGAACCCTGCTACAAAGCATGAATGTCCACTACCAACTCAGGAATATAATCATACACAAAAGAGAACTAGCCTTAAGGCCTTACATTGTCCACTTAACAAAATAGTGTTTTCCAAACTTCGGCACGCAGGCCGGCCATACATGAAAACGGGAAAGATACATAAGCAATTAGGCCTTCGAGGGCCGGCACAGCAACAAGGGCTTTAGCCCGCTATTTCCCGCTCTGCTCCGCAGCACCTGCAAGCCACAAACCACCGCCCGGTTACAAACAATAGCAACGGTCAGCAATGTTGAACAAATTATAATGATCCCGCCTCCAAAATCGGGGCGGCGATGCTCTTTCCCTGCACTTCATTAGTATAGGCAATGCTATTAATGTGAACACACATCAACACAGGAGTAGGCTCGCACGGCCACACACCCCGTGCACTCAGGGCACATTCTCGGCGAACCGGCCAACATCACATCAATTCAAGCCATAGACGTTCCCAATCCACCACCGCCTCTTGAACGGTCGTCCATATGAGCATTTTGCCTTCCTGGCCTTAGTCACGGCAATCTAAGCCATAGACCGCCGAAGACCCTCATCCATGCCAACGGTCCTACCGAACGACATAGACCGGGTACGGTTCCGCCTGACCCATGCTCATACCACAACGGCAATTTAAGCCATATGCGCAGGTCAAGACTCACCGAGTCCCGTTTCCGCCACAACAATCACATAACCCGGTTATGTTCACGTTGGCTCCCCGGCCACCGTGTTGGCAAAACCCGCCTTTGCCCAGTTTTCCGGGTGCACCTTGGAGTTAATCTCCAAGGCTCCCTGATGCAATCTACCACGTAGAAAACCCGAAAAACACCCAAACACCCGGAGTCTTCCCCGGTTCGTATGCAATGCAACATCACCGATCCGGCTCTACTTGTCCGGATAGGCTTCACACACAATGCCTATGTCCGTTTTCGCATACGGACTCTACACAAGGGGGACTTCACATATCTACCCCAAGGAACGCTCCAACTCTTCGCTCACTAGCGAGAGCGGGCTTCCTATGCAAAGGAAAAGAGGGCTTCACATGCCCAAGGATGAGAAATCGTTACCCTTGCAATCTTCCGCGGCGACATCGAAAACTATACGGTTGGAAAGCACCGAAACGGCGTCGCCTCCGCGGATCTGGACTCAGATCGTGATTCGGAACTCCGAAGCTCCTCCGGCGTCCGGATCTAGCCCTTCTTCCTCCTCCTTGCTCTCTCCTCTCTCTAGCTTTAGAAAGAGAACCACTCAAGAGAAAATGAGGGTTTCTAAACCCTATTCCCGGGTAAAACCATCCAGGAGCAGCCCCCCACCGTCGGATCCAAAGCCAAGGAAATGAACGGCCACGATTAAGCCTCAAATTATAAAATCTGGGCCGAACACGGGTTGGCACACGGCCGTGTGCCTGGCCGTGTAGCTCATTCGCCGTCTCGATCCAGATTGAAAACCAGCACACGACATGTGACACGGCCTCCGACACGCCCGTGTCGGGACCCGTGTCACGCCCCCCGTGTGCAATAAATCGACACCTTACAGTCAGAGTGGTACACGGTTTGGTGACACGGCATGGGACACGCCCGTGTCACATCTGGCACGCCCGTGTCTGTGCCCGTATCACGGCCCGTGTACCACTTCGACGATTCCCTTGAGTGACACGGCCTGGGACATGCCCGTGTCCTAGGCCGTGTCCCTCCACACGACCATCGTCGACCTGCACTGGTCGACTACACGGCCAGTTCGACGATTCGAGCTCGACACGCCCGACACGGCCTCCGACATGCCCGTGTCGGGGCCCGTGTCACCTGCACCAAAAATCTGACTTGGCCAAAAACGATCCCCGTCGCTCCTACGACAAATTGGGGTGTTACAATTCTACCCCCCTTAAAGAATTTCGTCCACGAAATTAATAAAGGAAAACAGGACTTAACGTAAAACAGTACCTGAGCGGAATAATTCCGGGTACTCCTCGAGCATAGTCTGCTCCCATTCCCAAGAGAGCTCCTCACGCCCGCAGTTATCCCATCAGACCTTAACCATCCGGATCTCCTTGTTACGAAGCCTCTTGACCTCAACATCTTCAATACGAATGGGCTTGACCCTTGTCATCAACCCTTCGTCCACCGGCACTTGGTCAACCGCGATCACCTGCGAAGGCTCTTGCACCGTCTTCCGCAACACAGAAATGTGGAACACATCATGTAATCCACTCAACTCCACCGATAGCTTCAAACGGTATGCAGCTTCGCCTACTCGCTCCAGAACCTCAAAAGGTCCAAGGTATCTTGGGCTCAGCTTCTTCAAGCGTCTCACCCGCGAAACCCCCTTGAACGGCTTCACTTTCAGGTATACCCAATCACCTACCGCGAACTCCACGTTCCGGTGCTTGGCATTGTAATACTTTGCCTGCCGGTCCTGAGCGATCAACAAGCGCTCCCGAATGATCCGTACTAATGAGGTAGCACTCTCCACCTCCTATTTCTTGTACAACCTTGCCTCACCCGCTTCAAGCCACGATAACGGCGTGCGACACTTCCTACCATACAGGGCCTCGAAGGGCGCCATTTGTATACTCGCTTGGTAGCTGTTGTTGTACGCGAACTCCACCAAATAAAGGTGGTGTTCCCAATGCTTCCCGAAGTCTAGAACACACATGCGGAGCATGTCCTCCATCGTTCTATTGACCCTCTCGGTCTGCCCATCCGTCTGCGGATGGAAAGCTGTGCTGAACTTTAACTTTGTTCCCAGCATCTGCTGCACCAACCTCCAATCATTTGACGTAACCGCCCATCGCGATCACTCACAATGCTACAGGGCACACCATGCAGCCTAACAATATTGTCGACATACAACTTTGCCAATTTCTCCACTGGATCATCCTTCCTATGCGGAATGAAATGCGACACCTTGGTTATTCGATCTACGATCACCTAGATGGCGTCGTTCCCCTTCTGCAACCTTGGCAACCCGTGCACAAAGTCCATAGATATATCATCGAATTTCCACTCCGGTATAGGCAAGGACTTCAGAAATCCTCCTGGCTTTTGGCACTCCGCCTTCACCAAGGCGCACGTTTGGCATTTAGCCACGTACAACGCCACATCTTTCTTAAGCCCCGGCCACCAAAACAGCTTCTTGAGAACACGATACATCTTCGTGCTCCCTGGGTGGATTGAGTACTTGGTATGATGAGCCTCGTACATCAACTCCGCCCGGAGGTTACCCCCACTCGGGACGCATAACCGATGATCCTTCCTTAACAAACCATCATCCACCGAGAACTGGGAATTTGACCCATCCAGAGCATCCTCCAAAAGCTCCTTCATGGAGTCATCTAACTCCAATGCCTGCCGAACCCGGTCAGCCAGGTCATACTGCACCTCTGTCCAGTTTAACATTGCTTTGGCGCTCATCTGCTTGTCAACGCAACAGATCTCAAGCTCCTCCAACTCCCGCACTAGCCGCTCATCATGCACCGACAACCAGTTGGCTCGGGCGGGAGCCTTGTGGCTCAGCGCATCCGCAACTGCGTTGCCCTTCCCTGGTACATAATGTATCTTGAAGGTGTAGTCCCCCAGGAACTCCATCCACCTCCTCTGCCTCATATTAAGGTCCTTTTGATCCAACAAGTATTTTAGGCTCTTGTGATCGGTGTATATATCGACTCTTACGCCATATAGGTAGTGCCTCCACAACTTGAGTGCAAAAATCACGGCCGCCAACTCCAAGTCATGCACCGGATAATTTCTTTCATGCACTTTCAGCTGACGCGATCCATACGCGATCACACTTCCATGCTGCAACAACACGCAGCCCAAGCCACTACCCGAAGCATCGCTATACACCTCAAAGCCCTCGGTCCTACTCGGCGAACTAAGCACTGGCGCCGTGGTCAACCGCCTCTTCAGCTCCTCAAAAGCTTGCACGCACTCTTGCGTCCACAAGAATTTCTGATCCTTCCTTGTCAACTTCGTGAGAGGTAACGCTACCCGCGAGAAGTTCTCTATGAAGCACCTGTAATATCCGGCAAGCCCGAGAAAACTACGGACTTCCGCGACAGAAGATAACGCAGGCCACTCCCGTATCGCAACAATCTTCGCCGGATCCACCGCTATACCTTCCCCACTCACTATATGACCCAGGAATGCTACCGAGGGTAGCCAGAACTCGCACTTGGAGAACTTTGCGTAAAGCTCATTCCTCCTCAAAGTCTCCAACACCAAATGCAAATGCTTGAAGTGGTCTTCTTCGCACTGCGAGTATACCCAAATATCGTCAATAAAGACGATCACAAAGCGATCCAGGAAATCTCTGAACGTCCTGTTCATCAGATCCATAAACACCGATGGCGCATTCGTCAGTCCAAACGGCATGACCGTGAACTCAAAATGCCCATACCTCATACTGAACGCCGTCTTCGGGATATCACACTCCCTGATCCTCAGCTGATAGTACCCTGACTTCAAGTCCAACTTGGAGTATACCGATGATCCGACTAACTGATCAAAGAGATCATCAATCCTCGGGATCGGGTACTTATTCTTCTCCGTCAGCTTGTTCAACTCTCTGTAGTCGATACACAGCCGCATACTCCCGTCCTTCTTCTTAACGAAGAGGACCGGTGCGCTCCAAGGCGACGAGCTTGGACGCACATATCCTTGCTCCATCAGCTCCTCTAGCTGAACTTTCAACTCTGCCATCTCCTTAGGCGCCAACCTATACGGAGCACGTGACACCGGTTTGGCCCCCGGTACGAGCTCGATGGTGAAATCAATCTCCCGCTGCGGTGGGGCTCCGGGAAGGCTATCCGTGAACACATCAGGGTATTCACAAACCACGGGGATGCTATCCAACGGGGACTTTGGCTCCACAGCCCCCACTATTGCAAAGAACAGCTCTACACCAGCACGAACTGCCTTCACCACCTGAAGAGCAGACATCAGTGTCCTGCTCGACCCCTTTAACCCCTCGAATGTAGTCTCCCGCCCTACACCCAGCATGACCTCCTTCCGGTCACAGTCAATCCAAGCTTTCTGCTCTGACAGCCAATCCATTCCAAAGATCACGTCGAACTCTACTAACGGCAGCAATGACGCTAGCAAGTCGAACTCTTGGCTCCCAATGTGAACCTTTACGGCGCACACCCTGTCCGCACGCATCGAGCACCCATTCGGTAGCAGCACATCCAACTTGTCCTTCGCCATCGAAGAAGGGACTCCGATGCGCGATATAAAGCTTTCGGACAAGAAGGAGTGTGAAGCTCCCGTATCGAACAGTGCCCGTGCCGGACTATCGCTAATCACAATAAAGCCTATACAAACAATATTAGGCTAACAAGCAATAAATAACGGTATTAAAGCTAACTTGCAATAAATTAACTCATACCTGTCACCACATTCGCTTGCTTGACGGCCTCCTGCTGGCCCAAGTTATAGACTCTAGGCTGAGTCGGAGCATAGTGGGACGCGGTCGACTACACCGCTTTGCCCTTCTCCTCGTAGGTAGCTCCTTGTTTCCTTTCGGACTTTGAGCGTCCACTCCAGCAACCAAGGGAAAAGTGCCCCGGCTTCCCACACGTGAAACTAGCGCCCGAGGTTCGATTGGTAGTTACCCCCGAGGCACCTGAAGCAGCTGGACCCGACGTCTTAGCTTTCTTATAGAATCTGCGGTAGCCCGACTTCGACGTAGTCGGTGCCTTGAACTCCGCTTTCTTGCTACTGGATTCCTTCTTTGCTTGGACATTCTTCATGTCCTTCTCCAAGGACCGGGCCGAATTGACCAGGGTCATGAAACCCTGCGCCTTGGGCCCCGACAGTAGCAATCTTAGATCATCTCTTAACCCTTCATAGAAGCGGCTTGTCTTGCGCTCCTCGTCTGCGAAGGTAGCGCCGGCATATCTCCCCAACCGAGTAAACTCGTGGAGGTACTCATCAACGGTGCAATCCCCTTGCACTAACTTCTGAAACTCGCTTTCTAGCGCAATTCTCTGTGCCGAGGGGAGGTATCGAGCCATGAATAGTCTCGCAAACTCCTCCATCGAAACTTCGGCCAACGGCCTTCCCCGCAACTGATGTAGCTCTAGGCCTTCCCACCATAACCTTGCATCCCCATCCAAAAGGAACGTCGCTATAGTGGTCTTCTGCCACTCTTCCGTCTCCGTTGCAGTCATCACCCTATTGACCCTTGAGAGCCAATCCTCTGCTTGGGTCGGGGTTTCTGTGCCCGTGAATACAGGTGGGTGAAAGCCCATCACGTGCTTCAGTTGTCTTTCCGTTGCTCTCCGAGGCAACTCTGGCTCCAACACTACTTGCTCAACCCTCCTTTGCTCTGCCGTCTGAAGCGGTACTTGCTCCATAGCAGGAGCGGGTTGCTGCACCTGCCTTGCAGGCTGCGCATTGATCATTGCCATGACCGCTTCTGCCACAAACCTAATGGTCTCGGCAGACGGAGGTGTTGCAGGCGCATCGCTTGGCGCACTGCTCGCCTCAGAACTTGGTCGTTCAGACGGCCCAGCACCACTTCTGGTCACCTATAATCGTGCAAAACACCGATAAGCGACCCAAAAATTACTGCAAATAGCAATTATAGGAACACGCAGGTTCCTCAAACATGTATATTTTCATTCCTAAGTGGACATTCATGGGTTCTTTTCATGTTATAACGATGACACACGCATGTGCTCACCACCCCTTAAAGTGAATTCGTCCACGAATTCATTTAAGCTTGACCGAAACCAGTAGTCTGATACCAATTTATAACACCCCTATCCATCACATAGCATATAGCAGTAGGTCCGGCCGGGGCCCGACGCCATATACTACGGACAGACCGGTTGGTTACGCGTTGAAACCATTCAACCAATCATGTCGTCCTACACAACACCTAGCGGAAGCAAATTATTAAGTTGCAAAAGAAAATAAGAACCCTGCTACAAAGCATGAATGTCCACTACCAACTCAGGAATTTAATCATACACAAAAGAGAACTGGCCTTAAGGCCTTACATTGTTCACTTAACAAAATAGTGTTTTCCAAACTTCGGCACGCAGGCCGGCCATACATGAAAACGGGAAAGATACATAAGCAATTAGGCCTTCGAGGGCCGGCACAGCAACAAGGGCTTTAGCCCGCTATTTCCCGCTCTGCTCCGCAGCACCTGCAAGCCACAAACCACCACCCGGTGGAAAACAATAGCAACGGTCAGCAATGCTGACCAAATTATAACGATCCCGCCCCCAAAATCGGGGCGGCGATGCTCTTTCCCTGCACTTCATTAGTATAGGCAATGCTATTAATGTGAACACACATCAACACAGGCGTAGGCTCGCACGGCCACACACCCCGTGCACTCAGGGCACATTCTCGGCGAACCGGCCAACGTCACGTCAATTCAAGCCATAGACGTTCCCAATCCACCACCGCCTCTTGAACGGTCGTCCATATGAGCATTTTGCCTTCCTGGCCTTGGTCACGGAAATTTAAGCCATAGACCGCCGAAGACCCTCATCCATGCCAACGGTCCTACCGAACGATATAGACCGGGTACGGTTCCGCCTGACCCGTGCTCATACCGCAACGGCAATTTAAGCCATATGCGCAGGTCAAGACTCACCGAGTCCCGTTTCCGCCACAACAATCACATAACCCGGTTATGTTCACGTTGGCTCCCCGGCCACCGTGTTGGCAAAACCCGCCTTTGCCCAGTTTTCTGGGTGCACCTTGGAGTTAATCTCCAAGGCTCCCTGATGCAATCTACCATGTAGAAAACCCAAAAAACACCCAAACACCCGGAGTCTTCCCCGGTTCGTATGCAATGCAACATCACCGATCCGGCTCTACTTGTCCGGATAGGCTTCACACACAATGCCTATGTCCGTTTTCGCATACGGACTCTACACAAGGGGGACTTCACATATCTACCCCAAGGAACGCTCCAACTCTTCGCTCACTCGCGAGAGCGGGCTTCCTATGCAAAGGAAAAGAGGGCTTCACATGCCCAAGGATGAGAAATCGTTACCCTTGCATTCTTCCGCGGCGCCATCGAAAACTATATGGTTGGAAAGCACCGCAACGGCGTCGCCTCCGCGGATCTGGACTCGGATCGTGATTCAGAACTCCGAAGCTCCTCCGGCGGCCGGATCTAGCCCTTCTTCCTCCTCCTTGCTCTCTCCTCTCTCTAGCTTTAGAAAGAGAACCACTCAAGAGAAAATGAGGGTTTCTAAACCCTATTCCCGGGTAAAACCATCCAGGAGCAGCCCCCCCACCGTCGGATCCAAAGCCAAGGAAATGAACGGCCACGATTAAGCCTCAAATTATAAAATCTGGGCCGAACACGGGTTGGCACACGGCCGTGTAGCTCATTCACCGTCTCGATCCAGATTGAAAACCAGCACATGGCATGTGACACGGCCTCCGACACGCCCGTGTCGCCTGCGACACGCCCGTGTCGGGACCCGTGTCACGCCCCCCGTGTGCAATAAATCGACACCTTGCAGTCAGAGTGGTACACGGCTTGGTGACACGGTATGGGACACGCCCGTGTCACATCTGACACGCCCGTGTCTGTGCCTGTGTCACGGCCCGTGTACCACTTCGACGATTCCCTTGAGTGGCACGGCCTGGGACACGCCCGTGTCCTAGGTCGTGTCCCTCCACACGACCATCGTCGACCTACACTGGTCGACTACACAGCCAGTTCGACGATTCGAGCTCGACATGCCCGACACGGCCTCCGACACGCCCGTGTCGGGGCCCGTGTCACCTGCACCAAAAATCTGACTTGGCCAAAAACGATCCCCGCCGCTCCTACGACAAATTGGGGTGTTACAGTTTTATGTTCAAGTTTCTTGTCACAGATAGAACCCAGGAAGTTTGAAGAAGCCATGCTAGACACAAACTGGATTGATGTTATGCAAGAAGAGCTGAATCAATTCAGAAGGTGTAAAGTCTGGAAACTGGTTCCTAAACCAATGGATCACAACATTATAGGAACCAAGTAGATCTACAGAAACAAACTTGATGAGAATGGCACTATAATCAAGAATAAGGCCAGACTGGTAGCAAAAGGCTACAGGAAAGAGGAAGGGATTGACTTTTATCAAACCTTTGCCCCAGTTGCAAGGCTGGAGGCTATAAGATTGTTCTTGGCCTATGTTGCATATCAAGGGTTCAAGGTATATCGGATGGATGTAAAGTCAACATTTCTGAATGGTGACTTAAAAGAGGAAGTCTATGTTGAACAACCCTCAGGTTTTTTAGATTCTCATTATCTTGATTATGTATATAGGCTAAGGAAAGCCCTATATGGTTTGAAACAAGCCCCTAGGGCTTAGTATAAAACCTTGTCTTCTTTTCTTATTGAGAATAAATTCTCTAGAGGAAGATAGACAAAACTCTATTCTTTAGGGAATCTAAAGGCAAGATAATCCTAGTCCAGATATATGTTGATAACATTATCTTTGGATCAACTGAAAACAACCTTTGTAGAAAGTTTGCCAAACTTATGCAAGGGAAGTTTGAGATGAGCAGTATGGGTGAGCCTAAGTTCTTCTTAGGACTTCAAGTAAGACAGACTGATGATGGATTGTCTGTATCCCAGTCTAAGTTCACCAAGGAGTTGATTAAGAAATATGGAATGGACTCAGCCTCCACCATGAAAACTCCAATGGGAACAAGTGTGCTAATAAGCAAAGATGAGACAGGGAAACTTGTTAATGAGACTTTGTATAGAGGGATAATTGGTTCCCTACTCTACTTGACTGCTAGTAGACCTAACATCATGTATGATACATGTTTCTGTGCTAGGTACCAAGCTTGCCCAAAGGAATCTCATTATACTGCAGTGAAGAGAATTTTGAGATATCTTAAGGGCACACCTAATCTAGGTCTTCGGTACCCTAAGAATAGAGATTTCTCACTGACAGGCTTCTCAGATATAGACCTTACAGGATGCAAAGAAGACAGGAAAAGTACCACGGGAACTTGTCATTCCTAGGTGGAAGGTTGGTTTCATTGTGCAGCAAAAAGCAAACAAGTGTAGCTATCTCAACTGCTGAGTCATAATATATAGCTGCAGGCAGCTGCTGTTCACAGTTGATGTGGATAAATCATCAACTTGAAGACTATGACATCAAGGTAAGTAGAATTCCATTATTCTGTGATTCTACTAGTGTTATTTCTTTTGCTAAGAATCTTGTATCTAACAGTAGAACCAAGCATATAGAAATTAAGTTACATTTTATAAGAGAACATGTGGAGAAGGGAGATATTAATCTAGAATTTGTAAACTCAAATAGTCAGATTGCTAATATTTTTACAAAACCTCTCGATGAAACTAAATTCAATTATTTTAAAATTGAATTAGGTATGTTGAACCTATAATAGGTCAGCTCAAGCATTCCTAAGTAGAATATGTAAGCACAATATTTCTCAGGAAATTTGTCTAAGTACAAAGTTCATGTCGACACAAACAAATTGTGTCGACACACTCAATATGTTGTGTCGACAAAGAAAAAGGATGTGTTGACAGAAGAATAGGTGTCGAAACAACTATGTCGAGACATGACCAGCCCGTATCGACACTAACACAAGTTTGTCGACACATAGATATGTCGACACATGGACATGTCGACTAAAATTTAGTTTAGTCGTGACCTAAGTCTTTTATGTCGACACATGTACAACTATGTCGACATGTATTTTTATTAAGTAAGGTGCGTCCTTTGACCTACCCTTTACCAATAAACTATAAATAGGGTAAGAAAAAATCTGGTCGACTACGCCTTCAGATTTCTCGACTCAAGACCTTGTATCGACATAGATATTCACTTCTCTTCTCTTCTCTTCTCTCTCTCCCTTTCGTCAATGGCACCCCTTAAGGACGACAAGGTGAATGAAGGGTATGAGCTTGTTCGTGGTGGATTCATGGCAGCATCGCAAGACATCCAAGGAGTAATTGCCCGAATTTTGGAAAATGGGTTGGAGTTCATGGTCTCAGAACCAACTAAGATTTGGAAAAGTAAGTAATGGTATTTTATTCATCAGCAACTGTGGACACTTACGGGAAGAAGATCAAAGCAACTGTTCAGGATTCCCGAGTGAAACTTACACTGAAGATGATCAAGAAGTCACTCCAACTTCCTAAGGTTTAGGATGATGATGACATAAGTCCATCCATGATAAAAGATGCATTAAGCTGGTGTGGGCTAAACCCTAATACCAACGTTTGATCATCCATTACCAGGAAAGGGATGAATTCCCAAGGAAAGTTTCTCTGTAAAATAGTAGGCAAGGTGATTCTGTGTAAGACTGGTGGTCATGATAGAGTTTCAGTCTCTATGTTCAATCTAATGACAAGGGTCATCTTCACTGTAAAAACAGACTGGACATCAGTAGTATTTGACAAAATACAAGAAGGAATAAAGAAACCAAATCTGGGAAGGATCCTAAGCTTATGTCTAGCTTCTATAATACAAAATATTATGAACCAACTACCAGGATCCAAGATAAACCATATGAGGAGAATGGATGTAAGGATTCTATCTAGATGGGATAGAGTTTTGACCAAAGAGGTTTCTACTCCACAAAAACTGGTCAAGAAAGCTAAGAAAAAGAAATAAATTGTTCAGCAAGAAGAATCCTCCAGTGATTCTGAGGAGGAGGTTATCTTCAGTTCAGATGAAGACAGGCAACAAAAAGAAGCTCAAGATTAAGTGGAGAGCAGTGTGCTCCCAGAGCAACAGATAGTCTCCTCTCCAGGGGGAGAAAATCCTGAACCAGCAGCACAAGATACTGTACTTTCTGAGCTACCTACTCAAGGAGAAGGAATTGATGCAGCTACTCTAGAGAGTGAGTATGCAGCTGATACAGTAATTGATATTGTATCAAATATCAAAAAAGAAATATTGGAAATTGCTGAGAAGGAAGCACAACATGTGTAGATAAAAGATACAGCTCAGGATGGGCAAGGAAGTATGTCCTTTATAGAGTAGGACCTGGACAAACATCTGGGTGTCTAGGAAGAACCTTTTGTTTTCCAATCTAACCTTGTTCCTCTTGTACTGATGCAGCAAGAGGAAACTATAGAAGAGCTATTTCCTAATTTACCAGCTGCAAGGACTGAGGGGGAGTAATCACAGGTAGATAAGGAACTTCCAAGAACTGAGGGGGAGGAGCTACTGAATGACCCATCTGATAAAGAAATAATTGATATAGAAAGCTCATCATAATCCTCTGATGATGAGGAAGCCTCTATGGATAAGAAGAGGAAGATGGTTGCAATAAGGAGAAAGAGCTCAGGCTACAAGAAAGCCTTACAAACAGTCAATCAACCGCCTGCTCCAAGCATGGACTTCAGTTCAATACTGGTCCAATTGCAAGTAAAATTGGATGAACAAAGGGAGTCTTTAGAAAAGTATGTGGATGAGTCAAATAAAGAACTGCAGTGTCAGTTGGCTTAGGACATAAAATCAATCAGATTTGATGTCAATCTGCATAAGAAAGAGATGATAGATTGCTTCCATAAGGGAGGAAATGATGTAGTATATTTGGCTGAGCAACAACAGTTGATGAAGACTAAGGTTGAGGACATTGCCACCAAGCAAGGATATGTTTTAGAAAATCAATTCAGGTCCATTGAAAATCTCAAAGACTCCCATGAAGAAATACTCAAAAAACTGGGAAGTATTTCAACTGATTTGAAAACTGAAATATCAAAGCAAATAAAAGAAGATCTAGCTGTTGTCCAAATAGCCATTGGAGCCTCTCAAAAGACCATTTCTGATTACCTGATTAAATTCAAAGCCTACTATCAAGAAGGTACAGAATATCTGCCTGATAAATAAGGTTTCAAAAGTCTGATCTGAGAGATCATATAACTAGAGAAGGCATAAAGGGGAAGAGATTATTAGTCAAAGCTGGCTCTGATCATGCAAAATGGGTTTATAATACCATCAGATCTACACTTGGCTTTCCTCCTTTGTGTGATGATGATAATGTTGCTGAGTCTGTAGTGCAACCTGCTTATATTGAAGGAGATCAGACTGAAGTTGCACAGGTTATTTACCCTCCTGCTGACTTTGACATGGTTTAACAAGGAGAGCAGACAATGTATAGCTCTAAACAAGAGGCACCAAATGTGATCATTGAAAAAGTAGACATGTCAGAGGCTACCAAGGAAGCTCAAAAGGAAGAACAGCTATCCACGAAATGGTTTAGAGAACAGGATGAGTTGAAGCCAGATTTTGAGCAATGGAGCCCTACTTTTAGGAATATTATTTTGACTGCCTGGAAGGCTGTAAAGGATAAGACCTATGATAGGGGTAAATGGTATTCTGAGTAAGAGTGGAACAAGTATCAAGCCAGGCAAGAAGCCATTCTTCAGTACAGAAGGAGTGCAAAAGCTAGGAAGTTAACTGCTAATGCTCTGGAGCTTAGTAGGTACTTCCCCAAGACTTTTCACTATTTTGAAAAGCAAAGGATAAAGGCTGAAGAACTAAAGAAGAAGGATCTCAAAGGGAAGAAACCTGTTGATGATACAGAACCTACTATGCCGGCAAAGATTAAATCTGGAAAAGGCATTGTAATTTAGGAGCCTAGTCAATCATAAGATAGATAGGCTTATGTTTAGAACAATGTAACTTTTTTGCTTTTGTTCTAAGGAAAAACATGTAAACCCAGAATTTTTTGATTAATAAATAAAATAAGTTTCACTATGTATTTTAGTTGTTTACATTGTTTATATGTTATCTTGCACTGAAATGTATGTACATCTATTTTTATGTACTTTATTACGAGTGATGTATATTTTTGACAAAGGGTTATGACTTCTCCAAATAGGGTGAGATTGTTGGGTACACTAAAAAATATGTACCAGATTTGGAGAAGCCTCATCTTACTCAATGATATACATCAATTTTTATTTGATGGATGTTTGAGTTTCATTGTGCAGGTGTAAAGTTTGCAAGAAATTTCTCTAAGTACAAGTATCGACACTTGTGAAGAATTGTGTCGACACCCAGAAGTTGTGTCGACACTAGAAGCAAGGCCTGTGTCGACACCCAGGCATTGTGTCGATACCTAAGGCAGGAATTGTGTCGACACTTAAAGATGAAGTTATGTCAACACCCAGGAGTTATGTCGACACCAGAAGAAAGCCATGTGTCAACACTAGGGAATTGTGTCGACACCCCAAGAAAGTTTGTGTCGACACATAGGACTTGTGTCGACACACACTCAACACCATCTTACAGCAACAGCTATACTGGGTCTGAATACTAGCGTACGCGAGCCAAACACAAATTGTGCAATAGCGTACGCGATACAAAATTACATCCAACTGTTCATAACACGCGCATAATTGCAATCATTACTTGCTTCCAGCTTGATGCCGCAGCCTGGCGATCCTAGGGAGATGAACTACATCAGGGCATTGAAACTCTGTCAAGGCAGTTGGTCGTAATGCAAGCATAATTGCAATCATTACTTGCTTTCAGCTTGATGCCGCAGCCTGGTCGTAATGCAAGCATTGAAACTCTGTCAACTCTGTCAATACATTGTTTGAGTTTCATTAGCTGTTTCAATGCTTCTTGATAGAATGAAATAAGGTTCAACTTTACTTTCTTGTAGATCTACTCGTAAGTAAAGTTGTTGCTGTAAGATGGTTGAATCTGAAGATTCAGTTTATTAAGGAACTGATCAACAAGCTCACACCTATATAGAGTTCTATCTGGTGATATCTTCATATCTCTTAAACAATTAATTTCTTGTATGATCTTTTGTAAGATCTGAGTTGTAAGCCTGTAATTATAAAGGCTGAGGTAGGGATGAGTGCCTGAGGTGTATGACTGGTAATAGTCTGAGTTGTAAGCCTAGTGATAAAGGCTGAGGTAGGGCTGAGGGATGAGGTAGGATTATTGGGAAGAATCTGAGGTAATACTTGTATAAGTCTGAGCTGTAGGAACCAATCTGATTTTGAGTTGTAAGATCTGTGGATCTGAGTAAGTGGAAGGAAGTTGGGCTGAATCCAGTTCTCTACTGGATAGGCGAAGGGGGAATGTGGATTACCCATACCTTGGGGAACTACTATAAATCTGGTGTATGTTGTGCTGAGTGTTCTGTACTGTGATTTGCATTTTCTATGCCAAGTAAGAACTAGTTAATTGCCTAAATTATTAAAGAAAATTAGAACCTATTCACCCCCCCCTCTAGGTGTCTAGGCTATTGAAATAAGTCTTTTAGTAACACCCCAATCTGTCACATGGAATATAATAGAATGTTCATCCAGGGCCCCACACCATATTCCACGGACAGTCAGTGGAGTTATATATTAATACCAACCTACTATTATAGAATCTCGAATCCTAACACAGAGCTTTCTAGCGAAAGCTTTTAAAATAAGTTGAATGAACCCATCAATTAACATGAATGTCCATTATAGTCTAAGAAAGGAATGAAAGTTATGTACACAAAAGTCTTGGACTTAAGGCCTTACAACAGTTTTCTCAAAATGATAAGTGTTTTATATACTTCGACATGCAGGTCGGCCACACATGAAAATAGTAAAAGAAAATACTTTGCTTTGGCCTTCAAGGACCAGCACTACAATAAGGGCTTCAACCCGCTACTTGCCACTTTGCTTACTCGTTTCCTGTATAATAACAATCCACCGAACGGTAGCAAAACAAGGCAACGGTCAGCTAAAGCTGCCCAAATTATAATGACCCCACCCCTTACTCGGGGTGGCGGTGCTCCTTCCCTGCAATATATTAGCAAAACCAAACATAACAATGAAAGTGAAATTTAAGCACACTTTGTAACATCCCATTTCCGGCTAGACCCCTAGGAGTCGGTTGGTCGAGTCAGAACCCCAGGGAGCACAAAAAGTGAAAATAAATCGATTGAGTTTTCGGGTCAAGGGTTGGTCACGCCCGTGACCAACCCGTCACGCCCGTGACTTGGGCGTGACTACTTCGACGATCGTCGATCTCCACGAGACGATCGTCGAACGTGCTGACTGGGCATGTCACGCCCGTGACCAAGGTGTCACGCCCGTGACCTAGGGCGTGACCAGCCTTCGACGATCGTCGAACTCAATTCGACGATCGTCGACCTCGAAATTTGCCATCCGGGCATGTCACGCCCGTGACCTAAAGGTCACGCCCGTGACCCAGGGCGTGACCAGCCTTCGACGATCGTCGATCTCAATTCGACGATCGTCGACCAGAAATCTGCCGTTCGGGCCTGTCACGCCCGTGACACAGGTGTCACGCCTGTGACCTTCGATCGACGGTCGTCGATCTCAGTTCGACGATCGTCGAACCCAGAATGGGCTACCCGGGCCTGTCACGCCCGTGACCTATGTGTCACGCCCGTGACATTGGCCGAAACGGTGGTTCAGGCCCGAAATAATTCTAACGCGCGTGGAAATTAATGCTGGCTTGGGAGGTTACACCAGGAGTAATTTCAGGCCGTTCTCCTTCTGTAAATACATAATAAATGAGGAAAGGGTGGTCCAATAGGAAATCGCCAGCTGGACATACCTGTTCAGTTTCCGCCGTTTCTTATCCCTGCATCATAACCGAAGCATTAAGGGGAGGGAACTTCATGGCCATAATGGCTTAAACCATTCACCTTCCCACTTTTCTGACTTATAAAAGCCAACCTGGAACCGGAGGAGAAGGTTACACGCTCAAGTAATCGGATCAGACCCTTGTTCTTGCTGTAGGAGAAGTTCAGCAAACGCCACCACCGCGCCATGGCACCCCGTCGCTCTTCTCGCCTTCAAACCGCGAACAAGGTCCTCCTCTGCTCCTTCTTTTCATGGGTAGATCGTAGGATTCTTAGAAAATAGGTTCGCGCTCAACGGAGCCGGATCCATCTCTCGTTTTCATGGAAAAACCATGAAAAAGGTATTTTGAGTTCGCCGGAAACCGCCACCTCCGGCGGCCAAACCACCGCCGACCGCTAGCCATCGCCTCAACGGAGGTGGTGGTGGTGGTGGCTGGCCAGGGAAGTGACCGGACGGCCGGCAACGGATCACGGAATCGTTACAGGAAAAATGTTTTCCTGTGTCTGTTCGGGTTCATGAAGAAGATGAACAGTAGGATAAACTGTATAATATATTGATTATTATAAATTACAAAATGGGAAAATGCATTATTTCAACATATATTTGGGGCTGTAAACGAGGCACTTAGAGGCCGAATTAGGAAAAATGACCAGTCACAAAAGTTGTAGCCCTCGGGGTCTACTTTAATTTAAAATTGATTTTTTTCAATTTGGGTGAGTGGTTTGAACACAGCACTCATTTTGGTGGGATCAAGACCTAGGTTAACCAGAAATTAAAATGGTTGCCCACGGTTCATAACATGTCCAAATGACTTGAAATTTGGACTGGAGGTCTATAATATGTATATCGAGAGGCTGTCCAAAAATGAGAATTTTTGGAGAACTTTTGCCTAAAGTTTTTGTAAAAATTTAATAAACAATATAAAATTAATTAGGAGATGAAATTAAGCCCAAACTCCCCCAAATTTTGGGTGGTGGTCCCTGGCATCAATATTAAGATCTGTACAAAATTTCAACTCGATTGGTCGAGTTTTGAATAGGGAATTATCAAGTCCTAGATAGGTCTTGGTGAGGGGTACTTTGGGGAAAAGTACAATTGGAGATGGAGTGGACAAATCTCCTCAAAAGAGGCTGAAGTTGTTGGCCACTGATTTGTTGAGTCTATGTCTACCCTCTTGGGTAACATGGTGTGGCTTAGGGTGGATTTTACCCTAAGAGATTGGCTCAACTCCAACGGGTGGGAGTTTGAGGTTTGTGAAGGACATAGGAGCAAAAGCTCTTGTATGCCCTTGAAATTTGGAGGAGAGGGGGAGGATATGATGAAAACCCTCTGGTTGAAATAGTGAAGGAATTGGAGGTAGTTAGGTACCTCGAAAGTTGAGATTTTGGAATAGGATAAACATGTAATTTAATTATTTTAAGTACTAAATCTAATCCAAAAATTACGAAACTCAGGAGGAGGGAGTTCTAGGATGTATTAGACTTGTGGTAATTTTTCTGGAATTTTAAGATTAATATATATTATACTTCATGTGTTAAAGAATTATTAGCCCAATTTGTTGTTTCAATTATTTGGAGGCTTTACATTAATTATAATCAGTTAAAATTCTGGTTTTAGATCTTGACTAGTAGAACATTGATCCCTGAATTTTTATAGAATTTTATGTTGAGTAAATCTAGTACTTTATTCACAAATGATAGAAAGGGCTTTTATGTTTAAAAAATTATTATGGATAGAACACTTGCTGGAAAATTATGAAACTTAGCCAGTGCAAATTTTAGGCCTTAATCTTCATGTCATAAATTATTTAGAATTTTTGGAAGAATATTTTCTGTACTTGATTCATAAACTATAGAAATTAGAGATTATTTCCAAATAGTTTTTCAGGTCATGTTGATGTTAGAAAATTATGATATTTAGGATTTAGCCTTCTAAGATAGCCTATTAATTATCATAAATTTGCTGGACATCTTGCATGAATAATTAGGATAGTTCATGTTCAAACCGGTGGCCCTTGAGATTTTCGAGGAATTTAATTAAATGCCAAATAAATTAGGAAAATTTCCATTTTCTGGATTTAGGTTATTTATACCAAGATAAGTCTCCAGTAAATAGTTTAGGGCATTTGGATGAGTGATGGATCATTGCATAACCGGTTCGACATGTAGCCTAGGTCGGTCTGCATATAGCAGGTTGTGAGATGCAATAGGACACGATCTGAGAAAGTCTTTGAGGTTTAAACATTTTGTCTGGGTGAACAATTGTGGAAGAAATTACAATAGGAAGATATAAAGAGTAGTGAGTAGTGGTGATAGCTAGAGTTAAGAGGTGCTCGGGTTCGACGAAAGATCGTCTTCCCCGAGAAGTGGAAGGTTTAAAATCACCCTAGGATAGTCTAATGTAATACGAGAAGGAAATCGGGTGAAAGGGTAGACAACCAATAATAATAAGTGCCTTGCGAAAGGGAACTTCGGGCCGTAATGCACCGTCTTGGTTCCTAGTGCCCCTTGAGAGCCCTTCACGGGGTATACCGGGGGCAGTCCTGGGCTAACGTAAACTGTAATAATAAACCGACAAGAGTAACTTAGTAACTAGGGTTGCACTCTTCACAAACACTGTTGGCACAGGAAGAATGATGAGAGCTTCGGCTCGGTTGGTTTGGAGACGGACGGATGGTCCGGGGAGCTTCAGCTCGGTCGGTTGGAGACGGACGTTTGGTCCGGGGAGCTTCGGCTCGGTTCGGTTTGTTTGCGATTAAACTTGCATGTGCATAAGATAGGAAAGTTAAGGTGGTGGGTCTTTCGATATCGGGGAGTTCGATTGCACCGACACCGATATCGTTGACTCGGCGAGGTGGTTAGCACTTCGCCAACAGAAGTCCGGTGCGCCAGCCGGCAAGAGTACGCAGGCGTCCGCTTAGTGCACCAAGCGTTGAGGCGTACGATAGGTCAGACCAGTGGTGCTTTTACTGGTTTTGAGGTGGGCGGGGCCCAACCCACCGCTTCCGTCTGCCACTACGGAGGTATCCTGGGAGGTAACGGCTCCGAAAGGGGGAACTAAAGGTCTGTGTGCACAGAGTCGGGTGTGTGAGTTGCACTTGCATGTTTCATCATACCCACTAGCATGTCATAGCATAATCGATTCATTAAACCTTGACACCTAAAGTATAAGTGGTATGGGACGCTTATACATTAGGACCTGCAAAACGACCCCTTGGTCTATAAGCTTGTGTGGGCAAGTTTATAAATCAAAGGTTAATTTCAATATATAACAACCATTGCTGTTTGATAACCGACACCCCAAGGTATAAGTGGTATGGGACACTTATACGATGGGAGCCTTGCAAAAGATCCCTTTGCTTATGTGTTCTCGCATAAGTGAAGGTTTAAATTCATTTAATTGCTTTTCTAACTGCTCACCTAACACAACTTGCTAGAATTAGTTTCCGCTGCCATCTGTTTCATGTTTAATCTCTACCTTCATGTCCTTCCCTTTCTTCCTCTCCGCTCGGTACCTAGGAGCCATGGGGGAAGGGGTAGGGGATGATAGGGCTTAGTCTTTATGACTAACGGTTTTCGAACCGCATCATTTAGGGGATCATGGAGCCCAGCATGGAGGAGCAGCCCCAGAGATCGGTGCGCCTAGAGATGGGGCAGTCTAGCTCCGGAGTTCACACAGCCGGGACCGTGAGTCTCGACCTTGAGTAGTTTACTATTTCGCTTCCGCATGAGAGACTTGTAGTGAGGACATTTTGTACCGGGCATAAGCCCGTTTTTATAGTACTCTGATGTTTCTGTGGACACTCCCTTCGTGGAGTTTTATTATATATATGTGATTTTTATTATTGTGGACTGCATTGCTCTTACTTCAATAATTGTGATACTTTCTGTGATCGAAATTGGCCGGCAGAATCGGCGCCTTGTGGTGATGATCCTTCAGGACGTGAAGGAGTCTCCGCAAAGCGGCGGTTCTGGGCCTAAGACCCCGGTGGTTGAAAAAGAAAAAAAAAAGGGGGTCTTACAAGTGGTATCAGAGGGAAACATCGATCAGAAGGAAGTAGCAGTCCACAAACCCTCGGTCACCCCCGCTCGAGTTTAGTTTGGGGACAAACTAAGCAGCGGAAGCAGTGGTGTGCCCCTATGGGGATCACATATAATTTGTCCACCTTTATGTAGTATTTGAACGTTTTCTCAGCGTGTGTTTTTGTTACGCAGCCTCCAGCACGGACTACGCCTCAGGGTGGAGTTCCACAGGCTCAGGATGTTGCACCACCCCCACCGGCCCCCACTCCTTTCCTTCAGTCAGACATGGGACAGACCCTGACTGCCATTCTGGAGGCCTTCAGGGCCCAGCAGGTTCCGGCCCCGCAGCCAAATCCGGGGGCCAACTGGCTAAGCATCTTCCGAGGACTGGCTCCCCCGTCCTATTTGGGGACAGAGTCGGCTGTTCGGACGGAAGAGTGGCTAGATATCATGTATGAGATGCTGACCGGGATTCGGTGTCCATGGGAGGAGAAGGTGGCTCTGGTTGTCTCCTGCCTGGAGTCCCACGCAAAGAGGTGGTGGAAGACGCTGTTGGACACGACCTTTGCTGATAGGGAGGTTGCGGAGATCACTTGGGAGGAGTTCAGGGCCGCACTGCTGGAGCATTTCATTCCGCAGTCGGCTAGGGATGACTTGGAGGAGCGGTTCTTACAGCTGAAGCAGGGTACTCGGACCGTGGTGGAGTACCATCGGGAGTTTGACCACCTGGCTCGATACGCAGATTCCTACCAGCTGGACGAGGCGGGGTATATCAGGAGGTTCTACAAGGGCCTACGTGAGGACTTGAGGGAGGCCCTCTTGTTTGTATCCGACGGGCCCATCTCCCGGATTTTGGAGATGGCCAAAAGGATTGAGGCAGATTGGCACACCACCCGGGGCCGGAAACGGCCAGCAGAGGATCAGGGACGAAGAGGAAGGAATGACCAGCGGCGGGGTGCTGTACCAGAGGGGAGGAGGACAGAGGACCAGCCTCGTCAGGACGTGAGGCCGGAGCCGAGGGAACAGGTGGTATTGGCCCCTCCACCCCTTCGGATGCAGGAGATGCCGAGACCCGGGGGAATGGCGTATCCCCCAGAGTGCTACTTTTGTCATCAGATTGGGCACATTCGGAGGAACTGTCCCATGAGGGGGGCACCACCTCCAGCACATCAGGGCGGCCCACCAGCTCAGCATTACGGAGGCCGAGGACGCGGCCGCGGTCGAGGATACTAGGGGGAAGATCGTAGACAGGGAAGAGAGCAGGTATATGCCTTGGACCTTGCACAGCCGCGGAATCCGGAGCAGGTCATCGCAGGTATGCCGAAATGCTTCTTTGTTTTCATAGAATTTCCCCTTTAAGTTGTTAAAACTTTGAATCGCACTAGATTGATAGCAAGGAAAGTAAAAACTCATTATAGAACCCTAAGATATCTAATCACCCCAGGTATAGTCTTCATCAGCGGCAAGCCTGCCCGCACGCTGTTCGATACTGGAGCTACTCACTCCTTTGTGTCGGAGTCGTTCGTGGAAGGACTGGAAGGTGTGGAGCGGTTCACAGGCTCGAGGATGAGGGTGCGACTACCGGATGGATCTGAGCTCCTTACCACGGATCACTGCAATATGGAGGCAGAAATTGGTGGAAAAGCGTTCGAGGCTCCAGCGACGATTTTGAAGCTGACGGACTACGACCTGATCCTGGGCATGGTATGGCTGCACTGGAACTATGCCCAGATTGACTGCCAGGCAAAGAGGATCACCGTGAGACACGGGGACTCTTTCATTACCATTGAAGGTATAAGACCTGTCTCTCGTATACTCTTATCTTCGGTACAGGCCGTCAAGGCCCATCTGCAGGGAGAGGAGGTCTATCAGATTCTATTTGAGATGGCGGAGGTTAAGGAGTCGGTGACAGACATCCCGGTGGTGCGAGATTTCGCTGACGTCTTTCCAGAGAAACTACCAGGATTACCTCCACACCGAGAGCAGGATTTTCAGATACAGCTTGTGCCGGGGGCCAAGCCGGCGTCTAGGGCCCCTTATCGGATGGCCCCAAAGGAGTTGGCAGAGTTTCGGACTCAGTTGCAGGAATTAGTTGAGGCAGGTTTTGTTAGACCGAGTTCCTCGCCATGGGGAGCTCCGGTCCTGTTCGTGAAGAAGAAGGATGGGACACTCCGCCTGTGCATCGATTATCGAGCACTAAACAGGCTGACCGTCCGGAATACCTATCCGCTCCCATGGATAGACGAATTATTTGACCAGCTGGAGGGGGCCCATTATTTCTCGAAGCTGGACTTGAGATCAGGATACTACCAGCTGCGGATCCAGGAGGAGGATATCCCGAAGACGGCCTTTAGTAGCAGATATGGCCTGTATGAGTTCACCGTGATGCCCTTTGGGCTCACGAATGCTCCGTCGGCGTTCATGAGTCTCATGAACCGGGTTTTCGAGGCTTACTTGGATGTGTTCGTCATAGTGTTCATAGACGACATCCTGATCTACTCTAGGACGGAGGAGGAGCACACTCGGCATCTGGCACTGACCTTGGAGAGGTTGCGGGAGCATCACCTTTATGCCAAATTCAGCAAGTGTCAGTTCTGGTTGAAGGAGGTGGCCTTCCTAGGCCACATCATCAGCGGAGCCGGGTTATCAGTAGATCCAGCAAAGGTTCGGGCAGTTCGCGATTGGCCGCAGCTGAGGACAGCCACCGATGTACGCAGTTTCTTGGGACTTGCCGGTTACTACCGGAAGTTCGTGGAGGGGTTCTCTCGGATTGCCCTCCCCCTCACATCTTTGACAAAGAAGGAGGCACCTTTTGTTTGGACCCCGCAGTGCCAGGCGGCTTTCCAGGAGCTGAAGGACCGACTCATCTCGGCCCCTATCCTGGCCCTTCCATCCGGAAGGGAGGGATTCCAGGTGTATACCGACGCATCATACCAAGGGATGGGAGCGGTGCTGATGCAGAACGGACATGTCATAGCATATGCCTCCCGCCAGCTGAAGACCCATGAGAGGAACTATCCGGTGCACGACCTCGAGATGGGAGCGGTCGTTTTTGCTCTAAAGGTCTGGCGTCATTACCTTTATGGAGTCCACTGCGATATCTTCTCCGATCACAAGAACTTGAAATACGTGGACACTCAGAAGGAGCTGAATATCAGGCAGAGGCGTTGGGTGGAGTTCTTAGCAGATTATCAGTATGAGATGCACTACCACCCAGGGAAGGCAAACGTGGTGGCCGACGCGTTGAGCCGGAGAGCGGCCACTTCCGAAGCTGGGCCCCAGGTTATGTCTATGGAGCTGGTCCAGTCATTCAGAGACATGCAGATATCCCTAGTGTCCGAGGATGACCCAGATCTATATAGGGAGTATCTGGCTTCGATAGTGGCCATAGACGATATTCGGGATCGCATTCAGGACGGACAGAGGACAGATGCGTGGGCGGAGCCGATGTTCCGAGCTTTGGAGGAAGGTTCGACAGGAGATTATTCCCTGAGTGATGGTTTGCTCCACTTCAGAGGCAGAGTATATATACCCGCAGGAGGCCAGATCCGAGAGGATATTCTGACGGAGGCGCATTGCAGCCGGTACTCCGTGCACCCGGGGATCACAAAGATGACCGCTGATTTGAAGAGGACGATGTTTTGGCCGGGCATGAAGAAGGACATTACGTACTTCGTGACCCATTGCGAGGCGTGTCAGTTGGTGAAGGCGGAGTGCAGGAACCCCGCAGGACTGTTGCAGCCACTCCCGGTGCCGGAGTGGAAGTTTGACGACATAGCGATGGATTTTATACATGGTCTTCCCCGGTCTCGGACAGGGAACGACTCGATTTGGGTGATTGTCGATCGTTTGACGAAGGTGGCCCGCTTTATACCAATCAGGAAGGATGACTCGGTGGGAGTGCTGGTACGGAAGTTTGTGGAGCAGTATGTCCGATATCATGGCGTGCCCCGGACGATAGTGTCGGACCGCGATGGACGGTTTACATCCAGGGAGTGGCGGTCAGTGCAGGCAAATTTGGGCACCCGGTTGACTTTTAGCACGGCCTTCCACCCTCAGACGGACGGGCAGACCGAGCGCACCAACCGGACCTTGGAGGACTTACTACGGCTGTGTATACTGGACCGAGGGGAGCCGTGGGAGAAGATGTTACCGTTGGTCGAGTTCTCCTACAATAATAGCTACCAGTCTAGCATCAGGATGGCGCCGTATGAGGCCTTGTATGGAAGGAAATGTAGGACCCCGCTTTCCTGGGTTTAGGACGAGGATCCGAAGCTGCTGGGATCGGATTTCGTTGAAGATACCGAGGCTCAGGTGAGACTGATCAGAGATAGGATGTTGGAGGCGCAGAGCAGACAGGCCAAATACTATGACGCCTGGCATCGTCAGGTGGAGTTTCGGGTAGGGGATCGAGTGTTCTTGAAGATCCGACCCATGCACGGAGTCTCACGGGTGCGCGGTCGGAGGAAGAAACTCAGCCCTAGGTATATGGGCTCTTACCGGATCCTGGAGCGGATCGGACCCCTAGCCTACAGGCTAGAGTTGCCACCGGAGCTGGCAGCTCTACACGACGACTTCCACATCTCTTCGCTGAGAAGGGCTCTACTACGCCCGGAGCAGCGGATTTTGACCACAGAAGGGCCGGTAGCTTCAGACCGATCTGTTCACTTGGAGCCGGTTCGGATCGATGATAAAGGAGTGCGGATATTGCGCCGCAAGAAGATCCCCTTAGTCAAGGTTCTGTGGAGAAATCACGGTCAGGAGGAGCACACCTGGGAACCGCAGGATCTGATGAGGCAAAGATACCCGGAGTTGTTCGGTCAGGTACATCTCACCACCTCTCGGTATATAGACTGCCTTCTTGTTTTGGAATGTTAAGATTAGATAAGGAAAAATCCAGGACCTAGGCATGCACACTTAATCAGAAAGGTAGGGGCTAATCTTTTGTTTATTGGGGAGATTGTCTTCGTTATCAAACGAACAGTCGCCTGAACCCAATAGAAAGATCGTATGGGATGTTACAAGTTTAATTTATTCCGATAGAAATCCCCATAGGCTCAACCTCAATTTCGGGGACGAAATTTTTGTTTTGTTTATTGGGATTTGTAACATCCCATTTCCGGCTAGACCCCTAGGAGTCGGTTGGTCGAGTCAGAACCCCAGGGAGCACAAAAAGTGAAAATAAATCGATTGAGTTTTCGGGTCAAGGGTTGGTCACGCCCGTGACCAACCCGTCACGCCCGTGACTTGGGCGTGACTACTTCGACGATCGTCGATCTCCACGAGACGATCGTCGAACGTGCTGACTGGGCATGTCACGCCCGTGACCAAGGTGTCACGCCCGTGACCTAGGGCGTGACCAGCCTTCGACGATCGTCGAACTCAATTCGACGATCGTCGACCTCGAAATTTGCCGTCCGGGCATGTCACGCCCGTGACCTAAAGGTCACGCCCGTGACCCAGGGCGTGACCAGCCTTCGACAATCGTCGATCTCAATTCGACGATCGTCGACCAGAAATCTGCCGTTCGGGCCTGTCACGCCCGTGACACAGGTGTCACGCCCGTGACCTTCGATCGACGGTCGTCGATCTCAGTTCGACGATCGTCGAACCCAGAATGGGCTACCCGGGCCTGTCACGCCCGTGACCTATGTGTCACGCCCGTGACATTGGCCGAAACGGTGGTTCAGGCCCGAAATAATTCTAACGCGCGGGGAAATTAATGCTGGCTTGGGAGGTTACACCAGGAGTAATTTCAGGCCGTTCTCCTTCTGTAAATACATAATAAATGAGGAAAGGGTGGTCCAATAGGAAATCGCCAGCTGGACATACCTGTTCAGTTTCCGCCGTTTCTTATCCCTGCATCATAACCGAAGCATTAAGGGGAGGGAACTTCATGGCCATAATGGCTTAAACCATTCACCTTCCCACTTTTCTGACTTATAAAAGCCAACCTGGAACCGGAGGAGAAGGTTACACGCTCAAGTAATCGGATCAGACCCTTGTTCTTGCTGTAGGAGAAGTTCAGCAAACGCCACCACCGCGCCATGGCACCCCGTCGCTCTTCTCGCTTTCAAACCGCGAACAAGGTCCTCCTCTGCTCCTTCTTTTCATGGGTAGATCGTAGGATTCTTAGAAAATAGGTTCGCGCTCAACGGAGCCGGATCCATCTCTCGTTTTCATGGAAAAACCATGAAAAAGGTATTTTGAGTTCGCCGGAAACCGCCACCTCCGGCGGCCAAACCACCGCCGACCGCTAGCCATCGCCTCAACGGAGGTGGTGGTGGTGGTGGCTGGCCAGGGAAGTGACCGGACGGCCGGCAACGGATCACGGAATCTTTACAGGAAAAATGTTTTCCTGTGTCTGTTCGGGTTCATGAAGAAGATGAACAGTAGGATAAACTGTATAATATATTGATTATTATAAATTACAAAATGGGAAAATGCATTATTTCAACATATTTTTGGGGCTGTAAACGAGGCACTTAGAGGCCGAATTAGGAAAAATGACCAGTCACAAAAGTTGTAGCCCTCGGGGTCTACTTTAATTTAAAATTGATTTTATTCAATTTGGGTGAGTGGTTTGAACACAGCACTCATTTTGGTGGGATCAAGACCTAGGTTAACCAGAAATTAAAATGGTTGCCCACGGTTCATAACATGTCCAAATGACTTGAAATTTGGACTGGAGGTCTATAATATGTATATCGAGAGGCTGTCCAAAAATGAGAATTTTTGGAGAACTTTTGCCTAAAGTTTTTGTAAAAATTTAATAAAAAATATAAAATTAATTAGGAGATGAAATTAAGCCCAAACTCCCCCAAATTTTGGGTGGTGGTCCCTGGCATCAATATTAAGATCTGTACAAAATTTCAACTCGATTGGTCGAGTTTTGAATAGGGAATTATCAAGTCCTAGATAGGTCTTGGTGAGGGGTACTTTGGGGAAAAGTACAATTGGAGATGGAGTGGACAAATCTCCTCAAAAGAGGCTGAAGTTATTGGCCACTGATTTGTTGAGTCTATGTCTACCCTCTTGGGTAACATGGTGTGGCTTAGGGTGGATTTTACCCTAAGAGATTGGCTCAACTCCAACGGGTGGGAGTTTGAGGTTTGTGAAGGACATAGGAGCAAAAGCTCTTGTATGCCCTTGAAATTTGGAGGAGAAGGGGAGGATATGATGAAAACCCTCTGGTTGAAATAGTGAAGGAATTGGAGGTAGTTAGGTACCTCGAAAGTTGAGATTTTGGAATAGGATAAACATGTAATTTAATTATTTTAAGCACTAAATCTAATCCAAAAATTATGAAACTCGGGAGGAGGGAGTTTTAGGATGTATTAGACTTGTGGTAATTTTTCTGGAATTTTATGATTAATATATATTATACTTCATGTGTTAAAGAATTATTAGCCTAATTTGTTGTTTCAATTATTTGGAGGCTTTACATTAATTATAATCAGTTAAAATTCTGGTTTTAGATCTTGACTAGTAGAACATTGATCCCTGAATTTTTATAGAATTTTATGTTGAGTAAATCTAGTACTTTATTCACAAATGATAGAAAGGGCTTTTATGTTTAAAAAATTATTATGGATAGAACACTTGCTGGAAAATTATGAAACTTAGCCAGTGCAAATTTTAGGCCTTAATCTTCATGTCATAAATTATTTAGAATTTTTGGAAGAATATTTTCTGTACTTGATTCATAAAATATAGAAATTAGAGATTATTTCCAAATAGTTTTTCAGGTCTTGTTGATGTTAGAAAATTATGATATTTAGGATTTAGCCTTCTAAGATAGCCTACTAATTATCATAAATTTGCTGGACATCTTGCATGAATAATTAGGATAGTTCATGTTCAAACCGGTGGCCCTTGAGATTTTCGAGGAATTTAATTAAATGCCAAATAAATTAGGAAAATTTCCATTTTCTGGATTTAGGTTATTTATACCAAGATAAGTCTCCAGTAAATAGTTTAGGGCATTTGGATGAGTGATGGATCATTGCATAACCGGTTCGACATGTAGCCTAGGTCGGTCTGCATATAGCAGGTTGTGAGATGCAATAGGACACGATCAAAGAAAGTCTTTGAGGTTTAAACATTTTGTCTGGGTGAACAATTGTGGAAGAAATTACAATAGGAAGATATAAAGAGTAGTGAGTAGTGGTGATAGCTAGAGTTAAGAGGTGCTCGGGTTCGACGAAAGATCGTCTTCCCCGAGAAGTGGAAGGTTTAAAATCACCCTAGGATAGTCTAATGTAATACGAGAAGGAAATCGGGTGAAAGGGTAGACAACCAATAATAATAAGTGCCTTGCGAAAGGGAACTTCAGGCCGTAATGCACCGTCTTGGTTCCTAGTGCCCCTTGAGAGCCCTTCACGGGGTATACCGGGGGCAGTCCTGGGCTAACGTAAACTGTAATAATAAACCGACAAGAGTAACTTAGTAACTAGGGTTGCACTCTTCACAAACACTGTTGGCACAGGAAGAATGATGAGAGCTTCGGCTCGGTTGGTTTGGAGACAGACGGATGGTCCGGGGAGCTTCGGCTCGGTCGGTTGGAGACGGACGTTTGGTCCGGGGAGCTTCGGCTCAGTTCGGTTTGTTTGCGATTAAACTTGCATGTGCATAAGATAGGAAAGTTAAGGTGGTGGGTCTTTCGATATCGGGGAGTTCGATTGCACCACACCGATATCGTTGACTCGGCGAGGTGGTTAGCACTTCGCCAACAGAAGTCCGGTGCGCCAGCCGGCAAGAGTATGCAGGCGTCCGCTTAGTGCACCAAGCGTTGAGGCGTACGATAGGTCAGACCAGTGGTGCTTTTACTGGTTTTGAGGTGGGCGGGGCCCAACCCACCGCTTCCGTCTGCCACTACGGAGGTATCCTGGGAGGTAACGGCTCCGAAAGGGGGAACTAAAGGTCTGTGTGCACAGAGTCGGGTGTGTGAGTTGCACTTGCATGTTTCATCATACCCACTAGCATGTCATAGCATAATCGATTCATTAAACCTTGACACCTAAAGTATAAGTGGTATGGGACGCTTATACATTAGGACCTGCAAAACGACCCCTTGGTCTATAAGCTTGTGTGGGCATGTTTATAAATCAAAGGTTAATTTCAATATATAACAACCATTGCTGTTTGATAACCGACACCCCAAGGTATAAGTGGTATGGGACACTTATACGATGGGAGCCTTGCAAAAGATCCCTTTGCTTATGTGTTCTCGCATAAGTGAAGGTTTAAATTCATTTAATTGCTTTTCTAACTGCTCACCTAACACAACTTGCTAGAATTAGTTTCCGCTGCCATCTGTTTCATGTTTAATCTCTACCTTCATGTCCTTCCCTTTCTTCCTCTCCGCTCGGTACCTAGGAGCCATGGGGGAAGGGGTAGGGGATGATAGGGCTTAGTCTTTATGACTAACGGTTTTCGAACCGCATCATTTAGGGGATCGTAGAGCCCAGCATGGAGGAGCAGCCCCAGAGATCGGTGCGCCTAGAGATGGGGCAGTCTAGCTCCGGAGTTCACACAGCCGGGACCGTGAGTCTCGACCTTGAGTAGTTTACTGTTTCGCTTCCGCATGAGAGACTTGTAGTGAGGACATTTTGTACCGGGCATAAGCCCGTTTTTATAGTACTCTGATGTTTCTGTGGACACTCCCTTCGTGGAGTTTTATTATATATATGTGATTTTTATTATTGTGGACTGCATTGCTCTTACTTCAATAATTGTGATACTTTCTGTGATCGAAATTGGCCGGCAGAATCGGCGCAATGTGGTGATGATCCTTCAGGACGTGAAGGAGTCTCCGCAAAGCGGCGGTTCTGGGCCTAAGACCCCGGTGGTTGAAAAAGAAAAAAAAAAGGGGGTGGCGGTGCTCCTTCCCTGCAATATATTAGCAAAACCAAACATAACAATGAAAGTGAAATTTAAGCACACTTCACCACAAGCGTAGGCACAAACGGCCACACACCCTGTGCTCTCAGGGCAAAACCTCGGTGTCCGTACAAAAGCCAGGGAGTCACCACCGTTCACAAGACGGCAACAAACATGAGAATTAAGGTAATCTTATGGCCTACACTGTAAGACCCCCCCTCCCGGAACAAATACCCCGGCACGAGAGGGCTCTTATTCCCAGAATAGTCGCCTTGCGGTAGCACTAGAACTCGGGCTAGACTGTACAACAAGACGCCTATTCTGCTGGCCTTTACAAATATCAACATGCCAACCCAACCAGAGTTATAAAAACAGAAGTCAAATGCTCACATAAGTATATAAGTCCAAATATAATAAATATAGAAGCTATGTCAAGCTTCTAAACAATCAGAGTGCGAGTAATATTTTTCCCAAAAGTGCTACATCAAGTCTCTCTCACACTCACATCAGTAACTCACGGTAGCGACGACACCGTCCCTTCAGGCCCTGTCATCCTGGCCTGGCTGGCCTGCTGCATAATCCGTGGCTACTCTACCTGCGGGGTTTCCTCCTAAAAAGGAAGATGTAGCAACCGTTAGTCATAAAGACTAAGTGGCTTTAACATCCACTCCCCCGGTGACTCCTCGGCACCGGGCGGAGAAATGGACAAAGGTACAATATATATAAAGTATGTAAGCATAAGTACAAGCAGGTGGCATAGTGTGACCAGTAAACATTGTAATAGTATAGCAGCACAATAAATGAATAACCATTACTCTAGCAGTTCTATCAACTACAACCGTATAATAATATAAGGCTACAATAAAAAGTAACTCAACTTATATGAATGCCCTTAGAGACATATAAGTTGAGGATCGACACAACAGAAAAGTAATTCATCGTATAAGAGTGCCCATACAAACTTATATGATAAGGATCTTGTGTATGCGATGTAATGCGATGCAATGAATGCTATGCTATGACTCACCCATGAACATGCACAATCAATTATTGTGTCGACATAGACTCTGTAGTTCCCACTTTTCGAGCAGGTAGCTAACCTCTCAGGCGTCAACCGTCGTGGCCAGACGGTGACAGTAGAGCGGGCATCTCCACTACTAGGCTGATATCCACACTACCTGGCCTAGGCATCCGTATGCCTCAATGCTAAGAACACACAGTGGAGCTCACATGCATACTACGGCTCAGCGGGTGTCTCGGGTAGATGTACACCGAGAACCTAGCCCCGAACTGGCCTATGATGTGACTCGGAAGGAGCCTCGGAAATGAGCACGAGGACCAAACCTAACCGTTCACTTGGCATAGATGGAGCCCCGGGACGTGAACACCGAGCACCAAGCCCAACCTCCCAAAGTTTATTTGTTAACTCCCGTCAGTGTGACGATTGGCGAGCCCGTAGACCTGCCACACTATCTTTAACCCGAGATTACAACACCGCGTGTCGACTCACACCGCATGCAATACCACATCATCATGGCACGGAAGGAGACTCGGATCAATCACGAGGACAAATCCCAACCGTCTAATTGGCATGGAAGGAGCTTCGGGACATGAACACCGAGGACCATGCCCAACTATCTATTTATAACTCTTCTCAATATTACCAACCAGTGTGATCAGACATTCGCACACACACCCTTTAAAAATCCTGTGCCCAAGGAACCTTAAGGGTTTACCACAAATACAGGTGGCGAACCACCTCATATAATGGACCATCTTAGACTTCCCTATATGAAAAGCCTCATGACCATGCATCACTCTTTCGGTCAACAAGATTACGTCTAAACTTTGGTCACATAAATTTAACATCACCGATTATAACTCTTTTACCAAACTCAAATCATTTGTGCGCGCATGAGTTAATCATCAAACTATCAACAACACTTGTTCATTACAATCAACATCGACCAAACACACAAGTTCAAGTCAATCTTGTTATTAATCGACGAATTACCATTCGTTCACTAACCCCCACCAAATCATTTCATTCAATTACATTTCATTTCACCATTTGTTTATGTGGGGTCTATCCAACTATTTTATCACTCATTGAATTATCACGGTTAGACTTATTACAATTCGCCAAAACCTCAACGTCGATTTGTTACCAGACCTCTACCGAGTCCAAACCCGATTCTACACCAACCCAGGAAATTAGGGTGCAGAATACCTTCTGGACAACAACTTTGACCGGAGATTCCTGAGGCTACAGGAATCTGGTGAATGCGTGTAAACCATTGATAGAAATGTCTTCCCATGTTTTAACTCTTTCATGTTCAGTCTACAACCCAGATCATACTGTATCTCACATGAAATTGGATCCAAGTCCTACTGCGTACAGAATACAGTTTCTGCACGCTTAGCTTGTCAGCCCTATACTTCGATCAGAATTTCAAGTTACTACAGACTTTGCCTGAAGATGTGTAACCACTCATTGGAAAGGCATTTCCAAGGGCTACAACTTTTGTGTTTAGTCGAAAGCCCGAATCTGGACATGTCATTCATGAAAATGGCCACGAAGATCGTTGCGCGCAGAAAGCAGATTTCTTTACGCGTCTTAAGGAGGAACGAATGGCATCGGTCCGTCTTCCTCGTCTAGCCGATCTTCCCAATTCACATCAGAATTTCCTCCTCCCTTATTCTCCCTCATCAGTCCATTCCTCTTCGCGAGACCATCCCCCATCATCACATTGAATGAAGGAGAGGTTGAAGATGACTAAACCCTATAACACAAGTCCTAGCATGGCCTCTCCTAGAAATCTTCATCTCACACATCAAGACTCATTTTAGTCAATATCTCGCCTAGGATTAACTATAGATCTAGCACCAAGGGAGAGGGGAGGAAGATCACCTTGTTTCCGGTGTCCGGCAATGGATCTCGTCACTCTTCGCGGCAACATCTTCTTTTCCTTGGCGGTGGCGGTTGTTCTTCACGGAGTATAGTTGATTCCAGCAACTCCTTCCATCCTCCAATAGTTTCTACACAGAAAAGAATGCTTTAGAAGAGGATGAAAAACGGCCAAATCCTATATAAATAGGGCCAACACGGGTAGGAATACGCCTGTATTCCTACCTGTGTCCCACTCGGCTGAAGCGGCGGCAACAATTATAGCATCGTATGGACACAAACACGGGTATGGAAATGCCCGTGTCCACTACCCGTTTTACGAGAATCGGCTGTGTTTATTCCTGAGTTCTTACCCGTGTCCTGCTCGGGATACACAACCGGCTTCATGGAGATATGGACACAGGTAGGGACATGCCCGTGTCTCTACCCGTGTCCTCCTCGGGACACATTTTGTTGATCTTCATACAACGCCTCTCAACATGGGTAGGGACATGCCCGTATATTTACCCGTGTCCTTCTCGGGACAGGCCCTGTCGAGTTCCAATCAACGCCACTCAACAAGGGTAGAGATACGCCTGTGTCTCTAGCCGTGTCCTTCTCAAGACAAGACCTATCGAGTTCCACTCAACTCCTCTCGAGTTCTACTCGACGCACACGGGTAGGGACACGCCCGTGTCTCTACCCGTGTACAATTCTAGACTAGTTTCTCTTTTCCACATAAGTGTAAGCCTAGTAGCATGCACTCCATGGGCCCAAGTCAGCTCTCCTGACTCAGAAGCACGCACGAGGGGCCTAGCGCGAATCGGGACGTTACAATTCCTATTAACAAAATAAAAGATTTCATACCCGAAATAAGGCTAAGGCTACGGGGAGAGAAAATCATTAAATAAAATATGATTTTAAAGATTACCTTGATGAAACAGCTCCGGGTAGCACTTTGCATCAAGTCCACCGGCTCTCATGTATACTCCTCCTTCCCATGATTAGACCTCATCACCTTTACCAAAGGAACACTTTTGCGGCGCAAAATCCTTGTCTCGTTGTCTACTACCCGCACAGGCTCTAGTCGCATCGACCTATCAGTCGAAACTGCTCTGTCTGTGGTGGGAACATATTGATCAGGCCGCAACAACGCCTTTCGAAGTGACGACACATGGAATACGTCATGCAAATTCTCTAGCTTTGGCGGTAACTCGAACTGATAGGACAACGAGCCAATCCTTTCAAATATAATGTAGGGCCCAACATACCTTTGGCTGAGCTTCTTCACACCACGTACCCGTGATACTCCATGCATCGGCCTGATCTTCAAAAACACTTTGTCTCCCACTTGAAATTCAACCATCCGGTGCTTTGCATTATAATATTTTGCCTGCCGACTTTGAGCCTCAAGCATTGGGTACCGTATTAGTCTCACAACCGCGTGAGTATCATCAATGTATTTATTGGGTATTGTATCCACAATATACCTGATTTGAAGAAGCCCCTGGACCAGCTAAGGTGAATTGACATTGTATTTGATCATTTGTCTTCAAGTTGTGCTTGCAGTTATTCCACGCTAAGTACACACCAATGTCAGGGTGCAGTGGGTCAATATACAAGGGTCTGCGCAATGTAATCCCTCGTTGAGCAAATCAGTGTGTTGGCCTACATGTACTCTCTCTATTGGAGTGTACTTATTTACAAGTACAGGGCTGTGATAGATCAAGAGCAGTCAAAGAGCAAGGATGGGCCAAAGAGCAGCTCACGGGTGGAAAGACGAAATATCGTCTAAGTAAGAATCCACGAGAATCACTATGTGTTTCTCGCCGATTCGACGACTAGTGATTCTCGCCGAATCGTCGAGAATCACTGGCTGATTCTCGCCGACTATCTCCGGCTGGCTCAGCGCGTGCAAATCTCACGCCAAGTCAAAATCGCCGAGAGTCATCAAGTGTTACTCGACGAATCGTCGAGAATGATTCTGCATTCTCGACGATTTGTCGAGAATGATTGATAACTCTCACCGATCCTCTCTGGTTTGCCAAGGTTTTCAGCATGATTTCTGCTAAGTAGAAATCGGCGGGAATCGTAGGTGATTCTCCCCGATTTGTCGAAAATCACTTATGATTCTCGCCGAATTTGCCTTAGGCGAAATTCTGGTGCTCGCTTGACCGGACCAAGTTTCAGGCGCTGTTTTGAACCGGAGCTAGGGTTTCTTTTGGTGGGGCCCACAACGGTCATATTGTATGACCTACTGTATAAATACTTCGGCATTTTGAACAGTAATCAGTACGAATACACAAGAAAGAAAACCGAGCCGCCAACGTGACCTAGATCGCGGATTTCTCTTCCGCCGCCGCCATCGTCGCTCGGGAAGTTAGTCGCCGCCGTTGATTGTGGATACCTCCTGATCCCCCGGCGATAGAAGCTTTGCCAAGCAACGTGTCTCACGTGTCCTTCTTGAGATACTTTGTCTCTTGGTTTGTAGATCGGGAATACCTTCCCTTTCTGAATCGATCGAGACAATTGATCCAAGGAAGACCGTTGGTATACCTTGCCAGTATAGCTACGTAGGTTGGATCTCTAAAGCTCAACCGCCACACTTCTTGCCGCCGCCGATCCCGAACGCCAAGCCGCCGCTCTTCTTGCCGCCGCCGGTTTCGTGGAGATTCATTCTAAGTGAGAGCTGTCGTGGACTCTTCGTCTTCATCAAGAACGCATCATCGAACAAAGAGGGACACCTAGCACTCCATAAGTATTTTGTATATTTTATACATTCCATTTTATTTTTGTTGTAAAGGAATGTAGGTTCCTCATTATCAGGGTTGGGTGCAACCCGTGGTGGAGGAGTGGTGACTCCTTCGTTTGGAAGGATTCCTTCCGTTAGTGTGAGGATTGGATTTCAATCCGGTTGGTGAAGTGACCGAGTCGTCCTTTGTTGGGACATAGGTCGAAGGGGGAAAGTGGACGTACCCAAATCGGGGAACCACTATAACTGCTTGTGTTTGTTTATGCTGTGTTGTTTTGTTTACTTGTGCAGGTAGAATTTTAATTCTGCTAAAATCGCTGCAAGACACTTATTCCCCCCCCATAGGTGAAGGTAGTTGGCACTAGGTGGACTTTCAAGTGGTATCAGAGGGAGGTTACTCATCAAAGGGGTTAACACCTCGAGTAAGTTCCTGCCACTAGTGTCAAGGAGAAGGCAGATATCTACTATGGACGAACTCAAGTTCTCAGACAAGATCCCAGTGTGCACCAGGCTAAACTTTCCTATCTGGAAGGAAAGGATTAGATTTTACATGGAAGCAGTCGACCCTAGACTCTTCATGGTCGTGGAGGAGGGATCTTATATTCCCTCTAAGCCCTCCACCATTGATCCTACCAAAAAGGTGCCAAAGAAGCTTTCTGAAATGGACAAGGACGAGATGGTGCTGGTCGGACTTGACATGAAGGCATAGAACATAATAATCAATGCAGTTGATGACTCCATGATGCAGAACTTCTGCAACTACAGGATAGCCAAGGATATCTGGCACAGCTTGATTATCCTGATGGAGGGCACAGATGAAGTGAGGGATGATCGGAGATCCCTCCTGAACCAAAAATATGAGGCTTTCAGGCAGGGGCCCAAGGAAGAGATCGGAGTTACCTTCGAGAACTTCCTCAAGTTCGTCAATGCTCCTAAGGGATATGAAAGAGTGTTCCATGATGGTGAACTTAATGATAAATTCCTTAGGTCCCTTACTAAGGAATGGGACACGAAGATCTGCGCCATCCGAGAGTTTGGCAGATTAGCTGAAACTGATCCTCAGAATACTCTTTGGGAAGCTCATGTCCTATGATCTCCAATTTAACAAGAGAAAAGCTGAAGAAGAAGCAGAGAAGGCCGCAGCCAAGGAAAAGACTGTGGCCCTAAAAGCCATTCACTCCAAGAAGGGCAAGGGTGCGGCTTAATCCCATGCGGGGAAAAAGGATGAGGAGGAAGACTCTGAGCCATGTTCCTCCGGCTCAGAGTTGTCTGAAGAAGACTTCTCCCTCATCACCCAAGAATTCAAGAAGTTCCTCAAGATGAGGAATCAAAGAAAGAGAGACTGCTCCTCCTCCAGAAATCAGAAGAAGAATTATTCTTCTGACAGGTATGAATCAAGACCGAAGAAACATCGTCATACTGACATCATTTGATTTGGGTACAATAAGCCAGGACACGTCGTGGCCGACTGCCATCAAGGTAAGAGAGAGAAGGGGAAGGAGAAGAGCACAGAACCTCTAGTGATAAAAAGAAGGAGAGGAGCTACATCGCCAAAAAGTCAAAGACACTAAGTGAGTCTGATTCCTCAAACTCCAGTGATGATGAGGAAGCCTACTTCGGGCGTGTGGGTCGCTCTGAATTAGAAGGAGAATGCCCCCCATTCACTGGGAAGGTAACGTACACCCCTCTCCGACTCTGACTATGAGTCTCCTGATGATAATCTCGAGGACAACCCATCTGCCCGAGAAGCTGAGCTCCTCGAAAAGTATGAGCTTCTGCTCAACACCTTCGAGGAATGCCGCAAGAGATTGAGGGCTCAGAAAAAGGAAGTCTAATTCCTTAAGGTCGAGGGTGTCTCCCTAAGGGAAGAGATCACTAGCTTGATTTTTCTCCGACAAGAGCACCTGAACCTGATCTCTAAGAACTCAGTGTCTCTAAGTCTCCTTGACCTTAGACAGGAAGAAATCAATAAGTTGGAAGAACAACTTACAGCAGAAAAGAAGATTGTCCAAAGCTTCTCTATGCCAAAGACTGTTCTTCCACTAGTTGATACCTTCTCTGCTTAGGCTAAGGGGGATGGCTTGGGGCATGTGGGTGTGCCTGGTAAATCATCCAGGAGAAACAAAAGGCAGAGGAGAAATAAGGCTGCTAAGAACGCCTCTACTGCAGAAAAGAGAAAGACCCCACTCAACCCTATTGTATTCAGGAAGCCTGGCTTTCCCTGCAATGAACAAGACTTTGAGTAAACCTATGGCCACTTCTTCCATCCCTCGGTTGAAAAGCCCAAGAGCTGGTATGAGGGGTGGGCCTTCCCCTGCAACTTTGCCGAGAGTGTCTTCAAGGCACCTTATGATGAAGTTCAAATGGAGGATTATGACCACTTCTCTAGCGACCATAATAGGAAGCAGGCACCCAAGGCCAAGCCTATTACTCTAAGAAACTAGGAGGTGAAGAAATCATGCGACTGTTGTCATCATGATGCCTCCACCTCCAGGTCCAAGGCCCCGGCTGAACCTTCCGTTCCAAGGGTGAAGCAGGTGCCTAGGAGAAAGTATAACAGATTTGACTGCTGGTGCTGTGGCAAAGTTGGTCACTTTGCCGTGGATTGCTGGTTTAATCCGAGGAATAACGACACTCCACATATTGGCAATGCGAGGCAGAACACTCGTAGGGCTAACCATCTAAGGGGGAGTATGCTAACGAGGAATCTATGACCCAAGTTCGATTGGGTTCCTAAGGGAAATTAACTCTGTTTTGCAGGAATGTCCAAAGGCCACCAAAACTCCCATATGGTACTTGGACAGTGGATGCTCCCGGCATATGACCGGGACAAGAAGCCTGCTGCGCGATTACTCTCTAGTCGAGAATGGACCCAATGTCATCTTTGGGGGATCAGATCGAGGAGTCACCAGGGGTTACGGTATGATTTCCAACGGTATAATTTCTATCACCGACATGGCTTACGTTGAAGGGTTAAATCATAACCTGATCAGTGTAAGTCAGTTATGTGATAAAGGTTATGACGTTAAGTTCTGCAAGGATAAATGCCTGATAATATCGTGTGCCTGTTCGGAGACGGTATTAATAGGCATTAGGAGCAGAAATATCTTCTGCTTAGATTTTCTTAGTTTAGATTCATCTACCCCCGTATGCCTAGTAGCAACAGGCAGTGCATCTCTTTGTGAACAATGGCACAAGAGATTGGCACATATTAATTTCAAGACAATTAGTATGCAGTTTTCTAAAAACTTAGTAAGGGATGCTCCCATCATTAAGTGCATCAAAGATAGCCCATGTCCTGCATGCCAGAAGGACAAACAGACTCGGGCTACCTTTAAGGGCATCGTTGACAAAGACTCCTCCAGATGTCTTTATCTTCTGCATATGGACTTGTTTGGTCCAATGCATGTTCATAGCTTGGGAGGCAAGTCTTATACGCTAGTGATTGTTGATGATCACTCTCGGTTTACTTGGGTGTTCTTCTTAAAACGCTAGTCTGATACATTTGACATCTTCACTAGTTTTGTCAGGCAGATTCAGAACGAACTTAACTGCTCAGTGGTCAAAATCAGAAGTGACCATGGAACAGAGTTCGAGTCTGGTGCTATGACAGAGTTCTGTGAAGAACTTGGTATTTTTCATGAGTTTTCCTCCCCGCACACTCCTCAGCAGAATGGAGTTACGGAGAGGAGAAATAGAACGCTCATTAAAGCCTGCACGACAATGTTGAATGACGCTTCTCTCCCAGAGTATTTTTGGGCAGAGGCTGTCAATACGGCGTGTCATGTACAAAACCGGGCCTTGATCAACAAGAGTCATCATAAGACGCCTTATGAGCTACTGAAAGGCAGGAAGCAAACCATATCCTATTTTAGGATCTTTGGCTGCAGATGCTATGTACTAAATAACGGGAAGTACCCGCGTACTAAGTTTTGTGAAAAATGCTTCAAAGGCATATTTATGGGCTATAGTAGCCATAGCCGGGCATATAGGTTGAAAACCCTAGTGGTAGAGGAATCCATAAATGTGGTATTTGATGAAGGAATCTTGCTTAACAGCAATTCTTCAAGTGGTCTTCTTAAAGATGCAGGTACATGAATTGAACAGCTTAGTCTCGATGAGACCGCTAAAGATGCAACTCCCAAGTACGTCACAGTCACGACCACAATACCTATCGGAGATGATGACGGTCAGAATGGAGTTGTCCTCCCTGAAGAGGAAGGAGCCCCAGAAAATGTTAGAGCTCCAAATGCAAGACTGCTAGAGCTTCATAACGTGAGGGATCATCCCAGAAATCAAATCATCGGAGATCCCCGTGACGGTGTCAGAACTCGCCGAGGTACAATTAACGAGATTTTGCATTTTAGCTTTCTGTCACAGGTTGAGCCAAAGAAGTTCGACGAAGCGAACAAGGATGCAGCATAGATATTGGCCATGCAAGATGAACTGCATCAATTTGAACGATGCAACGTCTGGACGCTGGTTCCCAGACCAAAGACGCAGAACGTGATTGGCACCAAGTGGATCTTCAGAAACAAGCTAGATGAACACGGGGTCATCATCAAGAACAAGGCCAGACTGGTGGCTCAAGGATACAGACAGGAGGAGGGGATCGACTTCGACAAAACATTTCCGTCGGTTGCAAGGCTCGAGGCAATCAGACTGTTTCTGGCATATGCCTCTCACAAAGGATTCACAGTCTATCAGATGGATGTGAAATCGGCATTCTTGAATGGAGACCTGAAAGAGGAAGTATACGTCGCTCAACCCCCAGGTTTTGTCAATCCTACTTATCCTAATCATGTATACTTTCTTAATAAAGCTCTATATGGCTTAAAACAAGCTCCACGAGCTTGGTATGAGACTCTGTCTAGTTTTCTTCTTGAAAAAAGTTCTCTAGAGGAAAAATAGATAAGACATTATTTCTTAGGGAAGTCAAAGGCAAGATCTTGCTGGTGCAAATCTATGTTGATGACATTATATTCGGCTCAACGGATAACAATCTTTGTAAAAAGTTTTCTAAACTTATGCAAGGAAAGTTTGAAATGAGCAGTATGGGAGAGCTAAAGTATTTCTTGGGACTTCAAGTGAAACAGTCTGAGGATGGAATTTTCATTTCTCAGACGAAGTTCACAAATGAACTCCTCAAGAAATTCGGAATGGAGAATGCAACCTCTATGAGGACTCCAATGGGATCCACTATGTCTCTAGATAAGGATGAGAAAGGGAAACCTTTTGATGAAACCAAATACAGAAGCATTATTGGATCCCTACTCTACCTTACTGCAAGTAGACCGGATATTATGTTCTCCACATGCGTTTGTGCCAGATATCAGGTGAACACTAAGGAATATCACTATGTCGCTGCAAAGCGAATTCTTAGATACCTTAAGGGTACACCTAATCTTCGCTTGTGGTACCCGAGAAACAATGATGTCGAGCTAATAGGCTTTTCAGATGCTAATTTTGCAGGAAGCAGGGATGATCGGAAAAGCACTTCCGGGACGTGTCAATTCCTCAGAAGAAGGCTTATATCATGGAATAATAAGAAGCAGAATTGTGTCACAACCTCTACAGCTGAATCTGAGTACATCTCAGCAGGCAGCTATTGCGCATAACTTCTATGGATCAGAAATCAACTAGCAGACTATAACCTTCAGTTCAAGGAAGTACCAATGTACTGCGACTCCTCCAGTATAATTGCCATTGCGAACAATCTGGTATCGCACACCTGGACGAAGCATATTGAAGTACGCTACCACTTCATTCAGGAGCACGTGGAAAACAAGGACATCTCTCTCTGCTATGTCCCCACGGATAAGCAGATTGCAGATATTTTCACAAAGCTCCTAGACGAGGCCAAGTTCAGACTCTTCAAAACTTAACTGGGGATGCTAAACTATGAGGAATGAAGACTACAGAAGCTCCAGGCTCATGCATCTAGGGGGAGCATCTGCTAGGAACTCAAGTGAAAGCATAGGTGCAAGAACTGAGGGGGAGCATTGTGGCAAGTGCTAAAGTCCTAGATTTGTAGAAGCCAAAAAGGGGGAGATTGCCCTCTCGGCTAAGGTGCTAAGGGCTAAGGTGCTCTCGCAAAGTATGCTCCAAATGCTCTAAAGATAATGGTATGGAAATTCTTAAGTATGCTGCAAATGCTCTAAAGATAATGGTATGGAAATTCTTTCTCAACTGATTATTCAGTTTATTCTTTTCTTCCATCCGTTATATTCACCTTAGCTTGTAGGGTTTAGGCTTCTTCAAATAGGGGGAGATTGTTGGGTATTGTATCCACAATGTACCTGATTTGAAGAAGCCCCTAGACCAGCTAAGGTGAATTGACATTATATTTGATCATTTGTCTTCAAGTTGTGCTTGCAGTTATTCCACGCTAAGTACACACCAATGTCAGGGTGCAGTGGGTCAATATACACGGGTCTGCGCAACGTAATCCCTCGTGGAGTAGATCAGTGTGTTGGCCTATGTGTACTCTCTCTATTGGAGTGTACTTATTTACAAGTATAGGGTTGTGATTGATCAAGAGCTGTCAAGGAGAAAGGGGGGAGAAAGAGCAGCTCACGGGTGGAAAGACGAAATATCATCTAAGTAAGAATCGAGAGAATCACTAAGTGATTCTCGCTGATTCGACGAGAATCACTAGTGATTCTCGCCGAATCGTCGAGAATCACTGGCTGATTCTCGCTGACTATCTCCGGCTGACTCAGCGCGTGCAAATCTCACGCCAAGTCAAAATCGTCGAGAGTCATCAAGTGTTTCTCGACGATTCGTCAAGAATGATTCTGCATTCTCGAAGATTTGTCGAGAATGATTTATGACTCTCGTCGATCCTCTCTGGTTTTCCAAGTTGTTCAGCATGATTTCTGCTAAGTACAAATCGGCGAGAATCGTAGGTGATTCTCGCTGATTCGTCGAGAATCACCTATGATTCTCGCCGAATTTGCCTTAGGCGAAATTTTGGTGCTCGCTGGACCGGACCAAGTTTCAGGCGCTGTTTTGAACCGGAGCTAGGGTTTCTTTTGGTGGGGCCCACAACGGTCATATTGTATGACCTACTGTATAAATACTTCGGCATTTTGAACAGTAATCAGTACGAATACACAAGAAAGAAAACCGAGCTGCCGACGTGACCTAGATCGTGGATTTCTCTTCCGCCGCCGCCATCGTCGCTCGGGAAGTTAGTCACCGCCGTTGATCGTGGATACCTCCTGATCCCCCGGCGACAGAAGCTTTGCCATGCAACGCGTCTCACGTGTCCTTCTTGAGATCCTTTGTCTCTTGGTTTGTAGATCGGGAATACCTTCCCTTTCCGAATCGATCGAGACGATTGATCCAAGGAAGACCGTTGGTAGACCTTGCCAGTATAGCTACGAAGGTTGGATCTCTAAAGCTCAGCCGCCGCACTTCTTGCCTCCGCCGATCCCGAACGCCAAGCCGCCGCTCTTCTTGCCGTCGCCAGTTTCGTGGAGATTCATTCTAAGTGAGAGCTAAGGTCGTGGACTCTTCGTCTTCGTCAAGAACGCGTCATCGAACGAAGAGGGACATCTAGCACTCCATAAGTAGTTTGTATATTTTATACATTCCATTTTATTTTTGTTGTAAAGGAACGTAGGTTCCTCGTTGTCAGGGTTGGGTGCAACCCGTGGTGGAGGAGTGGTGACTCCTTCATTTGGAAGGGTTCCTTCCGTTAGTGTGAGGATTGGATTTCAATCCGGTTGGTGAAGTGACCGAGTCATCCCTTGTTGGGAGATAGGTCGAAGGGGGAAAGTGGACGTACCCAAATCGGGGAACCACTATAACTGCTTGTGTCTGTTTGTGCTGTGTTGTTTTGTTTACTTGTGCAGGTAGAATTTCAATTCCGCTAAAATCGCTGCAAGACACCTATTCCCCCCCCCCCATAGGTGAAGGTAGTTGGCACTAGGTGGACTTTCAGTATTCAATTCCCAATGCCTTCGGGTCTTCATCATGCACCCAAGACAATGGTGTTTTACACCTTCCATAAAGGGCTTCATGGGGTGCCATTCCGATACTGTCCTGGTGACTGTTGTTATATGAAAATTCCACCAGGGGTAAGAGCCTTTCCCATAGCTCTCCCCTATTTAATACACACGACCTCAATAGATCCTCCAATGTCCTGATAGTCCTTTCAGACTGCCCATCTGTTTGAGGATGAAACATTATGCTAATGGTAAGACGTGAACCCAAATATGCCTACACCTCCTTCTATTCTTTAGAAGTAAACCGACCATCCCAATCAGAAACAATCATCTTTGGCAAACCGTGATACCGTATGAACTGCTCCACAAAGAAGCGGACAAAAAAATCCACATGAGCTTCTTTCTTCATAGGAATAAAACGGGCTTCCTTCGTCAGGCGGTCAACGATTACCCATACTGAATCATTCCCTGAGCGTGAGCGAGTCAAACCGTGGATGAATTCCATGGAGACATCCTCAAACTTCCACTCGGGCATGCGAAATGACTATAATAATCCACCGGGGCTCCTGCATTCTGCCTTCACCCTTTGACAGGCCTCGTAGTGCGTAACAAAATATCGGACGTCCCTCTTCATTCCCCTCCAACACATTGTCTTCCACAGGTTGGCGTACATCTTGGAAATTCCAGGATGCACAGAATACTAGGTGCAGTGTGCCTCTCTCAGGATATCTTCCCGAATTTTACTGCCCTCGGGAATGTAAAGCTGGCCACGGAGATGAATGAGGTCATCTTTTAGAGAGTACTCATCAGTTGTCCCATCTTCAATTGACTTGATTGTCGTTGCCAGTTCCGCATCCTTTCATTGCTCTGCCTGGACCCGGTCTCGAATGTCACAGACTATGCTCAACGCGGTTAGGTACTATGTATACCCTTCCAATTGGTCTTTTTACACCAGAGTGATCTCCATCTCTTCGAGCATCCGAGCTAACTCCATACGCATCAACCGGATTTGATTCTTCAAAGTGTAGAAGTCACTGGCAAGGGAACATAAGGAGACAAGCTCTCTCCTTTACGGGAAGGATCATTCGTTGTCTCCATAATTATGAAGTCGGGAACCTACAAGCTAAGGAACGCAGAGGGAAAGACCCTACCCCGGACATGGAACGCGCAGAACCTGCACCAATTCTACCAGTGAATCCTTATTTTAAACTTCTTAAAAAGTATTTTTATCGTGCTTAAACTCTATGGTGTGTAGAAACCACAAGCCCGGATGCGTGTAGATAATTTGTTATTCAAATATTATGTTTCCTTCAGCAGAGCCCGACTAGTTTCAAGCAAATTAAGCCGGAAGTGATCCTCGTGTAAATTAAGCCGCGAGTGATCCTCATGCAAATTAAGTTGCAAGTGATCCTCGTGCAAATTATGTCGCAAGTGATCCTTGTGTAAACTAAGTCGCGATTGATACTCGTGCAAATTAAGTCGCGAGTGATCCTCGTGCAAACTAAGCCGCGAGCGATCCTCATGCAAAATCAGTAAGACTACGCATGCGGTTTGAATATAAAAGCTATTCACCGAACCTACCTTTCTACGCCACAATATCGTCAGGGCCTCCCCCCCCCCCCTCGCATGACTAAGTCATGAGGGATCCTCATGCAAACTAAGCCACGAGAAATCCTCGTTCAAATTAAGTTGCGAGCAATCCTAGTGCAAACTAAGCCACAATCACAGCCCGCACAAAGCAACGCTGCCTGTCAAACAGCATTTGTCCGAAAATAAGAAAGAGAACTTTATCATCACAGAAACGTACAAATACATGTGTAAATTCGATGATCATAACGGTCAAATAATAAAGGCAACATACAAAGTATCATACTAGAAAAAGAAAAATGCCAACAAACTAATACAAAAATATAACGCCGCTACATTTCGTCCTCATGCATGTGTCTATCAGAAGATAACATCTCCACTTAGGCCTTCATCGTATGATGCTCTGTCTCTAAACGGGAAGTCTTCTCTTGGGCATGCTTCAGCATCTGTGCGGCTCTCTCCACCAGAGTTTTCTGCACCTCCAAAGATGCTCGAGTCTGCTCCAATTCTACCTTCAACTCCAACCCGATCCGATAAAATCGAGAAATGTCCTGATCATGATCATCTCTCAAAGTAGCAAGTGAGCTTGCCGCCATTCGAAACTTCTCCTGAAGAGCCAGATATCCATCCTTCAAGCTCACGTAAAGACCGTTCCAAGTAACGACATTCTGAGCCTGGGCCTCGATCTGTAAGAAAATGACGGAGAAAAATTTGTACAAATGCAACAATATAGGAGAACCAAAAATAATCAAACTAACTTACCACTTCATTCATCGCCTTCAAAGAAGAAGACAACCTATCCCTTGAGGAGTACTACTCCTAGTGGAGTAAACTGGGAAATCAGCACGCCACAAAATTTCAGAATCTCGATCACTTCCTCGCATGGTGGGAACCTGGAACCTGATCTCAAAATAGTCTCACATATCGTTAACCAACCGTGAGGAGGATTTTGAAACCTATCTTCGACACACGATATCTTCACTTTAAGGTCGACAGGCAGACTTAACCTTCTCCTCCAAATCGCAACCTAATCGTCGATAAGGGAAGAACGTAGATGCATCAATTTCGCAGTACACTTCGAACCCTGGCAAAAAAAAATCAGTCTTAGATAAAACAATTTTTAAATCAAAAATTTTCCTCCCCTGTCGTGTGCTTGAAGGCATGTCAAATAGCAAAGCCAAAACCATACGTGTGACGCGCCCAAGTACGCGTGTACAAGCAATCTTTTATGCACGCAAACACGAGCCTGTTTGCGTGCAACCTAGAGCATGCACATGTACGACCTCAAGGGCACACGAATGCATGCATCCTGACGCATGAACACTAGAGCATGCGATCAGGCACGCACGCGCCAGTGCGCAATCAGGTATGTGCGCAATTTGGTGTACGTGTACCCCCGCACGATCAGGCATGCACACGGCCAGGTGCACACACACGCGGATTGATGCCCGCGTGCGTCCTAACACTTGTGCACGCGGCATGGTGTGCGTGTACTCCCGCGCGCACACCCGTGCACGCCGGACTCCTTCCTCGGGCATATTCGTGGGCACAACCCCTTTTTTCCCTGAGGTAACCGCTACCATCCGAAGTTATGAATGAATAAGGCGCATTGGCCCTCACGAGCGTGCCCTGCTGCCTCTCCTTCTCATCCTTTGCATATTTTAACATTTTACTTGAGTTTGCCGGGAGCCACCGTCTCTGTCCTCTCACCGTTCATCATCATCACCACCATGAATAAAATTGAGATCCCTGCTCTATCGCTCATATCGATCTCCAGTAACATGGAATCTCGGGGGGCAAATGATGGGGATGAGATCCCTCTTAAGAAGTATAGAAGTGCACATAACCACACCCACATGATATCTGCCTAAAATTAGTGGGATCATAGGTTTGACCATACGCGCGATCACCACATGCAATCCCCCCGCGTGTTGATCCCATCATGCATGAAGTCAAAACTACCACAGGCATCCCCTCGCCGACATCGAACAGCCAACATCATCCCTAGATGCCAGCTGCCCCCTCCTCTCTTCTTCGTCGGCCGCCCCCTTCCTCGATTGCAACCATGCGGTCGAGGAGGCAGTTGGTCCGACTGCCCATAATCGGCCACCAGCGCACGGTAGAGGGAGCTATCGCGCCGACCGCTCCTCCTCGGCTGTCGGCACACAATCGGGGGGGGGGGGGGGGGGGCGGGGGGCGGTCGGGCTGGCCTCCCCTCCTCAGCCGCAGGTGCCCGGCCGAAGGAGCGATCATGCCGGCCGCCCCCTTCGGCTGCCGGTACGGCCGAGGGTTTGACCTCTCCAGCTCGGCTATCGATGCACGGCTGTTGGTGCGGTCGAACCAGCCGCTCTAGCTTGGACACCGGCACGCGGCCGAGGGAGCAGCTGCACCGGCCGCTCCTCCTTGGCTACTTACGTACGACCGGCGGAGTTTCCAAGCCATCCTCCCATCCTCGACCATCGTCGGCGGTCTCCCTCCTCGGCGGCAAGTTCGTCGGCGACCCGAAGGAGCGCTATCCCTCCTTCCGATCGTCTCAGACAGTTCATGTCGTCCGATTTGCGGGTAACCTCCCACTAACTGCCAGGTTAGTGGGGAAATTTCATTATTAAAATAATTGGTGTACGTATATCGAAAAAAAATATTCCAAATATGCGCCCTAAAACTATGATAAAAATATTAATGAGGGTAGCTATAGTGTACAGATAACCGCATAACCACCCTAACTACCTCCTAGGGGCTATAAAAGGAGCCCCAAGCCTGCTCATTTCTGACTTTTTTCCTCCGAGCTTTCTTCTTCCTCAGGCTGAAGTACTACTGGATTTATCCTACGTGTAGCACTCAAGCCGCATTCAAGCCACTCGCGAGCCACATTCAAGCCACTCCCAAGCCGCATTCAAGCCAACTCTAAGCCGCCTTCGGGCTCCCTTCAAGCCGTCAAATGAATCCTGATCTCTCCATTTCCATAAGGCCTCCACGACCGTAAACTCAAGTGCTCTGCTCCTGCATCTAGTGCCAGTATGACGCCCCATAAAGCCTATTGTTGTCAAGCCCATTTTGTAACTAATGTCGAGCACGACGGCCTGTCGTCCGCCGAACGCTAAGTGTTCTCTCATCTCTAAATTATAACGAGGAGTGGTATGTCTCCCTCAACTTTGTAAACCAATTATAACCGCAAGCAAGTAGTGGACTTTGACTGGCACAGATCCAGTCACGTGGTTTTTTACCCAGTTGAGGGGTTTTTCCATGTTATAACTTCATGTGGTCAATTGACTAACCTCATTGACTGTGTGCACGCTCGACCATTCCAAGTGCTAAGATGGTCCAAATTATTCCGGTCCGACCGGGATGTCGAGTCAGGACAGAATAATATTTATAAAATATAAGCTTAGCTTGATCAGCAAAGATCACTTCCTCGGGTAGTTGTTTCCATCAAAATTATAGTAAAGGTCGGTAGTTCGAAACTCCTTGCTGAAATAAAAATTAAATTTTTGTTGCTTGGGCGTTTCATTGAAACCTGTCCCCAGTTCTACGGCCCTCCCACCAGGTCCCCTGGTCCATGGCAGGAGCAGATCTTTTGGTTGGACAAGACCACCTAAGTTCTCGGTCAGCGTTTTGACCGATTAAACCGATTCGTTCGATCCGGTTTTCATAACATGGCTTGTATTTAATTTATTTACAAGGTGTCATAAATATTAATTAATAATAAGTTTAGTTTTGTAAAAAGATCTTCCAAACTATAAACTAAGGTCAGTAAGGACCATAATAGTGCAATGAAAAAGTTTTACCATTATAGGGCACTGAAAAAGTTTGAGATTTATTGAAAGCTTTAAGGCACTTTTATTTTATGTATATATAAGGTGTGACAAATATTAATTATTAATATGTATAGTTTTGTAAAAAGATCAAAACAACTCAAACCACTTCCAAATTATAAACTAAGGTCAGTAAGGACCATTATAGGGCACTGGAAAATTTTGAGTATTTATTGGAGAGTTTAATACACTTTTATTTAATTTATTTACATAGTGTGACATACTATTTAATTATTAGGTATAGTTTTATAAAATTATAAATCAAGCCAAAATACTTCCAAATTATAAAATATGATCAGTAATGAACATTATATGGCACTAAAAAAGTTTTAAAATATATTGAAAGGGTTGAGGCACTTTTATTTCATTTATTTATATGGTGTGATAAATATTATTTAATTAGTAGTTATAGTTTATAAAATCGTTAAAACATGAGAAAACACTTCCAAATTATGAAACAAGGTCAATAATGATTATAAAAGGGTATTTAAAAGTTTGAGTACTTTTTGAAACATTTTAGGCCCTTTTATTTCATTTATTTACAAAGTGTGACATATATTAAATTATTAATAGGTAGAGTTTAGTAAAATCATTAAAACAAATCAAAACAATTCCAAGTAATGATCCAAGGTCAACAATTATTGTAATAGGTCACTGAAAAAGTTTGACTTTTATTGAAGCACGTTAGGCACTTTTAATTTATTTATTTATAAAGTGTGACATATATAAATAAAAATACGTATAGCTTAGTAAAATCATTAAAATAGGTCAAAACACTTCCCAATCAAGAACAAAGGTGATTCATGATCATAATAGGGTACTGAAAAAGTTTGAGTATATATTGAAAGATTTTAGAAACATGTATTTTATTAATTTACAAGGTATGATAAATATTAATTATAAATAGGTATAGTTTTGTAAAAAGATTAAAAACAAGTCAAAACACTTCCAAATTAACTAAGGTCATTCATGAGCATAATAGTACACTGAAAAAGTTTGAGTATTTATTAAAACATTTTAGACAATTTTATTTCATTTATTTACAAAGTGTGACATATATTAATTTATAATATGTATAGTTTAGTAAAACCATTAAAAGAAGTCAAAACACTTCCAAATCATGAACCAAGGTCAATCATGATTGTAATAGGTCATAGGAAAAGTTTGAGTATTTATTGAAATATTTAGGGTACTTTTATTCCATTTTTATATGGTGTGACATGTATTAGTTATTAAAGTGTATAGTTTTGTAAAATTATCAAAACAAGTCAAAATGTTTTCAAATCATAAACCATGGTCAGTTATGACTATAATAGAAAACTAAAAAAGCTTGAGCATTTATTAAAATGAAAAATGCTTTCAAATCATATACCATGGTAAGTTATGACTATAATAGAGAACTAAAAAAGTTTGAGCATTTATAAAAGGTTTTAGACACTTTTATTTCATATGATGTATTTTCATTTTAGACCATAGAAAATATATTCCAAAATATACAAGTCTCTACACATAGGTTATAAACCTCTAAAAGAGTTCATAAAAAAAAATTTCTTATTTATATTAGGTCATATGGTAGAAAAATACACAAAATATGGTGGTATTATAGTTTATATCATATAAATTTTAAAAATTAATTTAGGGAATTATACACCTCCTCAAAAAACGTGACATACCAATTTGGAATGCTTAGACCAAGCCCAATAACTTTCATGATGGTGACTTGGTCTGGTTCAACCCTTAAGGTGCCTAAAAAAGTGTTTGAAGTTAGCTGAAGGAGTGTACATATAGCCAGTTTAATTTAATTTATTCTATATTTTATTATCAAATTACATGGATCTTGGCACAGATCTAAGGGCTCGAGGAGGCAGTAGACATAATTTTTCATTCCCCCACATCGGATCTGATATCGATCTCGTGTGTAAATGACGTTAATCATTAATTAAGGATGTTACGGCTATTATTTCTTCTTTAACCTTAGGTTGACAATGGATATCAATCCTGACTGGGAGGAGGTTTTGGGGATCCTCCACCATCATCTAGACATCGCTACCCATCTCCACAATCGCCAACAACTTCAAAATGTTGAGTACTATTGATTGCACGTAGTCTAATGACCTGACGCCGGTGGCGGCATCCAAAATCACGGGTTCATTTCGACGATGATTCTCCATTAAATTTTATGAAATGAAATCCATTAGAACTCAATTTTTTTCAAAAACTTTCTAAGATGCATATAGAAGGGGAAGTAGGAGGAATCTCACTTGAATTTGCTTTGCTCTCCTTGATCGGTTTTAGGCATCTATGGCTCACACGACTAGCATGGCTCTACTCATCGAGAGAGCTCCTCCTCACTTTCTTTTCTCAAATTGTTTGTTTGGGGCTGGTGTAAGCTTTCTAAACATGGTGGGGGATATTTTATAATCTAGGGGTGCGGTTTGGAGTTTTTCCCTTACCCGCACCATCGTCGATTGTGCACGTGGTTTAGGTTGTCCTCTTAGCCACCATGCATCCTAAAGAATGTTTTAGAAAAGCTTGGTATCTGCTGCCTCAGCCTCCCAAAAAGGAAAGAGTTCAAGTGTGGTTAGAGTTCTTTGGATTTTAGATTTTGCTATTTTGGTACATTTTGCTTAAGGGAAAACTTGGCATAAGCCATGGACATCTTAACATGATCATGGGTTAAGTATTTAAATGTGTTTAAGATTTTATTTGGGGGCCTTTGGGTTATTGTGGGGTTAAGGTATTTTTAAAAGTGGGTTTAGGCCTTAATCAGCTCATGGTTTGACCATGCTTAATTTAAGTTGACTTTATGATGACTATAGTAAATATTTTGGTGGTTTGTCAAGCTTTGTTCAGAGGTAAAGTATGGATAATTTAATTCGACAAGGAGGATTTCAATTGAGTTGATTTAGAAAATTTTGCTAAAGGCACATCATGCCCTTTTTAAGGGTTCTACCTTATCTTCAAGATGATATAGTCAATAATTAGGGCGCTTATAGGTAGGTAGGTTATCTTGTGTTATAATGAAGGTAGTGGTTTACTCAATTGGCCAAGGGTTGGGTAAATTGAGGTTATTTGCTCAAATTTTTATAAATGCACATCATTACTTACCAAGGGTTCTACCTTATTGTTGGAGCATGCATTCTACTTGTCTTGGTTTGAGAATAATAAACATCGTGATGTATTTGATCTAGTCTTTTGTGTATTTATAGTGTGCAGTTTATACATTTTGAATGAGGAGACAAGTCCTCGATCATGTGCATGACCCGAGGGTATGTACACTTTAGAAACACCAAAAAGATTAACATAAACAGCTGAATACTAAAATGGCCATAACTTTCAATCCGGGAAGAGTTATCGGATGTGCCACCCCCATTCCGAAAAGAAGACGATGACATCTACAATCTAAAAAAAGGTTCGGATGATAAAAGTGAAGACGAGATTTTGTCAGGCGATAGCGATATCACAGGCGATAACAAAAATAACATCAGCATGATGGCTACCATGTTCCCCACATCTAGACATGGTGCACACTATTTGGCAGTATCGCTAGACGATAGTGTTATTGTCATGCGATAGTCCCACTTTCGTACATGATCTCAATTTTTCTTGTATAGTTATTGCAGAGTATGATATGTGGCAGCTGGAAGAGATATCGCCTGTGATAGATACTTATTATGGGCAATAGCGCAAATTTTATATAAAGGCTAGATTTAAGGAAATTTCTGTTACACACCTCATAGAGCATTCATTCTTATGCACTCTCAGCTCATTCATCTCCGAAATTGAGAGAACTTCCTTGGGAGAACATGAAGATCAAAGGAGATATTTGAAGGAGAAGCGCTACAATGCAAATTCTACACGAAGGACGATCGCATCAAGAATGCCAATATCTACATCATCTTCATTTTCACCTTTTGAATTTCTTAGGGAGTCTCTCTTACTTTTTATTATCTTGTAATCTCTTTTTGTTTTACCTCTTTATATCAGGAGAGGAAAAATCTTTTGGGGAGACGTGGAATTCGGGGTAGGATTTCGTAGGAAATTTGCCTTATTTGTGACGACTAGGTCCTTATCCAACTTATGATGAATTTCACCACCTTATGTGTTGTGACTAGGTTGAGGTTAGAATGAGGGGAGGCTATAGGTCGTATCCAGGGTAAGATAGGCTATAACTAGCCTTTCCTTGGGAGAAGGATCGATGAAGCATCAAAAAGAATTTTTTATTTGCCTTAATTTCAAGCATCATTGAAATCAAACATTTTTATATTCAATTTCTAATGAAATAAAATCATGTTTTTGTCTTATTCTTTTTATTTTATTTTCATGTTATAAAATGTTTAGAAATATATTCTTCAAAAGTTTTAACGCAAAATATATTGTGAGGTTCATTTTTGTTAGATATAAATGCTTGAATTCAATATTTGTGAACAAACACTTGGCGGTAATACTTAACATCGGCGGTAGTGAAGAAATATTAAATTCCTACATTTTCTATTGTTAATATCCAATATAATCTTTTATAAATTATTAAATTAAGATTTCTATAAAATATTTTGAAACTTCATTTATAAACTCAAATATATTTATTTAAGAAATAAATATCTAAAGAGCTCTCACCCCCACCCCCTCTAAGGGTGCCATAAGATCCAACACGTGGTACCAGCGCTAGTTTATTCCAAATCGGCTTCACAACCGGGAATAATGATGATTTTTGATCTCGCTTCAACTAGAGGGGATAATCGTCTATTTAATGAAAAATGTTTATCACCGCCTTTATTTGTGGGTAAAAATTATAATGGGTGGAAAATTTTGAAGGAAAAGTTTATTAAATAATTAGATAAAGAAGATTGGAATATAACTATTAAAGTGGCCCCGAGTATTCTAAATATAAAATGAAATATTTTTAAATGCTAAATCAATGAATAGCTTATTTTGCGCGCTTAATCAAGAAATTTTCAAACTTATTTACACTTTACCTTCTGCTTATGATATTTGGAAATTTCTTGAGATTACTAATAATCTTCCTACCATAGTGATGAACAACAACAATTCCCTTTGGTTCCAAGAGAAGTAACTGATGAGGACTTATGTTCAGAGGAAAAGAAGAAGAATGCAAGCAAACAAATTATGATCGGATGGAGACACTGCATGCACATCATGCAACAGAGAAGATGAATTCTAAGAAGATGTCAAAGGAACATCATGTTCAAATCCTACCTCATCCGATAACAATATAAGAAAATCTAAAACTACTTTTTTGTAATAAATTTTATTTCTACATTTTGTATACTTGAAATTGCTAAACGTAAAATTTAACGTTGAAAAATGCTAATTCCAAATTACATTTAGAAAATAAAAAATTTAAAAGCAAAATTTAATGTAGAAAAAAAAATTGATGTGTCTTGTTCTCTTTCATGCTTTTTAGTTAAAAATGTTGCACCTTGTTCTGATTGTAATTCTTTTAAAGAAGAACTTATGTTTTTTGAAAAAGATCTTTTATATTCCAAAGAGCATAATGAAAAATTGATAAATGAAAATAATGTTATATCTCATAAACTAGAATCTCTAAAATCACTTGTGCAAGAATTTTCAAATAATTTAAAATCTCTTACATATAATTTATCTTCAAATTTATATGAGGTATCTACAAGTATTTCAAAGTTCATAAAATATACACCTAGTAGAGTACTTAATCATAGGAACATGTTGATTTCTAATAATGAGAGTGAAACAAATAAAATGTTTATAAATGTAATTCCAAAACATAGTTAACATATTCATTTAAAAAATCAATCCACTCCCAACATTAAATTGAATAAAAGTAAATTTCCAACGAATCAAAATTCTAAGAGTCCTTATGTTAAGCAACTCAATTCTAGGAAAAACAATTACAAAACTCATAAATATTCAATGCATTGTTCTTCAAATAATTATCATCATTTCTAACAAAATTAATAATTCTTCGAAAGTGTCGCTATTATTCTAAGCCTAAATTTAATGACTATGGAAATTTGATGCATAATTATGGAAGCCCAAAATTAAATATTAAATATTAACTCCGCTTGAAAGGAAGCATTCATCACTTTCTCTCCATAAGCCAACACGATATATTTGGATACCCAATAGAATCATCACACTCAGTTCACTTTGGATATCTAAATCTCTAATTCTTTAGTACCTAATCAAATGCGTGAAGTATAAATAAATCAAAATGGAATACTGAATAATCTACTTCACGATGTGCGTAATGTCTTTTTATTTTTATTATTTTTATTTTCCTTACAGCCAACATGTTTTATGTTCACTTTATAGTTATTGTGATATGACTGCTCATTTAAAGCCTAAAATTCTTGTATGAATCAAATAGAATAAAATTGAATAGTTAGTCATTGCATTTTTCAAGTGACTTATTTATCTTATTATCTTATTTTTATCTTTATTAAATTCATTGCCTATAATTGTCTTATAATATCATTATAAATTGAATAGTGAACCTCTTATGTGATATTATCAAGATTAAGAAAAACTTTTTTTAATGGATTTAATTGAACTAAAAAAATTATATATTACACAGTTAATTCATTGTAAAAGATAACAATTATTAAACATTCTTCATTGAAATCTTATGCTTATAAATAATCTTTTTGAACTAAAACTAAAATCCACAAGTTTTTAAATTAACTATTCTAAAGTTTATTTCAACTTTGATAAAGTAATGTGGATTATTTGTTTTTATGATTTAAATGGTTATTAGGGGTCTTTGGCTAAAATATTAAATGCACAGCTTTTTGCTTATTTGTATCTTTTTTTCCTTCGGTGTGTATAATAGCCCCGATAATGAAAAAACAAAATAAAAAATTCAGAATTAAAAAAATGCGAAACTATGTTCAATTTATGCAAAATCTAAACTTTGTTGCTACCGCCAAATGTTATGTCCTAGCACCAGCGGTAGCAAATTTTCCTACAAAAAATTGATTTCTCTAAATACTGCTTTCTGAAAATCTTATTACTGCATTATTTATCGTATTTCTATTGTTTAAGAAAAAAATTATTATATATATAGGTTATTTTTTATTTATTTTAAATTTAAAAACAAAAGAAAATTTACAACACTTTTCAAAATAACCAAAAACAATTTCTCATTTAAAAATAATAAATTTGAACTTTACATACACCATAATGATTTATCATATTTAATATCCTATGCTTAAATTCTCTCTAATCATATATCATAATTCATGATCTACTAAGAATTAATTCTAATTAACAATTTCTATCACACTTAGAATTATGAATCATATGAACGCTATTTGTATTATACTTTATGTATTGAGTGAGTGTTGTGTTTCACTCTTACTTGCATGTATCTCATTCTTTTATATAAACCTTAGAAACAAATAAAAAGCTTAAGCACTTTTTTATAGGTTTAATTGTTTGAATTTCATTTTTTAATACGTGTAATATGATCTTCAAATCAAATTTATATATTGAATTTTACAATTATTAGCAATACAATGCGTTCAAGCTCGTCCTCCTAACATCACCACTTAATATATGCTGAATTGAGTGTCTATGCTAGGAAAAAATTTTAAAATATCATGCTAAAGTAAAAAATGAAAAATTTTAAATTATGAATAAATAATGCCTATGTGATGAATTAAAAGATCATTTATAATAATCATGCAAAATCAAAAGATCTACTAATTCAATCATCAAACATAATTAAAAAAAATTCTATACATTTCAAAATCTATGTTATTTGTTTATGATCATTATATGAATATATTATGTGTCGTGTTGCATGTATCTCATTTTATTTAGACCCTGGAATCATTCTTGCACCAATAAGAATAAATCAAATAGAATCATCCCTTCATTCTAGGTCAATAAAATGAAACTCTATTTTTGGATACATATAACATTATATCTTATTAATCTCATGGAAAAACATTTAATTTAAACTCAACATTCTAGCATTGTCATATAATAAATATTATAATTCATGATGGTTATCTTATATTTTCATATTGTGAAAATATAGAAACAGAAATTTGAAATACATGATCATTATTTGGTTTTCAAAATCTATTATAATTCTAAAAATCAAACAAATCCAAAGTTTATAAATATGTATTAAGGCTTAAACACTTAGTATGTCAAAGATCATTTACCCATGTCACGTGTCTCAATGTAATAAGGACGTATGATTGTGTGCATTAGAGACCTAACCTCTAAGACATATTTTGTCCTTAATCGGGGAGGGTTCTAGTGGTGCCTTGCGAGGCACTTGGGGAAGAGTGCTAGATTGAGCATCGTCTTTTGTATGCATATGGGATTAACACCCCAACGCACAATATGTATGAAGCTTCTCATGCTCATTTGTCACTTAGTATGGGTCTAGGTTATAGACATATAGCTTGGGTAGTCTAATCTAGGGAATACTCATATCATATTCATTGCATTAACTTTAATAAACACTTTATGATTATTTATGTCATTCATATTGGTTCGAAAATGTATATCTTGTGTTTTTCATACTATATTTATTTGGACATTAATGATTTTGAAAAACATAAATATTTTTAAAATAACCATTTTTTCATGTTATAAAATGTTTTTAAATACATTATTCAAAACTTTAACACAAAATATATTGCAAGATTCGTTTTTGTTAGATATAAATGCTTGAATTCAATATCCGTGAACAAACACTTGGCGGTAACACTTAACATCAACGGTAGTGAAGAATATTGAATTCCTACATTTTTATAATTAATATACAATATAATCTTTTCTAAATTACTAAATTAAGATTTTTATAAAATATTCTGAAACTTCATTTATAAATACAGATAAGTTTATTTAAGAAATAAAATTCCATTGAGACCTTATTCACACCCCCCCCACCCCAATCTAAGGGCGTTATAAGATCCAACACTTGTCTCAAAGGTGAGGCTGTGCACCAATTAGGGTTCCAAAGGGAAACTTGAATCTCTTAAATCACAAGGAAGGGAGTTATAGGTTCAATTTGTTATAGGTGAAGTCATGGGGTGATTTGGTGAAATTTGGCTAAGTGTACACATTTATATACCAAGGGTTCCACCTTATCTCAAAGGTGAGGTAGTGCACCAATTAGGATTCCAGAGGGTGACTTAACTCTTTTAGGTCATAAGGAAGGGTATTATAGATTAATTTATCATAATATGGGTCTATGGTGTGATTTGGTCAAACAAGGCTGAGTGCACCTTTTTCCCATATTGAGGGCTCCATGTTGTTTCCATGGTGATGTGGTGACTCTAATAGGGTGCCAATACTTCTAGGGTCCCTATTCAAAATTTGGATATTACATGATGCTAGTGTGTTGACTAAATGGAAGGATCGACAAGACATCCATGTTGATTGAAAGGAAGAATCAATAAGATAGTGTATGCCGACTGGAAGGTTTAATCAATAAGACTAAGCTTATTTACAATCACCGAACATTATTGTTAATGTGTCATGCTACTTGAAAGTTCACATCAACAATTCTAGTGCTCAGCGTAGGTGTAACACCACACTCGTCACGAAGAGTATAACAGAAAGTACGGTCGGGGCCCTATTCCATATTAAATAAACAGACAATGGGGCTGCGAAATGAAATCAAACATCCATGTAACCTAAGACAGAGCCATATTCTAGCAGAAGTAATTAAATAACTATAATACACAATCGAGAATATCCACTATTTAAATATAGGTATGGGAGTACACAAATGTTTGGCCTTAAAGCCTTACAAAATAGCATTAATGTTTACATAACTATGGGTGTTTACATACATCGACAACCAAACCGGCAATACATGAAAACAGTAAACACAACACTTGGGCCTTCGAGGGCCAGCAAAATAAAAGGGCTTTAGCCCACAATTTCTCACTCGGCTCGTAAACATCTATACAAGTATAATTCACCAAGATGTGGAAAAACAAAACAACGGTCAGATTTAGCTGACCATAATTATAATGACCACACCCCATACTCGGGACAGTGGTACTCCTCCCTACAATAAACAGTATAATAACATATAATGGGCAATCACTACAAGTGGTGGCACACACAACCGCACGCTTTGTGCGTTCATGGCATAGTTACGGTGTACTGAATTTCAAGTCCCAACTTCATCCTAAGTATCACTCACTTATACGGTTCCATTGAGCTTTGACCGTCAAGGCCACATTGCCTTATGGACTTCCCCAAGATCAACTAGTGCACTGAGGAGAAACCTCTTCCCCGTCTAGCATGGGATGGGTTCGAATCTACTTTGTCCATGCTCAAAATCATTAGAATATCGCTATCATAATGTGGGTATGGCTTCACCTCGGCTCAATAACACGATAACCAACATTATCTATTACAGTCCTCACACAAGGCCACAAGCTAGGCACATCAGACCTTTCATCTTTTGATGTTACGGACCCAATCCCCATGACCAGGTCTTCAAATCCATCACAATGGCTCACTGGGATCTATTGCTAGTGTTTGGAACTAGTGGAGACTGGGCAGACTTGTGTCTAACCACATCAGTCTACTAGTCTTAGTGACTTGGCAGTTTGGTCCAGCAGTTTGGTTGTTAACCTCAGCTTACGGTCAGGAGCAGTAATAGCGGTCTGAAGGAAGCCGCAATGGTAAAGTAGTAAGCCACAATAGTGGGATATTGGTTAGCCGCAGCGATCTGGATGAAGCCGCAGTAGCTTGGTAGAAAGCTGTCGAAGCAGTCTGGATGAAGCCGCAGTGGTCTGGTTGAAACCGCAGTAGCAAATAGGTGGTTAATCGCCACAGCGATCTCGTGGCAATACACGGTTGCAGTCCGATAGCTTATAGCAGTTGTGGTCTGGTGGGTAGCCGCAACTGCGGTCTGGTGGCAACCCACAGTTGCGGTTTGGTAGCCTGTAACAGCGGTCTTCCCAGGAGCAGATATGCGACTTTACTAGTTGTGGCTTGTTGTTTTATTATTTGTTATATAGTGGGTAGTTTGACCGTGTTAAACTACATCGGACGCCCGGCTTGTATTTAGTGCCACATCGGTTATTGTATTCTCTCATCTCCCCTGACTTCTATAAATAAGGGGGCATACCTATGTAATGATTACCTTTTTTGAGCAATAAAATTTACCTTTATTTAGCTCTTTGTCCATTTTTCACATGGTATCAGAGCGATCGATCCTTTGCTCTATTTCACGCGGTTTCTACTCTGTCTGCATGGCTTCTCTTTTATTTGCGCGGTGTTCATTCTATCAGCACAGTTTCCCCCTGCCCTCCATTGATTGCTTCCCTTTCTAGTCACGCAGTTTACTTGAACGTGTGCTTCCTTTGCTTCTCTCTTCTTGCCGCAGTTTATCTAACCTCTTCGAGTTCTGCATTCTGGTCGTGGATTCTTTTTCTTGTCACTGGTGTGTTGTCACCTTGACCATGCGATCTTTTTTCTTCTTGCTACTTGTCTGTCCGAGCAGCTTCTCTTCCCTTTTACAGACTCCGCATTTTGGTCGCGGCATTTTTCTTGCCGCTGGCGTGTTGACACCGAGACTGTGTGGTCTCTACTCCTGTTTGCGCGGCTTGTTTCATTGTTTGTCCGCGCAGGTTATCCTGTGACACCGTGTGGTTTCTTTTTGTTTCTATGGACACTCCTTCTTCTACTACTCTCTCTATTCCTTCTTATTTTTCTACTTCTTCTTTCTCTACTTCTTGTAGTTTGGGGACTGTTTCAAAGCTTATAGGTCCAAATTATCCTTACTGGACTGTCTCTTTCATTTTTCTCTTGCGTTCTCAGCGTAAACGTCATCATTTGATTGATGACCCTCCTCCTTCTGGATTTATTTCTTTTGATGATTGAGATGCTTCTGATGCGTTTCTCCGGACTTGGCTGGACAACAGTTTATCTGACGAGTTCCTTCTTATCATTCAGCATAATCCGACGGTCAAGGTTTCCTGGAATCATCTTGCCGCCTTATATTCCATGAGTGCCCAAACTTCCCGGATATATACTCTGTATATTGACTTTTTCACTCGACCTGTCATGACTCCTACTTCCGCTATTAGGAGGTTCAAACTCTTGGTCTGAACTTCTTCAGCACCGCCCTATTTTTGCGATCTGGCCGAGCAACACAGCCATTTTCAGGAACTTCTGGTTATTTTCTATTTACTTCCCCTGCCGGATTCCTATGATATGATTCATCAGCAAATTCTTGGGGAGGCGAATACTCCAACTCTGGATGCTACTACTGCTCTGATATCTACTGTTACCACACTTCTTCAACGTCCTTTGTCATCCTCTCCATCTCTGTCTCCTGATCTTGTAGCTCATCCAGCTCTTCATGACATCTCTACTGGTCTTGGTGGTCGTACTTGTGGTATAGGTGGTAGACGTGGTTTTTCCTAGCATCTTTGCTCTCATTGTGTCCGGCTTGGTCACTTAGTTGATCGGTGTTGGACCAAGTTTCCTCATCTTTGTCTAACTTTTGTTGATTCCTCAAAGCCGTCAACGTATTCTCTTGCCACTTCTGGAACTTCTCAGTTGGCTACTATAGGTAGGTGGCTTATTGATTCTGGTCCCACAAATCATATGACCAGCACTTCTCGCCTTTTCTCCTCTCTTAACAAGAGCAACCGGTTACCTCCGGTGCTTATTGCGGATGGTTCTCCTTCTCCGATTTGTGGGACTGTCACTGTGTATATCACTCACTCTATTCTGCTGCAGGACACCCTTTATGTCCCAAATCTTCCATGCAATCTTCTTTCACTTACTGCTCTTTGTAAACAGTTGCATTGTGAAGCTATTTTTACTGCTTCTACTTGTGTTTTTCAGATTCCTCATTCCAAGGAGGTGATTGCTACCGGGACTGAGAGCGGAGGCTTGTTCTACCCTTCTACTGCTTCTGCTTTTTCTTCCTCTTCTCTGCTTTAGTGGCATCTTCGTCTTGGACATCCTCCTCCTCGGATTCTTTATCAGCTTTTCCCATATTTACGTCACGGAGATTCTACTCTGGAGTGTGAAGCTTGTCAGTTTGGCAAGCATCACTATCTTCTTTTCTGGCTAAGCAAGGCCGCAATTCCTCTCGCCCTTTTGATTTAGTTCATTCTGATGTTTGGGGTTCTGCTTCCCTCCAAACTATTGGTAGCGGTAGCTTATATTTTGTTACATTCATTGATGATTTTTCCAGGTGTACGTGGTTATATTTGCTCCGCGAATGATCTTAGATTTTCTCTATTTTTTCTACCTTTATAATGAAATACGTACACAATTTAATACCCCTGTTAAAATTCCTTTTACTTATAATACTAAGGAATACCTTAGTCAGCAGTTTACTTCATTTTGTTTGGATCATGGCGTGGTCCATCAAACAACTTTCCCTTATACTTTGTAATAAAATGGTGTTGTGGAACGTAAGAATCGCCATATTTTATAGGTGGCTCGTAGTCTTCTTACTCATATGCATGTTCCCCGTTCCTATTGGGGTCTTGCGGTTCTTCTTTCCTATTTTCTCATTAATCGAGTTCTGTGTTCGTTTTTCTATGGCAAAACTCCCTTTTCTATTCTCTTTCCCAATGGGACACCCTTTTCGTTAGCTCTTTGTGTCTTTAGTTGCGCAACGTTTGTTCACACTCCTGCTTCTGGACGTGCAAACTTTCTCCTCGTTCTGTGAAGTGCATCTTTTTGGGATATTGTCCGACACAGAAAGGGTATCGCTATTTTGATCCTGTTCTTCGAAAATAGTATGTGTCGGCGGATGTTACTTTCTTTGAGAATGCTCCCTTCTTTTCTTCTCCCTCTCTTTCTTTTGCTTTTGATAGTTCTTCACCTTCTCCCGTTTTTTTTTGCACCACTTCCAGATCCTGCCTTGCTTTCTTCTTCTCCTATTTATGATTTTTATTCTAACTCCTCTGCTGTCCCTGCTTCTTCTCCTGAGCCACTATAACCAATTCCCGGTCTAGTAGTCTCCTCTTTGGATGGGGCTGATACTGCAGATAGGTCAGATCTAGATCTTCTGATTGCTCTTCGAAAAGGTGTCCGCTCCTACACCCAACATCCTTTTCAGGTTGTGGTCTCTTATGCTCAGCTCTCTCCTTCATCTAGGAGCTTTACTCTGGCCCTCTAAGCTCATGTTATTATTGCTTCATATCAAGATGCTTTTGTTATCCCTCATTGCAAATCTGCTATGGATGAAGAGATACGTACTATTACTGAGCGGGGTACTTGGACTCTTATTCCTACGCCTCTTGGTGTTGATGTGGTTGGTTATTGCAGGGTCTTTGTTATTAAGTTTCTACCTGATGGATCTATGAATCGTTACAAGGTCTGGTTTGTTGCCAAAGGTTTTACGCAGACTTATGGAGTGGATTTCTTTGACACTCTCTCTCCTGTGGCAAGGATTACTACAATTTGTGTTCTTTTTTCGGTGGCCATAAAAAGAGACTGGGAAATGTCTCAGCTGGATGTGAAAAATGTCTTTTTTTATGGTGATTTAAAGGAAACTGTCTATATGGAGCAATCTCCTGGGTATATTGCTCAGGTGGAGTCTCAAGTCTGTAAACTGCGAAAGGCAATCTACAGCCTTTAGCAAAGTCCCAAGGCCTGGTTTGACAAGTTCAATGAGGTCATTTCATTGGTTGGGTTTGTGAAAGTTGTGTTTTCAAGGTCAACTAAATACCTAGAGGGGGGAGAATAGGTTTTAGGCCTACTTTTTAAATACTCTGACCTATATCTGATTTCCTGTGCTTAGTGATTAATTGATTTGTGCTTTCAAGAACACTCAAAGACATCTCAGGTATTTTTATAGTGGTTCCCCAATCTTGGGTACGTCCACTGTCCCTCTCTGCCTTTCTAATAGTGTGTAAGACAAGGCTCTTCACCAATTCCTCGGCTCCTTAAGAGCTTACAGCACAATCCCGCATGACCACTCAGTCTTATCTAAGACCTACAACTCGGGCACTAAGCCCTACCACTCAGATCCCAACTAGATCCTACCTCGACCTTTATAACACAAGCCTACACTCAGGCACTAAGCCTTACCACTTAGATTCTAACAAGAATCCTACTCTTAGATCTACAACAGATCCTGCCTCGGCCTTTATAGCACAGGCCGACACTCATATTCCCTAAAGAATCCTACACTCAGATCCAAGAATGGATGTTACAGAGAAATATATAGAGTTGAAACACTCAGACACCAAAGAAAGTTCTCTGTGTCTTTCTCCTGAGACTTAGCAGATATTAGCGCTATCTTATTCTTCACAGCAACAAGTTAGGAAAAAATCTTCAATTGAAGCATGGCTTGTTCTAGAAGCAACTTGCAGAAAACTCTGCTTCTTCTTTTTCAGGAGTCAATCCCGATCTTGTTGTCGTAGATGAATATTACAGCAGCTAACTCTTTTAGCATTCAGGTTCTCTGAACTGAACTTGTTCTTCTGGCTTGGCATGAAAGTGACGAAGAAGACGTCGTCCAGCCGTAAGATTGTGAATACAGAAAACCATAATTGCTTCTCTTCTCGATGTTTTTTTGATTACTCAATTTTTGATTGATTGATTGATGTCCTCTGAATCAGCCAATCTATCCTTTTTTATATCACGCTGATCAATGGCTATATTCCGTGTGCAGGCCCCACCATTAATGCTGGAAAATTTCTTTCCATTTCCCCAAAATGGCAACTAGCTTTTTATGGCTCCATTAACGCAATTTAGCGGCATTCCTGCAATATTTTGAACTTGCGTTGACTTTGTTGACATTGCTGATGTTACCATCTGTGGACTTAGATAAAATAAAGCATCATTAGCATAGGTGTTGAGTGAATGACAATCACTCAGTACCAAAAGACTTAGACAAAAATTGTCACTAGGCATTGAGTGAGTAAGCACCACCCAATGCCAAAACACTTAGAAAATTATCACAGCCAGCAGGCGTTGAGTGAGCAACCTTCACTCAATGCCAAAACACTTGGAAAAGTTTTCTTGCATTAGGCGTTTAGTGAGTTAAATTCACTCAACACCAAAACACTTGGAATAACATTTCAATCATTTGGTGTTGAGTGAGTAAGCTTCGCTCAACGCCAAAGCACTTAGAAACATTTTCTTCTTTATGGCATTGAGAGCGTTGAGTGAGCATGCCACTTAAGAATGAGACTAGGGTCATATTTTACTTTCAGAAGGTGTATTCCAGAAATCCTCAGTTTGACGATCTCAAAACTCAGTTCGACAAACTCAGAGCTCAGCTCGACGAAAAGTGAAAGCTCAGTTCGACGAACTCAAAATTAAGTTTGACAAACTCAGGGCTCAGCTCGATGAAAAGTGAAAGCTCAGTTTGATGAACTCAGAGCTCAGTTCGACGAACTCAGAGCTCAGCTTGACGAAAGTAAAAGCAATCAATGCATTTGGACTTAGCCAAATTTCTGTGTCAAGAAGAACACTTCCTTTGAGAATTAGTCAACGCAATATCACATGGCATTGAGTGAGCTTGCCTCACTCAATGCATGTGGACTTAGTAAATAATCAAAGTTTTCCTGCGACATTGACTAGCTGGGCAGTACTCAACGATTTTGATGTTATGGCGTTGAGTGAGTGGACTTCACTCAATGTCTGTGGACTTACCATATTTCTGTGGACTTACCTCTCATAGCTTTTAGCTGTATGACGTTGAGTGAGTAGACTTCACTCAATGCATGTGTACTTAGCCACATTTTCAGCTTGCCAATTGTTTGGCTGACTATACTCAATGATTTTACTTACCTGGCGTTAAGTGAATAGACTTCACTCAATGCCTGTGGACTTAGGCAAATCTTCTAACCTTACAGCCACTTCTTTGAGTCCACCTGCCTAATCTTTGTCATAAGGACTATCCTGCACACATGAACTTACACACACATCAATACAGCTGTGTGCGTCTCATTGACCTGTTTGACATCATCAAATCAATTTCAATGGGATCAATGGACCCAACAGTTTGCTAGAAGTGTTGTGGATTACTCATTATTCATTCGCAAGACATCTGCTGGTCTTGTTGTCCTTGCTATTTATGTGGATGATATTCTTTTTATTGGGGATGATAGACAAGGTGTGGAAATGACCAAGAAGCATCTCCTTAAGCATTTTGTTACTAAAGATAAGGGATCTCCGAAGTATTTCCTGGGCATTGAGATATCTAGGAAACCATGGTCTTTTATTCTTTCACAGAGAAAGAATGCCTTGGACCTTTTGAAAGAGACAGGTCTTCTTGGAGCTAAACTGGCTCATTCTCTGATATCACTTAGAGATGACAAGTGTTGGAGTGAGGACTCACCTATTCTTGGAAATGTCACCAGGTACAGACAGCTTGTGAGAAACTCATTTATCTGAGAGTCACAAGACCAGATATTTGCTATGCTATTGGATGAGTGAGTCATTTTATGAAAGCTCATAAGGAGTGTCATCTACAGTCGACAAGGAATATTTTAGAGTATGTGAAAGGTGCTCCAGGAAAAAAACTTCTGTTTTAGAGAAAGGGACATTTGAAGGTTGAGGCATATTCTGATGCAAGCTATGCAGATGATAAGGAAAATATGAAGTACACGTCTGGGATTTGTACCTTTTTTGGCGGGAATTTTGCCAGCTGGATGAGCGAGAAACAAGTTGTTGTCTCCATGTCAAGTGCAGAAGCTTAGTATATGAGAATGGTTCTAACTACTTGTGAGATGAAGTGGTTACGAACACTTATGCTTGATTTTGGAGAGCTTTATGATCATCATCTGCCAATGTTCTGTGACAACAAGGCAGCCATATATATTTCGAGGAATCCTGTCTTCCATGAGAGGATGAAGCATATCAAGGTTGATTGCCACTTCATTAGAGAGGAGATTTTGAAGAATCAAATATGCACTCTATTTGTTACTTTAGAGAGAGAACTGGATGATTTCTTAACCAATCCAATTACTCCTTCCGAGGAGGTTTGTAGCAAGCTGGGCATGGTAGATATATATGCTCCAGCTTGAGGGGGATTGTTGGAGCTAGTGGAGACCGGGCAAACTTGTGTCTAACCGCAGCGGTCTACTGGTCTTAGCGACTTGGCGGTTTGGTCCAGCGCTTTGGTGGTGAACCTCAACTTGCGGTTAGGAGCAGCAGTAGCGATTTGAATGAAGCGGCATCGGTCTATCAGTAGGCCACATTAGTGCGATATCGGTTAGCTGCAGCAGTCTGGATGAAGCCGCAACAATCTAGCAGACAGCCACTGAAGCAATCTGGATGAAGCTGTAGTGGTCTAGTTGAAGCCGCAATGGTCTGGTTGAAGTCGCAGTAGCGGACAGGTGGTTAACCGCAATATCGGTCTGGTGGCAATACGTGGTGGTTGTCTGATAGCTTGTAGCAGTTGTGGTATGGTGGTTAGCCGCAACTGCTGTTTGGTGGCAACCCGTAGTTACGGTCTGGCGGCCTATATCAGTTATTTTCCTTGAAGCAGATAAACAACTTTATTAGTTGCCACTTGATGTTTTATTATTTGTTGTATAGTGGTTGGTTTGACCGTGTCAAACCGTATAGGCCGCCCGTCTTGTATTTAGTCCCACATCGGTTGTTGTATTCTCTCATCTCCCCCGATTTCTATAAATAAGGGGGCATATCTATGTAATGATTACCTTTTTGGAGCAATAAAGTTTGCCTTTATTTAGCTCTGTCCATTTTTCACTCTAGTGATATCACTATCGTTGGGAGATATCAACAGAACCTCTTTTTTATTACAATTTCGAGTGTATCCTGGAGTGAACCTCCAATACTCCCTACAATAACCTACAACCCCCAAAACCCTAAAACTATTCATTTTTCCACATTCTTCTCCGTAATGCAAATCAACATCACAAATCTGAACCAACTTGTCAGAGATGGGCTTCACACAGCATGTCTTTGTCCATATAGTGATCTGAACTCTATATGCAATATCTATCGGGATACTCTGTATCGACCCGTTAAAAGACTCACCTCACACTAATTAGTGGAGGTACTTTCATGAAATTATGTCAAATACAAGCACTAGCATTTCCTAATGTTTAAAAAGAGAATATTACCCTTGAAGATCTTTTTGGTGCCATGATATTGTAGTTGAGCCGGATGAAAAGGCTCACAGTGCTTTCCTCTCCGTGGATCTACCATTGGCTCACAAATCCAAGATCAAAACCTCCTCTGACCCACTTCTTCCTCCACTTCTCCTTTACTTTCCTCTTTCCTCTTTCCTCCTTTTCTTATCTTGAAGAGAGAGTGAGAAAGAGAGAATGAGAAGAAAGTTCACTCTTCTACCACTTGATATTCTCAGGATTAAACCCAACCACAAGATCTCGAAGCCAAAAGAAATGGACGGCCTGATTTAAGTTCAGAGATTTGTTTAAACGTTATCACCGGGCGATATCAATATTATCGGAAGATATCTCTTGCAGTGGTCACTTGAACAAGTCAGCACCGTTAAACAGCCGCTTCACAACCAACTGACACATGGTCATTTACCATGTGACACACTATCGCCACGAAATACCATAATCGCTAGTGTTAGCAAATCGACTTCATCGTTTTTTCTACTGCATCGTTTTGTCGACTATATTGGCCTGACCACTATTGCCAGCGATATTGCTATCGCTAGCATTAGCACAAAAAACCAAACTTTGTTATTTTTCAATGGGGGGAAAAACTAGAGTGTTACAGTAGGAACTTGGTGGAAACACTAGAAACAAAATTTCACTACTGCTCGGAGTAGCACCTACCGCTCTATGGTGTCATGGGTTTGTAAGGTAAAATCCACCACCTACCTTGTCTTCTGTTGGCTAGTTGTGTATATGCCAAATAAAGAACACATACCTTGTTGCACCAGCATTACTGCTCTATATTAACTGATGATCAAATGGAAAGTGTAGATACCTTCCTTTCGATGAGTAGGGATGCTTTGAGAAAATGAGTACACGGACTCTACTATCATGCGGTAACATTACCATTTGCAATAGCTTACTTAAACTTTGTATAAAACCTTTTTTATTTCTCCTTGGTGAGACAGGCACTCAATAGGGTTTCCAAGCAATCTTTGAAGCAAGGAACCGCTAACTAAGGAGAAAAGAGAGAATGTACACCCTCTTGATTGAGAAAGAAGATCTCCATAGAGTGCAAGTATGAACGAGAATCTGATGACGATCGAGCGCCCAAGGAATGAGAATCACAAGCGACAATTTCTCACCACCTTTGGAGAACAACTTTTGATGGAGCATTTATTTTCTTTCTTTGATTAACTTCTTATCTTGATTTGTATTTTTCTCTTTCGATTGTAATGTGTCACGAGAGAAATTGTCTAGGGAGGATGTCAGAATTCGGGGAGGATTCCATAAGAAATTATCCGATGAGGACATCAGAATCCGGGGAGGATTCTATGAGAAATCATTTGGGGAGGATGTCTAGACCAAGGAGGTCTTGGTAGGGCTAGAAGACCTTTGGGGAGAATGGAGAGAGCCGACTGAATGGCATTCGGGGATAATTGAGAGAGCCAATCGGTCCTCAAGTGAAGGGTCTGTATAAAAACCATAAGAGTATTTCCATTCATCGCCCACAATCTTTAGCGTCATGGAGATTAAGATTTTGTAATTGTAAACATTACTTTAATATTCTGATGAATTTATGTTTTCATGCTTTGATTTTTAATTACATCTGACTATTGCTCGTTTTTTGAAGTCTCAAGCATACAAACACTGAAGCGATCATCTGTCAAAGAAAATACAATTTTTTTTTTGATGTCACTAACGCCCTGCACTAGCATCCAGAAAGCGTATTACTATTGAGATAAGTTTTAAAAAGGAGCATAAATGTTGCAAGACTTATTCAACTCCCTCCCTCTAAGGTTGGCTACATATCCAACATTACCGCCAATCGGTAGCTTCCTGGAATCGAGAAATTAACAAAAAATAGCCTTTAGAAGACTATGAAAGTATAGCTACATTTTCCCAAATGGCTCTAAATCCTCCAGATCTTCCCTATTTTGCCTCCACTCAAAGTTAGCACAACCACATAACTTGATCGAGCCATACGCTATGATTCTGGCTTTACACAAGTGAAACTAAAAGGAAGGATACATAAAGAACACGCAAAAGATGCATGTGCATCTAAGAGACAGGGAGGAGGAAGTTGTTACCCTTGGAGCAAGAGTCGGATTCATAGAAACTTGTGATACTTATAGAAGAATGAGAATTACCCAATGGCTTCCTTTCCGGTGACAATGCTTCGATCAAAGTGTCGGAGCTCAGACAACTTCTTCTCCCTCAATGGTATGGAGCACCCTCTTTTCCTCTCTATCCTTAACCTAGATCCAAAAAGTAGGTGAGCAAAGGAGAATGGATAAGATAGGGCTCGACTTCCCTATTTAAACCTTCAGGTGCACCACTATGGTCATCCGGTGGGGCCTTCATGGAGATCTAATGGCTAAAATTACAGGATTAAAATTTGTCCACTACTACGTTGCGGTAAGTGATGGGCGACTATGGCAAGTGCACTAGTCGTTCAAGTAATACAAAACGAGGAGTGATCCCTGAGTATCAATCTCGAAGGCATGCAAGCTTTTGCATATGATTCTATTGTTTAGAAAATTAATTATAAGGATTCAAAAATGGAGCTTTGAAATTGGCTTGGTGATTTACAAATTAAAAAGAACTAAAACTAAACAAGGAAGGTCACAAGCATTGCATCACAAGGTGGATGGAAAATACATAGGACACTATGCACTGCTTCGTGAGGAAGATAGAAGATTAAGCAAGTGAATGGGGTGGAATCACCGTCGGAATTGAGGTTCGCAAACCCCTTCTCACAAAACATGCCACTAGAAATTACTAATGCGGCAATCCAAACAATGCAATGATAAAATGGAAGGGAAATTGTGGTGCAACCTCAGACACACATAAACCATAATAATTTCAAAGACATGAAATTAACTATTACAAAGGAGAGTTTAGTGTGCATCATCAAATAATATTAGAAATGAAACATCAAAACAATAACAAAGAGTAAAGGTGAGCAAGATACAACTGTGGTTTAAGTCTCGTCATGGCTTCTTGGAAAGAATTGATGGAGCATCACATGACATACTTGCTCGGTCCATGACTGATGTCTGAAGTATAAGAGGGCTCTCGACTCCTCTCACTTTACCCGTCTTCTTTGGATGATACGATCCGGCTACGTCTCTTATAAGCTATCTTCCTTCGAGAAGTGATTGAAGCTTTAAATAACTCCTTAGAGGCTTGGGATGATGGAGGCTTCCTAAGGCAAAGCCCTAATGGAAGGGAGTTGAATGAAGGAAGACTTATGATCCTCACTAAGGTGGACGGTGATGGAGGGAGAAACCTGGGCGGAACTGGGTGGAATGGAGAGAAGATTAAGGGAGATCCAAATTTAGGGCAAAACATGTGCTTAAATACCTAAATTGGTAAAAATAATTGAACTCGCATGATTGATCGTACGGTTGTGCATTCGAAACCGTGCGATATTTATCGAGAAATTACCAGAACAGGCTAAGGGTCGCTCGTATGACTTTTCCTCACGTATGGTTGCAACAACCGTGCACTAACCAAAATGCATGGCCCAGGACTGATCACAATATTTTCATGGCAAACAGCAGCTCGTGCGATTTTCTTTTTGCACGGTCGAATTAAACACTGGGTGAAGGAAATACACAACTTAAAAAAATTATGAAAATTTTATACAAAACAGGTCGCTCGTGTGATTTGTTCTTGAATGGTCAAATTCGACCGTACATGACCAAAACGCACGAGCAATGGCAGCGCATCGATTTTTAGCATAATGATCTTGCACTGGCAAAGCAACCCATGCACGAAAGATTTTCGCATGATCGTGTGATAGACAATCAAGACGATTAAGCCGACACAGAAAAACTCACAGGAGAAACGCCCGTGCATGAAGGAAAAGCACACAACTGTGCGAAATATATAGATTTCAAACAAGGTATTGGGCCTTGCTACGACATATCCAAAACTGCAATATGAACAAAAACAAGCAACGGGGAGAACCATGTGCTTACCCCCAGCAGAAAGAGCACAATTTTGCATCACAATAGGCAAAATGTGCACTTCGTGAGTAAATACCGAACTAAGTAAATATGAGCATTAATGATCTAAAAGTGAAGTGCAAGTGTGTGAAAATGAGCTCAGATGAGTCCTAAAAACCCTATATAAATTAGACTCATCACACCCCCAAACTTAACCATTTACTCATCACGAACAAACTATCTCCCATGCAGATGAGAAAAACAATAATGGGCAATAGAAAGTGAAAAGTGGAGAACCATGCAAACTCGCGCGCGTAGAAATCTAGTAGAAGGAACTTTTAATCATACAAAATAGATTATAATTTTATAAGATGTGCATCTACATATTATTCCTACTCATAAATTGAATCGAAGTGAATCCTTAATTGGGTCATGCTTAAGGAGAAAGTAGACTGGTCACAGAGAAGTGTATTGTCAAAGAACGAGGATCAGGATAATCTCCAAAAAATCCATTAATGATGATGGTCATGCTCATCCTTTCACACTATCTCCACGTCACTGGTTAGGTCCAAAGCGCGAATCAACAGGACTTTAGGTTTAGAATGAGGCATGGGTTACGGTGAGTTAAACAAAGATAGAATTGAAGGCTCAACACAACTAACCCAAATGAGATAGCGGTAATGAAAACTATCCACGCACAAAAAATGCATGAGTGCACCACACCCTCAGACATGAACTTGAAACTATGGGTGTGTGCACCGCCTACTCCCAAATATTTTCTTCACAATTTCATTTTATTTTTTTTCCCACAAATTTTTTCAACTTTTTCATTTTTGCCATCTCATTTTATTTTTCAACAACAAACTTTCAGCAATATTTTCAATGGAGCACTGTTACACTTTTCATGAAACATACACCACATTGACACCCAACATATAAATAAAAATACAATTTAAGCTCGACATTTGGTGTATGATTAGGACAAGTTTTTTGGCTTTGACGGTGGAGCTAAATCAAAAGGAATGGGTAGGTATAATGGGGCTAAGCAAGGATAGAGCGTTAGGAACGACACAAAAGCTCAACTGGGACAAAAAAAAGCCTATACCATTCTCTCACTATAGAACTAACTTATACCCATGCTTTGAGAGTCGCTATGGGCAAGTTCTTAGCCACCAAAAAAGATTATCCTTCCTCTCGACTAAAGCACTATGACTCTAACGATTATCTACACACATCAGTTATGCTTCCTTCAGATTCACACAAGATTCACCAATTATGAGTAGAATAAAATGTGTCTACATGAAAAAATATATAAAACTATAAGCATTAAGATAAGCTAATTATACTTAAATTTCTAAGCTAGACGCAAGCACTCGACTAGGAACACTACCTGAGCCAACATTTTAATCTATCTCTCAATCCTATGCTAGCAAAATTGAATTTCTAATCACACAAAAGAAATAAATTCTCAGGTGATGCATCCACAGATAAGCACGCACTCACGTGGGTATTATGGTGTACAGTATACATGTAAATTAAAAATAACTAATACTGAAATAAAATGCTTCTAGTATGCAATTGACAATGTGCACGTGCATGGGTAATAAACAAAGAGGCTCTTCGCCAGAGTTAGACTAAGCCACATAACATAAGATAAAAATAATTGAATTTAAAAGGACCTAGGGGAGAAGTTTCCCAATACTCATAGATGAGAACACTAGAAGGCGCAATAATACCAAGAGACAATCCAAATCCTCATCCAAAAATATAGCCACGCTTGTAGGGAAAAGACTCCAAGCACAACATATGTAAACAAACACAATCACAACAACAAAACTGGTTATACAACCACAATTACACTAATAACAAAAAATACCAGATCACAACACAGAACTAAAATTAAAGTATAGAATATAACTGAAGCAAATAACCTTGTACACAAATTGGGATCAGAAGTCCTATAATAATAATGTCACAGAACAACAAATAATAAAAAAATAAAAATAAAAATAAAACAAAAGTTAAGCAATCCTGCGAAGAGTGGAATCAAACAATCACAACAAAGACGGAGGTAGAGACTATGGAGGAGGAGGCGTAGGAGTCTGCCGAGATTTGGAGGTATAGACACGAGGCTAATCGGCAAGAGGAAGCACACCCATGTGTTATCCCATGCGTATCATGAAATTTTACTACTGGTGCATAATACTCACCATATAAACAAAGTGCTCAAAGAATTTAAGAAACTGCAACTCAAAGCACCTACATGTTGCAGACCATGGAGGATCAGTAGCGCCCATTGGCACTAAAGAAACTAGCTCAGTCAATGGGGACCGAAGTTCCTGAGGAATATGTATCTGTCGAATCAGACATGGCATGGCAACCGACATCACCACTACAAACCTGTTAGCACCAAATTGCATCATCCTACACCTTTCAAATGAGTTTGAACATAGACATTCGTGTTAGACTAATCAAGAGCCCCTGCGAGGGAAAATTTTTGGGTCAGGAGTCCTGACCATGAGCATGGTCAGGACAACCAATGAGGAGCCTGAAATGATGAGGGCCCCGTGCAAAAGTATATGGCACAAGCCACAATTATGTGGGCCCACCTCCTTTGCAGGATCCTCATTGGTGCAGGTCCATGCTCATGGTCAGGACTCCTGACCTAAAAATTAGGCCTTTTTATAGGCGACAAAGTGTCCCAAACCCCTAACTATTTTGGTCACAAAGTACGATCTACCAATCGACTTGTGTGATACTTACATAGCTTGAAGTAGTAGGTAACGAACCATAACATGGCTGAGGTGCAGGGGGAATCTCTGGTGCTTGTTGTATAAGTAAAGAAGATCTTGCCACCATGCCACGTTCTGGCTCATAGCACGAGCATTAATACTGTCGCTAATGAGGTGTTCCACATACCACAGTGCCAGCAAGATGATATGGGTGTCCTTAGCGACTCGAGACTCATATTCCATGTCTCTTCCTGTTATTAATTGCAAGAATTTGTTGGGCAAGACTCCGTCGAGGAACTCGTAGGGGAGGCAATGAAAATCCTTCTCTTATAACTCTTCCTAGGAGTAGAGCCCAACATATAGACTGCCAATGAGCCCATCCAACAGTTGTAGGTATGACCCATCAGTCGGAAGGAGACCGAGGTTGGATCACTGGTCTTCAAGTCCATGGAGGCGATAATGCAAAGTATGGAGAGGAATTAGAGTCGTAAGCTCTTTGATACAAGCCAATTTGGTATCGAAGAGTCACTCAAATTTCCTACCTCGAGAAGCATATCCACGTCCACCTCCAACATCACGAGCGTAATATTATAATTAAAAGGATAATAATAATCCAAAAAGCTCTTGTGTCGAAGCCATTCATACCTCTTGATGTGCTCCGGATATGAGCTCACCATTATGTCTATAGAGAACACCGGTCGAGAGGAGGATGTGTATATATGAGGTGCTCGCTTACTCGAACTCTCACGACCCATGGAATCCGAAGTGGGGAGTAGATCGAGGAAGAAGATGAAGATTTGTGGTGTAGTGAGAGAGATTGAGAGAGATTGGAGGGGAGAATGGAGGGAATTGAGTCAACAAAGAAGCATTGGGGCGGAACTGTAGGACGCACACAGAAGGAAGAAAATAGTGCTCAACATATGACTATTGGGAAAGGAGAAATTTTCTGTGCAGTACCCCCACGGGAGATCAGTGAGGGACCTTGTTATGAATGTCCGATCATAGCTTCAAATCGAATAGAGATCGAGGAAGCCACCAGCTGCCAAAACTGATTAGAACGTTATAATTGTACCGTTACTCTTTGCTTTATAAATACTTAAATGATGCAATTACTGATTAAGCAATTAATAAAGTTCCTTCCTTAATCTTGTCTTCTTCCTTTAACCCCCTTTTGTCTGTTCTTCTCCTCCAGTAATGGCTTCCTCTGGTTACCGTTCGACTTCGTAAACCACCACCCTTCATTTGGTGCTCTCATCTTTTTACTCATCACCCGAGCGTCTTCCGCCATGGCAGATAAAACACAATCCCATGATTCCCACAACTAGTTCTTGGCGGTATTACAAACAGAGCAAACTGCTTGCCAATCCCAGATTGATAAAGTGAAACGGGCTCTGAACACAGATTGTGCATAACAACTAGCAGCTTCCCACGAAGCTTTGTCGGAATAGTTATCTTCATTCTACAAGGAGATTCTTTCACTCTTAGCCGACATCAAAAACCCCACCAGAGATCCTACTTCGGCAGTACGACATACCGCTGCAGCCAGCCCGTTTGCTCTGCTTCCTCTAACCGATCCAGCGTATTCTTCGGCAATGAGTGCAATTCTTGGACACTTAGCCGTCGTATTTATAGCCCCAGTCGCCGCCGTACTGCCAGTTCCAAAAATATTTTTAGGCCTCCTTAGATAGTTCGGGGCTCCTCCTGTAACCCAGGTCGTGCATCTTCCTCATCATAAACCTGTTAGAATTACTTGTCCTCGTTTTAGTGATGGCAATCCAATGGATTGGTTATACGACTTAAAGCTTTTCTTTTAATATAATAACGTACTTCCACAAGACTTTCTTGTGTTGGCTGCCATTCACCTAGACCCGCTAGCCTCGCGTTGGTATCATGCTACTTTGCGTGATCAACAGGGATTATCATTTCCTCTTTTTGTTGATGCAATTTTTAAGCGATTTGGGTCATCTTCGTAAGATGACCCTACGACGAGTATCACTAAACTTAAACCACAACTGTACATGAATATAAAAAACAATTTGAGGATCTTTGTACTCGTGTCACGGGTATGTCTATAGCTTCCCTTACTAGCACCTTCGTTTCGGGACTAACTCCACGAATTTTTCATTTGGTTAGAACACAACGGCCAACAAATTTATATGATGCTTTTCATTAGCACACATGTTTGAGAATGAAGTGAAGGAGGAAACACGATCTCAAACTTCCTTCCAAGCACAAAATAAGTGGACACAACATACTTTTTCTAAACCTTCCCAGCCTGCCATACCACCCTCAACATCTAAGTTTCAAATTAAACGTCTCACACCCGGCGAATTACAATTTCGCTGAGACAAGGGCTTGTGCTATAATTGTGACGAGAAATACGTTTACGGACACCATTGTAAAGGGAAAGGTACTCTTTTATATTTTTACGGTACTGAGTACGGCGAAGATGAGTCCCTAGATGTTACTCCTGACGAAGAAATAGAGGAACCGAACCTCTCGGCTATATCTATACATGCATTGCATTGTCCGATACCAGCACATTGCTTACGAGTCACTGCCTTAATTAATTCTCAACCTCTCGAGTCTTTGGTCGACGGTGGAAGCTCGCATAATTTTATCTTAATAAAGGTCGTATATTTACTGTGCTTACCAGTTACAAATATTTCATCATTCCCAATCTATATGGGTAATGGGATGTCTGTTAACTGTCTAGGTAAATGCACATCAATTATATTACTCATATAGGGAAACTTGTTTAAAACTCATTTATACTTCTTAGACCTTCACAGTTCTGATATCATCCTAGGAGCGCGATGGCTTCACTCACTAGGACCGGTCACCACAGATTATGATAAGAAAACAACATCATTTTAGGGAGTGAATGAACTGATTATACTGCAAGCACATAGTTCCGCACACATCTCAAAGGCCTCCTACCCGCAAATGGCACGTCTCATGTCTTTACAAGGCGAATCGTGTTGCTTCTTGCTGCATACTTCTCAAATTCCACAGGAGAAGGGTTCGACTGATTCGATAGAAATACTGCCACAGAATTTTCAATCATTATTATCACAATATCACGTGCTCTTTCAAGAGCCACTCTCATTACCACCCCACTGGGCTTTAAACCATTCTATTCCTCTAATCCCAAATTCATCCCCAACCAACGTTAAACCTTTTAGGTATCCGCAATTCCAAAAAAATGAAATCAAAAAAAATATTAAAGAATTGTTACAGTTAGGTTACATCCGTCCGAGCACTTCGAGTTTCAGCGCCTATTAATCCTCATAAAAAAAGGATAATACATGGCATTTTTGTCGACTATAGAGATCTAAATAAAACATCCATTAAGGACCGGTTCCCTATCCCAACAATTGATGAATTACTAGACAAACTCTTTTTGGAAAGGGTTTTTTTCAAACTCGATTTATGTACAGGATATCATCAGATACGAAAGGCCGGACACGACATTCACAAAATAGCTTCTCATACGAACCACGGACATTATGAATTTACGATTATGCCATTTGGATTAACCAATGCACCTTCAACCTTTCAAGCGGTAATGAACACTATTTTTCAAGATTAATTATGAAAATCCATCGTAGTTTTTTCGACGACATCCTCATTTATAGCATTTATGAGGAAGACCATTTTTTCCACCTCACTATAGTCTTTGAATTACTGCAAAAACACCAAATTTTTGCCAAATTAACTAAATGTCGGTTCCTCACTAGTACCATTGAATTTCTAGGTCACAAAATTTCTAACGGAACGGTATACACAATGAACACCAATATATGCGCAATACTTAATTTTCCTCAACTTAGGTCACAAAAGGATATTAGAGCCTTCCTAGGTTTAGACTGATACTATCGTAAATTTATCAAAAATTTCTCTATATTGGCTGCCCTGTTATCGGATTTATTATAGTCATCCCCGTACGTGTGGGATAACTCCGCAGAAATCGCATTTTCTACACTAAAGAAACTATTAACCGAAATGCCCATTTTAAAATTACCGGATTTTTCAAAACCCTTTTGTATCGAGAATGATGCCCGCGGTATTGGAATTTGCGTTGTCTTGCTCCAAAATTCCAAACCCATTGCATATTATAGCCGTAAACTTACAAACTTATTACAACGTAAATCTACACACGCTAGGGAATTGTATGTGGTCACATCAGCTGTGGCAAAGTGGAGGCATTACCTCCTTGGACACTCTTTTACTATTTTCACGGACCACAAAAGTTTGCACAATTTATTAACGCAAGACTTACACACTGCGAACCATTAGTTTTTCTTATCAAAGTTACTTGGATATGATTATTCAATACAATATAAACCGTGCAATAAAAATAGGGTGGCTGACCCCCTTTCTCGCTATCTAGCTAATAGTTTTCCACAAGCTACTTTGAACAATTTAACTTCTGTCACTTCACCCCTGTTAGATGGGTTACTCCAAGATTATCAAAATGATGTTTTTACATAAAAATTGAAACCAAATTTAGTCAAAAACACCACACTGTCGGAATGGGCACTACATGGGGAGTATATATATTAAAAACATTGATTGTTCTTCCCAAACAATTCACTAATTAAAAGTCTGATCATTAAATAAGCACATAATACTTGTTTTGGGGGGCATTCGAGCATACGAGGCACCATGCAAATAATTCAACAACAATTCCATATTCTAAATTTAAAATCGGAAGTCACCAAATTTATTAAGGAATGTATTATCTATAGCAAGCTAAACCTACAAATTATTCACACTTTGGTTTATTACAACCCTTACTAACCCCAACAAAATTATGGTCTGACATAACAATTGACTTTATCACTCATTTGCCAATTTCTAATTCGTTCAGCATAATTTTTAAAATTGTGGATCATTTTTCAAGGGCTGCACATTTTGCACCAATAAAACCACCACTAACAGCAACTTTAGTGGTTGCGGTGTTTTGAGATAACGTAGGCAAATTACATGGAATACTAGAAACCATAATTTCAGAGCGCGACACAATATTTTTAAGTAACTTTTGGAAAGATTTATTTAAAATACAAGGCCCACAGCTGAAGTATGGTTCCACATATCACCCTCAAACAGATGGGTTAACAAAACGGATGAATCACTGCGTTCAACAGTATTTACGCCTATTTTCTTTTAAACATCCAAAAAAATGGTCCTACTATTTAAGTTTGGCAGAATATCACTACAATACGTCGTTTAATTCGGCGGCTAGCATGACCCCTTTGAGGTTATGTTTGGTGGCACACCTCTTAGTTTACTCTCGTATTGTGCAGGTACCACAAAATTGGAAGCAGTAAAGACTACAATGCGGGAACGTGATTAGCTTATTCTGTATTTACGGGATAATATACACAAATCGCAATGAAGAATGATGATGCAAGCAGATAAACATCGCACAGATATGCAATTTATGAAAGACGAATGGGTTCTACTTTGGCTACAACCGTATCGGTAAACCTCCATCAAACGTCCAGCCTCGCGCAAACTTTCGCTGAAGTTTTATGGACCATTTTAGATTGAAGAACGAATCGGGGAAACTGCCTACATGCTTATTCTTCCTACAGATTCTAAAATTCATCTGGTGTTCCACATATCACTGCTCAAGCCATACTATGGATCTACTTATTTACCAGTTACAATGCTACCAGAAAAAAGTTACAACAATTGTCCAATACACACACCGCTGGCAATCATTAGTAGAAGAGAAATTTATAGAAAGGGGAATAAGATAGCAAAGGCTCTGGTCTAATGGGCGGGTTTGCCTCTGACTAAAAGCACCTGGGAAGACGAAGACTCCCTAGAACAAGACCTAATATAACTAAGTACAGCGACTACTAAGGCCGAACCAGCTAGGGACAATTGGTCTTTGAAGAACACTCGAAAGCATTTACCTAGGTGGAAAACTTCAAGAAATAAGAAAAAGGAATCAACTTTACAAGACATGTTATAGGGAAGGACATGGCTAAAAACTGGAATACGAACCAAACGACGTCCTCGTTCCTTCAAAGCTGAGTTGATCTAGTTATTGCACTACCCCGTCAAACTGAAGGAGAGATCAAAGGTACACTAACGCATACCTCCAATCCTTTGAGCAGCATCTACCCTGAGAGCATCTTCGTGGTCCACACTGATGTACCGGCTACCACGGGCTCTAGCAGAACACCCCGTCGTCTTCCCGATCACTCAGCCATTAGGGTTCTATGGGAGAATAAGATGCTTAGTAATGAGGACAATTCTTTTAAAAGAAGGGGCAGTTGTTATTACCATCCGATCGTAGCTTCAAATCGAATGGATAGGAAGCCGCCAACTGTCATAACTGATTAGAAAATTATAATTGTACCGTTACTCTTTGCTTTATAAATAGTTAAATGTTGTAATTAATTATTAAGCAATTAATAAAGTTTCTTCCTTAATCTCGTCTTCTTCCCATAACCCCCTTTCGTATGTTCTTCTTTGCCAGTAATGGCTTCCTCCGATTACCGTTCGACTTCGTAAACCACCCCCCTTCAGACCTTTTTTTTAGTTCAAAAAATGAACTGGATTTTTAGTTCAAAAAAAGGAACTTTTTACAGTTGTATTTTCACCCCAAAATATAGTCATGTGGGTACTTAAAATGAGCATAAAAATACATCGATCAATTTTCATGACTTATTTTGTGAAAAAAACAAAAAACATAGGAGGATCAAATTTCATGACTTATTTTGTAAAAATACAAAATCCTCATGAAATTTGATCTATGTATTTTTACGGCTAGTCCACCTATGCATTTACAAATTCAACCCGGACCGTCGAATTTTTAGGGAAAAGCCAACTCAAACACAAAATACACAATTTTTTGAACAACACGATGAAAGGATACAATAACTCTTCACAAGGAACGCAACTGGCACAAATTTTCTAACATGACAAAAATTAATCAAACTCGTAGCCTCAAAATTACACCTAAAAACTACTGATAGAATCTAAATAAAACTAATCCCACTCCTACATAAGTATTGGGATTTTTATCATCCCAGCATGACTTATTCAACAATAGAAATGTGATAATTTATAGGTCTATGAAAATGCAAATGAAAAGGTGACAACTCTAATTTTATCTTTATTTTTACATAGTTTTTATTTAATAATTAATTATTTTATAGTAATATATTATTAATTAAGTTTCTAATTTTTTTTTTCTAATTTCAGGTAAATCCGGGCTGCAATTAACATTTTTGAAGTTTACTAAACTGATCAGGAGAAGAATCTGAGAAAAATAGGAAAATCATGAATACATGCCCTAATATCGGGCGTGACAAGAGGGCGTGACCTATATCACGGAATGTGCCTTCTTCCAGAGCAATTTCCACGTCAATTCAGCTTACACGCCCCCAAGTCATGGGCATGACATGGGGCGTGACCCACCCAAGGATTTTCATATTCCATTAACATATAAGATTAAAGTTACATGCACCAATCACAGGCCTAACTTATAGGCATGACAACCAGCTCAGGTGCATGACTCAGCCATCAAGAAGCCAGTTTTCGTTGCAAGCCATTCCAATCTTACATGCCCTAGGTCACGGGCATGACCTAGGGGCCTGACATCTTCTACAACCGCTAGATTTACTCCCGCCATTTCTTATTCCTGCCATTTTCAGGAACAGTCATGACATGCCCTAGGTCACGGGAGTGACCTAGGAGCAGTTTTCCCCCTATTCCTGGGCTTTCAAGATGAAGGTTCAATACCTTATACGCCCCCTAGTCACAGGCGTGACCTAGGGGCTTGACTCACCAGCTAACTTTACTATAAATTCCAGACAATGTTAGGAGCTGGGGGAGTTAGTTTTGAGTCAGTTTTAAATAGTTTGGAGTCAAATTAGAGTTTACTTTTCAATATTTTGCATTTCTTTCCTGTATCTTTCATTTCTTAGTTAGCTTTAGTTTTTATAATTTTAATTCAAGTACTTGTTATGCAATCATGTCCTTATTTCCTTTCTTTTGTAATTTTTTTATCATGTTGAGTATCTAATATTCATTTAACACTTGCTCATGATGAACTTTGGAATGAAATAAACATTATTTAGTTTTCTCAAGCTCTTTACTTTTCTCACTTTGATTTATCTTTGAATTTTGTTGCTTCGAATTCATATAACATGAATACATTTTTGATCCTAAATCTCTATCCTAGATTTTACCGAGAGGTTATGGATACGAGATCACTTAAAGATAAAATGAGTCGCATGCACTCCTCGAGAGATGATGACATAAATCTTCTAAATTTGAGTCAAATCCAATAGTGGGGTTTGCCGCCTAAAGCAGCTTAGGGGTTTCGATTGGCCGAGGTGTCTTAATCGATCAACTTAAGTTAGTCGAGAGCGTATTTTTGAGAGAGACACTTTCATATTTTGGGAACCTCCACGGTCAAAATAAGTAAATTAGGCTTGTATTTTATTATTTCATAAAAGTTTATTTTAATCCAAAGGGATTCTAGATTAAGTGATATTCTTTATTTCATAAGATTTCTTTTAATAGTTTAATTAACCACACTTCTTATATTCGATAAAGTATTATAAATTTGTGTGAGTATGAGTAATCAATAGGACCGAAAAAATACAACACTTGATATTTTATTTTAAAATTATCTTATACTATGAATGATAGGTGCTCTTACCTTTAGTTCATAGAATTTGGAGATATTATTTAATCCAAAATTCCACCCATCAAGTTTTTAGCGCCGTTGTCGGGGAGTTATTTTTGTTGATATTTTGAAAGCGCAAATTGTATTAATTTTATCATTCTAATTTTCTCCTCCTCAATTCTCTTTTTTATTTTCTTTTTAAATTCATTTTTATTAAGTAAATGTTATTTTTACTCTTTTTTTCTTCAAAAAAAAAATTTATATCAATTGGCCGCCAAGATTACTGAGCTCAAAATAAACTAAATCTTTTGGAAGCCGCACGAAAACATCAATTTTTTTGTTATTATTATGGTGCTCGTCATCGAAATGAGACTTATTATCTTTATTATTATTATCAAATTTTTTCTTATGAAGATAATTTTGATAATAATTATGAATATAATTATTCTCACTTTAATGATAATTCTTTTTAAAATTTTCATGAAAATAATTTTTCAAATTTTATTAATTTTTCTACTTTTCATAAAAATAATTTTTCGAGCTTTAAAGAGAATAATATTTCTAATTTAAATAATTTTTCTTCCAACTCGGATGTTAATTTTTCTTGTTCGCATGATCACTCGGAAAGATTCTCGAGTAATGAGAATAATTCTTTAGATCCAATTTATTGTTCTTTTTTCGCACCGCAAGCTGCGTCTTCTAATTTTGGGGAATTTTCGCAAATTCAATTTCTATCTCCTCCCAAAAATTTAGAAACTATTAATTCTTGTCCTAGTAATTTTTCTCCATCTTCAGATAATTTAACTATTGAGGAACATGAATCTTCATATACTACTTTAGTTTCTTATTCCGATGATGAAGAAAAATTATTATTTAAAGAATTTATTCATTATATGGATGCACTGGGTGAATTAGAAGAAGAACATGTTTCTTCACCTACTACTCCTGATTTTTCTCTTATTCATGAATTTTCAAGCACAACTCATAAATATTTATGAATTCAAACTCAGTAAAATATTGTGTCCGATGATTTTGTCTTAAATAAAATTTCGGATACTAATTTTATTTTAGAAAATAAACAACCGGAGCTTGATCTTATAGTTTCGCAAAAACCTCCTCCTTGCAAAATTTTTTCTGAAATGCTTATTTTTTTTATTTTTCTTACACTAATGATTTTCAAGTATAAATTGAGCCATTGCAATCAAACTTCATCCCCGATCCATTTGTCACTCCTATATAAAAATTCAAATCACATCAGGTATGTATAGGTGAATTGAATTTACATTTTCAAGCCACAAGAAGAAAAATCAAGAATTAAGTGGAGGAGTCAGCGGGCGAGCAACTTCGGTGCATTCACCAAAACGTGAATTAAGGGAGTTACCCGTTCACTTTAATTTTTATTTTCATTTTTCTTAACAATAATCGTCTAGCTTATAGATGGGAAAAAGAAAAAGCGTTCTTGGGAGACATCCCTTAGTTATCCTTTATTTTCTTGCAATTTAATTTTCTATGCATTTTTTCTTCCCCCCCCCCCTCCTACTTGCCTTATAAATATTGGGGACAATATGTATTTTTAAGTATGGGGGTGGGATCTCGTATTGTTTCTTTATTTAAAAATTAAAAAAAAACATAAATTAAAAAATTAAAAAATTTTTAAAAAATTTAATTTCTTGGAAAGAGCCATGTTGGGCTTTCATCCTAAAAAATCGCCTAGTACCTTGCGAACCCGTCATTGGGTAGTCCTTAGGAAGTCCAAGTAAAAAAAAGTTTATAATTAACAAAAAACTTAGGTTTAATTTTTAATTAGAGAAATAATTATTTCTATAATTATTTACATGCAAAATTTCTAGTAATCTAACTTTTACATAGTGTTTAGAGGATTTTTATGCTTTAATTAAATTGTGAATTTCTGAGTGGAACTGTTGGTCATGTTGTGTTCCTAGTCAAGTGCACTTGTTAGTAGAATTTTATGTAGAACTAAAAATTCAGCATACAATTAGACTTTTATTTTTCAAAATGTGGGAAATAGTTTATTATACTTTCATTTTGAAACCGGTAAAATCCAAAAATAATTTAGGTGAATACATAGAAGTTTACTAGAAAAATATTTCGTGAATCAAGAATAATGATATTTTTTTCTCGATGTCTAGAACTTGCTCTCTAACGATTCTCAAGACTTTGCATAAGTTATACTCATTAGCATGAATAGGATATAGGCACTTCTTTTGGCTAGTTTGAGCCTTTGCACTCTTACCTAACATTTTATCTTTCTAAAACCACTTTGTTCGTATTACTCTACCTTTTATTTCAGTTCAACAAAATATTTTACCAAGGCCTAAAAAGCATCCTAATCGCACACCTAAGTCCGAGCTCGATGATGGTTATATATAAAAAGCTTTGTGAGTGATTTGGAGCCATTTTATTTTGGTGGTTATTTATTTATTAAAAAGCTGATTTGTTTCTCCTTCCTTTTGAAAATATTAGAAAAAACATAAAAAGGGGAAGAAAGAGAAATAATTAAAAAAATGATGATGAAAAAAAATTGAATGAAAAAAGGTTTGGGAATTGGCTATGTTCTTAAAGACATGACTATTTATTTTATGCGAGCTCTCTTTAGCTTTAGATGTGACTAGCCGTTGTTTTATCTTTGATTATCCATACAAAAAACCTAAGCCTACATTTCAACCTAATTAAGTCCAATTGATTTGTGTTTATGAATTAGACTAATGTTGTTGCGAGAGTGTGAAAGGGCAAGCCTATGGCCATTGACATTTGATGGATTTCTTTGGAGGGTATCTCGATCTTTGATTTATGTAATGTCGATCTTAGTACACACGATACATTCTCTCTAAATATAATTTTATAATTTACCAAAATTTCAATTTAAAAGTTAAAATAATAAGTGGAAATGCATTCTCGAAAAATATAAGCTAATTTGTATGCTGAGTAGGTTTTTATGTTAAAATAGGTACGACATAGGCATAAGACTTCCTATTTTACTCCTTAGGTTAATTTCTTTTCTAGTGTTGAAATTTGTTTGCTCCCTATGGAAAGTTGTTTGCTCGTGACTAGCAAACGAGTAAGTATGGGGGTATTTGATCACTCTAAATTTATCTTTATTTTTATATAGGTTTTATTTAATAATTAATTATTTTATAGTTATATTTTATTAATTAAGTTTCTAATTTATTTATTTTCTAATTTCAGGTTAATCTATGCTGCAATTAGCATTTTGAAGTTGACAGAACTAATCAGGAGAAGAATCTGGGAAAAGTAGGAAAAATCATTAGTACACACCCTAGTCATGGGCGTGACCTATAGGTACGGGCATGACAAGCGGGTGTGACCTATGTCACGGTTTGTGCCTTCTTTTAGAATAATTTCCACGTCAATTTAGCTTACACGTTTGCAAGTCAGGGGCGTGATATGGGGTGTGACACCGTACACGGGCATGACTCGCCCAAAGATTTCCAGATTCTATTGACATGCCAGATTAAAGTTACACACCCCAATCAAGGGAGTGACCTATAGGTCATGGGCGTGACCAATAGGCATGACAGCCATCTCAGGGGTGTGACTCAGCCATCAAGAAGCCAGTTTCTGCAACAATCCATTCCAAGCTTACGCTCCCTAAGTCACAGGCGTGACCTCTTCTGCAACCGCCAGATTAACTCCTTGTGTTTCTTGTTCCTTCTATTTTATGTAAAAGTCATGATACGCCATAGGTCACGGGTGTGTCCTAGGGGCGTGACCCACCTTTTGCTCCATTTTGGCAGTTTTTCTCAATGTTCTCGGGCTTTCAAGACGACGGTTCCGTACCTTGCATGCCCCCTAGTCACCGGCGTGACCTAGGGCGTGACTTACCAGCAAACTTCACTATAAATTCTAGACAATGTCAGGTGTTGGGAGAGTTAGTTTTGAGTCAGTTTTAAATAGTTTGGAGTCAGATTAGAGTTTACTTTTCAGTATTTTTGCATTTCTTTCTTGTATCTTTCATTTCTTAGTTAGCTTAAGTTTTTGTAATTTTAATTCAAGTACTTTTTATGCAATGTCTTTATTTCCATTCTTTTGTAATTCCTTTCTCATATTGAGTAGCTAATATTCGGTTAGCACTTGATAATGATGCACTTTGAAATGTAATAAACTTTATTTATTTTTTCTCAAGATCTCTACTTTGCTCACTTTGATTTATCTTTAAATTTAGTTGCTTCAAATTCATATGACATGAATATGTTTTCGATCCTAGATTTGTATCCTAGATTTTACCGAGAGATTGTGTATACGAGGAGATCACTCAAAGATAAAAGGATTTGTATGCACTCCTCCAAAGAGGATGATATAAATCTCCTGAATTGGAGTTAAACCCAATAGTGGGGTTCACCGCCTAAAGCAAGCTTCGGGGTTTCGACCGGTCGAGGGGTCTTAATCGATCAACCTAAGTTTAGTCGAGAGCGTATTATTGAGAAAGGCGCTTTCCTATTTTGGGAACCTCCACGATCGAGGTAAGTAATTAATAGGCCTGTATTGTATTATTTCATGAAAGTTTATTTTAATCCAAAGGGATTCTAGATCATGTGTTATTCTTTATTTCATAAGATTTATTTTAATAGTTTAGTTAACCACCCATTTTATATTCGATAAAATAATATTAATTTGCGTGAGTAGGAGTAATCACCTGGCCCGAAAAAATACAACATTTGATATTTTATTTTAAATATCATGTACTTTGAACGATAGGTGCTTTTGCCTATAGTTCGTAGAATTTTAAGATATTATGTAATCCTAAATTATTCTATAATCTGTTTCGGTAACGGGTACCCATACAGAGACATAACAGTCACCATCTTACCTGTATAATAATACATGTAATTAGCTTGAGGTAGGGGTAGATAATATGAAGAACTATTTGTGCCCTTCTGTACATATCAGTGTTTCAAACCATCATTGGACTACACATCGAGCCCGACCACATCCTGAACTAGATCAAAAGAGGAATCTTGTAGAGGATTAGACAAGAGTTTAGGATCAAGAAATAAATCAGAAGAATAATATAAATGACTTGAGTTTTCAGGAGCGGTCCTAATATTACTCCCGAGAGGTTGAGGCAATAGGATATTGTCGGCATCTTTTATAATGTTGCAAGGCTCGACAGGTACTTCAGTGGAAGTCTCCTCCTCACCTTAGAGAATATTCTCCTCCATATAAATAGGAGCAAGGACTCAATCATATGTCTTCTCTTGCATAATATCCTCAATAATATCGTCAGAAACAAATGTAGTAATATGCACAAGAAGGGGAGGAATAGAGCTAGGAATTGACTCAGAAAAATCACGCACTGATTCCTCACAAATATCGAATCCACAGTAAGTGATAAATTTATAGGGGAGATGGGCTCGGCCATGTCAGAACATAAATCCACCACAACACTTATAAGCATATCTGCATCATTGCTCTCAAAATAAGAAGGTGATATAACTAGGTAATCAGAGGCAGATGGTATGCTGCCAAAAGCAGGAGTCATGATGATCCAGATATCCGGTTTATCATCCTCCTCCAATTGTCAAAGATATTCAACACAATCCTTTAGGATATGATCTATGCTTCGCCAAAACTAGCACTATTTTTCATTTCTCCTCGATCCGTGCGGGGCCGAAGACAAAAAATAAAAAGGTACATGTGGTGAGGATGAGTAGCCAAAAGACTTTGGCACGATTTAGGAAGTATCGTAGGTTGACGGTGCTCCATAAATTGAGCCTTTAGAATTATTGCTACTATCTCCAGCATAGAAATTATCATTAGAGTGGGAGAAATCTCCACACCAACGACAACGAATATTAAGACCCATAAAAATGGTGCACAGAGAGCTAGATTCAAAAAGATAAAGAACTTGTGCAAAATACTACACCCGACAATGAATCACAAAAGCAAACAATAATTGGAAAAATAAGAATGGAATAAATGGACAAGCAAGAAATCAGAAGAGGAAACAAAAATCTATACAACCAATTCTCCTAACAAAAGAATCACATCACCCGTTGTATGTCCCTGACAACGATGCTAAAAACTTGATTGTAATTACGGCAAGTGCACCGATCAGTCAAGTAATATAAAATGAAGAGTGATCCCCAAGAATCGATCTCAAAGGAGTGTAGGTTGGGACATGTGATTCTATTGTTTATAAAATTAATTGTAAGGATTCAAAAATGGAGCTTTGAAATTGGTTTGGTGATTTGCAAATTAAAACGAACTAAAACTAAACGAGGGGTATCGCAAGTACCGCATCACAAGGTGGATGGAAACTATGAAGGCAGTTATGCACTGCTTCGTGAGGCAGATGGAAAAGTAGACAAGTGAATGAGGTGGAATCGCTAGTGGAATTGAGGGTCGCAAACACCTCCTCGCAAAGAACACCAATAAAAATTGGTAGTGCGGTAGTCCAAATAACACAACGATGAAATGGAAGGGAAATGGGGGCGTAACCGTAACCGCACATAAACCACAAATATTTCAAAGGCATGAAATTAATTATTACAATGGAGAATTTGCTATCCATCATCCAACAACATTAAAAAAGAAAAATCAAAACTACAATAAAGAGAAAAGGTGCGCGAGAAACAACCGAGGCTGAAGTCACATCGTGGGTTCTCAAAAGGAATCGATGGGATGTCACTCCACGTACTTGATCAGTCTACGAATGACATTCGGGGTACAAGAGGGCTCACACCTCCTCTCACTTTACCTATCTTCTTCAGATGACACGATCCGACTACATCTCTTACAAGCTTTCTTACTTGAAGCAGCGATTGAAGCTTCAAATCACTCCTTAGAGGCTCGGGATGATGGATGCGGCCTAGGGCAAAGCCTTAATGGAAGCGATGTGGAGGAAGGAATCTTGGAGCTCCTCCCTAAGATGGACTACGATGGAGGGCAAAACCTGGGAGAAACTGGGCAGAATGGAGGGAAGATAAGGGGAGATAATGATTGAGGGGAAAAACTGCACTTAAATACCAAATTTTGTATAAATTGAACTTACACGATTGAACGTATAGTCATACATTAGAAAAAGTGCAATACTTATCAAGAAATTACTAGAACATGGTAAGGGTCAGCCCGTGCGATTTTTTCACATGCCTAGTTGCAACAATCGTGCGCGAACAAAATTGCACGACCTAAGATAGATCACAATACTTTTAAGCCAAGCAACGGCTCGTACGATTTTCTTCTCATACGGTCGATTTCAACCGTACGTGAGGAAATCGCACGACTAATAAAAATATAAAAAAAATTTCAAAATAGGTCATTCATGCGATTTGTTCTCAAACGGTCGAAATCAACCGTACGTTACCAAAACGCACGAGCGACGACAGATCATTGATTTTCAGCATATTGATCTCGAACGGGCAAAATTGCCCGTACACGAAGGAATTTTGCACGACATGCGATAGGTGATCAAGAAGAACAAATCGATCAAGATGACAATGGATAGCGCACATGCAAAATTCTCATGCGCGAAGAAAAAATTCACTACCATATGATACACAGATTTCAAACAAGGGATTGAGCTCTACCCCGGCATTTCTAAAACTATAGTATGAACAAAAACAAGTAACAAGGAGAATCATGTGCTTATCCCTAGCAGAAAAGAGCGCAATTGCGCACCAAAATGGACAAAATGTGCACTCCATGAGTGAATACCGAACTAAGTAAATATAAGCATTACTGATCTAAAAGTGAAGTGCAAGTATAGGAAAACAAGTCTAGATGGTCTGAAAAACCCTAAATAAATTAGACTGATCAATAGGCACTACCATATGGTGGTATAATCTCAGGCTCGTCGACTTGATCTATCCTTGTATACTAGATTGGGCTACCATGGTGCAGTAGGCGTTTTTGCAAGGTGGTAGCTTTTTTGACTATTGCTCTAGACGATCCTCTACCACCGACGGTAACCCTTAACGCTCGGAGGTATTCACCCAAGTTTCATTCTTTCTCGAGCTTGGGGCATTACATCACAGGTACTTATGTTAAAGGGACTAGCTATTAGTCAACTGCGCGATCTCTTGCATCATAGAGGTCATCTACTGCATGGGTTCTCGCGGTGCTTTTCCAAACCTAAGCATGAGAGACTCTAGAGTGGTTGCACTATTGAGGTAGGGGGGACACATTAGACTAAGAATACAGATTATCGTGACAAACCATCATGACCTTCTTCGACCAACTATGATTTGAAGGCCACATGTACATTCGGTTTATATCAAAAGTGCGCCTCACAAAGCACACACTAAAAAAGCAGGTGAAGAGGCAGAGAGTGGTTGATTACTTTGCGGCCGAACGAGAGATTCTATATGAGACTGCCCGGAATGAAAACTCCAATTGTTGCATATGATTTTATTGATTTAGAGAAGGTTATAGAAGAGTGCCCACACTAGCTAGAGGTCGCAACAATCCTAAGAGGTTTCGGATCTGAGATCACGGCGAACCGACACTTTCTAAAACCTGATTAAGATCAGAATGAAGATTCTATCGAGGGTACTGCTTACCCCTATTTTTTTAACTAGTGGGAGCTAACCAAATAGGGTTGTTGCAGTCAAAATCAACATCTCGGCTTCACCGGAATAACCTAGACCGCATTAGCTCTTTGAACGGTCGAGCACGCACACTGTCATTGAAAATAGAAAGATAACAAGGTAATTTTTGACGTGGAAACCCCCGAAAAGAGGTGAAAAATCATGTGGTCGGATCTATGCTGACCAAACTTTCACTAGATCTGAGTGTTATTACAGGGCTTTTTCAAGAACTTGAGGGTGATAAGCCGCCTCTCGTTATAATTATTAGGGAGAGAGAAAACCTAGAGGGTGATAGGCCACCGCTCACAGGGCTAATTATTTCCTCGTGTGCTGCGGGGAGCGATGCGCTCGTTGCATTCTGGAATTTTCTAATAATTCCTGGTGGGGGTAGCTTGTTGTAATCGCTCTGATGCCTAGGGATAGGGAGCTCGTGTGACGCGTCAGGATCGTCCTATCCTCTATGGATTGTCTATTGTTGTACTTGGAGGAGACGAGAATTACTAACTAGTTGGCGTTGAATACTTGCATTGGTATTGGGAGCGGAACACATAGAGGTGTATTTGGGAGGACTTGATGGTAGAGCACGCAGAGAGCTAGCTGATGGAGAAAGTGTGGGAAGCTTGCTAGAGGTGAGTGCGTAGAGCGCTTGTTGGTGGAGAGCATGTGGAGCTCTTGTTGACGGAGATCGCGTAAAGCGTTTGCTGGTACAAAGAGCATGAGGAAGAGATGCACGCTAAAGCATGCAAGGAGGCGGCGTGCGCAGGAGCGCGCAAGGAAGAGATGCGTGCGAGAGTGCGCAAGGAAGATATACACGTGAGAGTATGTAAGGAGTGGATGTGTGCAGGAGCGCATAAGGAATAAGATTCATGCGGGAGCGTGAAAGGAAGAGATGCGCACTAGAATGTGCAATGAGGCAACGTGTGCAAGAGTGTGTGAGGAAGGTGAGCAGGGGTGCTGATGTAGGGAACGGTGTTTGACACTATAACGACAAAGGGAATGACACGTACGCCTCTCTATTTCCACTACTACGTTCACACAATAATTAAACGCAGCACACTCACGAACAACGTTATCAATTATTTCTAACGTACGGTAGCCACGCCATTTTAAGATCGAACAAACGACTATAGGTCGTCGTTCTCTCAAGCTAAAAGGACCCACCCGGTCTGAACGAGCGATGGTTGTACCAAAAGAGATCTACCGAAAAGTTCGGTTCGAAAATGGTAGATCTCTCCTAACAAAATGAAAACGAGGCTCGCCAAACCTCTCGGAAAATTAAACAAGTAGAAAGAACAACACATGCAATCGGAAAGATAAACCACGAACGAAAAATGATTCCAAAGTAACAAACTGGTATTCCACCAAATGAAAATCTAAAAAATAAAATCACACAAGAGGTAGAAGATCTCGTTACCCAACCGGAATAGATGATTCCGGTTCACTTTCAAGGATCGTTCTCCCACGATTCCGCCGGAGTTTCGCCGACCGGAGAGAAAACTTGTCAGCTTCCTTTGCTTCACGCCGGAGTGAGATGGTGGAGGAGGAGGCTCGGTTTTTTTTATAGGGGAATGGCTATGGGGCGGCTGGATGTGGAGGAGGAAGAAGGAGGTGGTTGGCGGCTATGGAGGGGGAGGGCCAAACTTGAGAAGAAGGGAGGAGAGGGCTCGGATTTATATAGAGGAGGAGGGAAGAGGAGGGAGGCCGAGCAAGAGGAGGGGAAAGGAAGGGTGGTCGGAGGCCAAAGAGAGGGAGGAGGGAAGGGGGCGGCCAAGATGGAGAAAGAGAAGAGATTTCATAGAGGATTAGGGTTTCTTAATCTTTTCATTCACTAAATGAAACCATGAAAGTCCATGCCTATATATAGGTTTTACAACATGCATAGGCTATGTGCAACCCACTAAATAAAAATAAATCAACACCTAAAATACTTAAACATTACATGATAAAATAAAATAAAATAGAGATAACTAGTTTTTAAACATGTTGCTCTTCATCAAGTAGTCTTCATCTTCATCATGTAGGAGAACGTCGTCGTCGTCGCCGTCATCATCTTCAACATATAGGACAACGCCGTCGCCGTCATCGTCATCATCTTTAACATGTAGGAGAACGTCGTACCCATCGCTGTCATCATCTTCAACATGTAGGAGAACATCATCGTCGTCGTTATCATCATCTTCAACTTTAACACGTTGGGGGGGGGGGGTGCCGCCATCAATCCTCCCCCGCTCAAAATAACTCATCACCGATGAGTTGGCATGAAGGTGCGGGTGCCGAAGAACATTATCCAAAAGAACCATCGCCGAGTCCGGAATCCAAGGGTCACCGGAGACCAGGCGAGTACACCATCGTATCACATAACGCTGAATACCACCGCTTGGAGAGGAGAGAAAAACACCAAATATGAACCTGTCTAGCAAAAAGATTGTCCACGGGAAACTGGGAAAATCATTAGGCAAATAAAGAGGAAAAATTTCTTCATCAACAGTCAACGTACCTCCGTTGGAGACTAATGGAGAGAACGATCCAAGAACAAGCTCACCCCCCAGCCCAAATGAAAGTATAGTGGCACCAAACATAGAGTTAGATATTTAAAAAGGTGGAAAAACACAATGCGTGAAATTGGAAACTTTTAAATGAGGGGAATTACCCCATTCGGGGGTTAAGTTCAACAGATATGTTGTTTCTCCTAATTGATAAAAAATCCAAAAAGTTCTAACTCTTCGAATCGCCAACATTTCTATAGTGCCCGCAGGCATCCGTTCAAGGACGAGACGCACTAAGAGTAAACCGAAAACCTTATAGGGAGACACCCTCTTATGTAAGTTAGCGATATATTGATAAGAAGACATGTGTGTGACTAGCGCTTCCTTACGGTGCTTATGTAAAATGAAAGCGTGAGTGGCAAATAATATTGCAGGCAGACTTGATATGTAAAATAGCGGTAACGAAACTACATGAGATGGAGCCAAGGGAAATAAATATGGTGGCGCCAACGGAATGTAATAGGGTGGCACTAGCGGAACTACATATGGTGGCACCAACGGAACTACATATGGTGGCACCAACGGAACTAAATATGGTGGCGCCAACGGAAATAACTCTGGTGGCACCAGTGGAACTACATCAGGAGGCACCAACCCAACGAGATCTGGTGGTACCAACAGAATGCAAATAGGTGGCACAAACAGGGCTACATCCGGGGGTACTAGTAGAATGAAATAAGGTGGTACTAACTCAATGCAATCCAGTGGCACAAAAGATGGCCATATCATTAACGTACTCTCAGAGATTTGGTTAGTTTTAGAAAGTCGAGTGGACACCAAATTAATGAGACATTCATCATGACCAAACACGAAATCTATTATCACACTACGAGGCATGTCCCAAGGAGGGTCCTGCATGGATGGTAAAATAGCATGACTCAAATCAGGCAAAATAAATTCATGTCCGCAAGGTTCCGCTGGTCGGGTCAATATATCAGGAGGGAGAGTCGGTAATACTAAAACTGGGAGAGAGTTAAGCTCGCATTTAAATTCACGCAATGGAGTTAGCATCAGGGGACGCTCATCTGGGTCTACTTCTATATCGTCTTCCAAAAATATAACTCTCTCGCTAGGACATCCTTCCAACTCATAAGTCACGACATCAGTAACAGTACAAATCTAACGAATGGGAGCATCGATAGATTCCAGAGAAGGGGCTAAGTCATACCCAATGTCAAAATACGGATTTATCGTCCAAGTGAAATTCTCCGGGTGCAAGCCATCAAAATCAACCGAAAAATCAAACATAAGATTTTCCCTCACAGAAAACTCAACTGGCTCGTCATCAACTAACTCGCTATCAGAGCAACATTCGCCACAAGGTGACTCTATCAACTCACTAGATACTTCACCCAAATTAGACTGAGTAATGGTTTCAGAAACATCGATGAGGGCAAGTGGAGATGATTCCTTAAAGGAGAAACCCTCATCCAGGTCACTAGGGTAACCAATCTCCTCAACGTCGCTACAATTGGCAGTGATAATAGCCTTATCCTCAGTGACGGGCACAATCCTAATCACAGTCTCAGGCTCAATCAAGCTGATAGGAACACTCACCCCGCGGGATCATGGCATTCCTAGCAATCACGTCTATTGAACTAGGGATAAGGGTCCTGAGCTTCTCTTTTCCCTCATCGGTAGGTGAACATGTGCTCGAAATAGTCAGATCTTGGCGGAGAAAGGATCTAGGTTGAGACTTATAGTCACTCCGATAATAAGAAAACTGGGAATGATGATGGCTACTTTTAGTCATCATTTTTGGTATAGTTTATAAAAAGAAATCCCTAAGTTTATTTATATTTTTTTGTTTATTTTATACTTATTTTGTTTTATTTCTCGTTTAATGTCTTTTGTGTTTAGTTGTTATAATTTCTAGTTTTATTGTTTGTGTTTTGTTCTTTTTATTTTATGTTTTATGTTTTGTTATGTTATGATATATAAATTCTTAGTTTTATTTCGTTTTATATGTTTATATTTTTGTTATGTTTAGTTATAGTTTGTTATGATAATAATATAATGTTTTGTTGTGTTTTGTAGGTCCAAAGCCTTCACTTTGGAGCAGCCCTTGTCCACATGATGCAACCCATGCAGCCCATACAAGTAGCCCGACCCCTTCACTTCATGGTGCGGCCCCTCCATTTCGTCCTGCCCAACATGGAGTAGCCCGACCACTATTGGAGCAGCCCCTACATCCACTACAAGCCTACACGAGCCCACGCAGCCCACAAAGCAACCCATTATGCTTGGCCGACCACCCAAAGTAGCCCCTCTCTCTCCCTCATCATTTATTTCATGCATGCATCTCCACATACACATGACTGGACACCTCATATCCCTACCTCTGTCTTCTTTTATTTTCTTTTCCTCTCTTTATTTCCCATTCATCCCCCCCCTCTCTATTTTATATTTTCCACTCTTATTTCAATAAATTGCATGAATTGAAACATCCTCTATCTCTCCACCACATTTAATGAAATGCATGAACATTCTTCAACCTACATGGTCGGCCACCACCTTTGCCCCTTCATTTCCACTTCATTCTAGAACCTTCTCCCTCTCCTATAAAAGGAACCCCTTGCCTCTTGTTTAGTAGTAGTTTTGGGTTTTAGGTTTTGTCTAATTAGTTTTTGCAAGTAGTTTCGTTATGAAGAAGCTTTGTTTCAAGTAGTTTAGTAGTTTATGTTTTATGTCAAGTTTTGCTAAAGTCTTGCTACAGTAATGTTATAATGCCCGTTTAGTTTTATCATGTACTTCTCTTTATTTAAGTAATAAAAATATTTTCTTTTTCTCTTATTCTCATTTCCTTTTCCAATATGCTTAGCTAAATTAGCTTTTGTGCCCAATCGCGATGAGCTTTGCGATAAAATAACGCATCTTTAATTTTATGTTTGCATTTGTATTTTTCCTATTTTTGATCCTTCTTTGATTTTTATCGTGTCGACTCCGTATTGCGGTATACGGTAGTAGGCATTTGATCTCATTTCATAGAAGTCGAGGGACTCAGTGATTTGAAAGAGCACTCAAGGAAGATAGGAATTGAACGCAAACCTAGAGATAGGATGACGTAAATCCTCTAGATTGGAGTCAAATCCAATAGTGCAGGTCACTTCGGTAATGCGACTTTAGGCCATTTTGATTTGTAAAGAGATTTCGGTCAAAACGTCTATAAGTTAGGGGATTTAATGCCCTAGCAAGATTACTTCCTAATATAGGATCCGTCATGGTCTTAATAGTATTGCAAATGCTAAACTAATTTATTTCATTATTTTATTTCAAAGTGAATCGTCGATCGAGCACACTTTCGCAATATTTTATTTCTTTTTTAATTAAGCTTTGTTCATTTTAATTTTCAAACCCATCAATCGTTCGGTAGGATAATAGAACCGTTGTGTGTAATAGTACTTGCCTGCCTCGAGTTTTTATACGACCTTGATATATTTTATCACTATACTATAAAACGATAGGTACACTTACCTATTCGAATTGTAGTCCGTGAGACGATTTTCACCCATCAAGTTTTTGGCGTCGTTGCCGGGGATATGTTTTGCAATATTACGAAAGCACCGAGTTTATTTCTTTTGCTAAAATTTTAAAAAAAAAATTAATGTTTTTAATTTTTCTACTTTCTAAAAAATCAATCAAAAAATTTTAATTTTTCTTTTTCTTTTTGGTAACAGTTTATTTTTTTTAATGGAATCATCATATTTTTGCGCTTTTTGCGGGTCGCCCGACCACTTTTATTCTGAATGTCTTTCGGGAACCCCTCCCTCTTTTGATTTAAATTTTTCTAGGGCAGGTCAAAGTGGTCAATTTGACCCTTACTCAAATTTTTATCCTACTTGGGAGATGGGGAACCCGTATTATTTTTCGCATGATTTTGCCCCGCAATGCGCCGCGCCTCTGAATTTTAATTCTATCGATAATGAGTATCTTGAATTGCAAACTTCTATTGATAATATTAATTCGCATTTCAAAACCATTATGAATTATTTTTCTCGTGAGGCTGCATATTTTTCTTCGTATTCTTCTCCGTCTCCTCCAATTTCATTATGTAATGAGTCACCAGAAATCCCGGCATGTCTTTTTCCTCTCGAGGAGGATAACTATTCTGATATTCCGGATTGTTTCCTTCCTCTTTTGGAAGACACCTCTATGGATATTCCGGGGTGCTTCTTACCCGTTGAGGATGACGAGACGTCTCCTATTTCTCCTTTTGAAGATGTTTGTGATTCCATCTCAAAATCAACTGTTCCAAATTTTTCTATTTTTAGCGAATCTTTTTCTTCTTCTTCTTTTATTTTAGATGACTCTCCTTTAGTTCTTGCTGCCCCTTCTTCTCCCGAAATTTCACAAGTCTCTCCTTCTGCTTGTGAAATTTCCGTTGATGAAATTTCTTTTTCTACTTCTTTTATTTCTCTTTCTATTTCTTCTTCTTTTTTTTCTTCTTCTTTTGACGACCCCTTCTTTCCCATTTTACATACGGCGGAGTTCTTCTATAACTCCGTCCGTTCACTTTTGGGCCTCATTCCCTTGAAGATTCCACCGCATGTCGGTGCGATTCTTCCATTTTTCCTTTTTTTTATTTACTCCCCTAAGCGCATACTTAGTGAGTTACCTCTTCACTTTAGTTTTTATTTTCCATTTAGCTAACCAATAACGTTGGGCTCAGACGACGTTAAACAAAGAGCGCTCTTGGGAGGCACCCCTTGCTTATCCATTTTTTTCTTTTTTTTTGTCTTGCAGGAATAAAACCTCCGGTGGTTCATTTGGCTCCATCCTTTTTTCTCTTCCTAAGGCCTGAGCCGGTGTCCAGCTCAAGCATGGGGGAGCGACATCTGCATTCGGCCTCACGAATCCAGGGAAGTCATTTTCTTTTTATTTATTTACTTTATTGCACCCCCCTTCCCTTTCTTCTTCTTTTTTCTTTTTTTGTTTTTATTTTTCATTGAGGGCAATGAATGGTTTAAGCTTGGGGGAGGGTTTAGTTAGTTTCTTTCTTCCTTTTTCTCTCAAAAATCCAAAAAATCTTTTGCTTTCTTAAAATCAAAATTTCCAAAAAGATTAGTATAGTTTTATTAAGTTTCTTTAGTACTACTTTTATTTTGCCTTATCAAAAACCCAAAAAAATTATAAATTCAAAAATTTAAAAAATATCAGATTGCAAAATTCAAAAAAAACCCAAAAAAATGAAAAATGTCAGAAAAATCAAAAAAATAATAAACCTCGTGCTTAGCTTTTTGTTATTTTCAGAAATTTAGTTTGAGTTTATTTATAAGCATTCTTTTTATTATTTGCTAATCTTTTATTTCATCATATTTAGTCAAATTTAATATTTAGTGATTTAGTTTTGAGGATAATCTTATGGTTTTAATTTGCTTAGAGTAATTTATTTAGCATTTTTTCTCTTTTATTTTAAATAGTTTCAATTTTTAGTAATTTTGCTTAACAATTTTGGATTCTAATTATTATTACCTCATGTGTTTAGATTCTTAGGAAATCTCAATCTACTAGTAGTTGCTCTCTAGTGTTTTAGTTTATTTTCTAAAATCTTATTTAACCCCTTTATCCTTACCCAATTCTCCTTTTTCTTTTTATTGTTAGATCATATGTCATGGGAATAAGGAGATGTTAGTTCCTTATTCTCTAGTACACATATGCTACCCTGATGAAGAGAGGAATTAAAAGTTCATATATATCGTGGGAAGTGATAGGATGTTAGTCTATCAATTTCTGGTATGACATATATATTTTATTAAAAAAAATTGTGTGGGTGTGAATAAAAAAAAATAATGATGATCACCTCCAATCAAAAACCTCTTCATGTTGATTTCCTCCCCAAACCCCTTAGCCAATATTATTGTCTTAGTCTTTAAATTAAAATATTGGGAGATCATAAGTAGTAGGTTGTATTTTTTCCTTAAGTTTCTTTCAAGTTATGGTTTTTATAATTTCAATCTAATCTTGTTTGCACTTTACTCAATTTTGAGTGCTAGTTAATTTATTAGAGAATTTTTTTTGGCTAAATATTTCTCTCTTTTCACTTTAATTTCATAATTTAGGACTTAATTCATAAATCCCAAAAATTTATTTTTTGCTAGATTTTGGTGTAAATAATTTTTTAGTTTCATTGAAAATTTTATTAATGTCTTATAAATATTTCTCATATTTTTGCTCTTGAATAGCAAAAGCCTAAGCATGGGGGAGTTTGATGACTACTTTTAGTCATCGTTTTTGGTATAGTTTATAAGAAGAAATCCCTAAGTTTATTTATATTTTTTTGTTTATTTTATACTTATTTTGTTTTATTTCTCGTTTAATGTCTTTTGTGTTTTGTTATTATAATTTCTAGTTCTATTGCTTGTATTTTGTACTTTTTATTTTATGTTTTATGTTTTGTTATGTTATGATATATAAATTCTTAGTTTAATTTCGTTTTATATGTTTTATATTTTTGTTATGTTTAGTTATATTTTGTTATGATAATAATATAATGTTTTGTTGTGTTTTGTAGGACCAAAGCCTTCACTTTGGAGCAGCCCTTGTCCACATAATGCAACCCATGCAACCCATATAAGTAGCCCGACCCCTTCACTTCATGGTGTGGCCCCTCATTTCATCCAGCCCAACATGGAGTAGCCCGACCACAATTTGAGCAACCCCTACATCCACTACAAGCCTACCCAAGCCCATGCAGCCCACAAAGCAGCCCATTATTCTTAGCCGACCACCCAAAGCAGCCCCTCTCTCTCCCTCATCATTTATTTCATGCATGCATCTCCACATACACATGACCGGCCACCTCATATCCCTACCTCTCTCCTCTCTTTTATTTCCTTTTTTCTCTCTTTATTTCTCATTCATCCCCCCTTTCTATTTTATATTTTCCACTCTCATATTAATAAATTGCATGCATTGAATCATCCTCTATCTCTCCACCTCATTTAATGAAATGCATGAACAATCTTCAACCTACATGGCCGGCCACCACCTTTGCCCCTTCATTTCCACTTCATTCTAGAACTTTCTCCCTCTCCTATAAAAGGAACCCCTTGCCTCTTGTTTAGTAGTAGTTTTGGGTTTTAGGTTTTGTCTAATTTGTTTTTGCAAGTAGTTTCTTTATAAAGAAGTTTTGTTTTAAGTAGTTTAGTTGTTTATGTTTTATGTCATGTTTTGTTGAAGTCTTGCTAGAGTAATGTTATAATGCCCGTTTAGTTTTATCATGTACTTCTCTTTATTTAAGCAATGGAAATATTTTCTTTTTCTCTAATTCTCACTTCCTTTTCAAATATGCTTAGCTAAGTTATTTTTTGTGTCCGATCGCGATGAGCTTTGCGATAAAATAACGCATCTTTAATTTTATGTTTGCATTTGTATTTTTCCTATTTTTGATCTTTCTTTGAATTTTATCGTGTCGACTCCGTATTTCGGTATGCGGTAGTAGGCATTTGATCTCATTTCATAGAAGTCAAGGGACTCAGTGATTTGAAATATCACTCAAGGAAGGAAGGAGTTGAACGCAACCCTAGAGATAGGATGACGTAAATCCTTCGGATTGGAGTCAAACCCAATAGTGCGGGTCACTTCGGTAATGCGACTTTAGGTCATTTTGACTTGTAAAGAGATTTCGGTCAAAACGTCTATAAGTTAGGGGATTTACTGCTCTAGCGAGATTACTTCCTAATATCGGATTGGTCGCAGTCTTAATAGTATTGCAAATGCTAAACTAATTTATTTCATTATTTTATTTCAAAGTGAATCGTCGATCGAGCACTCTTTCGCAATATTTTATTTCTCTTTTAATTATGCTTTGTTCATTTTAATTTTCAAACCCATCAATCGTTCGGTAGGATAATAGAATCATTGTGAGTAATAGTACTTGCCTACCCCGAGTTTTTATTTGACCTTGATATATTTTTATCACTATACTATAAAACGATAGGTACACTTGCTTATTCGAATTGTAGTCCGTGAGACGATTTTCACGCATCAAACGATAGTAGGGCGGATAATACTCGTCCTTTAATATATTCTTCATAATCTGCCAACTGACAAGAGAGTCGACGGAGGGCATCCCCAAACGTCTCTCCTCATTGAGCCAGAAGGTATAGGCTCGACCAAATAGTTAAAGTCTTGCAACGGGAATCATGTGGGGATCCACAATAAGATATTTCTCAAAATAACGCTTCATATCTTTCACCCAACATAGAAACACTCGCGGTCCACCTAGCCCATCATATGTCAGAGCAGGAATCCTAACATGCCTAGAGGTGCGCGGTGGCGATGCTACTTGACTATCCTTTAGTTGAGCAACTAAAGCAGTAATCTCATCCATTATTGGGGAATGGAAAGATTTCCCTACGTTCCTATTGGAACTTATAGTTTTTCCTCTGGAGACGTTCACGTCATGGGACATTTCAGAGGGAATCAGAGAGAACACTCAACCAGAACCGGTGCACATGCAAAGTAGAAAATAGCCTGGTTCTATTTATTTTCAAAGATAGATTTGTTCCCGCTAATATTTCAAAATAATATATACTTTTTTTTGATATTCTTGCTGGCAAAAATATGGAGATTATTAATTAATTTTTTTCTGATTTTTTTATTGCTGAAAATAAAATTTACCCTGCTATTGGAAGACCACCAAATTTTTTTTTTTGACTCTGAGGCGTGCCTACGAAGTGCGTGACAATGTCCTAAAAATTTGGGGAGGGGTGTCAATTGGGAAATTGACGTGAACCTCCCTCTGATACAAAATTGAAGTAGGGAACAGTGTTTGACACTATAACGGCAAAGGGAAGGACACGTATGCCTCTCTCTTTCCACTACTACGTTAACCCAATAATTAAACACAGCACGCTCACGAACAACATTATCAATTATTTCTAATGTACGGTAGCCACGCCTTTTTAAGATCGAACAAACGACTATAGGTCGTCAATATCTCAAGCTAAAGGGACCCACCCGGTCCGAACGAGCGATGGTTGTACCAAAAGAGATCTAACTAAAAGTTCGGTTCGGAAATGGTAGATCTCTCCCAAAAAAACGAAAACGAGGCTCGCCAAACCTCTCGGAAAATAAAACAACTAGAAAGAACAACACATGCAATCGAAAAGATAAACCACGAACGAAAAACGATTCCAAAGTAACACAACGGTATTCCACCAGATGAAAATCTAAAAAATAAGAATCACACAAGAGGTAGAAGACCTCGTTACCCAACCGGAATAGATTATTTCAGTTCACTTTCAAGGATCGTTCTTCCACGATTCCGGCGGAGTTTCGCCGACCGAAGTGAAAACTTCTCCGCTTCCTTTGCTTCACCCCGGAGTGAGATGGTGGAGGAGGAGGCTCGATTTTGTTGTAGGGGAATGGCTATGGGGCGGCTGGATGTGGAGGAGGAAGAAGGAGGTGGTTGGCGGCTATGGAGGGGGAGGGCCGAACTTGAGAAGGAGGGAGGAGAGGGCTCAGATTTGTATAGAGGAGGAGGGAAGAGGAGGGAGGCTGAGCAAGAGGAGGGGAGAGGAAGGGTGGCCGACGGCCAAAGAGAGGGAGGAGGGAAGGGGGCGACCAAGAAGGAGAAAGAGAAGAGATTGCAAAGAGGATTATGGTTTCTTAATCTTTTCATTCACTAAATGAAACCATGAAAGATCATGCCTATATATAGGCTTTACAACATGCATAGGCTATGTGCAGCCAACTAAATAAAAATAAATCAAAACCTAAAGTACTTAAACATTACATGATAAAATAAAAGCAAATAGAGATAACTAATTTTTAAACATGTAGCTCTTCATCAAGTAGTCTTCATCTTCATCATGTAGGAGAACGTTGTCGTCGTCGTCATCATCTTCAACATGTAGGAGAACGTCATCGCCGTCGCCGTCATCATCTTCAACATGTAGGAGAACGTCGTCGCCATCGCCGTCATCATCTTCAACATATAGGAGAACGTCGTCGCCGTTGCCGTCATCATATTCAACTTTAACACGTTGTGGGGTGCCACCATCAGGTGCACAAGCATGCAATGCTCTAGAGGGTGTGCAAGGAGGTGATGTGCGAGAGTGCCAAGGAAGAAGATGCACGTGTGAGCGCGTAAGGAAGAGATGCACTCTAGAGAGAGTGAGGAGGCACATGCAGGAGCGCGCGAGGAAGGCGTGCGGGGAAGAGATACACGTGAGGGCATTCAATAAAGATAAATGGAGGAGAGATCAAATTCGTAGGAGGATTTCCCGTGCGAAGAAGATGAAGATCTTCGAAGGAGGCGTCGAAGATGAAGGAGATCTTCAAGGAGCGCTTGAAGATCTTTGAAGAAGGAGAAGGAGATGAAGGAGGAAGGAGAGAGAAAATATAACACCTCCATCCATCACATAGCATATAACAGAAGGTTCAGTCAGGGCCTGATGCCATATACCACGGACATACCAAGGAGTTACTAAATTGAAAACATAATCAAATATTTAGTATCTTAACAAAGAGTGCATTCTAGCGGAAAATAATTTAAAGGTTATAATTAAAACCCAACAACAACATGAATGTCCACTACCACAATTAGGAATGTAAAACAAATACACAAATAAGCCTTGGCTTAAGGCCTTACAAGGTTTACTCAAATTAAACTGTATTGCATACATCGACACGCAGGCCGGCCACACATGAGAAATAAATATACAAAACAGGCAATTCGCTTTTGCCTTCAAGGGCCAGCTTAGCTATCATGGGCTTCAGCTCGCAATTTCCCGCTTAGTTCAGGTACACCTGCAAGCAACATTCCACCGCAATGGTGGAAAACAAATGCAATAGTCAGCATTAGCTGACTAAATTATAACGACCCCGCACATCACCAAAGGTGGTGGTGCACCTTACTGCCAGGCATTATCATAATCACAATATGGCAATCAGAACATGCAACTTAAGTACCATTCGCCACAGACGTTGGCACAAACGCCTAACACCCCGTGCTCTTAAGGAACATTCTTTGTGCACAGGACCTCAAGGGTCACACCTCCATTCTCTGTGATGGTTAGCAACGTTTGAGCATTCTAGTATTTTAGGGCCAAAGCGAAAGACAACGCCCCTATGGCTATGACAAAGTCATGGTGACTTTAAATTCACACTTTGACTCACTACAAGTCGATCGACACAGGGTTAGGTGTAGTTCAGCTATTTCTCGGTACTCAAATCATTGGGCACAACAATCCACGACACGATTCAGCATCCCCTTTCCCATCTGTATGATTCATAACATTGTTTTGATCCTAGGCTAACACTCATGGCCACCCAAGCTGAGCCAGAGTATCTTACAATGGGAGAAGAAATGGTAGGGGAAGGAATGCCTTTAAGGCTCCCCATGAAAAAGTACAAATGGCCCATGCTGAACCATTTATATTTGGTGCCTCAGCCCCAATTCACAAGGAAAACACAGTGGCTTTCACTCAAGCCAATCCAGCAAGTACTCAAACAAAGGGTCAGTTTACCAGTAGGCCTAACTTGGCTAGATCTGATGATATAGATAGCTTGTCTTCTACAAAGAAGACAACTGTAAGTACCATTCATGGCAAGCAAAGGAAGCCTACTGAAAGAATAACCTTCAGTCAGACCCTTGCTGAAAGGAACCTGAAGAAATTTGTTGCTCCCCTTCCTTCTATTCAGCCAACAGTTAACCACACTATAAGACCTACTCAGAAAAGAAGATACAACATCTATGAGTGTTGGTGTTGTGGTAAGGTGGGGCATTTTTCCTTAGATTGTTGGCACAATCCTTCTATGTCTAGATCAAGAGTTAGCCTACCTGTCTTAAATGTTACAGGTAGGCAAGTCAGATTTCAGGCTAACAGGAACCTAGGACCCAATACCTATTGGGGTCCAAAGGTAAGATAATTCTGTTTTGCAGGTAGTCCAAGTTCCCATCCCCCATGTGTAACTTGGATAGAAGATGTTCCAAAACAAGGACTGAAACAAGGAAATTATCTTATGGTTCATACCCCAAGGATAAGGAAGTTGTGTGCACTCCTAAAGAAGGATAAATTGCACAAGTATTGGGATAAGACTAGCTAGATCTAGCCAGCAGGAATGTCTGAATGGACAAAGCCTTACTGCCTCACCAGCAAATCTGGAAAGGACAAGTAGGCTATACTCATCTCTTAGGAGAGCACAATTAGCTCCTCTATAAACAACAAGGAAGAGGAACATTGTGCTTAGCTGACAAGACTCACTATACAGAAGGGTCAATCAGTCAAGTGGTATCATCAGCTGAATTTATGACTGATAGTCATATGGATAGTATCTTTTCAAATGTTGAGGGAGAGACTATCAAGCAAAGATACTCCTGTTGATGGGAAGGTTGCTTGACAAGCTTAATTCTTACCCAAAGTTTCCCCAGCACAGAATAGATCAGCATTGCTACTGAGGATCAGTTTATCACCATAGACATTGCAGAAGCTGAGAGGGAAACTACCCAAGTTATGGTACCTATTGGAAGAAGGCAAGACAATCAGCTTACAAGAATAGCTGGATTGCTCCAGCTATTGGTGATACAAGTCAGCACATTCCTATTGGAATAGTAGTGTAAAGAAAGACTTAGTATCAAAATGAAAGGATGGTTCATGAAAAGATCATTAATGGTTATAGTGATCTTGAAGTCCAGCAGTTGCAGGACATATTATAGCCTCATGAGAAAAGAAAGTTGGCAGCTATACCAAAGGTATCATCTGCAATCAGCTAGGGGGAGAATAGAAGCAGACCAGCTCCTTCCTGTCTATTCAGAATCCAAGAAGGGGAGAAGATTTGGCTCAGCAAAAAGATAATATGAAATAGAGTGGCTAAGCATCAGCATGGATGGAGCTCGATGAAATAATCTTCATTTGTCGAACGGAGCTCGACGAAATCATAAGCATTCGTCGAATAAAGTTAGAAGAAATCTGAATATTTCGTTGAACTCAAAATTTCCTAACAAAAGTTGTATGGCATCATAACCATAACCTCCAGATAAGTAGAATCTCTTTATTTTTTTCTACTAGAGTAATCAAAATTGTAAGGTATCCTGTCTGTCATAGAAGGACTATGCATATGTAGATTAATGTTTCAATAAGTTAGGGAGCATAAGGAAGAACTCAATCCTGAGTTTGTCCTGACTAGTAAGTGAGTGACATGTTTTTCATGCCACTAGATGATGTCCAGCTTTAACACCATCTAGATTGAGATTGGGTATGTTGAACTTGGTATAGCTTCAGTTGCTCCTTGTCGTACTTGTGTTGTAGGATTCACTTCCCTTACAGGTAGATAAGTTCTTGATGTGATATCAAGACCATTAAGTGGTATCAAGACTTAGATGGACTCGAGTGTCAAGCAGAGGGAGTGATAAGGATGCACATGTTAAGAAGGAGCAAGCAGCTGCTGCAGTAAATCAGCTGTAAAAACTGTTGATCAATTTATCGTAAGGACAATGCACAAACTACGGGGGAGATTATGTATGACATATTAATAATCCTCTCTGTGTTTGAAAAGTAATGTTGCGGCTGAGAAGACAGTCCGGCTACTAAAGAAAAAGAACAGCTAGCAGCCAGCTTAAGTGATTCCCTGGTTCACTTAGGAGTGTAGGGGTTGCAGTGATGTTGTGCATCAATGATATCACCATAAGTGGATGCTAACTCTATAGATACAACATAAGAAGGTAGAATTATGTTAGTGATAAGTTGTAAATATACCTATTTTTATAGTATTTTTATTAAGTCATTTTATTTTATTTTTGCCTTTTTAGTTTGTTTTATTTAATAATTTGCTTCTTTTTGTAAATATTATTCTAACTTGAGTTAATTATGTTTTTCTAAAAAAATTCAGAAAATGGTCAAAAAATGACCTGACACGCCCGTATCCCAGACTCGACATGCCCGTGTCACGCCCTCGACGATCGTTGACCTAAACTCCCAACTCGACGTTCCCCTTCATCAACACGAGCAAGACACGCCCGTGTCCGAACACTCAACATGCCCGTGTCATTCACTCAACGCCGTCGAGACAGAACGCACTCAACGCCATCTACTCGATACTCATCGCTTTCACTGTTCAACACTCAAAGCCACTCAATGTTGTCAGCCACTCAATGACATCTACTCGACACTCAATGCCTCCCGCCAGTCAACACTCAACGCCTTCTCCACCCGAGCACGACACACCCGTATCCAAAGACCCGACACGCTCGTGTTAATGTCGGCAGTCAACGCCTCCAGCTAGATAAGATCAAATTGACTTCCTCCACCCAGTTGTCTAGTCACACCCCCCGACACACCCGTGTCGGACACGTGTCCCGACCCGCTGCTTCCAGAGCGATGCCAGCTCGCCAGATTTTGCCTTGCCTAGATAACCCTTCCCAACACGCCCCCCGACACGCCCGTGTCTAGGGCGTGTCACACCTGAAAATTTTTCCTTTAAATAAAGGCTTTTTGAAAGCTCACTTGTTCACTTTTTTGACCACTTTCCTTAGGGTAGGTGTTGCCCATTTTGCTTCTAATGCAATGTAAGGTAAACTTACCCCCCCCCCCTCTCTCTTAATTTATTTTAGGATGATTGTTTTAGCTTTCCTTGTAACCGCATTTTCATTAATAAAATGTTAGCTTTTTCTCTCTTCATGTTGCTTGGAATTCATTTGGAAGCGCCCTAGTCTAAGTAATTTTTCGTTTCTTTTTTGTGTTTTTATGTTTTCTTTTTAGCTTTGATAACCCATTTTTTTTAGGAATTTCTCCACATTTCTAGCCGTAGTGCCATCCATATTATTTTCATGCAAAATATTTTTTTTGGTTTAGTTTATTTTCTTCTTCTTTCTTAGTTTTCATTCTTATATATTTTATAAAAAGAGTTTTTAAAAAGTGTCATTTTCATTTTCTTTAACTTAGGATTTTAAGGAATATAAAACTTTTTGTCCTTCTTAGTTTTATTTCACCGTTTTTAGCTCTTTTATAAAAACCTAAGAATGAAAACGTTATCATTTTAATTTTCCGTTAACTTAGCTTTTAATTTTAATTTTCAAAACTTTTTACTCGTTTAATTTTTATTTTCTCTTTTTTGGCATTTCTACCGCATTCTAGCGGTAGAAACGTCGTTGTTTTAATATTTCAGTCTCTTTGTTTTTCTTATTTTTTTGTACGTGTGTGTGCATGTAAGAGTAAGTGTTTTTTCCCTTTTTAATTCATGTAGAGTGCGTGCGTGCGAGAATTTATTTCCTCATACTCGTTAAGAGTTAAATGGCGTGCTTTCAATTTTTCTCCTACTAATTTGAGTATGAATTTTTGTGTGTGTGTTTTAATTCATGTAGAGTGCGTGGGTGTGTTTTAATTTCTGTAGAGTGCGTGCATGTATGAGATAGCTTTTTCAAATTTCATTTCCCGCCCACTCGTTTGAGCCGGGACTTGTCATTTATCGCTTTCATTTCCCGCCTACTCGTTTGAGTAGGACTCGCACTTTACTGCTTTCTTTATAGCTTTCATTTACTACTTTATTTACAGCTTTCATTTTCAGCTTTCCTTTTATCGCTTTCTTTCCGCTTTAGCCGTCCCCATTTCGATGAGTGGCTAACCGCTCTTAGCCCTCAATATCGAAGAGCATTGGGATAGAAAAATCGCTTTAAATAATTAAACGTCCTCTTTTTCCTGTTAATTAAAAGTACTTAAGGTTTTCCCCGGGTTAATGACGCGTAGGACCACATATCGATGTGTGGGCTCTATTTCCGTTTTCCATACACAGGTGACTGATAGGCCGTGCATTTGGACCGATCACCCTTGGATAAAGAGAGTTCTGCACTTACCCTCGAGAGAGGAGGCGCGTAACTCTACTGGATTGGGTTCCTCACCCAATAGCGGGGTTCTTAGCATAATGCGGGCATTAAGAGGAATCCCTCGTCGGACTAACGTTCGGTCGAATAGTCTTAATGTTCAGGTGAGCGATAGTCCTAGAGATAAGTGAGCTCATTTTTGTGGAACCTCCACGGCCAAATCTCTGCCTTAGTTAATTTAAAATTTAGGATCTCTTTTTATTTAAAGTTTATTTTAGTTAAAATTTTATTTGATATCGTCGCACAATTTTCTTCATCGGCCTTCCTGCATTTTTTTATGCTTTCATTTTATGCACTTTAAATATATATATCTTCCATTTTTTATATAACAACAACAAAATATTATCGGTACAATAATAGTCATTTCAGGGAAAGAGTAGAAATAGGCAAACCGACCTCGAGAACAATACGACCCCGATATTCCTCACCAGAATATCCTGTACTACATGTGATAGGTGCACTTGCCTCCATTCGTTTAAAACGAAATATTGCCCGCAAGCTCCGCTCTCTTATATCTAAATAAACATTCTCCTTCTCTTATCTTTTTAATAAAGGCCCTCGCGGCGCGCATCAAGTTTTTGGCGCCGTTTCCGGGGAGTTTTTGATTTACTATTTTGAATTCCTGAAAAACTATTAAATTTACCTTTTATTTCTATTTATATAAAAAAATGGCCAACCAAAAAAATTATATTAATAATAATATCAATAATAATAATAATAAATACTTAAAAAATTTTAAAAAAAATCAAAAACTTAAAAACTTAAAAACCTTAAAAATAAAAAACTAAAAAACTTAAAAATCTAAAAAATAAAAAAAACTAAAAAATTAAAAAATATAAGACTTATAAAAAACTAGAAAACTAAAAAACACTAAAAACTAAAAATTATATATTTATTTTGTCGCTTCGGCGCGCTTCACTATTGTGAGCGCTAGGGGAACGCATATATGTCACACTTATATAGCTGCTTACGAGTCACACTCACTTGCCCCTGTTGGGTATTGCATCCACAATAGACCTGATTTGAAGAAGCCCCTTAACAAGCTAAGTTGAATTGAAAATGTATTTTACAATTCTATCAAGTTGTGCTTGCAGCTATTCCATGCTAAGTACACACCAATGTCAGGGTGCAGTGGGTCAATATGCATGGGTCTGCGCAACGTAATCCCTCGTTGTGTAGATCAGTATGTTGATTCACGTGTGCTCTCTCTATTGGAGTGTACTTACTTTCAAGAATAGGGTCAAGGTAGATCAAGAGCAGAAGAAGGAGCAAGGATGGGTCAAATACCAAGTTATCAAAAGAAGGAAGAAGAAAAATTCTTCCAAGTCAAAATCGACGGGAATCGCTAGTGATTCCTGCCGACTTCGATGGGAGTGGTTAGTGATTCCAGCTGACTTCAAAGGGAATCAATAACGACTCCCGCCGACTTCTTCCGGATGAAAGATTTCAAACAGAAATTCTGCCAAGGCAGAATCGACGGGAGTCGTGAGCGATTCCCGCCGACATCGATGGGAATCACATACGACTCCTGCTAATTTTGCCTTAGGCAAATTTTCTCCGTTCGCTGGACCGAACCAAGCCATCGTGCGCTGTTTCGGCCGGGGCTAGGGCTTCTCCTCATGGGCCCCACAACAATCATTAGGGTTTGCTCCTGGTATAAATATATGCGTATTTTGAAACTCCAAAGATATACATTCACAGAAATATGAAACAAGTAGACGATGACTTAGCTGATCGCGAAATTGCCGAACGCTTGTCGCCGCTCGCAAGATCGTCGTCGCCGCTGATCTCAGATCTTCTCTGATCGTCCGGCGACAGAATCAAGGCAAGCAGCCGGTCTCACGTATCTCTCTCGAGATCTCTTGTCTTCTGATTCGTTGAACGAGACTTGTTCTCACTTCCGAATCCGTTGAGACGTTTGATCCGACTGAGATCGTTTGAATACCTAGCTTTCTTCATCATGAAGTTTGGATCTACAAAGCATCGCCGCCGCACTCACTTGCCGCCACCGATCTTGAGAAGACCCATTCCAAGTGAGAAATACGGTTGTGGACTCTTCGTATTTTTCGTTCAAGCTTCAACGAACGAAGAAGGACATCAGAATCTCTATAGCATTGTTTGTATTTTTACTTACATTCAATATTGTTGTAAAGGAATCTTCATTCCTAGTTGTAAGGGTTGGGTGCAAACCATTATTGTGGAGTTGTGACTCCGTTGTTGGAAGGGTTCCTTCCGTGGTTAGGGGAGCATTGCTCCAAGTGTGAGGATTGGATTTCAATCCATTGGAAGAAGTGGCCGAGTCGTCCCTTGGTGAAAGATAGGTCGAAGGGGGAAGTGGACGTACCCAAATCGGGGAACCACTATAATTCTTTACGTGTTTTTTGTGTTCTGTTTGCTTACTTGTGCAGGTTAGTTTAATTTCACAAAAGACTGCACGAAACTTATTCCCCCCCTCATAGGAGGATTAGGTTGACACTAGATACTTTCAGCCCCCCTATCACCCGCACACTTTTCACCGAATTTATCTTTTTCATTTTTTCTGTTATATTTTTGCTACTTACTCTAAAATAATTCAGGGTTTATTAAACGGGCCTCCCCGAACGCATTTCAGGGAAGTTTCCTCCCCCTTTCTTTTTTTTATTTGTACATATCTGCATCTTTATATATATCGTTCCTCATACTTAGTGCAACATTAGGGACAAGGTTGGATTTAAGTATGGGGGTGTTTCTTATATTGCTCTTTTATTTTCTGCACCCAATCAAAAATACTAAAAAAATTGAAAATTAAAAACTTCAAAAAAATTTATTGTCTTTATAATTAAAAAACTGAAAAAAAATGAAATATCGCTCCACGACGTTCGACTCATCGAACCAACAACCTAAATAAGAGTCTGTTCGCGGGCGATCAATTTTTTTACTTTATAAATCTTTTTTCTAAATATTCTCTTTTCTCTTCTTTTCCCCTCTTTTCATTAGAAATAACACCTCTTTCTTCCATCATTCTTGTAAATAACTTAAAAAATAAAAAAAAATCAAAATACAAAAAAAGGGAATAACTCTAAAAATCCAAAAAAATAAAATAATCATAACACAAAAAAAAGATAAAAACCCTAAAATCCAAAAAAATCAATTATTATGAAACAAATAAATTGAATATCTCATGTCTTAACCCCTTTTCACTCTCCAATAATCTAGTTTCGAGTATATTTATAAGCGAATTTTACTTATTCTTTATTTACTATTCGTTTATTAATTAAAGTTTGATAGATTTAAGTGTCTAGGATTAAGTTTTAAAGAATTTTTTGTCTTTTCCTTATAATAGGGAACCTGTTTTTCACCACCACTTCTTATTTTTGTAAATAGAAGCTCGTCTTTTATGTTAGAAAATAACAATTATGAATTTCAATTATTTCTACTTCATATTTTTAGAAATATAGGAACATTCATTTTAAAAAGGTTGCTCTCAAAATTTTTTTATTAAAATCTATTTTTCTTTTTTGAAAAATTATAAACCCACCTCCATTTTTTTCATGTCTTACTTGGCATGATTACCCCTATTCTATCCCTTAAAAGATCCTATGTCAATGGGAATAAGATTTCGTTCCATAAACATAGGCACCCAATATTTAAAAACATTATATGTTACGGAGTAAGAGGATAAAATTCATTACTCCTACACCTATACATTGGGTTAATTTTTATGAAGTTTATTTAAAAAAAAAATTTATAGTAGGAAAATAAGATTTCATTTTCCTAATTCCTCAAAAAATATATATATGCAGAGGTTTGAGAAAAAATTACCTCGCCTCTAAATCAAAGCCCTCTTCATAAACCACCAAACCACTTAGCCTATTTCAATGATTCTAGAATTAATTTAAAATTTTTTGAGAGCATAATTTTTAAATTGCATTATTTTCTTTAATTTCTTATAAGCTAAAGTTTTTTATATAATTCCAATCTATCCTTGTTAAACTATCAAAAACCAATTTCGCTTTGTATTTGTTTCGTGTAGAAGTCTTTTTGGCTGAAACTCTTCCTCTTTTTATAAAATTTTCATAATTTAGGATTTAACTCTAAAACCCCAGATATTTATTTTGATCTTTCTTTTAATTAATTCAAGCAGTAGTAAATTTAGAATTTTTATTATTCCTTATAAGTTCATCTCCAACTTTTGCTCTTGAATAGCAAAAGCTTAAGTATAGGGATATTTATTTTTAGCTCTGGACACGCCCGTCTCACGCCCTTGACGATCTTTGACCTCAACTCCCAGCTCGACGTTCAGCCTACATCAACCCAAGCAGGACACGCCCGTGTCCGAAGACTCGACACGCCCGAGTCATTCACTCAACGACGTCGAGACAGAACGCACTCAATGCCATCTACTCGATACTCAACGCTTTCACTGTTCAACACTCAAAGCCACTCAACACTGTCAGCCACTCAATGTCATCTACTCGACACTCAATGCCTCCCGCTAGTTAACACTCAACGCCTTCTCCACCCAAGCACGACACGCCCATATCCGAAGACCCGACATGCCCGTGTCGATGTCGGCAGTCAACGCCTCCTGCCAGCAAAGATCAAATTGACTTCCTCCACCCAGATGTCTTGTCATGCCCCCGATACACCCGTGTCGGACACGTGTCCCGACCCACTGCTTCCAGAATGATGCCAGCTTGCCAGATTTCACCTTCCCCAAATAACCCTTACCGACACTCCCGTGTCTAGGGCGTGTCACACTTGAAAATTTTGCCTATAAATAAAAGCTTTCTAAAAGCTCACTTGTTCACTTTTTTGACCACTATGCTTAGGGTAGGTGCTGCCCATTTGGCTTCTAATGCAATGTAAGGGAAACTTTACCCCCCCCCCTCTCTCTTAATTTATTTTAGGATGTTTGTTTTAGCTATCCTTGTAATCGCTTTTTCATTAATAAATAGTTAGCTTTTTATCTCTTCATGTTGCTTGGAATTCATTTGGAAGCGCCCTAGTCTAAGTAATTTTTCGTTCCTTTTTTGTGTTTTTATGTTTTCTTTTTAGCTTTGATAACCCGTTTAGTTTTAGGAATTTCTCCGTATTTCTAGCCGTAGTGCCGTCCATTTTATTTTCATGCAAAATATTTGTTTAGGTTTAGTTTGTTTTATTCTTCTTTCTTAGTTTTCATTCTTATATGTTTTATAAAAAGAGTTTTTAAAAAGTGTTATTTTCATTTTCTTTAACTTAGTATTTTTAGGAATGTAAAACTTTTTGTCTTTTTTTGTTTTATTTTCACCTTTTTTAGCTCTTTTATAAAAACCTTAGAATGAAAACGTTATCATTTTAATTTTCCGCTAATTTAGCTTTTCATTTTAATTTTCAAAACTTTTTACTCCTTTAATTTTTATTTTATCTTTTTTCGCATTTCTACCACATTCTAGCGGTAGAAACGTCGTTGTTTTAATATTTCAGTCTCTTTGTTTTTCCTATTTTTTTGTATGTGTGTGTGCATGTAAGAGTAAGTGTTTTTCCCTTTTTAAATCATATAGAGTGCGTGCGTGCGAGAATTTATTTCCTCCTACTCGTTAAGAGTTAAATGGTGTGCTTTCAATTTTTCTCCTACTAATTTGAGTAGGAATTTTTGTGTGTGTGTTTTAATTCATGTAGAGTGCGTGGGTGTGTTTTAATTTTTGTAGAGTGCGTGCATGTATGAGATAGCTTTTTCAACTTTCATTTCCCGCCCACTCGTTTGAGCCGGGACTTGTCATTTATCGCTTTCATTTCCCGCCTACTCGTTTGAGTAGGACTCGCACTTTACTGCTTTCTTTATAGCTTTCATTTACTGCTTTATTTACTGCTTTCATTTTTAGCTTTCCTTTTATCGCTTTCTTTCCGCTTTAGCCGTCCCCATTTCGATGAGTGGCTAACGGCTCTTAGCCCATAATATCGAAAAGCATTGGGACAAAAAAATCGCTTTCAATAATTAAAGGTCCTCTTTTTCTTGTTAATTAAAAGTACTTAAGGTTTGCCCCGGGTTAATGACGCGTAGGACCACATATCGATGTGTGGGCTCCATTTTCGTTGTTTATACGCAGGTGACCGATAGGCCGTGTGTATGGACCGATCACCCTTGGGTAAAGAGAGTTCCACACTTACCATCAAGAGAGGAGGCGCGTAACTCTACCGGATTGGGTTCCCCACCCAATAATGGGGTTCTTAGCGAAATGCGGGCATTAACAGGAATCCTTCGTCGGACTAACCTTCGGTCGAATAGTCTTAATGTTCAGGTGAGCGATAATCCTAGAGATAAGTGAGCTCATTTTTGTGGAACCTCCACGGCCAAGTCTCCGCCTTAATTAATTTGAAATTTATGATCTCTTTTTATTAAAAGTTTACTTTATTTCAAATTCGATTTGATATCATCGGTCTATTTTCTTCATCGGCCTTCCTGCATTTTTTATGCTTTCATTTTCTGCACTTTAAATATATATATTTGCCTTTTTTTATATAACAACAACAAAATTTATCGGTAAAATAATAGTTCTTTCAGGGAAAGAGTAGAAATAGGCAAATCAACCTCGAGAACAATACGACCCCGATATTCCTCATCGGAATATCATGTACTACACGCGATAGGTGCACTTGCATCCTTTCGTTTAAAACGAAATATCGCCCGCGAGCTCCACTCTCTTATATCTAAATAAACCTTCTCCTTCTCTTATATTTTTAATAAATATGCTCACGGCGCCCATCAAGTTTTTGGCGCCGTTGTCAGAGAGTTTTCGATTTACTATTTTGAATTCCTGAAAACTATTAATTTTACCTTTTATTTCTATTTATATAAAAAAATGGCAAACCAAAAAAATTATATTAATAATAATAATAATAATATCAATAATAAAAAAAATACTTAAAAATTTTTAAAAAAAATCAAAAACCTAAAAACTTAAAAACCTTAAAAATCAAAAACTAAAAAATTTAGAAATCTAAAAAATCAAAAAAACTAAAAAATTAAAAAACTATAAGACTTATAAAAAACTAAAAAACTAAAAAACACTAAAAACACTAAAAACTTAAAATTATATATTTATTTTGTCGCTTCGGCACGTTTCACTATTGTAAGCGCTAGGGGAACGCATATATGTCATACTCTAAAAGATTTGGTTTAAAGAGCCTAAACACCTAGAGGGGGGTGAATAGGTTTTAATCCTTTTTAAAAACTTAAGCAAGTAACAAAGTTATATACAGCACAATTATCATAGCACAAAGAATAACAATCACAAAAAATTCACAGCACAGACACAATGGTTTATAGTGGTTCCCTAATTTGTGGGTACGTCCACTCTCCCCCTTAACCTATCCAGTAGAGAACTGGATTCGGCCAAACTTCCTTCCACTATCTAAGATCCTCATATCTTACAACTCAGAACCCAACTGCTTCCTACAGCTCAGACTTCTTCAAGTCCTACAACTCAGAATCTTCCCAAGACTCCTACCTTAGGCAACAGCCCTACCTCAGCCTTAACCACAAGGCCTACAACTCAGATCAACAAGATCCTACCTCAGGCACTCAGCCCTACCTCATCCTTAACCACCAGGCCTATAACTCATATCAACAAGATCCTACTTCAGGCACTCAGCCCTACCCCAGTCTTTATAAATTTAGTCTTACAACTTAGATCTATATAAGATCTTACATGAAAATTAATTGTTTAAAACAATAAAATCTTCACCCTGATAGAAAGAGAATAGGGTGAAAGCTTCTTGATCAGTTCTTTATTGAACTGATTACTTAGATCAACCCTGTCTTAGCTTCTCCAAAGCTTCTTGAATTTGTACTAAGTAAGGTTGGTCTTCAATTGGACTTGGAGTTGATCTTCAATCCAGCTTCCTTTTGGAATTCAGAATCAGATCTGAATTTTTCTTGCAGACTCTTCAGGATCTGCCTTCTTTTGACTTTGTCTCTTGTTCCCCCTCACTTATTCATTACTCCTTATTGTGATAGAATTGGTTTATATATAGAATCCATCCAAGGTTACCGGCTGATCCAGTTTATAACGACCTTTTGACAACTCTGACAGATGTGTCAGCTTTGTTACTTATGACAACTGTCAGGTCTTCAATCTTAACAACTGACTCCTCTTTGAACTTCTATTATAGCAGAGAACTGTCAGCTTAACACTTTATATGTGTCGACACAAATAGACCATGTGTTTACACAAGTCTTGATGATGTCGACACAGCTCCCAGTGTGTCGACACAGTCATTCTTTATCTTCTCGACACAGCTTCTATTGGATATGTCGACACAAGTCCTGTGTGTCGACACAATTGCTTCTGGTCTCGACATAGCTAGTGTTGACATATTTCTTTGAGTGTGTGTTGACACAAGTCATGTGTGTTGACACAACTACTTCTGCTCTTCAAGATAGCTGGTGTTGAGTGTGTGTCAACACAAGTCCTGTGTGTCAACACAACTACTTATGGTCTTCAACATAGCTGGTGTTATGTGCGTGTCGACACAACTACTTCTGGTCTTCAACATAGTTAGTGGTTAGTGTGTGTCGACACAAGTCCTAGGTGTCGACACAATTGCTGCTGACAAAATTTCTGTGTGTCGACACAATCTTACTTCTTGTGTCGACACTTTTCTCTCACAAGTGTCGGCACTTGTACTTAGAAATTTATCCTGCATTTCTTTAACCTGCACATTGAAACTCAACATCCCATCAAATACACATTGATGTATATCATTGAGTTAAGTGAGGCTTCTCCAAATTTGGTACACAGTTTCCATGTACCTAACAATCTCCCCCTATTTGGAGAAGTCATAACCCTAAGTCAATTATATACACCACTTATAATAAAACAAAGATTAAGATGTATAAAATCATTTCACAGGCAGGGTAACTTATAAACAAAAATAACATTTAATATCATCACAGAATATGATATGATTCATTAATCAGGAATGAGTGTTTGATTTACAAGATTGTTTAGAACAAAATTTACATAGTTCTAAGTCTAGCCTATCTATCCCTAAGATTGATCAGGCTCCTTGATAACTATTCCTTTGCCAGATTGAATCTTAGCTTGCACCTTGGATTCTGTGTCATCAACTGGCTTCTTCCCTTTCAGATCTTTCTTTTTGAGCTCTTCTGCCTTAATCTTTTGCCTTTCAAAGTAATGATAAGGCTTTAGGAAGTACTTGCTAGGCTCCACAGAGTTAGCAGGTAACTTCCCAGCTTTGATATCCCTTCTAAACTTATGTATGACATATTGCCTTTTCTGATATTTACCCCATTCTTGTTCAGAGTACCATTTGCCTCTATCATGCATATTGTCTTTCACATCTTTCCAGGCAGTAAGAATGATATTTCTGGAGGTTGGACTCCATTGCTCAAAATCAGGCTTTAATTATGCATGTTCTCTGAATCTTTTCTTAGAAAGTTGAGCCTCTTTCTGAGCATCTTGAGCAGCTTCATACATTTCAACTTTTTCAATAATAACATTATATGCCTCCTATGGAGGGCAATATATTTTATGTACTTCCTGCTTTACTACTTCAAAATCTTATGGAGGATAGATGACGTGTACAACTTCCTGCGGAACCCCTTCAATGTGAGCAGGTTGAATACCAGATTCAGTAGTGTTATCTTCATCACAAATGGGTGGATATCCAAGAGTAGCTCTGTGGTACTAGATACCAATTTAGTATGATCAGAGTTGGCTTTGACTAAAACTCTCTCCCCCTTCATGACTTATCTGGCCACATGATCTCTTAGATCATCTTTCTAAAACCTTACCTGATCTGCTAAATAATCTATGCCCTCTTTATAGTAGAGTCTAAATTTCTCCAGTTTATCAGAAATAGCTTTTTGAGATGCTAAAATTGCTGTTTTTACAGCAGCCAGATCTTCTTTGATCTGGTTAGACACTTCAGTTTTCACATTAGTAGCAATATCTCCCATTTTTGTGAGAATAGCATTATGTGAGTCTGTGATATTTTCATTCATTCTGAATTGATTTTCTAGAATATATCCTTGTTTTTCTACTATGCCAGCTATTGTAGTCTTCATTTCTTGTTGTTGGGTGGCCAGATATACTACAACATTACCTCCCTTATGGAAGCAATCTGTCATCTCTTTCTAATTCAAATTGACTTCAAATATGATAAATTTAATATCTTGAGCTAGCTAGAACTACATTTCTTTATGTGACTCATCTACATATTTCTCCAAAGCAAGTCATTTCTCATCCATTTTAACTTACAGTTTCACCAAAAGTGGACTGAAGTTTATTCCTGGAGCAGATGTTTGAGGGACAGTCTGCAAGGCTTTCTTATAGCCTGTGTTCCTCTTCCTGAGTGCCACCAGCTTCCTTTTCTTAGTCTTTTAAGCTTCTTCATCATCAGAAGAATTTGATGAACTTTGTATATCCACAGTTTCCTTAGTACTAGAGGCATGCAGTGGCATATCCCCCTAAGTCCTTTGCAGCTCCCCCTTAGTCCTTGCATCTTGGGGGTCAGGGAACAACTCTTCCAAAGTTACCTCCTACTGCAATTGAACAGGAGGTATAATGTTCTCTTGACTAATAAATGGTTCTCCCTGGACATCAAGATCTTTTTCCAGGGTTTTCTTTAAGGTAGAGGAGGGGAGGTGCTCATCTTGATCTGTATCTTGTATATGCACATCATGTGCTTCTTTTTCAGTGATGACTGTTGCTGCATTATTTATTTAAGATACTATGTCCATAACAGTATCAGTTGCATACTCACTATCCAGTGCAACTTCAGCAATACCTCCCCCTTGGGCTAGCTACTGTGATTGTTCAGGTTCTTGAACAATTGTAATCTCAGTGTTGTCTCCCCCTAGAGTGGAGACCATCTGGTTTTATGGTAGTTGATTGATCTCCCCTTGGGCTTGAGCCTCTTTAGCTGGTTTTTATGTAGGTGATTTTCTCGGTTGTTCTTCATCTGAGCTGAAGATAACCTGCTTTTATGAATCACTGGAAGATTCTGCTTCCTGGGTAGTAGGTTTCTTTTTCTTACCTTTCTTCACAGGTTTCTGTGGAGTAGAAACATCTTTGGTCAAAACTCTATCCCATCTGGAAAGTATTCTCAAATCCATTCTTCTCATGTGATTTATCTTGGTTTCTGAAGTTTGATTCATCACTTTTGGGATGGTGGAAGCTAGATACAAGCTCAATATCTACCCAGATTAGGCTTCTTGGCACTTTCTTTGATCTTGTCAAAAATTACAACGGACCAGTCTGTTTTCACTTTGAAGATAACTCTGGTCATGAGTTTGAACATGTAGGCAGAGATCCTATCATGTCCTCCTATTTTGCAGAGAATAACTTTGCCCATTATCTCGGATAGAAACTTACCCTAGGAATTCATTCCCTTCCTGGTTAGTGAAGATCCAATCTTGGTATTGGGATCCAGCCCACACAATTGGAGTGCATCCCTTGTCATGTAGGATGCGATATCATCTTCTTCCGTAATCTTGGGCAGCTGAAGAGACTTTCGTATACTCTTTGGTGAGAGTTTTACTCGAGTACCATTAACAGAGGACTTTATCTTCTTTCCTTGAGAATCCATTATTCTGGAAGAGTAAAATTCAAGAACTTCTTTCTTCCATATCCTTGAAGGTGTAGAGACCAAGTATTCCAATCCATTTTCAGTGATTAGGGTAATCACGCCCTTAATTTCTGGTGAGGCAGTCTCTAATGCCTTGCGTACCTGATCATATCCTTCATTGATCTTATTTTCTGGTTGTGGCGCCATTGGTGAAAGAGAGAGAAGAGAGTCGGCGGGAGATTTTCTTGTAGACACAAAGTCTAGAGACGAGAGTTCTGAAAGCACAGTCAGCCAGATTTTTTCTTCTCCTATTTATATTATACTTGTAAAAGGAAGGTCAAAAGACGTGCCTAACTAGGGATTTTACTTGGTCGACAAAATTTTACATATGTCGATATAGACGACATAGGTCTCTGCAAGACTTTGTAGGTGTCGACATGTTTATGTGTCGACATACTTTTTCCTGTGTCGACATAGACTTACTTAAGTCTTGACAGAGTATTGAGGGTGTTGATATGTCTATGTGTCGAAAATTATTTTTGCGTGTCGACACAAAAATCTACTAGTACATGGTCTCGACAGAGTGGTGTCGACACAATTTTCTGATAGTGTTGACACAATTGGCATGTGTCGACACAAACTTTCTAACTTAGCCAAAATTCTTTGAGAAATTTTGTGCTGACCTACCCTCTCATTCTAGGTTAAACATACCTAATTCAATTTTAAAATAATTGAATTTACTTTCATCCAGAGGTTTTGTAAATATATCAGCAATTTGATTGTTAGTGTTGACAAATTCTAGACATATGTCTTCTTTTTCAACATGTTCTCTGATAAAGTGAAACTTGATTTCTATAAGCTTAGTTCTGCTTTGTGAAACAGGATTTCTAGCAATAGATATAGCACTTGTAGAATCACAATATAATGGAATTCTACTTACCTTGATGTCATAGTCTTCAAGTTTATGTTGTATTCACAACAACTGAGCACAACAACTGTCTGCAGCTATATACTCTGATTCAGCAGTGGAAATAGCTACACTTATTTTCTTTTTGATGCTCCATGACACCAACCTTCCACCTAGGAACTGACATGTTCTTATGGTTCTTTTCCTGTATTCTTTGCAGCCCGCAAAGTCTGCATCAGAGAGACTTGTTAGTAAGAAATCTCTATTCTTAGGGTACCAAAGACCTAGATTAGGTGTGCCCTTAAGATATCTTTAGATTCTCTTAACAACAGAATAATGAGAGTCCTTTGGTTAAGCTTGGAACCTAGCATAGACACATGTGGCATACATGATGTCAGGTCTACTACCAGTCAAGTAAAGTAGGGAGCTAATTTTCCCTCTATACAAAGACTCGTCAACAGGTTTTCCTGTCTCATCTTTTCCTATAGGCATACTTGTCCCCATTGGAGTTTTCATGGTGGAGGCTGACTCCATGCCATATTTCTTAATTAACTCCTTGGTGAACTTAGACTGAGAAATGGACAATCCATCATTAGTCTGTCAAACTTGGAGTCCCAAAAAAAATTTCAGCTCACCCATGCTGCTCATCTCAAACTTCCCATGCATAAGTTTGGCAAACTTACTACAAAGGTTATTTTCAGTAGAACCAAAGATAATGTCATCAACATATATCTGGACTAGGATAATCTTACCTTTTGATTCCCTAAAGAATAGAGTCTTGTCAATTTTCCCTCTTGAGAATTTATTCTTAATAAGGAAGGCAGAAAAGTTTCATACCAAGCCTTAGGGGCTTATTTCAATCCATATAGAGCTTTCTTAAGCCTATATATATGGTTAGGATAAAGAGGATCTACAAAACCTGAAGGTAGATCAACATAAGCTTCCTCTTTTAAGTCACCATTCGGAAATGCTGACTTTACATCCATTTGAAATACTTTGAACCCTTGATAGGTTGCATAAGCTAAGAACAGTCTTATAGCTTCCAGCCTTGCCACTGGGGCAAATGTCTGATCAAAGTCTATCCCTTCTTCCTGTCTGTAAACCTTTGCTACCAGTCTGGCTTTGTTCATGATTATAGTGCCATTTTCATCTAACTTGTTCCTGTAGATTCACTTAGTTCCTATGATATTGTGGTTCTTTGGTTTAGGAACCAACTCCCAAACTTTATATCTTCTGAATTGAATCAGCTCTTCCTGCATGGCATCAATCCAATTTGTGTCTTGTATAGCCTCTTCAAACTTCTTAGGTACCATCTGGGACAGGAAGCTTGAACATAGAACTGTGTTCATGCTCTTGCTTCTGGTCAAAACTCTATGTCTTGCATCACCAATGATTTGGTGTGCTGGATGATCCTTCAAATGTCTTCTTATTGGAGGAAATCTTTCCACCTCTTGGTCTTTTTCATTGTCTTCATCTAGATAAACTTCATTGTCTTCATCTCCATTGAGTGAGACTTGTACTCCCCCTGTACAACATCCATAATTTTCTTCATCCTTTCTTATAGGTTGGTCTTCACTAATTATTAGCTTGTCCATCTTTTCCTTCAAACCTATAGGACTAACAAAAGTGCTAGACAGCTCACAGTTAATTAGCTTAGACTCATCAAAGACTACATGGACAGATTCCTCTACAACTTGTGTAGTCAAGTTGTAGATCCTGTAAGCTCTACTATTATTGTTGTACCCAACAAATATCCCTTCTAGGGATTTGGCAGCAAACTTAGTATGATAGTGATTGCCATTATTCATAACATAACACTTGTTACCAAAGATTCTAAAGTAGGATATGTTTGGTTTTCTGCCTTTCATAATCTCATAGGGTGTCTTCATGTGTCTTTTATTGATGGATGCTCTATTGAGAACATGACATGCAGTATTAACTGCCTCAGCCAAGAAATATTCTTGGAGAGAAGTATCACTTAGTAGTGTTCTACTTTGCCTCAATAAGAGTCCTATTCTTTCTTTCAGCAACCCCATTTTGCTGGGGAGTTCTAGGTGAGGAGAACTCCTGATGAATCCAAAGTTCTTCACAGAATTTTGTCATGCATTCAGATTGAAATTCAGTTCCATGTCCACTTCTGTTTTTTACCACTGAATTGTTAAGTTCATTCTGAATTTGCCTAACAAAATTCTGAAAGACAGTAGGGGTTTTAGATTTCTGCCTCAATAAGATAACCCATGTGAATCTAAAATAGTCATCCATAATTACAAATGTATAAGCTTTCCTACCTACACTATTAACTGGCATAGGACAAAATAGATCCATATGCAGAAGATATAGACATCTTACATAATCTTTGGTATCATGTCCATGGAAAGAGGTCCTGGTTTGATTGCCCTTTTGGCAAGCTGAACATACACCCTCTTTAATGCACTTGACCTTAGGACCATTCCTCACTAACTCCATACTAAAGAGTTTGACTATTGACTTGTAATTCAGGTGAGGTAGCCTCTTGTGTCATTGGACACAATGAGATGCTTTCTTATCTACAACTAGACAAATAGGAGAAATCTTATTCTCACAATTAAAGTTAAGACAGTAGACATTTACTTTCCTAGTGCCTGTTAGAATGATCTCTTGATCACTTGACCTTCTTATTTGGCACACACTCTTGAGGAAAGAAGTGTCATAACCAAGATCACTTAGTTGGCTTATGCTAATGAGGTTATGTTTTAGACCTTTCACATAAGCCACTTGGGTGATGGTAATAGAATTATTGGAAATGTTACAAAACCCTTTGATGACTCCCTTTTTAGATGAACCAAAGATCACTTTAGATCCATTTTTTATGGGAGAGTAATCTTTTAGCATCCTTCTTGTTCCATTCATGTGCCTTGAATATCCACTGTCAGTACCATATAGGTGTATGGCCACTTGGACTCACCTGCATCAAATAAAATTACCTATCCTTAGAACCCCAATTGTTATTGGGTCCTAGGTCCAGGTCCGCTTGATAATTGACATGCTTACCTGCAGCCTTTCTAACAGGTAAGCTGACCTTATGTTGAATACTAGCATTGAACCAACAATCAATGGTAAAGTGGCCCACCTTGGCACAATACAAGCACTAAAATCCATTGTACCATTTCTTAAGTACAGGCTTAATAATATTGATGTCAGCAGTCCTTTTCAGTGCAGGTGCTGGAGCAGCAAACACTAAGGATTCCATAAGAACCTGATGGGTTTGCTCATGGGGTGCCCTATTATCATTTGCACCCTTGCCATTCAGATCACCATACTTATAGTGACCATGAGTGATGTCATGATCATACCTGTTAGTAGGCTGCATCACTTTTCTAAAAAAAAATAGGGGGTTTCATAGCTAGTGGCTGAACTGGGGCTTTGCCTTTTCTTTGAGAATTGGCTGCCCTTGTTCTTCCCTTGAAGCCAATTCCTGTCTTACACTTTTGGGAGATGAAATTATCAATTATGGGTAAGACTGACTTTGGCTTAGAGAATTTAGCCACAAGATCCTTTTCTTTCTGAAGTCTTACTTCCAGATTCTTGATGTGATTATTTTTGAAAGTGATTGTACCCATCTGAATAACAGTTACGTTTTTCAGTTTAGCAACCTCTTTCAATTTCAAATCCAACATCTTTGTTGAATCTGATGCAGCCAATTTGAGAGATTCAATTTCTTCAGCCTGCTTCTTGACAAGGAATTTTCTTCTCTTAAGAGCTTGCAACAGACCACCATACTCATCAATTAATTGATGAACATCCCCTTCAGATTCAGAACCATCCACATCTCTTGATGCAGATGCTTCTAATTCAGATCCAGTATAATAATCAGAGACTGATGGTGGATTGTATACCTTACTGGGACCAGGTTGATCCTGGCACTGATCTTCCTCAAATAGAGCCATCAGCCCTCTGCAATAATGATCTTCACTTCCATTTATGGAATCCAGCATTTGCAAGAATTCTGTTTCCACAGAATCCTCTTCTGTAGTAGACAATCCTATATAGGCTTCTGCTTCATCCTCTTCTCTTGATTCTTATGATTAAGAGTTAGTACAACTCTTATACTTCTGGGCAACAAGGAACCTCTCCTTCTTTCCCTTATTTTGATGCTTCTTCTTTTCCTTAGACTCCTTTCTCTTGTCAGGACAATCAGCTATGACATGTCCAGGCTTGTTGTAGCAATAACAAACAATTTTAGAAGTAGTTTGTTTACTAGGATTAGAGCCATACCTGTCATCCTTGGAAGGTTTATTCTTCTTATAATAGTCATCTTTGGAGAAGGATGTAGATGGCTTTGTTCTCTATTTGTTCTTTTTCATGAACCCTTGAAACTTCCTTGTAAAGGTAGCAAAATATTCATAAGAGTTGTGGCTGTCTGAAGTGTTGATGCCAGGATTTTCTGATTCAGCCTCAGAAATTCTCCTTGGTGGAGAAGGAGACTTTCTCCTACCCTTTCTTTTAGCTTCAGCCTTGAAGGCTACTGACTTTTCTTTATAATCAGACCTATTACTTTTATCCTCCTCCTTTCTGGTAGTGAGCTGCATCTCATAAGATAATAGTTTTCCAAACAAGGTTGGTGGAGGTGTATCAGCAAGCCTAGCCACCTCTCTGATGGCACATATTTTTGTATCCCAGTCCTTGGTTAGTGACCTGAGAAACTTGTCATTCAATTCATATGTGCTAAAGACTCTTCCATAGGTCATTAGCTCATTTACAGTTCTAAAGAATTTCTTGTAACATTCAGTTATGTTGTCAGTCTTGGCTTGTTTAAAGCTCTCATATTCTTGATTTAACATGGACTTTCAATCCTCTCTTACTTCTTTAGTTCCCAACATGTAGACAATCAAAGTGTCCCACATCTCCTTAGAAGTTTTGCAATGTACCAGATTCTGGAATATAGAATCATCTATAAAACTCACGATTATATTTTGTGTTCTCTTATTTAAGGTTGCTAGGATGATCTCTTCCTTAGTCATTTCAGAATAGCTCTTTGGAGTTTTGAGATTTGCATCAAGAACATATATGTTCACTGGAATGAAAGGACCTTCTTGAACTGTGATGTAAATTCTTGGATCAGATGCCTCCATGAATAATCTGAACCTCTCTTTCCATATATCAAAGTTTTCTTTCCTACAGATAGGAAGTTTCATGGATCCAAGTTCCTTTTGATTCTCACTTGAGCCCATTTTGGCTAACAGTTAATTTCCTTGCAGATCTACTAAGACTGTTAGTTTTATATTTGAGTAACCTCCCTCTGATACCACTTGAAAGATTTGGTTTAAAGAGCCTAAACAGCTAGAGGGGGGGTGAATAGTTTTTAATCCTTTTTAACAACTTAGGCAATTAACAAAGTTATATAGAGCATAATTATCACAGCACAAAGAATAACAATAACAAAAAATACACAGCACAGACACAATAGTTTACAGTGGTTCCCCAATTTGTGGGTACGTCCACTCTCCCCCTTCACTTATCCAGTAGAGAACTGGATTCAGCCAAACTTCCTTCCACTATCTCAGATCCTCAGATCTTTCAACTTAGAACCCGACTGGTTCCTACAGATCAGACTTCTCAAGTCCTACAACTTAGAATCTTTCCAAGACTCCTACCTCAGGCAACAGCCTTACCTCAGCCTTAACCACCAGGCCTATAACTAAGATCAACAAGATCCTACTGCAGGCACTTAGCCCTACCTCAGCCTTAACCACCAGGCCTACAACTCAAATCAACAAGACCCTACCTCAGGCACTCAGCCCTCCCTCAGCCTTTATAAATTTAGGCTTACAACTCAGATCTATAAAAGATCTTACAAGGAAATTAATTGTTTAAAATAATAAAATCTTCACCCTGATAGAAAGAGAATAGGGTGAAAGCTTCTTGATCAGTTCTTGATTGAACTGATTACTTTAGATCCAACCTATCTTAGTTCTCCAAAGCTTCTTGAATTTGTACCAAGTAAGATTGATCTTCAATTGGAGTTGGAGTTGATCTTCAATCCAGCTTCCTTCTGGAATTCAGAATCAGATCTGAATTTTTCTTGCAGACTCTTCGGGATCTGCCTTCTTCTGGGTTTGTCTCTTGTTCCCCCTCACTTGTTCATTACTCCTGATTGTGCAAGAATAGGTCTATATATAGAATCCATCCAAGGTTACCGGTTGATCCAGTTTATAACGGCTTTCTGACAGCTCCGACGGATGTGTTAGCTTTGTTACTTATTACAGATGTCAGGTCTTCAATCTTAACAATTGAATCCTCCTTGAACTTCTATCATAGTAGAGAACTGTCAGCATAACACTTCAGATGTGTCGACACAAATTGACCATGGGTTGACAAAATTCTTGATGATGTTGACACAGCTCCCAGTGTGTCGACACAGTCATTCTTTATCTTCTCGACACAGCTTCTGTTGGATGTGTCGACACAAGTCCTATGTGTCGACACAACTGCTTCTGGTCTCGACATAGCTGGTGTTGACAGATTTCTTTTAGTGTGTGTTGACACAAGTCCTGTGTGTCGACACAACTACTTCTAGTCTTTAAAATAGTTGGTGTTGAGTGTGTGTCGACACAAGTCCTGTGTGTCAACACAACTACTTCTGGTCTTCAACATAACTGGTGTTAAGTGTGTGTCGACACAAGTCCTGTGTGTCGACACAACTACTTCTGGTCTTCAACATAGTTGGTGTTGAGTGTGTGTCAACACAATCCTAGGTGTCGACACAACTGCTGCTGACAGAATTTCTTTGTGTCGACACAATTCCTGTGTGTCGACACAATCTTGCATCTGGTGTCGACACATTTCCCTCATAAGTGTCGGCACTTGTACTTAGAAATTTATACTGTATTTCTTTAACCTGCACATTGAAACTCAACATCCCATCAAATACACATTGATGTATATCATTGAGTTAAGTGAGACTTCTCCAAATCTGGTATATAGTTTCCAGTGTACACAACACACTCATATAGCTAAGACGTTAGCTTACGAGTCACACACACTTGCCCCCTATCACCCGCACACTTTTTGCCGAATTTATCTTTTTCATTTTTTTCTATTATATTTTGCTACTTCTTCTAAAATAATGCAGGGTTTATTAAACGGGCCTCCCCGAATGCATTTAAGGGAAGTTTCCTCCCCCTGTCTTTTTCTTTATTTATACATATCATCATCTTTATATATATCGTTCCTCATACTTAGTGCAACATTGGGGACAATGTTGGATTTAAGTATGGGGGTGTTTCTTACATTGCTATTTTATTTTCTACACCCAATCAAAAATACTAAAAAAAATGCAAAAATTTAAAACTTAAAAAAAAATTATTGTCTTTATAATTAAAAAACGAAATATCGCTCCGTGACGTTCGACTCATCGAACCAACCATCTAAATAAGAGTCTGTTCGCGGACGATCAATTTTTTTACTTTGTAAATCTTTTTTGTAAATATTCTCTTTCCTCTTCTTTTCCCCTCTTTTCTTTATAAATAACACCTCTTTCTTCCCTCATTCTTGTAAATAACTTAAAAAATAAAAAATTTAAAAAATCCAAAAAAAAGAGAATAACTCTAAAAATCCAAAAAAAGATAATAATCATAACACAAAAAAAAGATAAAAACCCTAAAATCCAAAAAAATTGATTATTATGAAACAAATAATTTGAATATCTCATGTCTTAACCCCTTTTCGCTCTCCAAAAATCTAGTTTCGAGTTTATTTATAAGCGAATTTTACTTATTCTTTATTTACTATTCGTTTATTAATTAAAGTTTGATAGATTTAAGTGTCTGGGGTTAAGTTTTAAAGAATTTTTTATGTCTTTTCTTTATAATAGGGAACCTTTTTTTCACCACCACTTCTAATTTTGTAAATAGAAGCTCGTCTTTTATGTTAGAAAATAACAATTATGGATTTCAATTATTTCTACTTCATATATTTAGAAACATAGGAACGTTCATTTTAAAAAGGTTGCTCTCAAAATTTTTTTTATTAAAATCTAGTTTTCTTTTTTGAAAAAATATAAACCCACCTCCATTTTTTTCATGTCTTACTTGGCATGATTACCCCTATTCTATCCCTTAAAAGATCCTAGGTCAATAGGAATAAGATTTCGTTCCGTAAACATAGGCACCCAATATTTAAAAAGATTATATGTTACGGAGTAAGAGGATAAAATTTATTACTCCTATACCTATACATTGGGTTAATTTTTATGAAGTTGATTCAAAAAAATTATTATGTTAGGAAAATAAGATTTCATTTTCCTAATTCTACAAATATATATATATATATATATGCAGAGGTTCGAGAAAAAATTACCTCAACTCTAAATCAAAGCCCTCTTCATAAACCACCAGACCACTTAGCCTGTTTCAATGATTCTAGAATTAATTTAAAATTTTTGAGAGCATAATTTTTAAATTACATTATTTCCTTTAATTTCTAATAAGCTAATGTTTTTTATATAATTCCAATATATCCTTGATAAACTAACAAAAACAAATTTTGCTTTCTATTTGTTTCGTGTAGAAGTCTTTTTGGCTAAAACTCTTCCTCTATTTATAAAATTTTCATAATTTAGTATTTAACTCTAAACCACAGATATTTATTTTTAACTTTCTTTTTATTAATTCAAGCGGTAACAAATTTAAAATTTTTATTATTCCTTATAAGTTCATCTCCAACTTTTGCTCTGGAATAACAAAAGCTTAAGTATGGGGGTATTTGATAAGTTGTAAATATACCAATTTTTATATTAATTTTATTAAGTCATTTTAGTTTATTTTTGCCTTTTTAGTTTTTTTTATTTAATAATTTACTTCTTTTTGTAAATATTATTCTAACTTGAGTTAATTTTGTTTTTTTGAAATTTTTCAAAAAATGGTCAAAAAATGACCTGACACGCCCGTGTCCCAGACTCGACACGCCCGTGTCATGCCCTCGACGATCGTTGACCTCAACTCCCAGCTCGACATTCAGTCTTCATCAACACGAGCAGGAGATGCCTGTGTCTGAAGACTCGACACGCCCGTCTCCGAAGACTCGACACGTCCTTGTCCGAAGACTCGACACGCCCGTGTCCGAAGACTCGACACGCCCGTGTCCGAAGACTCGACATGCCCGTGTCATTCACTCAATGCTGCCGAGACAGAACACACTCAATGTCATCTACCCGATATTCAATGCTTTCACTGTTCAACACTCAATGCCACTCAACGCTGTCAGCCACTCAACGTCATCTACTCGACACTACCCGCCTCCCGCCAGTCAACACTCAACGCCTTCTCCACTCGAGTACGATACACCCGTGTCCGAAGACCCGATACACCTGTGTCGATGCTGGCAGTCAATGCCTCCAGCCAGCAAAGATCAAATTGACTTCCTCCACCCAGCTGTCTAGTCACGCTCCCTGACACGCCCCCGACATGCCCGTGTCGGACACGTGTCCCGACCCGCTGCTTTCAGAACGACGCCAGCTCGCCAACTTTCTCATTCCCCAGATAATTGTTCCCAACACACACCCCGACACGCCCGTGTCTAGGGCATGTCACACCTGAAAATTTTGCCTATAAATAAAAGCTTTCTGAAAGCTCACTTGTTCACTTTTTTGACCATTTTGCTTAGGGTAGGTGCTGCCCATTTGGCTTCTAATGCAATGTAAGGGAAAATTTACCCCCCCCACTCTCTCTTAAATTATTTTAGAATGTTTTTTTAGTTTTCCTTGTAACCGCTTTTTCATTAACAAAATTTTAGTTTTTTCTCTCTTCGTGTTGCTTGGAATTCATTTGGAAGCGCCCTAGTCTAAGTAATTTTTCGTTCCTTTTTTTGTGTTTTATGTTTTCTTTTTAGATTTTATAACCCGTTTAGTTTTAGGAATTTCTCTGCATTTCTAGCCGTAGTGTCATCCATTTTATTTTCATGCAAAACATTTGTTTAGGTTTAGTTTATTTTCTTCTTCTTTCTTAGTTTTCATTCTTATAAGTTTTATAAAAAGAGTTTTTAATAGGTGTTAATCTTTTTTAGTTTTATTTTCACCTTTTTTAGCTCTTTTATAAAAACCTAAGAATGAAAACGTTATCGTTTTAATTTTCTGCTAACTTAGCTTTTCATTTTAATTTTAAAAACTTTATACTCGTTTAATTTTTATTTTCTCTTTTTAGGCATTTCTGCCGCATTCTAGCGGTAGAAATATCATTGTTTTAATATTTCAGTCTCTTTGTTTTTCTTATTTTTTGTACGTGTGCGTATGTGTAAGAGTAAGTGTTTTTGCCCTTTTTAATTCGTGTAGAGTACGTATGTGCGAGCATTTATTTCCGCCTACTCGTTAAGAGTTAAATGGCGTGCTTTCAATTTTTCTCCTACTCATTTGAGTAGGAATTTGTGTGTGTGTGTATTTTAATTCATGTAGAGTGTGTGAGTGTGTTTTAATTTCTATAGAGTGTATTCATGTATGAGATAGCTTTTTAAGCTTTCATTTCCCGCCCACTCATTTGAGCCGGGACTTGTCATTTATCGCTTTCATTTCCCGCCTACTCATTTGAGTAGGACTCGCACTTTACTACTTTCTTTACAGATTTCATTTACTGCTTTATTTACTGCTTTCATTTTCAGATTTCCTTTTATCGCTTTCTTTCCGTTTTAGCCATCCCCATTCCGATGAGTGGCTAACCGCTCTTAGCCCTCAATATCGAAGAGCATTGGGACAGAAAAACTAGCTTTAAATAATTAATGGTCCTCTTTTTCTCGTTAATTAAAAGTACTTCAGGTTTGCCAGGGGTTAACAACGCGTAGGACCACATATCGATGTGTGGGCTCTATTTCTGTTGTCCATATGCAGGTGAACGAGAGGTCGTGCGTATGGACTAATCAACCTTGGGTAAAGAGAGTTCCACACTTACCCTCGAGAGAGGAGGCGCGTAACTCTACTGAATTGGGTTACCTACCCAATAGCAGGGTTCTTAGTGTAATGCGAGCATTGATGACTAGTTTTAGTCATCCTCTTTTGGGGTAATTGAGTAGTCAAAAGTCCTAAGTTTTGTTATAATTATGTGTTTTTGTATGCTTGTTATGATATTCTTTATAATATAAAATTTTATGTTATGTTATGTTGTTATTTTATATTTTATGTTTAGTTTATTTATAAATATTATTATCTTTGTTATGTTTAATATAATGTTCTATGTTTAATTTTATGTTTAAATAGTGTTTTATTTTAATATTTATATAATGTTATGTTATGTTTTATTATATTATGTATGTTTTATGTTTATTTTATATTATGTCTTTTGTTTTATGTATTTTCATTTGTGTTAAATATAATCATTATCTGATGTTTTGTCTTGTTTTTATGTAGGAGCCGAGCCCACTACAAGCAGCCCATGCAGCCTACTCGAGCCCAATTTGAAGCAGCCCATCAATCAAACATGAGAAGCTGAGCCCTTAAAAGTAGCCCATGAATATTTCCTTGTTGTGGCCGGCCACTCTCATGCACCTTGCCACCTTTATTTTCCCATGCATGCACCTTGTATCTCTCTCTCCATCATTATTATATGCATGCATTCATTCCGCCAAGCATGGCCGAATTCCCCCTCTCTTGCCTCTTCTACACAATTCCATTCATCCCCCCTCTCCATTTTATATTGTCCATTAAATATAATACATTGCATGTACCCTTCTCTCTCCCATCATTTAAAACTCATGCATGAATCATCCCTCCATGATGTGGCCGGCCACCCCTTGGTCTCCCCCATCTAGAACCTTCCCCTTCATCTATAAAAGGAGCCCCTCCCCTCTTGTTGATGGCAAGTAGTTTTTAGGTAGTTTATGTTGCAAGTAGTTTTAGTTTTGGTAGAGTGCTAGTTCAAGAATATTTCTCTCCTTGTTGTAATTTTCTTTTATTGTTGTAATTTTGCTTCATAATATAGTCTTGTTGTTTTTAATATTGTACCTCTTTTATTATGCAATGAAAACATTTTCTTATTCTCTTATTTTGGTTTTTTTTTCCAATATGCGTAGCTAAATAATTTTTGTGCCCGATCGCGATGATCTTTGCGATATAATAACGTATCTTTATTTTTATGTTTTCCTTTGTAGTTTTCTATTTTTGATCCTTCCTTGAAATATCTCGTATCGACTCCGTATTTCTAGTATACGGTAGTAGGTATCCGATCTCATATTCGAGTAGCCGAGAGGCTCGTGAATATGAAAGATCACTCAAGGAAGGAAGGAGTTGAATGCACCCCTAGAGATAGGATGACGTAAATCCTCCGGATTGGAGTCAAATCCAATAGCGCGGGTCACTTCGATAATGCGACTTTAGGCCATTTTGACTTGAAAGAGATTTCGGTCAGAACGTCTATAAGTTAGGGGATTTAATGCTCTAGCGAGATTACTTCCTAATATCCGATCCGTCACGGTCTTAATAGATTTACAAATGCTAAACTAATTTATTCCGTTATTTTATTTCAAAGTGAATCGTCGATGGAGCACTCTTTTCTCGTAATTGTTTATTTTCTCTTTTTAACTTAGTTTATTTCTAATTTTTAATCTCATCGATCGTTCGGTAGGATAATAGATTCGTTGTGAGTAATAGTACTTGCCTGCCCCGAGTTTTTTATACGACCTTGATATTTTTCATATCCTATGCTATATTTCGATAGGTACACTTGCCTTAATCGAGTATAGATTGGAGAATACGATTTTCTCTATCAAGCATTAAGAGGAATACTTCGTCGGACTAACGTTCAGTCGAATAGTCTTAATTTTCAGGTGAGCGATAGACCAAGAGATAAGTGAGCTCATTTTTTTGGAACCTCCACGGCCAAGTCTTCGTGTTAATTAATTTAAAATTTAGGATCTCTTTTTATTTAAAGTTTATTTTAGTTTAAATTCGATTTGATTTCGTCACGCTATTTTCTTCATCGGCCTTCCTTCATTTTTTATGCTTTCATTTTCTGCACTTTGAATATATATATCTGCCTTTTTTATATAACAACAACAAAATATTATCGGTAAAATAATAGTCCTTTCAGAGAAAGAGTTGAAATAGGCAAACCGACCCCGAGAACAATACGACCCCGATATTCCTCACCAGAATATCCCGTACTACACGCGATAGGTGCACTCGCCTCCTTTCGTTTAAAACGAAATATCGCCTGCGAGCTCCGCTCTATTATATTTAAATAAACCTTCTCCTTCTCTTATCTTTTTAATAAAGGTGCTCGCGGCGCGCATCAACTCTTTGGCACCGTTGCCGGGGTGTTTTTAATTTACTATTTTGAAATCCTGAAAACTATTAATTTTACCTTTTAATTCTATTTATATAAAAAAATGGCCAACCAAAAAAACTATATTAATAATAATAATAATAATATCAATAATAAAAAAATAAATACTTAAAAATTTAAAAAAAATCAAAAACTTTAAAACTTTAAAACCTTAAAAATCAAAAACTAAAAAAACTTAGAAATCTAAAAAATTTAAAAACTATAAGACTTATAAAAAACTAAAAAACTAAAAAACACTAAAAACTAAAAATTATATATTTATTTTATCGCTTCGGCGCGCTTTACTATTGTGAGCACTAGGGGAACGCATATATGTCACACTCATATAGCTAAGACGTCAGCTGACGAGTAACACTCACTTGCCCCCTATCACCCGCACACTTTTCGCCGAATTTATTTTTTCATTTTTTCTGTTATATTTTTTCTACTTCTTCTAAAATAATGCAGGGTTTATTAAACGGGCCTCCCCAAACGCATTTCAGGGAAGTTTCCTCAAACCCTATCTTTTTCTTTATTTGTACATATCTACATCTTTATATATATCATTCCTCATACTTAGTGCAACATTGGGGACAATGTTGCAATTAAGTATGGGGGTGTTTCTTATATTGCTCTTTTATTTTCTGCACCCAATCAAAAATACTAAAAAAATTACAAAAATTAAAAACTGCAAAAAAATTTATTGTCTTTATAATTAAAAACTCAAAAAAACGAAATATCGCTCCGTGACGTTCGACTCATCGAACCAACCACCTAAATAGGAGTCTGTTCGCGGGTGATCAATTTTTTTACTTTGTAAATTTTTTTTGTAAATATTCTCTTTCCTCTTCTTTTCCCCTCTTTTCTTTATAAATAACACCTCTTTCTTCCCTCATTCTTGTAAATAACTTAAAAAATAAAAAAATTTTACAATAAAAAAAAGATAGTAACTCTAAAAATAAAAAAAAATATAATAATCATAACACAAAAAAAGATAAAAACCCTAAAATCCAAAAAAATCGATTATTATGAAATAAATAAATTGAATATCTCATGTCTTAACCCCTTTTCGCTCTCCAAAAATCAAGTTTCGAGTTTATTTATAAGAGAATTTTACTTATTCTTTATTTACTATTCGTTTATTAATTAAAGTTTGATAGATTTAAGTGTCTGGGGTTAAGTTTTAAAGAATTTTTTATGTCTTTTCCTTATAATAGGGAACCTGTTTTTCACCACCACTTCTAATTTTTGTAAATAGAAGCTCGTCTTTTATGCTAGAAAATAACAATTATGGATTTCAATTATTTCTACTTCATGTTTTTAGAAATATAGGAACGATCATTTTAAAAAGGTAGCTCTCAAAACTTTTTTATTAAAATCTAGTTTTCTTTTTTGAAAAAATATAAACCCAGCTCCATTTTTTTCATGTCTTACTTGGCATGATTACCCTTATTCTATCCCTTAAAAGATCATATGTCAATGGGAATAAGATTTCGTTCTATAAACATAGGCACCCAATATTTAAAAAGATTATGTGTTACGGAGTAAGAGGATAAAATTCTTTACTCCTACACCTATACATTGGGTTAATTTTTATGAAGTTAATTCAAAAAAATTATTATGTTAGGAAAATAAGAATTCATTTTCCTAATTCCTCAAAAAATATATATATGTAGAGGTTCGAGAAAAAATTTCCTTGCCTCTAAATCAAAGCCCTTTTCATAAACCACAAAACCACTTAGCTCTGGAATAGCAAAAGCTTAAGTATGGGAGTATTTGATAAGTTGTAAATATAACTATTTTTATAGTATTTTTATTAAGTCTTTTTAGTTTATTTTTGCCTTTTTAGTTTGTTTTATTTAATAATTTGCTTCTTTTTGTAAATATTAATCTAACTTGAGTTACTTTTGTTTTTCCGAAATTTTTCAAAAAATGGTCAAAAAATGACCTGACACGCCCGTATCCCAGACTCGACACGCCTGTGTCACGCCCTCGACGATCGTTGACCTCAACTCCCAGCTCGATGTTCAGCCACCATCAACCCGAGCTGGACATGACCGTGTCCGAAGACTCGACACGCCCGTGTCATTCACTCAACGTCGTCGAGATAGAACGCACTCAACGCCATCTACTCGATACTCAACGCTTTCGTTGTTCAACACTCAAAGCCACTCAACGCTGTCAGCCACTCAATGCCATCTACTCGACACTCAACACCTCCCGCCAGTCAACACTCAATACCTTCTCCACCTGAGCACGACACGCCCGTATCCGAAGACCCGACACGCCCGTGTCGATGTCGGCACTCAACATCTCCAGCCAGCAAAGATCAAATTGACCTCGTCCACCAAGCTGTCTAGTCACGCCCCCCGACACTCCCCCGACACGCCCATGTCGGACACATGTCCTGACCCGCTGCTTCCAGAATGATGCCAGCTCGCCAGATTTTGCCTTCCCCAGATAACCTTTCCCGATACGCCCCCCGACATGCCCTTGTCTAGGGCGTGTCACACCTAAGAATTTTGCCTATAAATAAAAGCTTTCTAAAGCTCACTTATTAACTTTTTTGACCAATTTGCTTAGGGTAGGTGCTGCCTATTTGGCTTCTAATGCAATGTAAGGGAAACTTTACCACCCCCCCCCCTCTCTATTAATTTATTTTAGGTTGTTTGTTTTAGCTTTTCTTATAACCGCTTTTTCATTAATAAAATGTTAGCTTTTTCTCTCTTCATGTTGCTTGGAATTCATTTGGAAGCGCCCTAGTCTAAGTAATTTTTCGTTCCTTTTTTTGTGTTTTTATGTTTTCTTTTTAGCTTTGATAACCCGTTTAGTTTTAGGAATTTCTCCGCATTTCTAGCCGTAGTTCCGTCCATTTTATTTTCATGCAAAATATTTGTTTAGGATTAGTTTGTTTTCTTAGTCTTCCTTAGTTTTCATTCTTATATGTTTTATAAAAAGAGTTTTTAAAAAGTTTTATTTTCATTTTCTTTAACTTAGGATTTTTAGGAATGTAAAACTTTTTGTCTTTTTTAGTTTTATTTTCACCTTTTTTAGCTCTTTTATAAAAACCTAAGAATGAAAACGTTATTGTTTTAATTTTCCTCTAACTTAGCTTTTCATTTTTATTTTCAAAACTTTGTACTCGTTTAATTTTAATTTTCACTTTTTAGGCATTTCTACCGCATTCTAGCAGTAGAAATGTCGTTGTTTTAATATTTTAGTCTTTTTGTTTTTCTTATTTTTTTGTACATGTGTGTGCGTGTTAGAGTAAGTGTTTTTTCGCTTTTTAATTAATGTAGAGTGTGTGCATGCGAGCATTTATGCCTACTCGTTAAGAGTTAAATGGCGTGCTTTCAATTTTCTCCTACTCATTTGAGTAGGAATTTGTGTGTGTGCGTTTTAAATCGTGTAGAGTGTGTGAGTGTGTTTTAATTTTAGTAGAGTGCGTGCGTGTATGAGATAGCTTTTTCAGCTTTCATTTCGCGGCCACTCGTTTGAGCCGGGACTTGTCATTTATCGCTTTCATTTCCCGCCTACTCATTTGAGTAGGACTCGCACTTTACTGCTTTCTTTACAGATTTCATTTACTGCTTTATTTACTGCTTTCATTTTCAGCTTTCCTTTTATTGCATCCTTTCCGCTTTAGCCATCCCCATTCTGATGAGTGGCTAACCGCTCTTATCCTTCAATATTGAAGAGCATTGGAACAGAAAAAATTGCTTTAAATAATTAAAGGTCCTCTTTTTCTCGTTAATTAAAAGTACTTAAGGTTTGCCCTGGGTTAACGACGCATAGAACCACATATCGTTGTATGGGCTCTATTTCCATTGTCCATATGCAGGTGACCGAGAGGTCGTGCGTATGGACCGATCACCCTTAGGTAAAGAGAGTTCCGCACTTACCCTTGAGATAGGAGGCGCGTAACTCTACTGGATTGGGTTCCCCACCCAATATCGGGTTTCTTAGCATAATGTGGGCATTAAGAGGAATCCTTTGTCGGACTAACATTCGGTCGAATATTCTTTAAGTTCAGGTGAGCGATAGTCCTAGAGATAAGTGAGCTATTTTTTGTGGAACCTCCACGGCCAAGTCTCCGCCTTAATTAATTTGAAATTTAGGATCTCTTTTTATTAAAATTTTATTTTAGTTTAAATTCGATTTGATATCGTCGCGTTATTTTCTTCATCGACATTCCTGCATTTTTTATGCTTTCATTTTCTGCACTTTAAATATATATATCTGCCTTTTTTTATATAACAGCAACAAAATATTATCAGTAAAATAATAGTCCTTTTAGGGAAAGAGTAGAAATAGGCAAACCGACCCCGAGAACAATACAACCCCGATATTCCTCACCGGAATATCTTGTACTACACGCGATTGGTGCACTTGCCTCCTTTTGTTTAAAACGAAATATAGCCCAGGAGATCCGATCTCTTATATCTAAATAAACCTTCTCCTTCTCTTATCTTTTTAATAAAGGCGCTCGCGCCGCACATCAGTCAGCAGCTAGCTTAAATGCTGCAGTGTTGTATTATTGAATCAACACAGAAGGTATGACTCCTAATCTAGTAGTCTTATCACTAGGATGATTTCCTTAATATTATCAATATAGGACTTTGTCAAGGATCATGAGTTAATCTCTCTCATGATATTTTCTACTCACTCAATAGATATACCTATTGAAATAGACAGAAAGGGGGAGATATGTGTGGCAATATATAAGGGCAAATGCTTCTAGTGGTGCTCCACTTAAGTATTAAGTGGTATAAAGGAGAGTTCATATTGCTTGAGCAATTGCTCAAGTAGTATGAGGATACATTGACTTAACTTATTAAGTCAATACAATTAATTTGAGTACATAGAGCATAAGCTATCAGTTGTAGCAGATTATAATCTACAGCTACATGAATTTATTAAGCCAATTATGTTAATGCCTCTTGGTATTGCTGGGTGTTCTGACTTCTTCAAATAGGGGGAGATTGTTGTGTCCATTGCCCACAATGTTCCCTAGATTGGAATTGAAGAGGCATTTCCATCAACACTAAGAGCATAGTTGTATTTGATGTTTTTTAAGCTCATCATGTGCAGGATGTTCCATGGAATAAGTCTAGACAGATTGTCTAAGTGATGTGATAGGTGGTCACAAAGTGAAGATGCTGGAAAGGCAGGAATTTGCCTAAGTACACAGGCGTTGAGTGAGGTAAACTCACTCAACGCCAGAAGTCAAGGAGTAATTGAAAATGCAGCCAAGTCCATAAGAATTGAGTGGAGCAAGCTCACTCAACGCTAGAGCTAAGGAAGAATGTGTGTAAGATGGAAATGTGGCTATGTCCACGGGCGTTGAGTGAAGTCAACTCACTCAACGCCATACAGCAAAAAACTGTGAGATAGGCAAAAGCAGTAAAAGCCTAGAGTTGGAATGAGCTGAAATATGGCTAAGTCCACAGGCGTTGAGTGAAGTCAACTCACTCAACTCCATGCTACTAAAGAGAAAGTTGGCTAAGTGTTTTGGCGTTGAGTGATGAAGACACACTCAATGCCATTCAGCAAAAAGGCTGTAAGTTGAACTGGTTAAACTAAGTTAAGAATTCGTCAAACTGAGTCCAGAGTTCAACGAGCTCAGCTCACCTTTTGTCGAGCTAAGTTCAGAGCTTGAGTTCTGAGTTCGTCGAGCTCAGTTGAGATTTTGTCAAACTGAGTTCAGAGTTCGTCGAGCTCAGCTCACCTTTCATCGAGCTAAGTTCATAGCTTGAGTTCTGAGTTTGTCGAGCTCAGCTTAGATTTCGTTGAACTAAATTCAAAGTTCGTCGAGCTTATATTCACCATTCGTCAAACTCAGTTCAAAGTAAGACAGTGTAAGGCCAACCGTTTTAAACACAGAAAATTGGCTAAGTAAAAAGCATTGTGTGAGGCTTACTCACTCAACGCTCTTAACGCCTTTATGCTGAAATGAGTTAAAAGATGGTAACGTTGAGTGAGGCATGTTCACTCAAAGCTCTCAATGCTAAAGTTGCTGAAGAAGCAGAAATTTGGTTAAGGCAAAAAATGTGTAGTGGAGGTTATTGACTCAACGTTGTCAATGCCTAGTGAATACCGAATTTTGTCTAAGGGGTTTGGCATTGAGTGATGCTTACTCACTCAACGCCAAGCAGCTGAAAGCTGATAAAGCAAGTTGGCGTTGAGTGGAGCTAAATCTCTCAATGCCTAGTATCAAACTTCATATTCTAAGTCGTTTGGCGTTGAGTGAAGGTTACTCACTCAACGCCAAGAGACAGTAAAAATGTCTAAGTGTTTTGGCGTTGAGTGATCCTTACTCACTCAACACATATGCTTATGTTGCTTGATTTTTGTCTAAGTCCATAGCTGGTGACGTCAACAAGTCAACAAGTCAAGATATTTCAAATTAGTGGCGGGATGGCTACATTACACTACAAATGTTGTCGCAGACCTACTATACGATAGTGGGCGTTAAAGCAAGGTTAATGCTGGCCATTAATGACATGGGGCACACTACTCAAAGAGCCGTTAGGTCATAATCAATAAAAGTGGAAGTCTTTACAGAGGAAGATATCTTTTGAGAGGAGCCATCAGATCGTTCTTCTTTACCATTGTTGCTGGGCTGAAGAATAGGAAGATCAAGTCAACAAGACGAAGAGCAAGTTAGATATTGTCTTCTTCATCAACTTTATCATGTTCAGAGTAAAACTCAAAGGAAAAGAAAGAAGCCAAGGCCTAACACCAGCTGCAGGATATGTGATCTCAAGAACGATAGCCGATGCCATTCTCACCTGCACTAGCAAGAAAGTTCAGAGTATTTCCTCTGAGTAAAGAGGAAGATCCAAGGGTCGACCCTTACTGAAGTTCCTTCACAGTTCCAGCTATACAAGTAATAACCTGAAGATCTATATCTGGAAGCTATGAAGAGAAGAAGGCTTGAAGAAGTAGAAATCTAAAAGAAGTCTCAGGGGACTGTTCCTCAGGAGTCAAAGTTGGGGCTGAATCATCACAACCCAGGAAAAGAAGAAGAGGCAAAGCTATCTTAGTCTACAAAGTTATAGCTGAGATTTTCTCAACTTAGGTAGCAGCACTTAGTTGTAGTAACTTGACAGTTCCAGCAGGAAAAATCCCTCGTGATGTGAAGTTGTAGTTAGGGCTGAGCTTCAGGCTCGGTTTAGAAAGAGGCAAAACATTATTCTGCAAGTAACTTCCAGCTCAAGTAATATATACTTGTTGTTTTGGAAGTAGTTAGGATTAAGAACTTCTTAGTTCAGTAAAGGTAGACTCAGGAAATAAATTCATATAATCATAGTTGGTCTGAGTTTATCTCAGTCAAGAAGCTTGACATAAAGAAACATCTCTTGTATCAAGAGTAACCACCAACCCACCTTCATCCTGTAGGATCCAAGTGTGGATCTGAGACATAGGCTTAACAGCCTAAGGTAGGAGAGTGATGCTCTCTGAGTGTAGGATCCTTTGTGGATCTAAGGTAGGGTTGTCCTCCCAACCAAAGTGTAGGGCATAATAGCCTAAGGTAGGTGATCTTAGGATCACTGAGTTGTAGGGCCTTGAGCCTGAGAAGTAAGTATTGGAGGAGACTTAGAGATCTGAGGTGTAAGTTCTTTGGAGCGGGTTTTAGAGAAGTGCCTAGTCAGACAAGATAGTTGGAAAGGTGGGAAGGAAAGTGAATGAACAATTTTTAGGGGAACCATTATTAATCTACGTTTGCTTGTTGTGTTGTTTCTTTGTGCATGTTGTGTACATCTTGAAAGCATAAAATAACTAATAGCCAAAGATCTTAAAGAAGAAATATATAAGAAACTCAAAAAGAGACCAATAACCTATTCAACCCCCTCTAGGTGATCTAGCTATCCTTGAAATAAATACTTTCACTAATGGCCATGACAGAAGAAGAATCCTACCAGGATCATCCTTGAGCGGATCAGGTGAATTCCCTATCTAGCTCATCCTCAGAATCTGATTATGATATCAGTCCAAACTCTGATGCATCCACATCAAGTGATGATGATAGACCTATATCAAAGGAAGATGTCAATCAATTGATTGATTAATATGGTGCACTTCTGGAGGCCTTCAAGAGAAGCAGGGAGTTGGCCAAAGAGCAAGTTGTGGAGATTACCTCCCGTTAGCTAGTTGCTGTCCAGTTTGCTGAGACAGCATCCTTGCTGGATCAGAAGGCTAGGGAAGTCTGCCAAGTATAGGCCATCTCAATCATCCAAAGTGATACCATAAGCCAGAAGATCAAGATCATTATGGATCTTAAAGAGAAGCTCCTTAAGGAGAAAACGATTGTGGCTAGTTTTTCAAAGCCAGAAATTGTGCTGCCACTAATTGACTCCTTTACCTCTCAAAAAAATGAGAGGCTTAGTGTCTAAGTGGAATTCTATAATTGGTCATTCCAAAGGTAAAGCAAGGCTCCTATAGTGCATCAGGCAACCTTTCACAAGGTAATCCTCCCTTCTAACAGGTATGATCAAGATTGCATGTTTGGTCACTGGAAGAATGGGAATTCTACTTGTAAGAGTACAAGTGTATCTTATAATGGAAGAAGGAAGGGCATGGGTTTGAGTGCACAAAAGGCTCCCCATGAAGAAGTCTAGATGGCCCATCATAGACCATTTGTATTTGGTGCTCCAGCCCCTATACACAAGGAGAAGGCAGTGGCCCATTCTCAAGCTCTTCAAGAAAAAACCCAGACCAAGGGTAAGTCAGTTAGTAAGGCTGACTTGGCTAGCTCAAAGGCCATTAATAGCATGTCAACTACAAAGAAGACTATTGTCAATGAAACTTAGAGTGAGCCAAGTACTTCTACTAGCAGACTCACCTTTAGTCAGATTCTTGCTGAGAGAAATAAGTAGACTACAACACTCCCCTCTTAGCAGGAAGCTAATGATGGCTTGCAATTTTCAAAGGCTGTTAAGATGAGGAGATATAACATCCATTAATGTTGGTGTTGTGGTAAAGTGGGCCACTTTGCCATAGATTATTGGCACAACCCTAGTGTGCCAAGGGCATGAGTAAGTCTTCATGACAGAGCTAGAGTTAGACTTCCTGTTAGAAAATCTGCAGGAATGTATGTGCCTTTTTATGCTAATCAAAGCGTAGGACCCAATAACATTTGGGGTCCTAAGGTACGGTAAACTCTGTTTTGCAGGATAGTCTAAGTGCCTTGTGATAATTTTCACATTACATGGTTATAACTTGATGCGGATTACTTATACAATTTAATAATAACTATGTAGACAGGCATAAGATAAATTGATTTAACATTTAAGGCAAGTGCACCTATCAATCATAGTATAGGAGAATTCTTACATCTCGTGTCGTATTCCACAGGGCTTTTTCAAAACTCGTACTCACCCTCACTCTATTATCACACCGATAATTAAAATTGAATTCTAACCTACAATAACCTAACTATGACTATTTAGATAAAATACATTGAGTGTCAAATTCATGAAAAGGTGAAAGTTAAGAGAATTCACATGAAATTACTTTCACATTGATTCAAATCTATCTAATCATATTATAGCAACATTATCAAATCCATTGTAATGTAAGGGTATGACATCCGTTAAATTTTCTCTCGAGCAATTCAAAATCAGACCTAAGTGAGTAAATTTTCTCTCAAACAATTTACAATACTCAAATTTGCATTAAGTACGTTACCCAATTTACTACACAAACTCATGAAATCCTATCTCTAACATTTCATAAATTCATTTATGCGTATTAAAATTATATAATTAACATATCTCTCGATCATGAAAATTGCAATATAAATAGAAATAACACTTAATTATAAAATTATTAACATCATTACAAACATCCAATTTCTCAATCTAGAGGTTTGAAATTCTTGAATAACAAAAGCTAAATTCATATTTAGGATAATCATTTTTTTCCAAGGATTATAGACGCATAAACTACCACAACTTTTATGAAAACAATGGGATGCATGATTAAACAAATTGTTCAAATACAAAGTTCATATAAAATATAAAAATATGGAAAGTTGAATCACCAAGATAAGATCAAAATTAAGAAGATACATGAAGAATTAAAGGCATACAAAAATCCTCTTAAATTATCCTTCTCTTGGGTATTCCACTTCCGTCCTCCAGAAAAGCTCCAATGCAAATTGATCCAAAAGTCCAGATTAATTTTTTCTCCAAGTTTTTATAATCTCATAGCAAACATGGTCGAACACGGGTTCCAACACGGCCGTGTTACAGGCCGTGTTGACAGTTCTAGGACGATTCCAAGTGATAAGGCTTGTCTGGTCATGGGCCGTGTTATCTGACACGGGTACTGACACGGTCGTGTTGGCAAACACGACTGTGGTTTTCTTTATGTTCTTCAGACACGGGTTGGCCGTCTTTAATTCTTCAATTTGTCCTGAAAAGGACACGGGCTGGGAACACGGGCGTGTTCCCACCCGTGTGGTACTCTGACTCCTCCTCCAGTAAATCGGATTCAGCCGGAATAGAACACAGGTAGGAATCCGGGCATGTTCCTACCCGTGTGTGACCAATTCTTCTCCTGTGCTCAGCTATGTTGGTCCTGTCAACTCCCTTATTTGCTCCTAGACTTTTAGTTCCACTGGTTTGCCATACCTGTATTCGATAAATGAAGTACTAAGTGAAGAGCTCAATACATGAAATAGTAAAAACTCCAAACAATGCTCTACTATTTATGATAATACCAATTCCTAACTATTCTCGCCCAATTACTTGATAAAGAGGTAGGAAAACAATGGAAATGATTACAATTATGATAGTAAAAAGCCTATCATAATTGTACTCATCAAATACCCCCAGACTTGAGTGTTTAGTTGTCCCTAAGCAAACAAATTCAAACATTAGGCTACCGATACATAATTCTTCTTCCGCACACTGGTTGTTATGAATTCAAATATAAATTTGATACTGCAATTGTATAAGAAATAGTACAGCAGACTTTTCTAAATATAACTTTATCTTAAAATTCCTCCAATACATATCTTAAATATTTTTCGCTCTTTCTTAGAATTAGGATTTTAGTTATCCATAACTATTGTAAGGAGAAAATAATAATCTTAATAACATATGCATTAGTATTTCAAAAATTAAAAATACCCATATTGATAGTCATACACTTTCCTTTACACACCCTCTCCACGACACTAGTGAGAATTAGTAAGGTTGGATCCTTAGGACTTGTATTATAGTATAACCTTTTTGGTTTAGGATAGGTGATTATAGGTGGGGTAAGCAAAGATAACTCAATGGTTTTTATCACACCTAGATCACAATTGAGCCTTTTTATTTTGTAAATACCTTAACATATATCTATATTATAAGAGCACCCCCAGCCTTTGCAATTTTTAGAGTCCCATATTTTAGATGGATACTCTCAAATTTTTTTTTCTCATCCAAGGTTCCATAGTAGGGATCATTCCAAGTGGATGCAAAAATACACGCACTCAGGCCACATATCATTATGTCCTTTAAAACATTTTTTTGGGTTCAAAGTAGGGATCATTCCAAGTGGATGTAAAGATACATGCACTCAGGCCACATATCACTATGAACAAACTCATTCAATGAAGGTCTCAATGATAGGTGTGCTAATAGGTAAGGATTTGTCCTTAGTTAATTTTAGTGGTGGAGTACCAAAAGGTATCGGGATTAGGTCCAAATTGGGTGTGCAAGGGTATAATGTTTAAGGTTTTGGGATTGAAAGGCTCAAGCTATTCTAAAGGAGGCCTAAGTCATTTCCACCCTTACTAATTAACTTGTGCAAAAGGTTTGAGGATCGCTGGTAAGTTCTAGACACCAATAGAGTGAATTCTGTATTTTGATTTCCTAATACAAAATTATCAAAATATTACACTCATCGACTCACTTTAGTATAGATAAATATATTATCTAAAATTGAGTGATTATTTGTTAATAATTTAAAGGACAATCTTTTTAAAATAAATTATATGGAGAAAAGTAGGCTAATGAATTTCTATACGTAGTTACTAAATAACAAATTTGAACACGAATTCATTTAATCAGCATGCAAAAGTAAATTAGATAGTTATACTCCCAAATGAGTGAAGTAATGAAAGCTTAAAGAGAAGTAAAGAAAATTTTGAGGGAGTTATATAACAACATTGAGTACTATGATAGAGAAAATATAATTAATTATAATCATGTCCATCGCAGAAATTTTTTTTAAATTGAAAGACATCCACCCCCAGACTTAAATATTGCAATGTCCTCATTGCAATGTAAAATATTTGAGAGAGCAATTGCACCTGCATATAAAGAACTTACGATCATGAATATAAAGGAGCACAGAACGGAACAAGGGCAAATTTTTTTATAATAGATATTGAAATTGATAATACATGAGCATAAAAATAAAAACTACAACACTATATAGCCATATAGACAGTGATATATATCAGAAGTACATAGGAGCGTCACCCTGATCATCCTAGGGCGGAGGCGTGCGAGGAGCTGGCCATGGTGGACTGGTGATCCCCAAGTGATGCCAAATCTGATATATGGCGTCCTCAGTCCACTGCTGCGTGTCCTCGATACGCTGAAGGTGCGGCGAGAGATGGGTCTCGTAGAAGTATTGTAGCTCCTGCGCGTAGCGAGACTGCCACGGAGGCTGGGCAGTAGAGGACTCCCCCTGAGACTGGGTGTAACATCCCATTTCCGACTAGACCCCTGGGAGTGGTTTTGTCTTAACAGAACCTTGGGAAGCCCAGGAATTGAAGTTTATCGACCAAGATTTCGAGTCAAGGGGTGGTCATGCCCATAACCGACCCGTCATGCCCGTGACCAACCCATCACGCCCGTGACCTAGGGCATGACCCCTTCGACGATCGTCAACCTTAGGAAGACGATCATCGAGCTCAGAAATGTGAACATGGGCCTGACACACCCGTGACCTTGGAATGGCGTTGAGTGAGCTAAGCTCACTCAACGCCATGGTCTTGATTGCGTTGAGTGAGCCTAGCTCACTCAAAGCCATAAGTGGAATGGCGTTGAGTGCACTGACTACACTCAACGTCATCTTGTGTCGTCAGGTTGGTGTTGAGTGAGCTGAGCTCACTCAACGCCGTAGACTAAATGGCGTTGAGTGAGCTTAGCCCACTCAACGCCGTAAGCTGTCAGGCGGGATGGCGTTGAGTGCGTTGAGTGCACTCAACGCCATAAGTTGAATGACGTTGAGTGCACTGACTACACTCAACGTCATTTGGTGTTGTCTGGATGGCGTTGAGTGAGCAGAGCTCACTCAACGCCATAATCTGGACGGCGTTGAGTGAGCTAAGCTCACTCAATGCCATAACCTAGATGGCATTAAGTGAGCTAAGCTCACTCAACGCCATAATCTGGACAGCGTTGAGTGAGCTAAGCTCACTCAACGCCATAATCTAGACGGCGTTGAGTGAGCTAAGCTCACTCAACGCCATCGTTTAAAAAGGGGCTTATTTTGGATGGCGTTGAGTGAGAAGAGCTCACTCAACACCATGATCCGGATGGCGATGAGTGAGCTGAGCTCACTCAACGCCATAGTCTGGGAGGCCATCCTGATGGCGTTGAGTGAGTAGAGCTCACTCAATGCCGTATCTGGGATAGCGTTGAGTGAGCTGAGCTTACTCAACACCGTAGCATGGATGGCGTTGAGTGAGAAGAGCTCACTCAACACCATTTTACTTAGTTTTTTTTTCTAGCCGATCTTTTTGGCTGGGTGTTGGTTCAGTTGAACCGGGCCATTTTGGGAAGCGGGCCAGAATGTCTTAAATGGGCCGTTTCTTTTATTAAGACTTAATAAAAACCATATTTAGTGAATTGGACCGGTCAATGCCACGTGGCAGTTGTTTCCTCCTCCTCCAGCCATGGCCGAGCCCCAGTCTTCATGGCCGTCAATGGTATTTGATGTCATAGCCTTCCCTCTTCCCCTTGAAATGGCTGGATTCAACTCCTCTCAGGGAGAGGAGGAGTTTCCAGCCCTCCTCCAGCTGTTACAAAGCCGTTTTAGCTCCCCTCCACCATGGCCGAGCTTGCTCTTGAAGAGGTAATAATGGCTGGACAGCCTATAACCTCCCGCTCCCCATTTCTTCCCTTTAAAAAGGTCCCTTAGGCTCAGAGATGAAGTTTCCCACCCTGACCCGACGGATTGAAGCTTGTGCTGTGCTATAGAAGGATTCCGGCGATGCCACCACCGCGCAAATAGCATCCTGACGATCGGCTCGACTCCAAACCTCGAATAAGGTCCTCCTCTACCTCTTTTGCTATGGATAGATCTTAGAAATCATTAGGAGAGATATCAGGCTCAAAAGATCTGGATCGGGTGAGTGTTTCCATGGTTTTTCCGAAATTTCATGGTGGCGGGTTTGCCGGAAACCGCCTCTCCGGCGGCCGTGCCGCCGCCCGACGGTAGCCCTCACCTCAACAGAGGTGGTGGTGGTGGTGGCCGGCCAGGGAGATGGTTGGGTGGCCGGGAAATAGCTTTAGAAAAGCTACAGGTTTTAAGCATGTTTAGGTTGCTGGTTTGGGCTCTTTGAGATGATTAACAGTAACCTATAATACTAAATTATTATATTTATATATAAAATGAAGTGATTTATCAAACTCTCTTTTATGCTATTTAATGAGGTACTTAGAGGCTTTTTATATAGAAGTGACCAACATGAAATCTGTAGCTCTATGGGTCTACAATATTTTAAAATTAATTTGTGCCAATTTGGTAAACTAGTTTGACCAGGGCACCTCTTTTGGTGGGATCTAGACCTAGAGCTAGGCAGAGACAAAAAGGTGTGCCCACCTTTCATCCTTTGCCCAAATGTTCTGAAATTTAGGCAGGGAGTCTTTCCTAACTATACCTAAGGCATATCCAAAAATGAGAATTTTTAGAGAATATTTTTCTATAGTTTTTGTAAATATTTAATAATTCATGTATAATTTAATTAGGTGTCCTAAACACCTCAAAATCCCCCCAAATTTGGGTGGGAGGTCTTAGGAGGAATGTTAGAACTCTGGTACAAATTCCACATCATTTGGAAGTGTTTTGATTAAGTTTTAACTCGACCCTAGGTTGGCCCTTATAGGCTTAGTTAGGTCAATTCATTCCTTTTGGGATTTGAGTGGTCAAATAACCTCAACAGAGGTTGATATTTTGTCCACTGGCTGTTTGGAGCATGACACACCCTCCAATGTAATTTGGGGTTGTTTGGGATAGGGTAGCCCTAAAACCCTAGGGTAGGTCCCTTAATGGGGACTTGGTGAGTTGTGAAGGTCATGGGGTCAAATGACCTTGGACTGACTTTAAATTTTGTGGAGAGGACTATGGGGCCATTAAAGTCCTTTGGTCAAAATTTTAGGGAATTTGGAGACCTTTAGCCCACCTAAAACTCTATTCATAGTTTAGGTCACCAACCTTAATTTGAATTATTAAGCTATCAATTGAACTTCAAATCAAGTAAAGTGTGGGCAAAGTTATTTTCTGGTCTAAATGGCCATAATATAATTTTTTTGAGGCTTTTGGGTTAATTTATGCAGTACTTCATTTACAACTCTAGTTGTTCCCTAGATTTTTTTTTATGATTCTGGAATTTATGTTAACTGGAATGTTATGAAATCTTGGCTTAGGGCATCTTATAGTTTGTTAAACCTTCTATATTTTTCTTAGGAGTTTTATCTGATTATTTTTGATACTTGCTTCTTTAACGTACCAATTGGGATATGTAGTCAAAAATACAAATAATGCCCAATTATTATTTGGAAAATTATGAAATTTGGTCAGTGGGTGTTTCAAACTATGATAGTCATCCTGTAAATTTCACTAGATTGTTAGATAATTAAGAATAGTACCTCCTTCTCTAAGCTAGGAAAATTAGTGTTTTACATTAAAATAAATTAAGAGCCCAAATATTAGATAAAAATTATGGGACTTGGTTTCTGATGGTTTTAGGTCACCTTAAAGCTTCTATAATTTTCTTGTGATTTTTGGATACATATTTACAGTACTTGCTTCATAATATAGTAAAAGTGGCCTAAAATGGTAAATTAAGAAATGTAGGCCTAAACACCTCTGAAATTTCTCAAAATTTGTAATTACTGCTTAAATGCCACATAGGATGTTTACTGATTTTATGGTAATTTATTGTTGGCTCATTAGTGCACTTCATGTTCATACTAGGGTATTGGGAGGCTGAGAATAAATAAATTAAATGCCAGATGAAATATGAAAATTATTATTTTCTGGATTTATACTAATTATGTCATGGTAGACCTCCAGTAAATATTATAGGAGATTCGGCAGACAATTTGGAGTACCACCCCTTGCATACCTCATAAGGCTTAGGATGGTCTGCGTTTAGTAAAACTGCAGAAGCTGAACAAGAGTGGGTAATGAACTTGGGAAATGGAATTTTGGTAGTTTGCTGGTTTGGATAGGGTGAGTTAAATAAAGTTCATTATTGGAAGTCAGGACGGGTAGGGTGTGAGATTGACTAGTGTTAAGTGGTGTTCGGGTTCGATGGAAGATCGTCCTCCCCGAGAAGAGGAAGAGTCAAAGTAACCCTAGGATTAGCCCACTGTAATATGAGAATGGAATGGGTTAAGGGAACCAATCAATTACAATAAGTGCCTTGGAAAGGGAGCTTTGGGATTCACCCCATCATAGTTCCTAGTACCGCTGCGAGCCCTTCACCGGGTAAACCACGGGAAGTCCAAGGTTAAACTTAAATCTTAGGAATAAAATGATCAAGAGTAACCCTAATAATAGTTGCACCTCACACCTACACTTGTACACTTAGGAAGAAGAATTGACATGGAATGGGTAGAGTAGGTCCGTAGTCTAAGGGCCTACTAGTAATGTCAATGGTTTGCTTTGTGATTGGGAAGTCCGGGGAGCTGGATGCTCGGGGACTTGGTATAAATTTGGAAGTCCAGGGAGCGGGATGCTCGGGGACTTGGTATATGCTTGGTAGCCTAGAGAGCTGGAAGCTCGGTAACATGAGAACTTGTACAATTATAACTGTCATGATTGCATGTGCATAAAAGTGGTGGGTCATCGGTACTGGATGATCGATCACACCGACGTCGGTACATTGACTCGGTGGTGTGGGACACTTAGCCAAAGAAAGCCTAGTGGATATAGTCAGCACTAGTACGCGGATACTCTAGGTTGTGTTCTTCTCGGGGCGTATGGAAGGGCTAGTCCTGGTTGTGTAGTAACCCGCCTAGGAGTGGGGGGCCCGACCCACTGTCTCCGTTTTCCACTACGGAGGTTCCTGGGAGTGAAGCTAGCTGCCCGAATAGGGGGAACTAAAGGTCTGTGCGCATGGAGTCGTGTGGGTGTGTTGCACTTGCTTGTGCATTCCATAGCATATTTGCGTGTCATTGCATAAACATTACCACCTATCGTATAAAATGATATGGGACGTTTTATACGATAGGCCCTGCAAAACGACCCCTTTGTCTATAGGGGTAATCCCTATAAATCAATGGTTATATTTCTTGTGCTTTTACTTACTTGCTACTCCTTGTTATTTGATAACCGACACCCCAACGTATAAGTTGTATGGGACACTTTATACGATGGGAGCCCTGCAAAAGATCCCTTGGCTTATGTGCTTCCGCATAAGTTAAGGTTACATTTCCTATTTTTTGCTTCTGTCATATTTACTATGGAATTACTAGCATAGGTCCGCTATCACCTGCTTTTGGCTTATTCTCCACCTTCATGTCCTTCCCTTTCTTCCTATCCGCTCGGTACCTAGGAGTCATGGGGGGAGGGGTAAGTGATGATAGGGCTTAGTCTTTTAGACTAACGGTTTTTGAACCACAACATTTTAGGTGTACCATATGGAAGGGTCACGGGTTTTGCAGTTTCTGATAGAGTTGACCCCGCGACAGTGTTACCATTGTCACCAGCCAGGACATACACGGGTCAAATGCCCCTTGATGGGTGGGATCCCACCAGCTCAGCAGTAAGGATTCTGAAGACGTAGACGTTGACGTGGATTGCAAGGCGGCGACTGCAGGCCGAAAAAGGAAGAAGCACCTAGAGATGCAGCACCAGCAAAGTATGGAGTCGGCAGAGATGGGCCAGTCTAGCTTGGGTTCTCTCGGTTTAGTGATAGTTACGGTGATGCTTAGTTTTAGTTTTGCTTCTGCGAGTGACTTGTAGTGAGGATTACATGTACTGGGCTTAAGCCCTCCTTTTGTACTCTGATTATTATTATTGTGGACTCTCCCTTCGTGGAGATTTATTTATATACATGTGGTTATGGTGGACTAGATTTATATTTACTTATACTACTGTTATGCGATCGATTTGGCTGGCAGGAACGGCATTTTGTAGTGACGACCTTACCGGGCGTGATGGTGTCACCGCAAAGCGGCGGTTCTGGGCCTAAGACCCCGGTGTTTAAAAACCAATTTTGGGGTCTTACACTGGGCGAGCATGTAGCCCAAATGGAGGGGGTAACGAGACGTCATGTTATACAAATATAAAATATCCGACCTACTAACAACATCGGAGCTTTCGCCCCGGCCGCTCAGATTATGACTAAGCAAATGATGGAAGTAATGGAGGGCGGTTGTATCCAACTTTGAGGCCTTAGACCTCTTGGCTTCATAAAGGTCGACGTCAAAGGAGAGACGGTCCCAGATATCGCCCGCATAGTCGTGCGTAGGGAGTTGAAAATGAAGGTTAGCGTAGGCAGCAGAAGAGATAAAGGACTCCTCATACACCCCTAAGTACTGGGTGAATTGGATAAGGGTGAGCGTATGGAAAGTGCCTGCCACCCAAAATGAAATAATTCCCTCCTGCTGTTTCCACGCTCCATCAAGGAAGGTCGAATGTTTAAATAAAAGGTAGACAAGAACTCTAGTGTGAGTTCTCTAAATCCTATTTCCTCGATGGCGAAAAATTCTTACAACCCTATAACGGAGATCAGCTCCCGGACTTCTCCCACAAGATTGATCTCTTCCAAGACGCTCTAGTTGATTGTATGAATATCCTGAAATTTCTTCGATTGAAGGCGATTGTAACGATTGTTTTGTTTTTGGTCTGTGAATATTAGCGGTGAAGCGGCATCGCGCCTCTCCGTAGACAAGGCTTGAAGTTCCGGGCGGCGACGGCGACCGCCTTGGTTGTGTGAGGAAGACATGATCTGTGGACAAGAAGAATAATGTTTAAAATAGGGGGAAAATGGAGGCAGGAGAACAGAAGAAGAAGAAGAAGAAGAAGAAGAAGAACCTAAAGCCCAGAACCTTTAATTAGGAGAAATGCGTTGCGAGGCGAGGGGGCACGTCTACTAGCTTTGACGGCCAATGGAATCCAACCGGATATGAATTGAGGATGCACAGGAGAGGAGTAATGGAGGCAAAGAAGCATATGAACGTGGAGAGTTCGGCCCACCTTATAAAGGCCTCGAACATGGGTTCACACACGGCCGTGTGTGCAACCCATGTTCAAGCATCTTTCATCCGAAGAACACGGTCTCCCAGGAGACGCGTGGTCAAAGTCACGGGGGCGCATCATGTCAGGTGAACACGGCAAACAACACGGCCCTGTATTAGCCCGTATAGTCAAACGGCAGGAAATTTTTGCGCCAGATGGACACGATCAACAACACGGCTGGGAAGGTAAACCGTGTCCTTGTCTGAATGGTGTCGTATAATTATACATGGCATGAAATACGGCTGTGTGAATAAGCCTTGTCCTTCTCGGGAAAACCGTGATTAAATTCAGGGCACACGGGCACCAACACGGGTGTGTGTTTACCCGTGTTTTGCTCTGGGAGAATATGCTTAATGAACGCTCCTTGACATGGCACCATACACGGGTGTGTGTGTATCCGTGTCATGCTTGATGTAAAGTGACGCCTTTTCCTAGTTCTAATATGGGGCATGGCTAGGTGAATGGGTGTGTGCTAAACACGGCTATGCACATGACCATGTGTGCAGCCGTGTCCTCTCGGAAAAAAATTGCCGCTTGCTCATTTTTCTATAGAACATGGCTATGTCCAAGGGTGTGTTCTAGACACGGCCAGGCACACGGGCGTGTGCTTGGCCGTGTACTCCTCTGATTTAGCAATTTCTCCTAAGTGATTTATTTTCTCTTTTCTGTGTAGAAATTTAACTAAACTTTTCATTAAAAATTCTATAAACTATATAGACAATTTACTATACTATTGTATACAGTCTCCTAGTCTAGATGGAGACAGGATTCTAGACGAGCAAAGTCTTGGGGAAGTGCACCGTAATAAAGTTTTAACCGGTGCATGTTGACTTTAAAATCTCCCTTTTCAGGGTGAGTTAGCTTGACAGTGCCATAGGGAAAGACTTCTTTAACCTGGAATGGTCTGGACCACTTAGACCTTAGCTTCCCTGGGAATAGACGCAGTCTGGAATTAAAAAGGAGTACCTGATCTCCCTTTTTGAATATTTTGGGTTTTCGGAGATGACGGTCATGAAATAGTTTGGTCTTCTCCTTATAAATTCTGGATTTTTCATAGGCTATAGTCCTCCACTCATCTAGTTCATTAAGTTGGAGTTTACGTTTCTCCCCTATAGAATTAGTATCAACATTTAGAGAGTGTATTGCCCAATATGACTTGTGTTCTAACTCTATAAGTAAGTTACAAGATTTACCATAGACTAATCTAAAGGGGGTGATCCCTATAGGTGTTTTAAATGCGGTCCTATAAGCCCACAAACAATCGTTTAGTTTCCTAGACCATTGTTTTCTATTCCCTTCTATAGATTTTTCTAGGATCCTCTAAAGTTCTCTATTGGATACCTCAACTTGACCACACTACTAGAAAATAGACTTTTGGCCAGGGCAAATTGCCCTGGCTAAAAGTCCAAAACCGTGGCTAAAAAGCTTTAGCCACGGTCTAGCCACGGAAAAACGCCGTGGCTAAAGTCGGCGTGGCTAAAAACTTTAAGCCACGGATTGACCGTAGCAAATAGTATTAGCCATGGAAAAAACTGCCGTGGCTAATATCTTGACTTTTAGCCACGTTTTAATCCCTGGCTAAAAGTAAACTCATTTTTAAAAAAAAAAACTATTTGCCACGGTTATAAGCCGTGGCAAATACTAATTTATATTTTTTTAAAAAAAAACACATTCAAAATACTGTAATAATTTGTTGGAGATTTTCAGAGACTGAACGTGAAGCACTGCGAGATGATCAAAGAAATTAAGAGGTTGAACCAATAATCAGAAAAACTTAAGGAACAACAATATATACATTATATTGCAACCAGATTGTTTGAGAAATACTGATTATGCAAAGTAACCAGATTGTTTGAGAAATTCTCGTCAAAAATGCATATTTTTATAAGAATTAAAATAAATATTTAAAATGTGACAACCAAAAATTCTCATGCTTTAAACATTAAGCATTGCAGCACAGCTCAAATGAGACAGAATTGAATTTAAAGAGAACTGTTTTTTTTGTAAATGTGAAGATATACTATACATATTAATTATTTGTACAACTGGCTCCTACCTTTTCTTTTCATCCCCTCAGCTTTAATGCTTTATTTTCATTATCAGCTCAAAGTTTCAGTTCAGGTTAAAGGAAGTTATCATTCATATTACATATATAAGCATTTAGTATATATTTATATTTCTTAGTAAAAGAAATCAGAGAGAAAAAAAAAACGGAACTTTCTCTGCTGATCAACAATTCAAGAATCCAATCTTCACTCCCTTCCCGGCCTTCATTGCTCCTTATTCTTCTTCACCGCTGCTTCGGCCGGAGACATCCTGACCTGCTCCATTATCCGGCGGCCGCTGCCGGAGAAATCCTCCTCCACAACCCCCTTCTTCAGCACATAAAAGTTCAAGAAGATGAGCAGCAACGCAGCGTTGAGCACGGTGTTGAAGAGCCACGCACCAATCCCGCTGCACCCTGCCCTGCCGGAATGCAACGCGAACGAATCTCCTGCGAAGAAAGAGTAAAGAGATCATGAGCATGCTAATAATGGCGGGTTCAACAACATAAGTGTGAATAATATCTTCATAGCTTATTACCTCAAGAAGCATTGGTTGTGGGTGTCTGTTATGTCAATAAACATGAGGCTGAAACTCCACAACACACCTCATATATCCTTGAAATATGTATTGTCTGTTATGTAGCAGAATTCTTCTACTTGTGGTGCACAAATCTCCTCATATTTTCTGAAAAAATATATAAAAAAGTACTGAAATTGGTCCTAAGAAGAACAATCGTATGAATGGAAAGACCAAAGTATTGAAAAGATGGACTACATACGCGGCAATAAACATGCATGCAACTCCAAGTAGCTGCAAAATTCTGTTATTACATAAATTTAAATACTCTTAATTTCAGCTATTAAGAAAGAATAGAATGCAAGATTAAATGCAACACAAAATAAAATCAACTGTTAGCCCAGATCTACAAAAGCTTGCGCAAAGAAGGATAGCTTAAGTTCTCAATCAGAGCTAGCTAGAAAAAATGTACTAGTTTTAGACTTAATATCATGGAGAGAAAATGAAGAGACAATAGATGGTAAATACACCTCAAATTCAGATGTCCGTGGATTTCCGATGATGACAACAGTATCTCCATCATCTTTTCTTTTAACCATTGCAAAGTTCTCTTCATGCGAACACAAAAGCCATGTTAGAACCTCCATATACCCTGCCCTCCAACCGTTCACTAGCAGATGGCTGAGACTGCTTGTTGCTTTGAAAATTTGATGATGAGTGAGGGAGTACTCTGCTGGGTTTTTTGCCCTTTGTGACTTGAACCACTGGATTGGTATTCCACAAAAGTATGCATTAACATCAGAACATCGAAGTGTGGATTTGAATTTCCAAGCATAACCTAGACTTACCTTTAAAAGGTATTGATTACTTGTGCCTTCTGGAATCTTCCACTTCACTTTCAGGCGCACAGGTTCAGAACTTGAGTACAAACACTTGCTCCATGCTGACACATAGCCATGGCAGCAATACTGGCCTCCAGCATAATGTAGAGAACCAGAATAGATGGGGAATTTCGCAAGAGCTCCAAACAGCATTCCATCAGCACTTCACAACCACCAAAAATATCAATGTATTAGTACTATAAACATCATCATCAATAGCCTTATACCAACTATTTGGGTCAGCTTTATGAATCCTCAATTTCTATTTATTCATGTTGAGTGAAGCACAATTTGTTAAACCTGCACTATGCATATGGCCATGAAGAACTTTTTTTCACATTACTTTAGGCATGCCTCTTATCCTACCAAATCATTCAACATTTTCTATCTACTCAACTAGCTGTTGTATTTTCTAATCCCCGATCAGCCTTACCGTGCAATCATTCATAATTTACCGTGCAATCATTCAGATAACATACATTAAAATGTAAAATATTTGTGCAGTTTATGCAGCAGAAAGTTATTACAGACACACCAAATAAACCAATTCCAACTCAAAATAAGCTGATACGGGCTAGCTTACACCATATCGAGAACAAACACATGAACAATAACCTGTATTGCATGAAATTAAAGAGATACAACCCGGTAGATGAGCAACAAACATTTGCATATACTGTACAAATAACCAAACTTAAATAATTACCTATCAAACTCCAAGAATATTCTATGGCTGGTTGGATTACCACAATCCCTTCATTAATCTATGGATTCCAAGCCCCAAACCAGTAGGGCTCACCACAATCCTCAATAATAAAGACAAATGAAATCAAGAACAGAGAAGAGAGTTTAACTCACCCCCCTTTGAATTTCATGACTGTATGAAAACCTCTTCCCATTGATTTCAAGTACGGGTAAAGTTGGAATTGATTTTGACATATAATGCATGGGGAGAGTATCATTTGAGTGTATTCTTATTGAAATCTTATACATGTAAATCAATATCATTAGTTGAAGCGAATCAACAAAAGAAAAAAAACACAGAATATATAACACATGAAATGAGTTAATGGAAAAAAAAGATTATTATATCTTTAGGGGCATTTCATCGAACAATTTGTGGGCAACAATAATACTGAAATATTTTTGTGCAATGCACTTATGCACTATTAACTACATTGTTCCTGCAACACAATCAAAAGGAAAAAAGCTGAGGAATACCTTCCTGGCCCCTCCTTCTGATAGAAGTTATGCAAGTCTGCTTTCCCTAAATGACTGAATGAAATATTGATGATGCAAAGATGATTTTCATGAATGAAATACCGAATTGGGTTGAAGAAACACAAAATCATTTATAAATAAATGTCTAAATATGAATGAAATAGAAATATGAAATAATTAGAGTTTAGAGATGCAGATGTCGACGTCGCCTTCTTTCATGAAAGTCCCCCATGTACTTTTCTTGAACACAAGTTGAAGCCGCACTACCTGATGCAGGGCTGGTTTCCTTCGGTGATGTCGGAGGGGGAATAGCGTGCTGCCACGCTCATACGGTGCTGTGAAGTGGCGAACAATGATGAAAACTAGGGCACGAAGCCACGGGAACGCGCCAGGAAGTTTTACCCGATTTTTAACAGTCGATCCGTCGCGGTAGAAGCGATGGAGCTGGAGCGTTAAAATATAGGAGTGGTATGGCAACAGGAAGAGAATAGAAAAGAAGAGGGAGGCATCGTAACTCACAGCAATCTTCTTCCCCGCCTTCTCTTCGGCACCACGCCCTCTCAGAAAACCCTTGTCGGCGGTGCGTTTACCCCTTTCCTCAACAAATACCATCAACATCGAATCTGCAGAACCGTCCTTTCCCGGTCAATCAACGCTGCCGCTGCCAGCACCGCGACATCCCTCCTTGATCTGGTGCCCGCAACTAAGAAAGAAACCCTCGTCTTCGACTTAAATCGCTACGATGCCTCCAAGCGCTCCACCGTGGACCTCCCCGTCGTCGTCGGCGGTCCGACCGACCTCGCCATCGCACAACTCCAGGAGATGAAAGCGCCGGGTGTTTTCTGTTGATTTTTCGGAGGGAGGTGGAGTGAGGCCGGCGAGGAAGATGAGAAAGTAGGAGGTGCGGTTGTGGGCACGGGAAAATAAAAGCTGCGAGATTGGATTTTTTTATTCTAAAATAAATTTATAGGGGGGTAGGGGTTAAGATGAAGGGTTTTGATTGGTTAGATGTCAGTTATTAGCCATGCTTTTTTGTTTTTCATGGCTAATACAAAGGTATTAGCCATGATTTTTAATAGTTGTGGCTAAAACCCATATATTAGCCACGATTTTGCGATCATGGCTAATACTAGTGTATTAGCCACGATTTTTGAACCCTGGCAAAAAAATGTGTAGCTAATACTCATTTTTCTAGTAGTGCCACTAGTTTGCGGATGGTACGGTGTAGCAATCTTATGTGTGACTCCATATTTCTGTAATACCTTATCTAGTTGTAGATTACAGAAATGTGTACACCTATCACTGATAATTGCACGTGGTGTGCCAAATCGTGTGAATAAGGATTTTAGAAATTGGATTACTACTCTACTATCATTAGTAGGTAAAGCTTGCGCCTCAACCCACTTTGATACATAATCTACTGCTACCAAAATATACTTATTCCCGAATGAAACTTGAAATGGACCCATGAAATCTATCCCCACACATCAAATACTTCGCATTCAAGAATAAAGTTTTGCGGCATTTCATGTAATTTAGAAATATTACCTGATTTCTGACAAGAATCACATGAAAGCACAAACCTTTGGGCATCCCTGAATAGAAGGGGCCAATAAAAGCCTGAGTCAAGAACCGTTTTCATAGAGCGATTTGCTCCATAGTGACCACCAGTAGAGCCTGAATGACACTGCTCAAGGATTCTCCAACCTTCCTCTGCTGATACACACCTTCGAATAACGGAATCTGCACATATCCGAAAAAGAAAAGGGTCCTCCCAGAAGTAATATTTCAAATCAGAGAAAAATTTCTTTTTCTGCTGATATGAAAAATCCTTTGGGAGGACCTTAGCCACAAGATAGTTTGCATAATCTGCAAACCATGGATAATCAGGATTTACATTCGAAGATAAGGCAAATAACGATTCCTTAGGGAATGTATCAGAAATCTCAAATTCATCTAACATTGCTCGTAGTGGGTTTTCTAGACGTGAAAGATGGTCTGCCGCTAAGTTTTCTTCTCCTCGTTTATCCCTAATTTCCAAATCAAATTCTTGTAATAGAAGAACCCAACGGATTAAGCGAGGCTTTGGTTCCGCCTTGGCAAGCAAATATCTAAGGGCAGAGTGATCTGTATAAACTACTACCTTGGACAATGTTAAATAGGATCTAAATTTATCAAAGGCAAAAACCACTGCTAGAAGTTCTTTTTCAGTAGTAGTATAATTCTTTTGTGCATTATTAAGTGTTTTACTAGCATAAAATATAGGATGAAAATGTTTGTTTCAGCGTTGTCCTAAAACAGATCCTACCGCAAAACTACTAGCGTCACACATGATTTCAAATGGCTGAGTAAAATCAGGCACTATCATAATAGGAGAATTAATTAATCTCTCTTTTAAGAACTCGAAAGCATGTAGACATTCTTGATCAAATATAAAAGGTGTGTCCTTTTCTAAAAGTCTCGTAAGTGGTTTAGCAATTTTGGAAAAGTCTTTAATAAACCGGCGGTAAAATACAGCGTGGCCTAAAAAACTTCTCACTGCCTTAACGGAGGTGGGCGGTGGTAACTTTTCTATGGTATCTATCTTCGCTTTATCTACTTGAATTCCCTGATTGGAGATTTTATGACCTAGTACTAACCCTTCTTGTACCATAAAATGACACTTCTCCCAACTAAGCACTAAGTTTGTCTCCTCACACCTCCTCAGAACTTTCTCTAAATTATTCAAACATAAATCAAAGGAATCTCCAAAGACGGAGAAATCATCCATAAACACTTCCATGATATCCTCAACATACTCGTCAAAGATGTCTAACATGCATCTTTGGAAAGTGGCGGGGGCATTACATAGACCGAATGGCATATGCCTATAGGCAAAGGTACCGAATGGGCATGTAAATGTTGTTTTCTCTTGGTCTTTTGGTGCTATAGGAATTTGGAAATACCCATAAAGTCCATCTAGAAAACAATAATAGGAATGTCCTTATAGTCATTCTAATATTTTGTCAATAAAGGGTAAAGGGAAGTGGTCTTTCCTAGTGGCATCATTTAACTTCCTATAGTCAATACAAACACGCCAACCCATTACGGTTCGCGTTGGAATCAACTCATTCCTATCGTTTGCTACCACAGTTAGACCTCCCTTCTTAGGAACGACTTGGACAGGACTAACCCATGAACTATTGGAAATAGGGTATATCATACCGGCATCTAATAATTTAACAATTTCAGCCTTAACTACCTCTTTCATATTAGGATTTAGCCTACATTTTGGTTGGAAAGAAGATTTATATTTTTCTTGCAAAAGGATTTTATGAGTGCAAAAACTAGGATTAATACATTTTATATCAGATATTTTCCAGGCTATTGCACCTTTACATTTCTTCAACACAGTTAATAATTTAGTCTTTTCAACATTAGAAATTTTAGAAGAAATAATAACTGGGTACGAAGAATTAGCTCCTAAGAATGCCTACTCAAGATGATCTGGTAATTTTTTAAGTTCAACTACAGGTGGATTCTTAGCATTATTCTTATGAACTTCATGATCTCCTTCTGTAATTAAACTATATTCAGTAGTTCTATTCATGAAAACATGATTATCTAGAAAAAATAAATGTTCAACAATGTCTTCATTAATTTTATCTTCTAGAAAATCATTAATGATGCAAATTTCTAAAGGATCTCTACAATAAAAGCTGGAATTCATAGAAGTCATAAAATTATCTACTCCATGAGAAAAATAGCAGTAATCATCATCATCTAAAGATTGTTTCATAGTATTGCCTATTTGGAAAGTGACTTCATCTTCTCCTACTCGCAGAACTAATTTGCCATCAAAAACATCAATTAAAGCTCTAGATGTGGCTAAAAATGGACGACCTAATATAAGTGGTACTTCAATATTTTCATCCATATCTAGAATAACAAAATCAACAGGAAATATAAACTTGTCTACCTTAACCAATACATCTTCTACTATGCCTCTAGGATACTTAACCGATCTATTCGCTAATTGAATACTCATTCTAGTCGGACTAAGTTCTCCTAGGACTAGTTTCAAATATAATTTGTAAGGCATTAGATTTATACTAGCTCCTAAATCCGCTAAAGCTTTATTAACATGTAGATCACCGATTAAACATGGAATTGGAAATGAACCGGGATCCTCAAGTTTTTCAGGCAATTTATTTTGCAAAATAGCAGAACATTCTTCACTAAGGGTGACTAACGATAATTCTTCTATTTTTCTTTTATTAGATATCAAATCCTTCAAAAATTTTACATACTTAGGCATTTGAATAATTTCAGAAAAAGGTAAATTAACATGTAATTGCTTAAACATAGATAGAAATTTACCATATTGCGCATCCATGCGCTCCTTGTTCAGGTTTGCTTGATATGGTACGGCTTGTTAATACTCCATCGGCTTCACGTTCATATCATTCGGTGCTTCACCACTAGACTCCTCTAAAGGTGCTTCTTGTGCAAGCCTTGGGTCATGTAACTCCTTTCCGCTCCTCAACTGAATTGATTCTTGCATGTTCCTTCGGATTTGTCTCAGTATTACCCGGAAGTGTTCCTTATTGTCTTCCAGACACCATCCTTGCCAACTGACCAATCTGATTCTCCAAATTTCGAATAGAAACCTCTTGATTATGGAAAGCAACATCGGTGGTTTGCATGAACTTAGTAAGGACATCTTCTAATGTTGGCTTCCTTGGCTCCAATTGTTGTTGTTGTTATTATCAAAATACGGGTTGCTTGCCTTGATTGCCTTGCCCTCCCCATGAGAAATTTGGGTGGTTCCTCCATCCTTGATTGTATGTAAAACTATATGGGTTGTTTGCAGGGTTGAAGGGTGGACTGGGATTATTACCCATATAGTCAACATGCTCTTGCACTTGAGGTTCATCACTAGGCATTCCAACAAGGGAAGGGTCCCATTTTTGAGGTACCATGGATGGTGTTGCTAAAGAAAGGTTGTCCATCTTTTGATGAAGCTTCTCCACTTGAATGGCTAAGGTAGTTACGGCATCCACTTCATACATTCCTGCAGGCTTATTAGTCTTTGGTATCACGGTATTCCATTGATAGTTGTTCATAGCCATGTCGTCTATCAATTGCTGAGCCGCTTCAGGTGTCTTATTGTTCAAGGTGCCCCCACTAGCCGCATGGATCATCTGTTTGGTGGCTGGATTGAGACCATTATAAAAAGTCTGAATCTAAATCCATGAAGGTAAGGCATGATGAGGACATCTCCTTAATAGATCCTTGAATCATTTCCATGTGTCGTACAACGATTCAGATTCCAATTGAACATATGTAGAGATGTCATTCCTTAGCTTCTCAGTTTTCCCCGGTGGAAAGTACATCATCAAAAACTTCTCAACCATCATGTCCCAAGTAGTAATCGATCCTCTAGGTAAAGAGTTGAGCCACTGCTTCCCCTTATGCCTTAGTGAGAATGGAAATAATCTCAATCAAATGGCAGCATTGGAAACACCAATGATCTTGAATGTATCACATATCTCTAAGAATCCGACTAAGTGGGTGTTGGGATCATTATTTTGCAAGCCATCATATTGAACATATTGTTGAACCATTTGTATAACACTCGGCTTTAATTCGAAATTGTTGGTTAGAATAGGTGGTCTAACGATGCTCGACCCAGTACCCTGGAGATTGGGCCTAGCAAAGTAAGACAAGGTTTGCTCATTTTGGTTTGCCATGGTATCTAATTCTTCAGGATGGTGTTCTCCTTGATTCACTGTTTCTTCTTCTAACAGTTCGTTTATAATATCTGTGGTATTGATCCCCAAGTCTCTTTGATTGGTGTTGTGAATAATTCATTCTGGATCAGGATTTAATGGTTCTAGCCCAGAATTTCTTCCCCTGGTCATAGACTAACAGACTATAAAACAGAGATAAAGTAAAATAATTATACTATAAACTAGTCTACTATTATTTATTACTAAACAAAAATGGTAGATTAATAGAGTTCTAAGCTTTCAAAATATTCAAAAATTAGTTCCCTGGCAACGGCGCCAAAAACTTGGAGATAATTTTCACATAACATGGTAATAACTTGATGCGGATTCATTCTACAATTTAATAATAACTATGTAGACAGGCATAAGATAAATTTATTTAACATTTCAGGCAAGTGCACCTATCAATCATAGTATTGGAGAATTCTACATCTCGTGTCATATTCCACAGGGCTTTTTCAAATACTCGTACTCACCCTCACTCTATTATCACACCGATAAATAAAATTGAATTCTAACCTACAATAACCTAACTATGACTATTTAGATAAAATACATTGGAGTGTCAAATTCATGAAAAGGTGAAAGTTAAGAGCATTCACATGAAATTACTTTCGCATTGATTCAAATCTATCTAATCTTGTGATAGCAACATTATCAAATCCATTGTAATGTAAGGGTATGACATCTGTTAAATTCTCTCTCGAGTAATTCAAAATCTAACCTAAGTGAGTAAATTTTCTCTCAACCAATTTACAATACTCAAATTTGCATTAAGTACGTTACCCAATTTACTATACAAACTCATGAAATCCTATCTCTAACATATCATAAATTCATTTATGCGTATCAAAATTATACAATTAACATATCTCTTGATCATGAAAATTGCAATGTAAATAGAAATAACACCTAATTATGAAATTATTAACATCATTACAAACAACCAATTTCTCAATCTAGAGGTTTTAAATTTATGAATAACAAAAGCTAAATTCATATTTAGGATAATCATTTTTGTTCCAAGGATTATATATGCATAAACTACCACAACTTTGATGAAAACAATGCGATGCATGATTTAACAAATTGTTCAAATACAAAGTTCATGTAAAATATAAAAAAAAGGAAAGTTGAATCACCAAGACAAGATCAAAATTAAAAAGATACATGAAGAATTAAAGGCATACAAAAATCATCTTAAATTATCCTTCTCTTGGGTGCTCCACTTTCGTCCTCCAGAAAAGCTCCAATGCAAATTGATCCAAAAGTCCAGATTAATTTTTTCTCCAGGTTTTTATAGTCTCATAGCAAACATGGTCGAACACGGGTTCAACCAAGGCCGTGTTACAGGCCGTGTTGACAGTTCCAGGATGGTTTTACATGATAAGGCATGTCTGGTCGTGGGCCGTGTTATCTGACCTGGGTACTCATACGGTCGTGTTGGCAAACACGACCGTGTTTTTATTCATGTTCTTCAGACACGGGTTGGCCGGCTTTAATTCTTCAATTTGTCCCGAAAAGGACACGGGCTGGGAACACGGGCGTATTACCACCCGTGTGGTGCTCTGACTCCTCATCCATTAAATCGGATTCAGCCAGAATAGAATATGGGTAGGAACACGGGCGTGTTCCTACCCGTGTCTGACCAATTCTTCTCCTGTGCTCAGCCATGTTGGTCGCGTCAACTCCCCTATTTGCTCCAAGACTTTTAGTTCCACTGGTTCGTCGTACCTGTATTAGAGAAATGAAGTAGTAAGTGAAGAGCTCAATACATGCAATAGTAAAATCTCCAAACTATGCTCTACTATTCATGATAATACCAATTGCTAACTATTCTTGCACAATTACTTTATAAAGAGGTAGGAAAACAATGGACATGATTATAATTATGATAGTAAAAAGCCTATCATAATTATACTCATCAGTGCCCATACCCCTATGTGGTATTTGGACAGAGGTTATTCCCGGAATAAGGCTAGAACAAAGAGATAACTGGTGGATTAAACACTAGTAAAAGATGGACCCAAAGTCAGCTTTGGTGGGTCAGACAGAGGATGGTCCAGACTTAGGACTGCAATAAGGAAGTTATCTTAAGGTTCATGCTTTAGTGAGAAATTGACCTAAGATATGCAATTGTGAAGTTAGAGATGGATTGACAGACCATCAAGATTACTCCTCCTACTGCCCAAAAGTAAGAGGATGGAATGGTGTTGTGATCATTCTTATAGAGGGAAAAACTACACAGGCAATAGATGAAGACCAGCTGGATCCATCAATTAAATTTCAAGATGTCTGAATGGTGGGACAGAGTAATATTGCAGCCACTTCAGCTGTCCAATTAGAGGAAGAAAATAAAGGTTGTGCTCATCACAGAGTGAAAGTAATTACTTAAAGGTTAGCTAGTCACCTAAAGGGGGGGTGAATAGGTCTTTTAAACTTTCTTAGGTCTTTATGCTATTTATAAATTTGGTGATCTAGAGCTTGTTTTAATTACCTGAAATACAAGAAAGAAAAAGGCAACACAGCAAGCACACAAATATTTATAGTAATTCCCCAATTGGGTACATCCTCTTTCCCTCCCACCTTTCCAACTAATTTTTTAGACTAGGCACAAACTCCACAAATATGCTCCTCAGAGTTTACACCTCAGGCCCTCAGCCTTACACAAAGATTCTTTTCAAAATCAAAACTCAGAACCATAATGGTTCCTACCTAAGAGCCCTGTAGTGCTCCTACAGCTCAGTGGTCCACTAACCACCTATCTCAGCCTTATTTCAAAGGCCTATAGCTCAAGCTTCTCAGCCCTACAACTTCGGGCACACAGCCCTACTCTCAGAGTGCTGCAGCACTTCTATAACTTTGTAACTATCCAGGTACCTACCTCAGTACCCTTCCAGGCACCTATAGCTCAACCTCCTCCAAGGCCTACAACTCAGCCTCCTCCAAGGCCTACAACTCAGTGACACACTTGTCACTTACAGCTCAGCGACTCACCAGTTACCTACCTAAGGCACTAGGCCCTACACTAAGGCTGGGAGGAAAGCCCTACCTCAGATCCACACTTAGATCCTACCTCGAAGAGCAGCACTCTCCTGCCTCAGGAAATTAAGCCCTATAGCTCAGATCCACACTTGGATCCTACCTCAGTACCCCAATAGGGCACCTACCTCAGTGACTAATTAGTCACCTACCACTCAGGCACAAAGTGTCGTACACTCAGATTCAGATAAACTGAATCCTACAAGAGTGTAATCAGTAAAATTTGAAATACTGACTCAGAGATAAATCTCTGAGTCTAACTTGCTGGACTGAGCAGATATCAGTCCAGCCCACTTGTTGTAGAAGGAATTAGTCTTCTTCTACATCTACCAATTAATCTGATATACTGAAGACAGCTAACTGCTGTTGAAGGCTTCCTGCCATTAATAGAACTAACTCTTCTTGCTGATAGATTGAATTAGTCAACTTGTTCTTCAAGGAACACTCTTGCTGAGCAGGAAGAAGCTTCAGCTATCTTTGCCTTCTGGCTTTCACTGCTGGACTTTGCTTTCAAGCTTGTCGAAGAAGATGAAGTTCAGCCACCTCTTTTTCATTTTCTGCTTTCGTTCATATTTTTCGTTAACCCTTATCTTATTTTCTTCTCTTCCTTTTATATCTATTGATTTGAATCAACAACACAATTTGAATGTGGGCCAAGTCAAGTATAGTGAGTGCCACCTCCCTTAGAAGAAGACAAACAGTAGCTTCTGGCGCTACTATAGCTTTCCCGCAACTGGATGAAGTACTTGGACTGAGCTCGATGATCTTCAAGCTGAGACCGACGAACTCTGTGTTGAGCTCAATGAATTTCAAAATCTCCAACTTTATATTTAGCTCGACGAATTGTGAGCTCTGCTTGACGAACTCTTAATCTTAAAACTTTAAATTGAGCTCGATGAAAGGTGGGCTCAGCTCGACGAACTTTGAATCTTCAAACCTTAACTTGAGCTTAATGTAAGGTGAGCTCAACTCGACGAACTCTGAATCTTTAACCTTTAACTTGAGCACGACGATCTGTGAGCTGAGCTCGATGAACTCTGAACTCAGTTTGACGAACTCCACTTTCTGGACTTCGAAAATTTATGTTGGCTTTGTCTCAGTGGTTCCTTCTCAACTATCTCAGCGATTTCTTCTTCACAGCTGAGACTCTTCTATCTCATCGGTTTCTTCTCAACTGTCTCAGCGGTTTCTTCTTCACAGCTGAGACTGTCTTTTGTCTCAACAGATTAGGTGAGACCAACACTTATCTCAATGTTTTGTGTTTAGCTTCTCAGCTGTCTTAATGGTTATGCTGAGACATTCTTCTCAACTGTCTCAACTGTCTCAGCGGTTCTGCCTTAGTAATATTATCTGACTTCCAGCTTCCACTTCCTGTTCACATGTCCAATCAAGGACAACCTTCATGCCATAACTCAAGCATACATCAAATATATTATATGTGTATGTAATTTACCAGTTTGACTTCTTTCAAATCTGGAACATTGGGGTCAGTGGACACAACAATCTCCTCTTATTTGAAGAAGTCAAAACATTGTTTGATTAATAACACAAGTCATTGACATACACAGTATTTTTAACATAAAAACTGATACTTGTGTAACATCATTAAGAGTTTGAAAATATGTTACCACACACAATTCTCTATGTCAGGAATTTTACTTACTCCCTTTGGCATGCTGCTCTCCTAGATGAGCCATCCTTACTATTCTTGTGCTGAAACAACTTCTACACAACTTGGATTTGAGTTTCCTGCATCTTGGCTTGGTCAGGTCTTGATCAAGTCTATTCTTTCTTCCCCCTAACTCCTCTCCCCTTTTTTTACTTCTATAATAGGGAGATTTGTTTTGTGTGGAGTTTTTCTCCCCTTATCTATCTGGGGATGATTCCCCTACTCTGACTTAATTCCATTTCAGCTCTTGGGCTTGCTCCCCCTCAACTATTGCACACTAGCTTCATTATCTTGGGGAAGGACTTGTATTGCCTGCAAAATAGACATTATAGCATATTGTAGAGGAGAGAATTGAAGCTACACAAGATTCAACATACTCAATTCAAATTTGAAGGTGTTCAACTTGGCTTCATCTAGTGGCTTAGTGAAGATATAAACCACTATCTTGTCTGTGGAGACAAACTACTGATGTCTTTCCTTTCTACATGTTCTCTAATGAAATGATACCTAATTTCCATATGCTTAGTCCTGCTATAAGAGACAGGATTCCTAGCTATAGAAATTGCACTAGTAGAATCACATAAGAGTGGAGTTCTACTTATCTGAATATTGTAGTCCTGAAGTTGATGCTGGATCCACAGCAACTGAGCACAGCATCTCCCAGCGGAAATGTACTCTGACTCAGTAGTGGAGATTGCAATACTTGTTTGCTTCTTGCTGCACCAGGAGACACGCCTTCCACCTATAAATTGACAGGAGCCAAATGTGCTCTTCCTGTCCTCTTTGCAGCCTGCAAAATCTACATTTGAATAGCATGTTAGTTCAAACTCCCCATTCCTAGGGTACCATAGGCCAAGATCTGGGGCTCCCTTAAGATATCTCAAGATTCTTTTCACAGTAGTGTAGTGAGACTCTTTAGGGCAGGCCTGATACTTAGCACAGACACATGTTGCATACATAATGTCAGGCCTACTTGTAGTTAGGTAGTGAAGGGAGCCAACTATATCTCTATACAAAGTTGGATCAATAGGTTTCCCTGGATCATCTTTGCTTATAGGCATACTTGAGGTCATGGGAGTTCGTATTGTGGAAGCATTCTCCATACCATACTTCTTGATTAGCTCCCTGGTGAACTTTGACTGGGATATGGATAGACCATCATCAATCTGTCTTACTTAGAGTCCTAAGAAGAACTTCAGTTCACCCATACTACTCATCTCAAACTTCCCCTGCATAAGTTTTGCAAACTTCCTGCAGAGGTTGTCATCAGTAGAGCCAAATATTATGTCATCAACATAAATCTGGACTAGGATAATCTTGCCCTTAGATTCCCTTAGGAATAGGATTTGTCTATCTTCCCCCTTAAGAATTTGTTCTCAATGAGGAAGGTATACAATGACTCATACCATGCTCTAGGTGCTTTCTTGAGCCCATATAGAGCCTTCCTAAGTCTATACACAGCAGTAGGAGAGTTAGAATCTACAAAACCTAGAGGCTGCTCTACATAGACCTCTTCTTTCAAATCTCCATTCAGGAAGGTTGTCTTCACATCCATCTAGAAGACTTTGAATCCTTGGAAGGCTACAAATGCAAGGAACAGTCTGATGGCTTCCAACCTTGCAACTGGGGCAAAAGTCTGATCATAATCAATCCCCTCTTCCTGTCTGTACCACTTGGCCATTAGTCTTGCCTTATTCTTTATGATAATGTCATTTTCATCAAGTTTATTTCTGAAAATCCACTTGACTCAAATGACATTATGTCCATCTGGTTTGGGAACCAGCTTCCAGACCTTGCATCATTTGAACTAGTTCAGTTCTTCTTACATTGCACTAATACAGAATTGGTCTTAATTTGCCTCCTCAAAAATCTTTGGCTCTTCTTGTGACAGGAAGCTGGAGTAAAGAGTTGTGTTGAAACTCTTGCTTCTGGTTTGTACACCTTTGCTAGCCTCACCTATTATCTAATTTGGAGGATGATCTCTCAGATATCTGACTGTTGGGGGCAGCAGGACTGTTTCTTAGTAAGCATCATTTTCTTCAGCTGGTTGATCTTCATCTCCAACTAGATTATCTTGTGCTTCCTCTGGATAGCATCCCTCTCTATATTCTTCTTGCACAGCAGGGTCTTTATTTTTGATGGAGAGCTTTTCCATCATAATTTTTGTACCTGTAGAACTAGGCAAAGAGCTTGACAGCTCACTGTCAATCATGCTTGACTCATCAAACACTACATGGACAGATTCTTCTACAACTTGATTTGTCAAGTTATGGACTATATTTGCCTTACTACTATTGTTGTACCCAACAAAGATCCCCTCATAGGATTTGGCAATAAACTTAGTCACTTTTGACTTACCATTATTCAAGATGAAACACTTGCAACCAAAGATCCTGAAATAGGATATGTTCGGTTTTCTGCCCTCAAAGATCTCATAGGGAGTCTTCTTGTGGCCTTTGGGTATAAAAGCCCTATTGAGAACATGACATGCAGTATTAACTGCCTCAGCCCAGAAATATTTAGAGAGAGAAGTGTCACTCAACAATGTTCTCCCAGCTTCTATGAGAGTCCTATTTTTCCTCTAAGCTAACCCATTTTGTTGGGGTGTTCTTGGAAAGGAGAATTCTTGATGAATCCCTTGTTCTTCACAGAAAGTAGTCATGGCAGCAGACTGAAATTCAGTTCCATGGTCACTTCTTATTTTGACCACAGAGCTTGTAAGTTCATTCTGAATCTGTCTGACAAAATTCATGAAGACTTCAAGGGTTTCATCCTTTCTTCTAATGAAGAACACCCAAATAAACATGGAATAGTGATCAACCACCACAAGGGTGTAGAACTTCCTACCTAGACTCAGAACAGGCATAGAACCAAATAACTCCATATATAGGAGATACAAGCATCTCACTGAGTCCTTGGTCCTAATGTTCTTGAAGCATTTTATTTTGTCAACCAACATAGATACCCTCCTTGGAGCATTTTATTTTGGGACCATTCCTAACAAGCTCATCACTAAAAAGCTGACCAATGGTCTTATAATTCAAATGAACCAGTCTCTTGTGCAATTATACACAATATGAGACTTTGTCATTTGCAACTAGGAATATAGGGGAACTACTATCTAAGAAAGAAAAGTTTAAGAAATAAACATTCCCACTCCTAGTGCCTGTTAAGATGACACTCTGGTCACTTAACCTCTTGATGTGGTACTTATCCTTGTGGAAGGAAATGTCATAACCAAGGTCATATAGTTGGCTTATGCTCATGAGGTTGTGTTGCAACCCTTCTACGTAAGCTACCTTTGTGATGGTGATTATGCCATTTGAGATCTTACCATAACCTCTGGTTATCCCTTTGTTAGAGCCTCCAAAAATGACCTTAGGTCCATTCTTTACTGGAGTAAACTCTTTCAATAGTTCCTTTGTTCTAGTCATATGCCTTGAACATCCACTGTCCAAGTACCATTTAGGGGAACTGGTACTTGAACTAACCTAAAAAGCACAATTTATCACACCTTAGGATCCTAATTTTTATTGGGTTCTAGGTTCACATTAGTCTGAAAATAAGCTTGCCTTCCTGCAAAATTTCTAAAAGGTTGGCTACCTCTAGACACTGAAGGATTATGCCAGCAATCTACAGCATAGTGGCCCACTTTGCCATATCACCAGCACTTATGGACATTATATTTCCTTTTCTATTTAGGGCCAGCATTTGCCTGGACTACTCCTTGAATAGTGGGTAGATGTGCTGTTGTATGTCTCTGATTCCTTTCAGCAGCTATTTGACTAAAGGTAAGTCTTTCAGGTGACTGTTTTGGTCTTTTCTGAGAGACACCAGTTGCATGTCTCTTTTCAGCTAACATGCATCTGATTGCATCAGAAACTGCCATTCCATCCTTGCCAAAAGACTCACCTTGAGTCATTACTTTTGCTAGATGACTCAGATTTCCTACAGCAGTAATATACTTGAGTTTTGGGGATAAGGCACCAAAAACAAATGGTCCAGGATGGGCCATTTGAATTTCCTCATGGGCAGCCTTAAGGGCCCTCACATGGCTGTATCTTCCACCTTGGCTATGGCCACATTGGTCTATACCAGTGGATCTACCATTCTCCCAGTGACCATAACATCTTTCATGGTCATACCTATTAGAAGGCAATAGAACTTTCTAAAAAGAAATTAGAGGCAATGAGGCTAGAAGCACAACTGGTGCCTTCCCATTTCCTTTTGGATTTGGAGGTCTAGCATATCCATTAAAACCTAACCCTTTCTTACCCTTTCGGGTAAAGAGGGTGTTAATTAAGGGAAGCACGGTGCTTGGCTTAGAAAACTTGGCCACCAGCAGTTTCTCCCTTAGTAGATCATCTTTAAGTTTCTGGATGAGTTTCTCATTTGAGACTCTTACCACAGACTGCATATCAATTATCCCTTGAGCTTGGCTGATTGAGCAGCCATATCATTGAGATCCTTTTCTTGGCCCTCACACATGCTCCTAAGACAGAGAAGCTCTTTTGCCTGTCTCTTGGCAAGGATCTTGCACTTCTTGAATACTTTAAGAAGTTCTCCATACTTGTCAATTATAGAATTGACATCATCCTTAGACTCTGAATCCCCTTCATCTCTTGATGATTGAGCTTCAGACTCTGAGCTAGGCTCATGACCTGCAATAAAAGGCGCAGATTTAGAATTTACCTGAGCCTGTCAAGGTTGATCCTGACAGCTCTCCTTATTTGTCATTGTCATTAATCCATGGCATTGAACATCTTCTTCTTCATCTTCATCCACCTTTGAGTCACTTTCTGAATGTGACATAGGAGCCCTGATTCCTATCCTAGCAGCAGGATATTCTTCATGTTCTTCTTCAGCAACAGCCATTAGCCCAATGTAGGCTTCTTCTTCACTGTCTGACCTAGAGGAGGAGTCAAACCAGGTCTTTTCCTTCTTGTCCACAAGAGACTTCTCTTTCTTATTCCCCTTACGGTGCTTCTTCTCTCCTTCCTCTTTCCTCTTCAATGGGCAGTCAACAACTATGTGCACAGGTTTGCTGCAGTAGAAACAAATGACTTTAGAAAAAGTTTATTTGCTAGAGTTAGGAGCATACCTGTCCTCCTTAGAGGATCTCCTTCTATGCTGTGAGGAAGAGGAAGGCATGTTGTTCTTCCTATGCTCCTTCTTCATGAATTTCTAAAACTACCTAGTGAAGGCAGCAAATTCCTTATCATACATATTGCTGTCTGAGAAGCTGGTCTTTGAGCTCTCAGAATCTGACTCAGTAATTCTCCTGGGTGGAGAGTTCTTCCTTCTTCTTCTGGTTGGGGCATCAGCTTTTAAGGCCACAGACTTCTCCTTGGTCTGTGACATACTGCCCTTTTCTTCTTCCTTTCTTGCAGCAAGCTGCATCTCATATGACAGCAACTTTCCAAATAGGGTTGGAGGAGGTGTGTCAGCTAACTTGGCCATTTCTCTAATGGCACAAATCTTTGTATCCCAATCCTTTATGAGGGACCTGAGAAATTTGTCATTCAGCTCATAGGTGCTGAAGACCCTTCCATATGTTCTCAGTTCATTTACTATTCTAAAGAATCTCTCAAAGCACTCAGCAATGCCATCAGACTTTCCTTGTCTGAAGGCCTCATACTCCTGGTTGAGCATGGATTTTCTGTCATCCCTCACCTCCTCGGAACCCTCAATGAAAACAACTAGGGTGTCCCACATCTCCTTGGAGATCTTGTAGTGCACCAGATTTTGGAATGTTGAATCATCTATTGCACTGACAATAATGTTTTGAGCTCTCTTGTCCATGGAGGCAAGTAGGAGCTCATCTTTGTTCATTTCATCATAAGATTTAGGTGTCTGGATGTTGGCATCAAGAACTGAGGTCTTCATGGGGATGAAGGGTCCTTCTTTGACTGTGATGTAGATCCTAGGGTCAGCAGCTTCCATGAATAGTCTGACCCTTTCCTTCCAGAGGCAAAAGCCCTCCTTTCTGTAGATTGGTAATTTCATGGCCCCAGGTTCCTTGTAGTTTACACTATACCCCATTCTTATATCTTATAGCTAACCTTGGAGGTGTACTCAGATTGTTAAATACTTTTTGAGTAATCTCCCTCTGATACCACTTGAAAGTTATTACTTCAAGGTTAGCTAGTCACCTAGAGGGGGGGTGAATAAGTCTTTTAAACTTTCTTAGATCTTTATGTTGTTTATAAATTTGGTGATCTAAAGCTTTTCCTAATTACCTGCAGTACAAGAAAGAAAAAAGCAACACAGCAAGCACACAAATATTTATAGTGGTTCCCCAATTGGGTACATCTACTTTCCCTCCCACCTATCCAACTGATTTATTGGACTAGGCACAAACTCCACCAATATGCTCCTCAGAGCTTACACCTCAGGCCCTCAACCTTACATAGATTCTTTCCAGAATCCAAACTCAGAACCATAAGGGTTCCTACTTCAAAGCCCTGTAGTGCTCCTATAGCTCAGTGGTCCACTAACCACCTACCTCAGCCTTATTTCTAATGCATATAACTCAGGCTTCTCATCCCTACAACTTCAATCACACAACCCTACTCTCAGAGTGCTGTAGCACTCTTACAACTCAATACCTATCCAGGTACCTACCTCAGTACCCTTCCAGGCACCTACAGCTCAGCCTCCTCTATGTCCTATAACTCAGTGATATACTTATCACCTACAGCTCAGTGACTCACCAGTCTCCTACCTCATGAACTAGACCCTACACTCAGGATGGGAGGACAGCCCTACCTCAGATCCACACTTGGATCCTACCTCAGAGAGCAGCACTCTCCTTCCTCAGTAAATTAAGCCTTATAGCTCAGATCCACACTTGGATCCTACCTCGGTACCCCAACAGGGCACCTACCTCAGTAACTAATTAGTCACCTACCACTCAGGCACAAAGTGCCCTACACTCAGATTCAGATAAACTGAATCCTACAGGAAAGTAATCAGTAAAATTTGAAATACTGACTCAGAGATAAATCTCTGAGTCTAACTTGTTGGACTGAGCAGATATCAGTCCAGCTCACTTACTGTAGAAGGAATTAGTCTTCTTCTACAGCTAGCAATTTCTCTGTTATACTGAAGACAACTTACTACTATTGAAGGCTTACTGCGCTTCACACAGCTAACTCCTCTTTCTGATAGATTGAATCAGCCAACTTGTTCTTCAAGGAACACTCTTGCTGAGCAGGAAGAAGCTTCAGCTATCTTTGCCTTCTAGCTTTCACTGCTGGACTTTGCTTTCAAGATTGTCGAAGAAGATGAAGTCTTGCCGCCTCTTTTTCATTTTCTACTTTCGTTCTTGTTTTTCGTTAACCCTAATCTTCTTTTCTTATCTTCCTTTTATATTTGTTTATTTGAATCAATGACATAATTTGAATGTGGGCCCAGTCAAGTATGGTGAGCGCCACCTCCCTAAGAAGAAAACAAACAGTAGCTTTTGGTGCTACTGTAGCTTTCCCGCAACGGTATGAAGTACTTGGACTGAGCTCGACGATCGTTGAGCTGAGATCGAAGAACTCTGTACTGAGCTCGACGAATTTCAGAATCTTTAACTTTACATTTAGCTCGACGAAATGTAAGCTCTGCTCGACGAACTCTGAATCTTTAAACTTTAACTTGAGCTCGACGAAAGGCGGGCTCAGCTCGACGAACTTTTAATCTTCAAACCTTAACTTGAGCTAACGAAAGGTGAGCTCATCTCGATGAACTTTGAATCTTCAACCTTTAACTTGAGCTCGACGAACTGTGAGCTGTGCTCGACGAACTCTAAACTCAGCTCGACGAACTCCACTTTATAGACTTAGAAAATTTCTGTTGGCATTTTCTCAGCGGTTCCTTCTCAACTGTCTCAGCGGTTTCTTCTTCACAGCTGAGACTCTTCTATCTCAATGGTTTATTCTTAACTGTCTCATCAGTTTCTTCTTCACAGCTAAGACTGTCTTCTGTCTCAGCGGTTTAGCTGAGACCAACACTTCTCTCAACATTTTTTGGTTAGCTTCTCAGCTGTCTCAGTAGTTATGCTGAAACATTCTTCTCATATGTCTCATTTATCTTAGCGGTTATGCCTTAGTCAAAATATCTGACTTCCAGCTTCCACTTCCTGTTCAACTGTCTAATCAAGGACAACCTGCACGCAATAACTCAATCATACATCAAATACATTATATGTGTATGTCATTGACCAGCTTGACTTCTTTCAAATCTGGAACATTGGCGTCAATGGACTCAACATAAAGGAATGCACAAGAAGCAGCTCTTCTGAGAGCAGTAAGGAAGAGTCACTTGACCCTTAGCTGTTTGGGAAATAAGAAGAGAAATACATGCTAAAATTTTAGTATCATCTAAACCTACAATAAGGGTTGTTCATATCAGTAGCTACAAAATAGAAAACAATCAGGCTAAGGTAGCAGAAATGGTAACTGAAAGTGAAGTTGTACAGGATCTATAAAAATATAAAGGGGAAGATTATCAAGCTAGATGCTCCTACTTGGGAAGCAAGTTTAGTAAAGGTTGCTGGACAAGCTTGAGTCTTACCTAGAGTAACTCAAGCACTGAATAGATTAGCAATACTGCTAAAGTTCAGCATGTCTCTATGGACTTTGCTAAGGTTGAGAGGAATAGACTACCCAAATGGTTGCACCTGTTGGGGGAAAGCAAGTACAATCATTTTAAGAATAGTTGGATTGCTCCACCTATAGTTGACATAAGTTTAGCCTAGGTTTCTGAACAAGCCTGATTCATTCCAAGAGAATCTCCAACATTGATTAGATCAGCAGAACTACTGAATACCTGAATATCTCTATGGACAACGCTAATATTGAGGGAGAGATTCCAACAAATCTCCCAGCTTAAGCTGATAAGAGTGTCATTAAAATGTCTATAGATGCTCCAAAGGATAGTGATCTATCTGGATGAAGAGATAGTTCAGGCCAAGATCTCCCTATCCTATCTACAGAGTCTCTCTTACTATAAAGGGGGGAGAAGGCAATGGGAGATGTCCATGATCAAGGGGGAGTATGTGGTGCAAGCAGAGATGGTATACAAAAGTGTCAAAATAGTCCAAGTGGTATACCGTCAACTCAAACAGTCAGGTGGTATAAAGAAGCGACATGTTACACCAGTGGTATACAATACACACTGCCTACTTTCCAAATCAGGCTTCTGTGTATATATCAAGATAGCTAGAGTCAGAGGCAAATCTGTTGTTGAAGAAGTGGAAGAGATCTGGCTCAGCAAGAAAAGACCTTCAAGTGGTTGGTCATTGGAAGAAATCGGACTTAGCAAGGAGAGGAAGCATTGGAAGAACAAATCTTCCTCCTCCTGGTATCACAAGAAGGATCATGTACAACAAATCAGGGAATATTCTCTCTAAAGGAGACAGGTATGATCCTAAACCCAGAAGACATATTTCTTCTAACATAATATGTTATTATTGTAGCAGGGTTGGGCATGTTAGTGTTGACTTCCGAGTCAAATGAAAGGAGAACAAGTCAGAAGAAGCACCTCCATCATAGGGTGCAAGGAAGATAGGAAAATCAAGGATGGAACTTGTTTATTCCAAGAGAGAAGTTTGATTCCATTGGAGCACCAAGAAACAAACCAGTCTTGCAATCTCAACTCCAGAATCAGATCAAATATCTATTGGGAGCTGCTGTGCCCATCTATTGTAGATCCAGCATTAGCTCCATGGTATCAGGATCATAACCTCTAGATAAGGAGAACTCCTTTATATTGAGATTCTACTAGTGTAATCTAAATTGCTAGGAATCCTACCTCTCGTAGCAGGACTATGCACATTAAGATTAAGTATCAATTAATTAGGAAATATGTGGAAAAGGAAGAACTCAGTCTTGAGGTTGTCCCCACAGACATGCTAGTGGCTGACATCTTTGTTAAGCTACTAGATGAAGTCAGGTTCAACACCATCAAGTTTGAGTTGGGTATATTGAACTTGGTATAGCTTCAGTTGCTCCATGTTATATTTCTATTGCAGAACTCACCTCTCTTGCACGTAGATAAGTTTGACATTTGATATCAAGACTCTCAAGTGATATCAAGTGTCATCAAGACTAAGATGGACTCAAGTGTCCAGTAAAGGGAATGACAACAGATGCTCCAGTTGAGGGGGTGCAAGTAAAAATGCTCCTGTTGAGGGGGAGCAAATACAGAAGTTGCAGGAATAAGTTTAACTTCCTGTAAGAGGCAGCTAGCAGCTATAGTGGATCAAAGATCATCACAGCTGATCAGCAGGTTCTCATGACTATGCACATTCTGAGGGGGAGATCAACCCTAGTGGATGGATGCTGCTGTGCAGTCACAACTGCTACTGAAAGGACAATGCTGCTGCAGGAGAAGTGGAACAACCAACACCTCCCTGACTATAGCTGCTTCTGCAGAAGTCATAAAAAAGGGGGAGGAGTGGCATTAGCTCATGTGGATCCATGATAGCAACTAGCTCAAGTGGATCAATGGACCACTCAAGTGTCAAGTGGCTGCAATGATGAATTGTATCAGTGGTATCAACACAAGAGGTATGTTCTCCAGTCAACTAGTTTGATCACTAGTGTAGTAGAAGTTTGATCCTATCACCTCCTTAAAAAGATATATGCCTATAGAAGAATCCATAAAAGGGGAGATGTATGGCAATACTTGGAAAGGGGGAGATGTAGAAGCAATACTTGACATGACTAGTTCATGTTGAGTATGTACATCTTACTTGGAAAGATTCAAGTAGTATGAGGAATATAGTGAATACATGTTGAGCCATGTTGAGCCAGTGTATATTATGAGGAAAGTTCTTCTGGTGGTGCTCCATTTAAGTATCAAGTGGTATAAGAAGATTGCATATTACTTGTGTAATTTTACAAGTGGTATGAGAATGCATTGACTTAACATGTTGAGTCAATGAGGTTAAATGGTGTACATTGAACTAATGTGCTGGTAATTCAAGTAGAATAAGATAGCAGATGTAGCAAATATAACTTACAGCTGCATTCAATTAATATGCCTTTATGTTAATGCTTATTAGTATTGTTGTGTGTTCTGCCTTCTTCAAATAGTGGGAGATTGTTGGGAATATTTCCCTCAATTTTCCCTAGACTTGATTTAAAGAGGCATCACCATCAACACTAAGAGCATAGTTTTATTTGATGTTTGTTAAGCTCATCATGTGTAGGATATTCTTTAGAACAAGGTTAGACATATTGTCTAAGTGATGGTGACATGTAGTCACAAGATGCTGACATTAGTAAAGTCAACAAAGTCAACAAAAATAAAAAAGAGGCGGGATGGCTAAGGTACACGACAAATGGCGCCGCATGCCTACTGTACAACTTTTGGTTGTTAAAGTAAAGTTTCAGCTGTCAATTTCAATGGGGCCCACTGGTCAAAATAGTTGTTGATCATCAGAATAAAAAAGTCAGACATTAGATTGAAGAGATTAGCTTTTCGGGAAACAGTTGGACTTCATCTTCTTCCTCAGTCATTGTTGCAGAGCTTTGAAGAACAAGTTCTAGCCAACGAATCTGAAAGTTATAGAGTTAGTTGTTGACATCCTCATCATCAACAGCAAGTTCAGAGACATTTCTCATATGAAGAAGATGTAGCAAGATCTAACCTAGCTGCAGCTGATCTGAAAGTCGATCAAAGATAGTTGGTGCCATTTTCACCTGCACTAGCAAGGCCAGAGGAAAACACTGAAGTAGAAGAAGCAGCAAAGGTCTTAATCTATCTATTGCATCTGAAAGCTCCACAAAGATAGTTTTTGTCGCCACCAACAATAAGGTCAGAGCAAATTCTTAGAGAGAAAGAGGTAGCAGCAAAGGTCTAACCATAGATGCAGTCCTTCACAGTTCTAGCTAATCATTTCTGAAGAACATATTATAGAAGCTGTGATGAAGTCAAAGTAAGGGCTGAAACCACACAGTCCAAGAAGGGAATAAGAAGTAGAGCAGCTGTTCTGCAAGATACTTCCAGCACAAGAAAATCTACACTTATTGCTGTGAAGAAGAAAGGGCTGAGTTTATCTCAGCTCAAGAAGCAGCAAAGGGCCAATCCTAACTGCAGCACTTCCAGCACAAGTCAAGTCAACCTACAGATCAGATTACTTATTTCTATGAATAAGGTAGGGCTGAGTTTAACTCAGCTCAGGAAGGCAGGCTCAGAGAACATTTTCTCTGGAGTCAAATATTAACAACAAACTCTTTCTACTATAGGGTCCTTTGGATATGAGTTATATGACTGAATATATAAAGGCTGAGTGTAGGATCCTTGTATGGATCTGAGAAGTAGGGCTTTGGCCTTAATGGTAGGATTTTGTAGAGAATCTGAGGTAGGGCTTTGGCCTGAGAGTAGGATCCAGCTTGGATTTGAGGTAGGGATTTTGAGCCTGAGGTAGGAGAGTCATTTCTCTCTGAATTGTAGGGCACTTGTGTTGGTACTACCAGGGTGATCTGGAAGTGATCAAGCATGTAGCCTCACTGCCAACGCAGTATGAGCCTATGGGATCACACATAAGAGCTTTGGAGAAGTTGGATAGGTTTGTGTTTGCCTTTCTCATATGTGATATGAGTGAAGGACCAAGCCTATGACTATCTGGACATGGTGGAATGTCATTTTGGGACCTGCATTGTGAATGTGGATTGACCGTAATGAAGTTGGCACAAGCTAACGGAAATTCGTCGAGTATGGGTAAATGGTTTCGACAAATGGGATGGATTTGACGAGTGTCGTCGTGACCATTCAATGATTCGTCGAGTATTAAAGTCATACTCTCCGATTCGTCGAGTATCGTCGTGTCCTCTTACCGATTCGTCAAGTATCGTTGTAATCTATCGCCGATTCATCAAGTGTAAAGTTGATCACTAGCCGATTCGTCGATTATCAAGTTGATACTCGCCGAATTCTGCTTTGACTGGTTTATTCCTTCTTAGTCTGGTTCGGCGGTTCTTAGCTGGCTTTAGCCGGTTCGGTTCAAGGTATATATAAGAGTTTACTGTTGAACGAAGTAAGATCGACTGTTCATCCCGACCTAATTTCCCGATGGCTTCTTCTTCGCGATGGAAGTGTTCCGCTCCCGCAATTTTTCCGACCGCCGCTTGCTTTTGCCAACCGCCACTGGTTGCCGCCGACTATCCACCGCCCTTAGCCACCGCAGGAAAGTGTTTCCAAGGCATCGTCTTCGTCGTTGTCGCATCTCCTTGAATAGATCTAGTAATCCGTGGAGACTTGGAGGGCAAGCCTCTTTCCGACCTAGATCTTGTGCAACAAGAGTCTTGGGTTCTCCATGCTCGTGTAGATACCCGTAGAGGCGTGGACACTATTCTACGCTCGGAACTCCGGTCCATACCATTCATTGGAATCAATCGGATGTCACAACCCGCATTTTCTCCGAATTTAGGAAACATCAGAGTATGAGAAAATACGCGTCATGATGCCACGTCAAGCAGGGGATAACTGCTGACACTCAGGCAAACCAACTGCAATCCCTGTGAAGAAAATCATGTGCTTAATGAATAGAAAATCAGTTATGTTTTAGAGACTGTATCCCTCGGCTCAGTGGATCACCTAGTCCACAAAAGAAAACTATATTTATATGCTGCGGAAAGAAAAATACTTTGTTTAGGTTTGACATCCTAAAGAGCACATAAGGGTCCTAAGAGAATCACTTACGCTATGCAAGCCTCTACCTTTAATTTATACACTATATAAGAAAACGGTTTTCATACGTGATTTGGAAAATAATAATTAAGTTTATAAAATATGCTGATCAGGAGCTTCATTTATAATAATATTCGTAGTTTAAAAGTAACTAGCAACCTAGCATAAATCCTTCTCAAAGCAAGTAGACTATCTCCAGAAAATGGTAGCAGCATAAGTAATATATATCTAGTACAAGGTAACAACTACCAGTGGGCGCCAACAACCTGACACGAACCCACTGGCATACATGCCTGTCTGTAAGAAAGTACAGAAAAACTACCTCACTAACAAGGTAAACGGAACTCCAAAGTCCGGGAGTCCACCAGCAACACCACTGCCTCAGCTAGCCACCAGACCGGCTACAACTCAGAACCTGAGGCATTCCAAAAGAAAACAGAATACCTCAGCAAGCAACAAGGTAAAAACAACTGCATGCAGGAGTCAACCAAAAGGAAGAAGTAACCGAAAAACATGCAGTAGAAAGAGTCACAACTGTCCAAGACAAGACAACAAGACAAGCACACAAGCAAAGAAAACAGCAACAACCCAACTCAGGAACATCATCCTACCGGGCCTTCTAGGCTACCAAGAGCCCAAAGTGCTGCAAGCTACTAAGGAAGAAACTTCTAACACCCTAAACTGTGGAAAGTGGTAGTAGCAAAAACAAACAACGAGGAGCCGGATCGGAGGCAAACTCAGTCCCCCATCCACCATGTCCAAGTCAACAAGCTTGAGGGTCTACACGTGAAAACACAAGGGACCTTCCACCCATACATGCCGAGCCCGTACCTAGAGCAAGAAAAACAAGAGTGGCCTTGGCTATATCACACAACTCCACCCCCCTAAAGAGCTATAAACCACCACTACTAACCACGACCCACGATTCGGCCCTTAAGAAAGTAAAGGGAACGACCAACAAGGATATACCAGAAATATAACAAGAAAACCACTCGGGAACGAAAAACAAGGTAAAGGAAGAGTGTTGAAAAGAATCAACACGACAAGGCACTGAGTGAGACCCACTCAGTGCCAACCTAAACCTTGGCATTGAGTGAGCTAGCCTCACTTAAATCCAAAACCAAACTCTAACCATAATCCCACTAAGGTAAAACGGAGCTCGACGATCGTCTGTCGGAGGTCGACGATCGTCGATCGGCTGAAGGCCAAAAGAAGCCCGATGATCATCATCCTGGAGGTCGACGATCGTCGAAGGCTAAAAGGCGAGCGAAGCTCGACGATCTTCCTCCAGGAAATCGTCGAGTGCTGATCGGCTATCAGACAAGAGCTGAGCTCGACGCTCATCGAGCGTCGAACGGAGCTCGACGTTTTCCCTCTGGAAAAACGTCGAACGGAGATCGACGATAGTCGAACGATTCTAAGACAAAGAGGCAGGGAATTTCCAGTACTCGAGTAGTCGTCTACTACTCGTGTATTCAAATTCCAGTACTCGAGTAGTTACCAACTACTCGAATACCTCAACCCGCTACTCGAGTAGCTGCCTACTACTCGAGTATGCTAAAACTACTACTCGCGTAACTACAAACCTGCACTCGAGTAGATGCCTACTACTCGAGTAAACCAAAGCACTTTACTCGAGTATCTCGAGTCCACTACTCGAGTAACTCGAATCCCCTACTCGAGTAGTTATCTACTACTCGAGTAAACCAAAGCACTTACTCGAGTATCTCGAGTCCACTACTCGAGTAACTCGAATCCCCTACTCGAGTATATACCTACTACTCGAGTAAACCAAAGCACTTACTCGAGTATCTCGAGTCCACTACTCGAGTAACTCGAATCCCCTACTCGAGTAGTTACCTACTACTCGAGTAAACCAAGGCTAATACTCGAGTTAACGCCTTCTACTCGAGTATCTCAAAGCAACAACTCGAGTAACTAAAATCACTACTCGAGTATCTAATGACACTACTCGAGTATCTAACGACACTACTCGAGTATCCCGAAACCCATCACTCGGGTAGTTACTTAATACTCGAGTAATACACTCAACAATTCGGAAAAAATTTCACCCCCCCCCTCCTAACACTCCCTCTCGGCTACACCCAAACCAAAGCTAAGATCTGAGCAAAGAAAAACGGCATCACGCCGACAACGTTGGGTTCCAACAGCGCAAGTAGGGGGGTTCAATAGGGAGAACTAAATCCCGTAGTTAGCAAGAAAAAGAGAACAACAAGGCCTCTATCCTAGGGCTAACAGGGATTTCAAATTCAGCAAGAAAGTTCAAAAAGAAACTTGGCAAGGGCAAGAATACCACTTGCCTCAACTTTCAGCGAAGCTTGGACGGCTTTCCTCCTCTTTACACAGAACGAACAGCCGCAACACCTAGAACAAATCTCACGGCCATTAATGGCGGAAAACCCCAAAACCGAAACCCAAATCTCATCAAAACTCCACGAAAATCGAATATCTTACCGTCAAAACAAAGATCTCGGAGAGAGCAAGGCAACGCCGCTTTCGGAATCGAATTCCGTCCACGAACAAGCCCGGAATCGCCGACCGAAGGAGGTACAGGACGGGCGGTTTTCTCCTCTGTTCTTCCGAGAACAAGCCGACGGTTTCTCTCTCAGGAAAAGAAGAAGAAGTGGGCCGTCACTTCTTGAACAGAGCTTTTATACTAAAGCTAACCCGTCGGTTCAGCAATAACTGAACCCTAAAACGCCTAATCTCTTAATTACAATTAAGAAAATTCCAAAAGGAATAAGCCAGAAATATGGCTGCCACCAATGCAAGGCAAATAACAGCTCAATAACTTCTCCCGCAAGAATTTAATATTCAGCCAAATCAATTTAATTAATTGATCACAAATACTATTAACACACCAAACGACACGAAAACCGAAACACCTCGGAATTCGACGAAATTCGCACCGTAGCTAAATACCCATGCTACGAACACAACGGCGAAGTCGAAATTAACTTTCGACGAATAGAACCCGAGTTATACCCAAATAAAGCCAAACTCAAACATCCCCCTGAGAGGCCACACCGGGTCACCCAAAACGACTCGGCTTGCTAGGGAGATCTTGCCAATAGGCTACCAAACAGGGCACTTAGTTCTAAGGAGCTAAACCATACTCCACACATGGCACAAGCCACGAAAACGCGTCATCGTAACGCCAATGAGAATACAAATAAACGCAGGAAAATCGGGGGCGTTACAGTCACTCCCCCTAAAAGAAAGTTTCGTCCCGAAACTTTACGCACAACCCTCCTACTAAAGAAGGAGAAATAACAAATAGGAGTTACAAGAAGGAAAACATACCGATTAAATCAACGAAATAAGTGAGGGTAAGCCCTCCTCATAGTCGACTCTAACTCCCAAGTCGCGCTTTCCAAATCCTGATTCTTCCATAGAACCTTAACCATCGGTATGGAATTCTTTCGCAGCACACGCTCCTGAGTATCCAAAATACGAACCGGCACCTCAACAAAAGAGAGGTTGGGCTCCAACTGGGGCACAACATCCAAGAGCTGCCCACTGCTGCGCACACACTTCCGCAATTAGCTAACATGAAAAACATTATGCACACCTACGAAGTTCGCTGGTAAATCCAATCTATAAGCTGACACACCAATCCGTTCCAAGATCTCAAACGGGCCCACATACCTTGGGTCTAACTTCCGATTCTTACCAAATCTCTTAACACCTACCATCGGGGAAACTTTGAGGAATACAAGGTCCCCGACGAAAAACTCCAAAGCAGATCTACGCCGATTGGCGTTCTTTTCATATCTCTCCTGGGCTATACGAAGTTTCTCCCGAATAAGCTTTACTGCGACTTCCATTTCCTCAAGCGCATCGGGACCCAACAAAGGCCTCTCACCAGCCTAAGCCCAAAACAACGGAGTACTACAGCGCCTCCCATACAAGGCTTCGAACGGAGCCATCTGCAAACTTTCCTGATAACTATTGTTGTAGGCAAATTCCATAAGTCGCAGCCGCTCATCCCACGACCCACCGTGGTCTAAAATATAGCACCGGATCATATCCTCAACAATTTGGTTCACCCTCTCCGTCTGCCCATTGGTCTGCGGGTGGTAGGCAGTAGAATACCTCAGATCCGTACCCAAACCCTCCTGCAGACTCTGCCAAAAATGAGAAGTAAACCGGGAGTCTCGATCGGAAATGATGCTAACTGGCACACCGTGGAGTCGGATGACTTCATTCATGTACAACTCTGCTATCTTCTTCATCGGGTAATCAATCTTATAAGGCACGAAGTGAGCGCACTTCGTCAATCTATCCACTATAACCCAAACAGAATCAAATCCTCTCGGGGATTTTGGTAAACCCGTAATGAAATCCATAGATATACTCTCCCACTTCCAAGTCGGGATCTCTAGCGGAGTCAACTTACCACCAGGCCTTCCATGATCGGCCTTCACACGCTTGCAAGTGTGACACTCAGCAACAAATCGGGCTATATCTCCTTTCATGCCATACCACCAGGCAATTTGCCTTAAGTCACGGTACATCTTCGTAGATCCTGGATGGTAGGAAACGCTGGAACCATGAGCCTCACTGCAAATCATCCTCCTAATATCCCCAACAACGGGAACGCAAAACCTGCCGCGGTACTTCAAAGTACCCGCATCATCGATAGCAAAATCGGGCAACTCTCCCTTCTCAGTCCTGGTGAAAAGGTGCATAAGATTAGGATCGTCCTTCTGGTGCAGCCTAGTCAAAGAAATCCAGGACGGCTCTGCCACCGACAAACTACTCTACAACCTACAGCATCCCACAGATATATCCATAAGGAGGAACTCCTCCACTAAACGATCGGCGGTGAGGTTAAAGAACTTTCCCGTCTTTCGGCTCAGGGCGTTGGCCACCACGTTGGCCTTGCCCGGATGATACTGGATTTCCACATCATAATCAGCCACATACTCCAGCCACCGCCGCTGACGCAGATTCAACTCCTTCTGCGTGAACACGTACTTTAGGCTCTTATGGCCAGTGAAGATCTTGCATTGAGCCCCATAAAGTAGGTGCCTCCACAACTTCAAAGCATAAACAACCGCTGCAAACTTGAGGTCATGCGTGAGATAATTCTTCTCATGAGTCTTCAGTTGCCTTGACCCATAGGCAATTACCTTTCCATCTTGTATTAATACGCATCCCAGACCTACGAGCGAAGCATCCACATAAACATCATAATCTACTCCCTCGGTAGGCAGGGTCAGAACGGGAGCAGTGCACAATCTTTCCTTTAGCTCCAGAAAAGCCTCCTCGCACTTTTCGCTCCAAACAAATGCCACATTCTTCTGAGTCAACTTGGTCAAAGGTGCGGCTAGGGAAGAAAAACCCTCCACAAATCTCCTGTAATAACCAGCCAACCCTAAGAAACTCCTGACCTCTTTAGGCGAACTCGGTCTACTCCAATCCATCACTGCTGCAATCTTTTTTGGATCGACAGAGATCCCCTCCTTGTTCACCACGTAGCCTAGAAAAGAAACTTGAGGCAACCAAAATTCGCACTTGCTCAATTTGGCGAATAACTTGTGATTCCTCAACTCCGATAGGACCAACCGCAAATGCTGCTCATGCATCTCAGCACTGCGTGAATAAACTAACACGTCATCAATGAAGACCACAACGAACTTATCGAGAAAATCCTTGAACACCCGGTTCATCATATCCATGAAGGCTGAAGGTGCGTTGGTCAGACCAAACGACATCACCAAAAACTCAAAGTGTCCATGCCTCGACCTAAACGCAGTCCGTGGAATATCCGCCTCACGGATCCTAAGCTGATGATAACCAGAACAAAGATCGATCTTGGAGAACACCGTGCTACCACGCAACTGGTCAAACAAATCATCGATCCTCGGCAGAGGGTACCTGTTCTTGATAGTGACCTTGTTCAACTCTCTATAGTCGATGCAGAGCCGCATCGACCCATCTTTCTTCTTTACAAACAAAACAGGAGCACCCCAAGGCGACGAACTCTGCCTAATAAACCCCTTAGCTAACAGCTCATCCAACTGAACTCGCAACTCCTCTAACTCACGAGGGGCCATCCGGTACGGCGCCTTAGCAATAGGATGCGTACCCGGCTCTAAATCGATCACAAACTCAACATCCCGATCAGGAGGAAGACCAGGAAGATCATCAGGAAAAACATCGGCGAAACCACGAACAATAGGAATCTCTTCCAAGCGTGGCACGCCAACAGCGGCTCCAACCGCCGAGACTAAACAAACACAACAATCAGAAAGAAACAATCTCTGAGCACATACTGCAGAGATGATAGGAAAGTCCTGACACAGATCAGCATACACGCTGCCGGGCTGACCGTCGACCCAGATGAAGTCCAAGCGCTTTCCTTTGCACTGAATGACCGCATCATACCGAGAGAGCCAGTCCATGCCCAAAATGACATCGAAGTCCTCCAGATCAATCATTTTCAGGTCCGCCTTCGCAAGAAAGTCCCCCAATAAAACCGGGCAATCCAAAATGCCCAAATCTGACAACACAGATTCACTAGAGGGAAACTTGACACGGAAGGAATCCCGAACACGATCTAGAGTCAACCGATGACGCTCTACAAAGGCTCTAGCCACGAACGAGTGGGTAGCGCCGGAGTCAAACAGAACACGCGCCCAGCGGTTCTTCACCTTAAACTTCCCTATAGGAACACATAAACTAAGGAACTACCACAACAATACCACAACACTCTAGCAAATAAAACTACCAGGCTAGAAAAACAACAATCAACTAACCTGAAATAACCTGGGTCGAAGTCTGAGCCTCCTCGGAAGAAATCACGTTCAGCTTCCCTTTTCCCTTGTCCACATGCGGAGGTGGAGGTAAGGCCTGTAATGGAACCGCAGGAAGAACTGACTGAACCTGAGGACACCTCGACTTGATGTGACCCTTCTGCCCACACTGAAAGCAGACTCTATTCTTGGTCCAACACTGGGCCGCATCATGCCCAGATCGCCTACAAACTGAACAGGAGACATCTCTCCTACGAGCACCCTGAATCTCATGGACCTGCTCCTTCTTCTGAGTTGCTGACCTCTTAAAACATTTCTCAACAGGGTGGCCTGACCGGCCACAGAAGCTGCACACTACTCTGCTCCTCTTTCCTGGAACAGCATCGGGTACCACGGGCTTCTTCCCCTCGACAGTCTTTCTCTTGTCCTTTCTCATCTGCTGGCCTATGCTCTTTGCCGTCTCAATAGCCTCCACCTTCAGAGTAGCCTCTACAACTCTAGCATAAGTCACTGACCCATAAGCACTGGTCAACTGCTGCACCTCGCTCCTCAAACCACCAAGAAATCTCTTTACCCGATCAGCCTCAACGCTGACCAATCCAGGGGCAAAACGGCTCAACTTACTGAACTCTATCTCATACTCACCCACCGTGAGTTGCCTTTGCTTCAAATAAAGGAAGTCATTCATAAGGCGGTCACGCTCGACCGAAGGCAAGAACTTCCTCAACAGCATATCTTTAAACATTTCCCAAGAGCATCCAGCTACTAGGCTCTCCTTTTCTCTCAGCCACCAACTCTTCGCCAAACCTTTGAGCTGATAGGTGGCTAACATCACCCTCTGGTCACCAGCAATCCCTGAATACGAAAACATCTCCTCCATGGAGATCAGCCAATCATCTATAACCATGAAATCTGCCTTCCCGTCATAAGTGGGAGGGCTCAGCCTCTGAAACTGCGAGATGAAGGCCATCTCTGCTGGCACCACCACTGGACGGTCTCACGAGTGCAGGGGGAGGAGGAACAGCTAACCCCCCAGCAGGAACTTGCGCACCCTGAGCCTGTCCTGCCACAACTGCCACCAAAGACTGAATCTGGGCTCGCACCTCCTCCAACTGTCTGCCCATAGCTTCGCTACTCTGATGCAGACTCTCGATTACCGCATCATTCTGAGCTCCAGACGACTCACCTTCAGGTAGGGGAGTCGAACGCGTCGCAGGTCTCCTAGCCATCCTATAATCATAATCACCCCAAATCAGATCCCCAATCAACAACTAGAACCCAAACACAAGTACAGACCATACATATATAGATATAGACTTAAAGCTGTTAAACTTGCTCTGAGAGTTTATCTTTTTTTTAACAAAAAAAATTGATGACATGCCCTAATCTAGGATGGTTAACAACCACCTTACTAACTCTTGTGCCTAGATCTGGAATGCATGACTTTATTTTGTTTTGAAAACTTATGTGTGTACATATGTCATCCTGCAAATCTTTAGCTTGGCACGTTGAGCTTATGCAATGATATGCTATGCATGTTTGTTCTATGCATTCTAAAAAGGCCCTAATGCATGTTATGAGCGGCGTACGCATGAAAATGTTATGCATCCCATACTAAATAACATTTCCATGCAACGAAAAAGAAACGTGCTAGTCGCAGTCATGTGGTGAGGTTATGCATCCCATACTACATAACCCTCACATGTAGCCCCTATGGTGGATCCATATACGAACACATATTATGCATCCCATACTACATAATATGCCCCGTATACTTCCTGTTATGCCATGAGTGAAGTGTTCGTGCTTTTGCCAAGACGTGCTGATGACATATCGGTGTGTGAATGACATGATGCAGAACTACCAAAAGCAAACAAAGGAAGGTTGCTCAACTAACTTGTCAAGCAACCTCCCTCTGATACCAACCGTCACAACCCGCATTTTCTCTGAATTTAGGAAACATCAGAGTATGAGAAAATACGCGCCATGATGCCACGTAAAGCAGGGGATAACTGCTGACGCTCAGGCAAACCAACTGCAATCCCTGTGCATGAAAATCATGTGCTTAATGAATAGAAAATCAGTTATGTTTTAGAGACCGTATCCCTCGGCTCAGTGGATCACCTAGTCCACAAAAGAAAACTATATTTATATGCTGCGGAAAGAAAAATACTTTGTTTAGGTTTGACATCCTAAAGAGCACATAAGGGTCCTAAGAGAACCACTTACGCTATGCAAGCCTCTACCTTTAATTTATACACTATATAAGAAAACGGTTTTCATACGTGATTTGGAAAATAATAATTAAGTTTATAAAACATGCTGATCAGGAGCTTCATTTATAATAATATTTGTAGTTTAAAAGTAACTATCAACCTAGCATAAATCCTTCTCAAAGCAAGTAGACTATCTCCAGAAAATGGTAGCAGCATAAGTAATATATATCTAGTACAAGGTAACAACTACCAATGGGCGCCAACAACCTGACACGAACCCACTGGCATACATGCCTATCTGTAAGAAAGTACAGAAAAACTACCTCACTAACAAGGTAAACGGAACTCCAAAGTCCGGGAGTCCACCAGCAACACCACTGCCTCAGCTAGCCACCAGACCAGCTACAACTCAGAACCTGAGGCATTCCAAAAGAAAATAGAATACCTCAGCAAGCAACAAGGTAAAAACAACTGCATGCAGGAGTTAACCAAAAGGAAGAAGTAACCGAAAAACATGCAGTAGAAAGAGTCATAACTGTCCAAGACAAGACAACAAGACAAGCACACAAGCAAAGAAAACAGCAACAACCAAACTCAGGAACATCATCCTGTCGGGCCTTCTAGGCTACCAAGAGCCCAAAGTGCTGTAACCTACTAAGGAAGAAACTTCTAACACCCTAAACTGTGGAAAGTGGTAGTAGCAAAAACAAACAACGAGGAGCCGGATCGGAGGCAAACTCAGTCCCCCATCCACCATGTCCAAGTCAACAAGCTTGAGGGTCTACACATGAAAACACAAGGGACCTTCCACCCACACATGCCCAGCTCGTACCTGGAGCAAGAAAAACAAGAGTGGCCTTGGCTATATCACACAACTCCACCCCCCCTGAAGAGCTATAAACCACCACTACTAACCACGACCCACGATTCGGCCCTTAAGAAAGTAAAGGGAACGGCCAACAAGGAAATACCAGAATTATAACAAGAAAACCACTCGGGAACGAAAAACAAGGTAAAGGAAGAGTGTTGAAAAGAATCAACACGACAAGGCGCTGAGTGAGACCCACTCAGTGCCAACCTAAACCTTGGCGTTGAGTGAGCTAGTCTCACTTAAAGCCAAAACCAAACTCTAACCACAATCCCACTAAGGTAAAACGGAGCTCGACGATCATCTGTCGGAGGTCGACGATCGTTGATCGGCTGAAGGCCAAAAGAAGCCCGACGATCATCATCCTGGAGGTCGACGATCGTCGAAGGCTAAAAGGTGAGCGAAGCTCGACGATCTTCCTCCAGGAAATCGTCGAGCGCTGATCGGATATCAGACAAGAGCTGAGCTCGACGCACATTGAGCGTCGAACGGAGCTCGACGTTTTCCCTCTGGAAAAACGTCGAACGGAGATCGACGATAGTCGAACGATTCTACGACAAAGAGGCAGGGAATTTCCAGTACTCGAGTAGTCGCCTACTACTCGTGTATTCAAATTCCAGTACTCGAGTAGTTACCAACTACTCGAGTACCTCAACCCGCTACTCGAGTAGCTGCCTACTACTCGAGTATGCTAAAACTACTACTCGTGTAACTACAAACCTGCACTCGAGTAGATGCCTACTACTCGAGTAAACCAAAGCACTTTACTCGAGTATCTCGAGTCCACTACTCGAGTAACTCGAATCCCCTACTCGAGTAGTTACCTACTACTCGAGTAAACCAAAGCACTTACTCGAGTATCTCGAGTCCACTACTCGAGTAACTCGAATCCCCTACTCGAGTAGTTACCTACTACTCGAGTAAACCAAGGCTAATACTCGAGTTAACGCCTTCTACTCGAGTATCTCAAATCAATAACTCGAGTAACTAAAATCACTACTCGAGTATCTAATGACACTACTCGAGTATCTAACGACACTACTCGAGTATCCCGAAACCCATCACTCGGGTAGTTACTTACTACTCGAGTAATACACTCAACAATTCGGAAAAAATTTCACCCCCCCCCCTCCTAACACTCCCTCTCAGCTACACCCAAACCAGAGCAAAGATCTGAGCAAAGAAAAACGGCATCACGCCGGCAACGTTGGGTTCCAACAGCGCAAGTAGGGGGGTTCAATAGGGAGAACTAAATCTCGTAGTTAGCAAGAAAAAGAGAACAATAAGGCCTCTATCCTAGGGCTAACAGGGATTTCAAATTCAGCAAGAAAGTTCAAAAATAAACTTGGCAAGGGCAAGAATACCACTTGCCTCAACTTTCAGCGAAGCTTGGACAGCTTTCCTCCTCTTTACACAGAACGAACAGCCGCAGCACCTAGAACAAATATCCCGGCCATTAATGGCGGAAAACCCCAAAACCGAAACCCAAATCTCATCAAAACTCCACGAAAATCGAATATCTTACCGTCAAAACGAAGATCTCGGAGAGAGCAAGGCAACGCCGCTTTTGGAATCGAATTCCATCCACGAACAAGCCCGGAATCGCCGACCAAAGGAGGTACAGGACGGGCGGTTTTCTCCTCTGTTCTTCTGAGAACAAGCCGACGGTTTCTCTCTCAGTAAAAGAAGAAGAAGTGGGCCGTCACTTCTTGAACAGAGCTTTTATACTAAAGCTAACCCGCCGGTTCAGCAATAACCGAACCCTAAAATGCCTAATCTCTTAATTACAATTAAGAAAATTCCAAAAGGAATAAGCCAGAAATATGGCTGCCACCAAGGCAAGGCAAATAACAGCTCAATAACTTCTCCTGCAAAAATTTAATATTCAGCCAAATCAATTTAATTAATTGATCACAAATACTATTAACACACCAAACGACACTAAAACCGAAACACCTCGGAATTCGACGAAATTCGCACTGTAGCTAAATACCCATGCTACGAACACAATGGCGAAGTCGAAATTAACTTTCGACGAATAGAACCCGAGTTATACCCAAATAATGCCAAACTCAAACATCCCCCCGAGAGGCCACACTGGGTCACCCAAAACGACTCGGCTTGCTAGGGAGATCTTGCCAACAGGCTACCAAACAGGGCACTCAGTTCTAAGGAGCTAAACCATACTCCATATATGGCACAAGCCATGGAAACGCGTCATCGTAGTGCCAACGAGAATACAAATAAACGCAGGAAAATCGGGGGCGTTACATCGGAGCACCTAGGTTGAGTATTGACTCAATCACGCAGAGTTGTAATTTATTTATTTCTCATTGCTTCTTGATTAATGGTTATCGTAAGATCCGCAAATTACTTTTGGGTTTTCCTTATTTTCCTATTCCGTTGTGCACAAATGTTATGACAATTAGTAAAACCCAACAATGGTATCAGAGCGAGGTTGTGTGATGATCATTGTTTCAGAAGTTGCTAAATCCATGACATTTAGATTTGGAGATTTTATAAGTATTCTAAAATGCATTGATCTATTCTTGGAATCTTTACCAAGAACGCATATGATTTCTTTATTACTACTCCTTACAGTAACCGTCACCTTTGTTGGTTTGCAAAGCCAAGGATGTGGTAGATTTTTAATCTCACATATAGAGTGTAAGACCCCTTTTTTTTTCTTTTAAACCACCGGGGTCTTATGCCCAGAACTACCGCTTTACGGTGACACCAACACACCCGGGAAGGTCGTCAGTACAAAATGCCGATCCTGTCGGCTATACCGATCGCAGAAGAGTAGAATGAATATAAGAGTACATGAAAACTCAAATACTGGTCCACAGAAAATCACATGAAATATAATAAATCTCCACGAAGGGAGAGTCTACAGAGAAGATAAAGTAAAGTACTAAAGAGGACTCCTGCCCGATACATCAAAATCCTCACTACAAATCACTCAATGCATAAGCAAATCTATAATTTCTACTAATGATCGGGACTCACTGTCCCTACTGGCTAAAATCCCGTGCTAGACTGTCCTGTCTCTAAGCGCACCGACCTCTAGGGCTGCATCTCCTGGTTCGGCTCCATAATCCCCTAAAATGATTTGTTCAATGACTGTTAGTCTAAAAGACTAAGTCCTATCATCCCCCACCCCTCCCCCATGGCTCCTAAGCACCGAGTGGGAGAAGGAAAGGGAAGGTAATGAAGGTGGACAATATCAAAGGTAAGCAGGTGGCGGCGGAACTAGTCTTTCATGAGTTCATAAACAGAGAAAGTATATGTAAGCAGTAGTAGGTAAGCAGTATAAGTATACACAAGAACAAGTGAGTAAGTAAAGTAGGAGAAGGTAAACTAAGTAAGTAACCATGACCTTTAGGAATGCCCATACAAACCTATAGACCAAGGGGTCTATAAAGTGTCCCATACCATTTTATATAATAGGTGTCAGGGGTTATATATAATGTTGATGTTATGACATGCAAGTATGTTATGATGTGAACATGCAAGTGCAACATACACACTCGACTCTGTGCACACAGACCTTTAGTTCCCCCTTTCTGGAGCCTAACCTCCTAGGATACCTCCGTAGTGGCAAACGGAAGCAGTGGGTTGGGCCTCACCCACCTCTAAACCGGTATCAACACTATCAGTCAGACCTATCGTATGACTCAATGCTGGTGCACTAAGCGAAGCTCCTGCGTACTCTTGTCGGCTGTGCACCGGACTTTATTTTGCCAAGTGCTAAACCACACTTGCCGAGTCAACGTATTGGTGTCGGTGTGATGACTCTCCAATACCGAAGACCCACCACCTTATATCTTATACACATGCAACCTTAGTATGCTTTTCCACCGAGCCAAAGCTCCCCGGAATATCCTGTCTGTCATAATATCTACCGAGCCATCGGCTTGCCGGGCTAATCTGCCCATCACTAAAACAACTGAGCCCACCGCTCACGGGACCCAACCTAACTCCCACAACACCGGTAAGTGTGAATGTAAGTGAAATCCTAGTTATACTAGTTACTCTTAAACATTGATTATTCTTACGGTTTAGGTTAGCTCAAGACTGCCCTAGGTATTCCTGGTGAAGGGCTCTCACAGGGAACTAGGAACTATGATGGTAGTTGAAGCTCATCATTCCCTTTCGCAAGGCACTTACTATTATTGGTTATTACCCAATTCCCGATCCCTGATAATATTATACTGGATCTAACCCTAGTGTATTTTGACTCTCTTTCTCTCTACAGGAAAGATGAACTTTCGTCGATCCCGAACACCACCTAACACTAGCCAACCCAACATTCCTCTCATCATGACTCTTAATGAAGCTCACTTTTTCACATTACCAAACCAGCAAACATTACTCCCCACTTCCTATGACCATCCGCCATGTTAACACAACTTCTGCAGTTTTATTAAATGCACGCCAACCTAAGCTATATGATGTACATGATAGGATGTACTCCAAAATTTCATCCAAATTCACAAAGATAATTATTGTGGGTCTATCATGACACATTTAGCCTAAATCCAGAGACTTGTAATTTTCCTAATTAATTTACCATTTATTTGATTTTCCCAAATGTTAGGTCATGGGTAATTTTGAACATGAAGTACTAAATTCCATTAATTTATGGCCACCCAAAAATTATGAACAGTGTATGATAGCAACATATCAATGAATTTCAAATTTCATAGATTTTAATAAATGTAATAACCTCAAAATAATTAATTCAAGATAATTTAAATGATTTTAGATAATGAAGGGTGTACCATATTTCATAGTCCAAAAATTATATAAAAATTACCAGAGCTTCATTTTTATCATAAAACATTACTAACTTAGGTTCCGTTTGGGGGGGGCTTATTTTCACCGGTCAAGCAGTCATGACCGCATGAACCGGGACTTAATTAAGGTCCGGTTCATGCGGTCATGACCTCTTGACTGGTGAAAATAAGTCTCCCCAAACGGAGCCTTAGTTTCATACAATTCCTAGGTCAGTGAGCCATGTATAAAAATACTTTAACTAATTCCATTCAAGTGCACTTTGTGAAGAAAAATTCTTATAAACTCATCAAAATAACATGTAACAAATTTTCTAGGCTTTATAATGCCCTAAAAGATTCTTTGGCCAAGTAACACACTTTTCCAGCAAAGTATAATATTTATTATCTATTTATCTGTTGGAACACCATATTACTAATTTGGGTAAGGATCACTATGTTTGTCTTAGGAAACCAGGTTGACCTAGTTGTATAGTTGTAAAGGTCAACATTAGAATGAGTCTAGGGCTTAGAACTTAGGTTTGAAGCAGCCCCCAGGACCATTCCAATATCAAGGATATAGAGCCAAGTCTAAGGCAATTTTCGTCAAGCTCCGGTCGACGAAACGTCGAGCTTAGTTCGACGCTCTTTGAGCTCAACTTCGATAAATCGTCGAACTCCAGTCGACGATCTTCGAGCTCAGATCGACGATCTGCTTTCAGACAATTTTGTTTAGTTGTCGAACTGCATTCTACGTTTTTCTAGCTCAGGTCGATGATCTCTCTTCAGCTATTCTTCAGGTCGCTGAGCTCGGTTCGACGATCTTCGAGCTCAGTTTGACGTTTTCTGTCTGTTTGATCTGTTTCCATCTCTGAGCTCAGTTTGACGATAGTAGAGCTCAGATCGACGATTTTTCTGAGAGATCAACGATTCTAAGGATTCAAATGCTGCCAGTATTTGGAATGTTTTTGAAATCTCTCAGCATTTATGTTAAGGAGATCTGCCAGCCGTTTGTCTTTATTCTGGAGCAAGTTTCAAGGAATTATTCAGGGAATGTTTTATTGGACCTTCCTCTAGAATACAGGACTCTTTATGGAAGACATTTATGCCTGCCAACGGCTATCTTTAACGATATTCTTTTTGAGAATAAGATCTTTCTTTTCATTTTTAGTCAAAAAAAAGGAACACACAACAACATACATAGAGAACACAAGAAGAAGAATTAAGCTGTGACAGATAACAAGTGATCAATTCTGAAAAATCAGAATAACAATCTTTTTGTTTACAGAAAAGTGATCACAGCCTCTTCTCAAGAACTCCAGACACCTCATCTTTCAGCCTTTTTGCTGAAACAATCCTTTGCTGGAGATCTAAAGTTCTGAAGGCCTATCACCCTAGAGCAAAGCTTCCATTCCTGAACCTGTCTACAACTCAGGGGGAGCTTTGACAACAAAAGATCAACTAGTCTTCTCTCATTTGATTTGAGAACAGAGAAGACAACTTCACCTCTTTATCTTTTCTTTTTCTGCTATAAAAGGGTTTTTGAACTCCCTTCAAAAGTTCTGTCTGGTTCTGAGAGCCTTGTCAAAACTCAGTGGTGGCAAGACACCTTATCAAAAAAATCCAGTTTTGGTTTTTGAGCACCTTATCAAAAGCTCATTGGTGTCAGGACACCTGATCAACTCATCCTGAGTGGATTCCTACCAAGGGTGGTAGAAGAGTGGATGTACCCAGGTTTTTGGGGAACCACTATATTTCCTTGTGTCTTCTGGGTTGTTTGTGTGATTGGTTTGCTGTGTGTTGTGCTCTTTACTTCTTTGTTTTTAACTCTTTACTAACACTCTACACTATACTATAAATTGAATTTTATATTTGCTGATTAATCTCAACTCTAAAATTAATTTAAATAAACTCTATTCACCCCCCTCTAGAGTTAAGATAGATCTTACCCTCACTTTCAATTGGTATCAAAGCGAGGTTGGTGGTTGCTCACACAGGCTAACACCTGAACCAAAAGATCCTTGATAAGATCAATCTCTTAAGAGGGTTATTTTCTTTATATCTTATATTATTCAAAGACATGGCACAGAACAAGGATTATGCAAGCACCAGACCTCTAGTGTGCAATCTATCTAAGTTTGCACTCTGGAAGGCAAGGATTAGATTATACATGAACTCTATTGATGAAGATATTTTCAATTCTGTCTTGACAGTTTGTCCAAGTCCACCTGCAAGCTCAAGCACAAATGTTGTTCCACCTCCCTCAGAAACAGATGCTGAAATTAAAAGATGGAAGACTGCAGATGCCAAGGCTATGAACATCTTAGCTCAAACAATGTCTGATGAGATTTTTCAAAAGGTAGTTGAATGCAACTCAGCTAAAGAAGTATGGGACAAACTCTCAGAAATTGTCTCAGGATCTGCTGATGAAAGGAAAGACAGAAGATCTCACCTCATAACCCAATATGAGAACTTCAAGAAAGGAGAAGCTGAGTCAGTTGCAGACATGTACAACAGATTAAGTCTGATTGTCCATGAGCTAAAGACTTTGGATAAAGAAATCTCATTGACTGAGCTTAATGACAAGATCCTAATGTGCTTCCCCAGCACTTGGGATTCAAGAATCTGGCCAATCAAAGATGCCAAAAGTCTAAATGAAATCACTACTGAAGCTCTCCTAGGCAAACTCAAATCTTATGAGCTGCTCATCAAGAACAGAGAAGAAGAACAGAAGGCTGCCTCACCAGTCTCAAAGAAATAGAAGTCAATAGCTTTCAAAGCCATTGAGAATCAGCCTGAAGAAAAGCTCACAGGTAATGAGGAGTTGGTCAGCCTACTGGCCAAAAGATTTTACAAACTGGCCAGAAAGGACTTCAGAAAAAGGCCATATAAAGGACATGATAAACCAAGGTATGATAAGTCAAATAATGATAAAGAAATTATATGCTTTGGCTGTAGGAAACCAGGCCACATTGTGCCTGACTGTCCAGAAAACAAGAACAAGGACAGAAAGGATAGAAGAGAAAGAAGGAAAGAGAAAGACTTCAAAAAGAACAGCTCAGACAAAGCCTCCTCCAGCAAGAACAAACATACAAGGAAGGGCTTTGTTGCTGAGACATGGAGTGAGACAAAAGAGGATTCTGAAACTTCATCCAGCTCCAGTGATGATGAAGATGATGCAGATGAAAAAGAATTTTGCATGATGGCTATCAATGCCTCACAGCAAAACTCTGATGCAGAATCAGATTCAGACTCAAAAACTCAACCAGAAGAAGATCAGGTAATTAACTCTTTTGATTTTAATTCTGAGGACTTTAAAATTGAATTTAAGACATTGTGTTTGGACTTACTAAAATCTGAGAAAGAGATAATCTCTCTCTGAAACAAATTATCTGAATACAGTGTCCTAAACTCAAATAACCTCAAACTCTTTGAGGAGTTAGAATGTTGTAGGGAGGAGATAGCTTCACTGAAAAGTGAACTATCAAAGGCCAAAAAGTTTGAAGAATCCCTAAATAGGAGAAGTATCAGACTGATGGACATTACAAGCACAGTGAACTCTAGATTCAATAGTACACTGGGCTTGGGTGCCTCATCCAGCCAACCTATAATATTAACAACTCCAATCAAAGTTGTCTCTGACAAAGGAAAGGGAGTAATAGAGGTAGCTAGGAAGAATGCAGATCTGCCAGAGAAAATTTCAGCTCAACAGATTGCGTCGAACAGAGCTCGACGATCGTCAAATAGAGCTCGACGATCGTCGAACAGAGCTCGACGGTCTAACCCAAAATCGTCGACCTCAGCTCAATGATATCCAGACTCTGAACTTCAGTATAATCGATCTTCGAACAGAGATCGACGATCTGACCCAAGATCGTCGACCTCAGTTTGACGATCGTCGAACAGAGATCAGGTATGTGAACATTCCTTCAATGGCACATCTAGATTCAATCTTAGAAGTCCCACATCCCAAGGCTTTAACCCCTATACTGAATGGATAGTACCTCCTAGGAGATACCATCCTGAAGGCTATAAGAGTCAACCTGAGATGTCTTTCATTTCTGAATTCAAAGGATATCAGTCTAGGCCCAAGGTTAACTGGGTCAAAAACAAATAAGCTGTTCATGTGCAGGTGAAGACCTATCCAGTATCTAACCAACAATGGTATCTGGATAGTGGGTGCTCAAAGCACATGATAGGGAACAGGGAGAACCTATCATCCTTCATAACCAAACTTGGACCCAAAGTGATTTTTGGTGATTCAAATTTTGGCCAAACCAAAGGATATGGTGCTGCTCAGATAGACTCAGTCACTTTCAAGAAGGTGGCATATGTAGAAGGACTGAAGCACAATCTGATAAGTATCAGTCAGCTATGTGATGAAGGATACAAGGTGACTTTCAACAAATCCCTGTGCAAGATCAAGTCAGAGGATAACACAACTGTGTTAACAGGTAAAAGGATAGGTAACATTTACTTAGTAGATTTTCTTTCATCTAAAGTAGACATATGTTTATTCAATTCCATATCTAAGCTAAATGTTTTATGGCATAAGAGATTAGGACATCTAAACCTTAGAACCATTGCCAAGCTCTCCAAGGACAACCTTGTTAGAGGACTACCTTCTGGCCCCTACAAGAAGGAAGGACTCTGCAGGGCTTGTCAATTAGGCAAGCAAACTAAAAATAGCTTTAAGTCACTTAATAAGAGTGATTCACCTAGGATTCTGTATTTGTTGCACATGGATCTTTTTGGACCCATATCAGTACAAAGCCTAGGAGGGAATTCCTATACTTTAATGATTGTAGATGACTTCTCAAGATTCACATGGGTATTCTTTCTGAGGAAGAAGTCTGATAACTTTAAGTGTTTGACAGAGTTTCTCAAATGTATACAGATTGAGTTCAACACTCACATTGCCCTGATCAGAAGTGATCATGGGATAGAGTTTGATTCTCTTCTTATGCAAGAGTTCTGTCAAAGTGAAGGGATCAGGCACACTTTCTCAGCTCCTAGAACTCCTCAACAAAATGGGGTAGCTGAAAGGAAAAATAGAACCCTAATTGAATCTGCTACTACATTGTTGACAGATGCTCACCTACCTCTATCCTTTTGGGCTAAAGCAGTGAACACCTCCAACTATGTGCTAAACAGAAGCCTGATACATAAACTAAAGGGCAAGACTCCCTATGAATTGCTCAAAGGGAAGAAACCTAAAATAGATTATTTTAAAATTTTTGGCTGTACTTGTTATATTTATAATAATGACAAGAAGTATCTAGCAAAATTCCAAGCTAAAGCTGATGAAGGAGTGTTTCTGGGATACTCTATGATCAGCAAGGCATATAGGGTATATAATAAATCTTCCTGTAAAATTGAACAATCTGTTCATGTTACTTTTGATGAGACTAACATGTGTTATAAGGAGAAGTCTACTTCTACCATAGAACCTTTGCAGGTACACTCTATTTCAGAAAGTATGGACTGATTACAGGTTAAAGAAGAGAATACAACCTCTCAACAAAAGATTGAGAGCAGTGATGATGAAGAAGAAGTTGAACCTCTTGAAGAAAATCATCCTAAAGGGCCAGTTGTTATTCCACAAGAGGAAACAACAACACCGGTTGGTGAACAATCAACACCCCCCGTTGATTTAGTAATAACAAGAGATCATCTAATCACCCAAGTAATTGGAGAGATCTCAGCTGGTGTGCAAACCAGAAATCAGGTCAACCAGAACCTGATGCACACTTGCTTCCTATCTCAAGTTGAGCCTCAATCCATTCAAGATGCAGAGCAAGATCCACACTGGATCATTACAATGCAAGAGGAGTTGCATCAATTTGAAAGGAATAAGGTTTGGGAACTAGTGCCTAAGCCAAAGGATCACTCCATTGTTGGAACAAAGTGGGTGTTCAGAAACAAGCTGGATGATCAAGGAGTTATTGTCAGAAACAAGGCAAAGCTAGTTGCTCAAGGCTACTCTCAACAAGAAGGAATAGACTATGACCAGACCTTTGCACCAGTTGCAAGGTTAGAGGCCATTAAAATATTCCTAGCTTATGCTGCTCACAAAGGCTTCAAGGTTTACCAAATGGATGTGAATAGTGCATTTCTCAATGGGGACATCAAAGAGGAAGTCTATGTTAGACAACATCCAGGTTTTATCTCTCTAACTCACCCTGATTATGTTTTCAAATTGCATAAAGCATTATATGGTCTCAAGCAAGCTCCTAGAGCATGGTATGAGACCCTAGCATGCTTTCTTCTGGAAAATGATTTTGTTAGGGGGAGAGTAGACCAAACTCTTTTTATTAGAACCCATAAGTCCCACACCCTACTAGTACAAATTTATGTAGATGATATCATATTTGGATCTACTGATTCAAACTTGTGCAGAAAGTTTTCCAACCTGATGCATTCTAAATTTGAAATGAGTAGCATGGGTGAGCTCTCCTTCTTCCTAGGATTGCAAGTAAAACAGCATGCTGAGGGCATATTTATTTCCCAAACCAAGTATGCTAAAGAATTGGTTAAGAGATTTGGGATGTCTGAGGCATCTTACATGAAAACACCCATGCCTACCAATGCTGTATTGGATGCTGATGAACATGGGAAACCAGTTGATCAGACAACATATAGAGCAATGATTGGCTCTCTATTGTACCTTACAGCCAGTAGACCAGATATAATGTTTGCTATATGCATATGTGCTAGATTCCAAGTTAGCCCTAGAGAGTCACACCTAACATTAGTTAAAAGGGTTCTTAGATATGTAAAAAGTTGTCCAAATCTAGGACTCTGGTATCCAAAAGACTCAGGATTTGAATTAACTGGATTTTCAGATGCTGATTATGCTGGATGCAGAATAGACATGAAAAGCACTAGTGGAACATGTCAGTTCCTTGGTGACAGACTTGTCTCTTGGTTTTGTAAGAAGCAAACATCTGTGTCAACCTCAACTGCTGAAGCTGAATATATGGCTGCAGGCAGTTGCTTTTCACAAATATTGTGGATACAAAATCAGCTCATAGACTATGGCTACAACTTAGAGAAGTCTAAAATTTTTTGTGATAATACTAGTGCTATCTCTATAGCACAAAATCCAGTCCTCCATAGTAGGACAAAACATATAGAGATTAGGCATCACTTTCTAAGGGATAATGTAGAGAAAAACAAAATAGAACTTCAATATATCCCTACTGATTTGCAAAGGGGAGATATTTTCACCAAGCCTTTGGATGAAAAGAAACACAGTTTCTTCCTAAATCAGTTAGGCATGTTAGATGGAGGAAGCCTAAACTAATTTACAAGATTTTTGAAAAGTTAAAACAGACCAAGACTAGGCTAAAAAATCAGTTCTTTTTGTGTCTGTAGAATAGGCTTGGTCTCTGAACTGCGCTCGACGTTTTCCCAGAAATTGTCGAACGTAGATCGACGTTTTTCTAAAAATCGTCGACCAGAGATCGACGTTTCCAAAATCGTCGATCTGAGTTCAGCGCCTCCGTTAGCTCCAGGTTTTCTCTCCTTCTATTCAGAGGCCGTCGAGCGGAGCTCGACGCTTTTCAACATCGTCGAACGGAGATCGACGATATTGACGTCTCTTCAGATTCCCTCTGTAGCCCAAATCGTCGAGCTGAGATCGACGCTATGTCGAACTGAGCCCAACGATTTTTCGTTTCGCCGTCGAACCCTAATATAAAATCATTTCTTCAGCCATCGTTCATCTTTTGCGCTTTCATACTCTCTGCAACTTTCTTCGTTTTCCCTCCAAATCTTCTACGCTTGGTCGTGTTTGGTTCTTTGTTGCAGTTAAAAATGGCTGGCTCCAATGCTGCAATCTCCAAAATGAAATTTGACCCCGGATTTGATATCGACATGAACTCGTTTGATGGAAGCGATCAGCGCTTCAAGGATATTCTTAATCTATTCAGAGATCAGCAGCTATCGCAAATAATGACTACCAGAATGAAGATTGCATCGGAAAAGATAAAGGAATGGTGTTATACAGCGACAGATGAGAACGAGAACTCTGTCGTCGGCCTCATAAAAGGGACTCAGGTACAATTATCCCCGGCCCTTTTTACTGAAGTTTTTCATCTCAATTCTGGAGAAGATTCCATAGAGTTATCTGAAGAGGAATATGACTCCATGCTTGATAGAATGGGTCACAATGTTGTGAACCCTAGCAAACTGCTGAAGAAAAATCTGTCGATAGAATTTCAATTTTTGGCTGATGTAGTTGGGAAAGTGCTTCTGGCCAAGCACTCAGCCCATGATACCATATCAAGATATCAATTTTGTCTAATGGGAGCTCTGCTTGATAAGAAACATCTTGACTGGGGATCAATTTTCTTCAACCTGATTAAGAAGAAGCTGAGTAAGACTGCTGTCAGTTTTGGGAGAATTCTAGGGGTCTATCTGAATTCCAGATGCCCTGAGCTGCTAACCTCTTTTGGGATGTTCATTAATGCATCCAAGAGGCTCTTCTGTGCCCTTTTCAGCAAATGGGACAGGCAGATTATAAACCCCTCCAGAGCTGCTGCACCACTATCTTCAGGCACCAGGACTATCTCAGTCACTCCACCTCTGGTCTCTGCCCCAGTAGAAGTGTTGCCTGCTTCTCCTCCTCCTCTAGCTGTCTCTACCCCAGCCACTTCATCCTCACCTCCAATCACCACCATATTGGTATCTTCCCCCCTTAACATTTCTTCACCAGTTTCAACCCCTCCAGCATCTACCTCAGAGGAATTCCATCCTCTCTTCTCTTACCCAATCTTCACCTCTCCATCATTTTCCTTGGTTGATGATTCCTTTATGGATGATTCTCCCTCCTCTCCTCTTGAGCCTCGCTCCACCTCCTCATTCCAACAAATGCTGCAAGAAATTATATCCCAACCATCCTTCACACCTTCACTTGCCTCACCTAACTACACCTCAACATCTTCAATCTCCTCCATTCCCCTATCAGAGCCATCCATTCCCACACCTCCTATACCATCACTCTCCATGCCACCAGCTCCAGCCATCATCCTTCCAACAACCTTCTCTCCTACCTCTGCTCAAGCCCCTCTTGAGCATGTAGATCTATCAGTACTGGCAGACAGGTTATATGAGCTGCTAGCTCCTAAGCTAACCTCATTACTGGAGACCACTCTGGCTCCACTCCTGACCCATGTCAAGGAGCTGTCTTCCAAGCTCTCCTCCTTCATTCCCTCTCAGGCAATTACCTCTTTTGGGTGCCTTGACTCAGTTCTCCCTGAATCCAGGCAGGGGGAGATGCCTTCTGAAGTAGTGGTTATGCCTGAGTCTGCTCCTGCTTTTGCAATGGACCTCTAGAGCTTATTCTCTGTGTTTGATACAGTTTACTTCAGATCTTTGCCAGTTCCTCATACTGAAGACTTGTCTAAGGCCATTGTGCCTATTTCTGCCTGTGATCCCAGCCAAATTGAAGCATATGTAAATTCCTGGAAGGCTGTGGATGTTTATGTTTCCATCTCTGATGCTGCTACTAAGGCCATTGTGCCTCTTGTTGTTGAAGCTGCTACTGCTGTTACTGAAGATACTAAAATGGTTCCTGTATTTGCAGATACATTTGCTGCTGAAGAAGTTGCTTCTTACCTAGAAGATCTTACACCTGCTGTTGTTACTGCTCCTACTGCTGTTGTTGCCTCAAAAGTTCCTTCTGCTCAAATTTCTGATGTTGCTCCTGCCCTGACTACTGATCAGTTGAAGTTACAAGAGAAATACATAAAAAGCATTGATGATTTGTATGACAATCCTCAAAGTTCAGAGAGTGATCAATTTCAAACTGATTCAGATGACTCTGCAAATACTATTGCCAAGAAGAGGAAGGCCATGATGTCAGTCCCCCCAGCTCAGGCAAAGGATTCTAATGACATTCCCTACTATATTCTGCATGACTGCCCCATATCTGAGCCCTGGATGCAGTACTCCAAGAACCAATCAAAGGCCATGAAGAAGAGAAGGAAGCTGAATAAGTATGAAAAAGGATCTTCTCAGTATCAGCCTCCTCCTCCTCCTCCAGATTCTGGTTCAGGCTCAGCCTCTCAAGCTCCAGCTTCCAGGCAAAGCTCCTCCCAGTCGTATCAGAAATACTATCAAAGGGGGCAACATCAAAGGGGATATCAGTCTAGAAGGGGCCAATATAGAGGAAGCCAGAGGGGGCACAGATTTCATCAAAAGGAAGGACAAGGGCATACTGATTCTACTTCAGGTCCCTTTCCTTATAAGCTAAAAGATGCAGTTGTCTCCAGGACTCCTCCTACTGATTCTGAGTCCATCAACAGATATGAACCTCCTATTTCATTTGAGGATCCTGAGAACAACCCCTTGTCCTGGACAGCTAGAATGAAAGAGTTGGCTGCTCTTGATCAAATAAAAAAGGCCAGAGAGCAAGGCAAGGACACTTCAAACATAACAACTCTATCAGATCAGAGAAAGAAAGAACTAGAGAGATATGCATCAAGAAAATTCTTTAATCCAGAAGATTATATGAAGCTGCACCCTGAGGCTGTAGTTCCAAGGCCCATATCTCAAACTTGCTTAGGTGCAGAAGATGATAGAAGATCCAAGAAAGAAGCCCTCAACCCCAACAGAGAAATTTTTTTTAAAAAGGGAACTGAGAAGAAGTGAATTGTGTAAGCTGAACAATCATCCTTCTTTGGATATTTGCTGACTTCTTATCTGTGATCTGCATTGCTGCTATATCTTTTCTTCTGCATTGTTGTTTTAGTTTCTGTCTTGAATGTATGCTTATTTATTTCCTAATTCTGTCTGTAAATAGTAATCCTAACCCAAATAGGGGGAGATTATTGGAACACCCTATTACTAATTTGGGTAAGGATCACTATGTTTGTCTTAGGAAACCAGGTTTACCTAGTTGTATAGTTGTAAAGGTCAAGATTAGAATGAGTTTAGGGCTTAGAACTTAGGTTTGAAGCAGCCCCCAGGACCATTCCAATATCAAGGATATAGAGCCAAGTCTAAGGCAATTTTCGTCGAGCTCCGGTCGACGAAACGTCGAGCTTAGTTCGACGCTCTCTGAGCTCAACTTTGATAAATCGTTGAACTCCAGTCGACGATCTTCGAGCTCAGATCGACGATCTGCTTTCAGACAATTTTGTTTAGTCGTCAAACTGCATTCTACGTTTTTCTAGCTCAGGTCGACGATCTCTCTTCAGCTATTCTTCAGGTCGCTGAGCTCGGTTCGATGATCTTCGAGCTCAGTTCGACGTTTTCTGTCTATTTGATCTGTTTCCATCTCTGAGCTCAGTTCGACGATAGTAGAGCTCAGATCGACGATTTTTCTGAGAGATCAACGATTCTAAGGATTCAAATGTTGCCAGTCTTTGGAATGTTTTTGAAATCTCTCAGCATTTATGTTAAGGAGATCTGCCAGCCATTTGTCTTTATTCTGGAGCAAGTTTCAAGGAATTATTCAGGAAATGTTTTATTGGACCTTCCTCTAGAAGACAGGACTCTTTATGGAAGACATTTATGCCTGCCAACGGCTATCTTTGACAAGATTCTTTTTGAGAATAAGATCTTTCTTTTCATCTTTAGTCAAAAAAAAAGGAACACACAACAACATACACAGAGAACACAACAAGAAGAATTAAGCTGTGACAGATAACAAGTGATCAATTCTGAAGAATCAGAATAACAATCTTTTTTCTTACTAAAAAGTGATCACAGCCTCTTCTCAAGAACTCTAGACACCTCATCATTCAGCCTTTTTACTGAAACAATCCTTTGCTGGAGATCTAAAGTTCTGAAGGCCTATCACCCTAGAGCAAAGCTTCCATTCCTGAACCTGTCTACAACTCAGGGGGAGCTTTGATAACAAAAGATCCACTAGTCTTCTCTCATTTGATTTGAGAACAGAGAAGACAACTTCACCTCTTTATCTTTTCTTTTTCTGCTGTAAAAGGGTTCTTGAACTCCCTTTAAAAGTTCTGTCTGGTTCTGAGATCCTTGTCAAAACTCAGTGGTGGCAAGACACCTTATCAAAAAAAACCAGTTTTGGTTTTTGAGCACCTTATCAAAAGCTCATTGGTGTCAGGACACCTGATCAACTCATCCTGAGTGGATTCCTACCAAGGGTGGTAGAAGAGTGGATGTACCCAGGTTTTTAGGGAACCACTATATTTCCTTGTGTCTTCTGGGTTGTTTGTGTGATTGGTTTGCTGTGTGCTGTGCTCTTTACTTCTTTATTTTTAACTCTTTACTAACACTCTACACTATACTATAAATTGAATTTTATATTTGCTGGTTAATCTCTACTGTGAAATTAATTTAAATAAACTATATTCACCCTCTAGAGTTGAGATAGATCTTACCCTCACTTTCATTATCAAAGTATGGTGCACTAGTTTACTTTACACATGAATTACTAAGAGGAAATGCTCAAATGATCCAACTAATTTATTAGTGCCTCTGAATAATATTTAATTGACTTTGTCAGAGTTTCATATAATTCTAAGTTAATCTAACCATGGTTACTTGAAAATCATCAAAAAGGGCTAGGTGGAGATTATACCTATAAGTATGAGCTACTATTTTCTAAACATCCTATAATAAATCTCAGAGGTTAATAGCACTATAAAATTACTTCTACCAAAATTTCATAAGGATCCAAGATCATAAGACCCCTATTTATTCCTTAAGGTGTATAGACCTAAATAATTTCCAAGTGATTTAAGTAGAGTGCATGTGTCCAAATATTACCAAATTTCTTCCTATGGCATTTCACCACCCTAAGATCACATGGACTAAACACTAAGTCCATACAAGGACATATCACCCCATGTCCTTCACAAGCCCCCAAAGTTCAACCTTAGGGTTTGAACTAGGGTCCTAGAACAAATCAACCCTAATCCACCCTAACTCCATGTGAGGGTGTTTAATCTAACCATAGGGCTCTGGCCAAAATCCCAACCCCTTTGGGTGAGAATTGTCCCCTCCATGCCCCAAGCTCACACATGCCCTAATTAACCCTTAAGGGCCACACTTTGGTCTCACCAAAACCTATTCAAATCTAACCCAATTGGGCTGAGATTTTTATCAGAGTCATAATATGACTTTGAATGATAGTCACCAAAATGTTGGTGGGTTTAGAGGTCATTAGACCCTTTAAAAAATTCTTACATGGTTTATTAAATTCCTAAAAACTTTAGGAAAGTGTCTTTTAAAAATTTCCATTTTTGGATATATTCTAGGTCTAGGTAAGACTGACCCCCAACCAAAATCTAAAGTCATTTGGATGGTTGGATTAATGGGGGCACTCAAAACAATCTCTAAACAAGCCTAGGTATAGACCTCAGCAAAACGAGTGATGTGGTCTGACCTGAACTCCAAATTGGTCCAAACCAATTTTAAATTAATCTAGACTCATAGGGCTACAATAATCATATTGTCCACTTTTTCATTAAAGGCCTCTAAATATTTTTAATTTAATTCCTAAGGTAACTGATATTAAGTGACAGAAATGAACATATAAAACATTTAATATAAATAGATCTGCATAGATCTTAAGGCAAATCGAGTAGCTCCTAGTTTGCTTCTTCCTCCAGCAAATGACTGAGATCAACCCGACCTGGAGCACTTCTAAGTCCATTTTCCGTCCACCAGGCCACCTCCCTGGCCGGCCACCACCACCGCCACCTCCGTTGAGGTCGTGGCTATCGCTGGGCAGCGGCACGGCCGCCGGAGGGCTGATTCCGGCAAACCCGAGAGGAAGCCCAAATCCAAAATTTTTGGATTTTGAAGCTTTGAATTAGCTAAATTGAGCCCTATTCTTGTCTCTAATGAATCCTATGATCTAGCACACGAATAAGGAGTAGAGGAGGACCTGATTTGCGGCCTGATGACCGTGTGTTTTGCCTCCTCACCATTTTCGTCCACCAAACTTTGGCTCCTCTGCAACCTCTACACCAACCTCAATGGAAATGAAAAGTAATTGGGGGAAACATTTGCCCTTGCTCTGGTGAAGGTCCCTAAAGAGGGAATTTGGGAGAGGAGGCTTGAAACTCCCCAATGCCATTAAATTCCATTAATGGACATTAACTCCACCCTTTTGGTTTCAACCAAATTAAGGGGGCTAAACCAAATTAATGGTCGGCCACCTCCATAAACTCCTCCTCTCTCTTAGAGGAATAAAAGCCCCATAAAAGTGAGAGTTATAGAGCCTCCATGGCTATTCCATTCTTCAAACTCTGCTCAGCATTTCTCAAGGCTTTTCGTCGAGTAGAGCTCGACGAAATCGTCGAGTAGAGCTCGACGAAATCGTCGAGCTGACTTCGAGCTCAGCTCGATGATTTCGTCGAGCTCTGCTCGACGATGTCGTCGAGCTCTTCTCGACGATTTCGTCGAGCTCTGCTCGATGATTTCCATCCAACTCAAGTTTCTGTCCCGCTCGGTCCTCTTAGCCTGTACTTTTTGTCATGACCCAGTCATGATAAAACCATCCTAGGGGTCTAGAAGCCTGAGGGATGTTACATAGAGTGACAAGCTTGTCTACTGTGTTAGTGGAGATGGTGTTGCTCATGTCCTATGTATGTAAATCTTAAGATTTAGAAGTGTTCTAGATGTTCAGATTTACCTCAGCTCATAAAGTGTTGATGATGCTCTTGTGCACATCTGGTATGTATTTGGATTTTTGTTGTTGAATGTTTGCGAATGTGCACACTGGTTAAGTGTTAACTGTGATTAGAGAGTTAATCAAGTATCTTAAATCCCTTAAGCAATATTAAGTATTCGGATGCCTTTTGATGGATGACACTCTTCCTGCCTCGATCGATGAAGTGTGGGCTTGCCAAATCAAGGTTCATTATTCTATCTTGGTAAGGGTGTGAGCGGATAATTGTAATATCCCACTGTCGACATCAGGTCAAACTTAACTGGGTGACCTCAAAGGTTGAGTGCACATAGGCATAGGGTTGGCATGCACCATATGATGGATACGAATAAAGAGTTATTCACCAGTCATACAGGTGTTGCATAATGATGCAATTGGCAAGCGTTGCCTACCTAAATAGCTGTATTGTGAAAGAAAAGCCAAAGCTGACTCATAGTGTTAGTGAAATAAGGATCTTGTCCACTAAGAGAGTTACTCGCATGAACTCTTCGAATTGATATCAAGGGTTATCGATTTGATAAAAATAGTGGGAGTTATTTTGATTAAAGTCCAAATTGAAAGAGAAAATTATATTTTGAAATGCATTACTAATTTGCTTTGCTTGTATCCTTGTAGAATATCCATGGCAAGTGGTTCACACTCCACCCTATCCCTCAGAGCGATCCTTGAGAAGGACAAGCTGAGTGGAACAAATTATTTGGACTGGTACAGGTAACTGAGAATTGTTCTCAGGCAAGAGCGCGAGCTCTATATTTTGGAAGAGGTATTCCCTAATGAGCCTGCCAGGAATGCATCCCGTGCTGATAAAGATGCTTACAAGAAGTATCTCGACGACTACTTAGACGTTGAATGTCTCATACTTGCGACCATGAACTCTCGACTTCAAAAGCAACACTAGAGCATGGGTTGCAAGGAAATTGACGAGCATCTCAAGAAAATGTTTCAAGGGCAAGCTCGTCAAGAAAGATTTGCCGTCATAAAGGCGTTATTCCAGTGCAAGATGGGAGCTCGGGACCTAGTAGGGACTCATGTACTTAAGATGACTGGGTATATCGAAAACCTTGAATGACTAGGGTTCCCTCTGGGCCAAGAGTTGGCTACATACCTGATCCTGCAATCATTGCCAAACAATTATGAGCAGTTCATCATGAACTATAACATGAATGAAATAGACAAGACACTGCCTGAGCTCCTAGGTATGTTGCGAACTGCGAGAAAAATATAAAGAAGGCCAAGCCTTCTAGCCCCATAATGATGGTGCATAAAGGCAAGGGCAAGAGCTTCAATAAGACGAAGGTGGGACCTAAGTCTGCTTTAGAACCCAAGTCTTCTACACTGAAAAAGAAAGTTTCAGGGAAAGATGGAAAGTGCCACCACTGTGGCAAGGATGGTCATTGGAGGAGGAATTTTCCTTCGTACATTGAGGGTCTGCAAAATATGAGGGGAGGTATGACTTCTGCTTCAGGTATTTATGTTATAGAGATAAATCTTTCTGCTCCTTCATCCTGGGTATTATATATCGGATGTGGTTCTCACATTTGTATAAATGTGCAGGAACTAGGAAGGAGTAGAATGTTGAGTAAAGGAGAGGTGGACCTGCACATTGGCAATGGAGCAAGAGTTGTTGTTGTCGCCATGGGGGTTTACCGTCTTTCTTGCCCAGTGGGCTCTTTTCTGAACTTGATAACTATTATTATGTTCCTGCAATAACTAGAAACATTATATCTATTTCATGTTTGGACATGATTGGATTTTCTTTTATTATTAAGAAAAATTATTGTTCTATATTTTAGAATGATATTTGTTATGTTGTAGCCCAAATGTTTAATGGTTTATATGTTTTGAACTTAGACCATTCGATCTATAAAATAAAAAATACTAAAAGACTAAGAACGAATGACTCAAACCCTACGTATCTTTAGCATTGTTGTTTGGGCCATATAAATGAGAAACGTATATCCAAGCTCCATAAAAATGGGCTACTGGACTCATTTTATTATGAATCATTTGATAGATGTGAATCTTGTTTGTTAGGCAAGATGGATAAGGTCCCTTTCACTGGTTTCAATGAGACGGTTGATGATCTCTTGGGTATAGTACATAGTTATGTATGTGGACCAATGAGTTCTATGGCTAGAGGTGGTTACTTCAAATATGTTATATTTACTGATGATTTTAGTATATATGGATATGTGTATCTTATGAAGTGCAAATCTGAAACCTTTGAAAAGTTCAAAAAGTTTAAGAACGAAGTAGAGAACCAATTGGGTAAGAAGGTTAAAGCACTCTGATCTGATCGAGGTGGCGAATACCTTAGTCATGAGTTTCGTGATCATCTAAAAGAGTGTGGTATTATATCACATCTCACTCCACCTAGAACACCATGGCATAATGGTGTGTCTGAGCAGAGGAATCGTACTTTGTTAGACATGGTGCGATCGATGATGAGTCATGCAGATCTGCTTGTTTCCTTTTGGGGTTTTTCTTTAAAAACTGCTTCTTTAACACAAAATCGTGCTCCAACGAAAGCGGTTCTAAAGACACCATATGAGATATGGATTGGTAAGCGTCCTGGTATGTCGTTCATTAAGGTTTGGGGCTGTAAGGCATACGTGCGATGTCAAATACCTGACAAGCTAGAACCCAAATCATATAAGTATTATCTTGTGGGGTATCCTAGGGAAACTAAAGGGTACTATTTCTACCTACCGTCTGAGGGCAAAGTGTTTGTCATAAGGACTGGTGTATTTTTTGAGAAAGAGTTCTTAAGTACAAAGACTGCTAAGGTAGAACTTGAAGAGGTTCAAGAACCACAAACAGTGAATAAATAAAAATTGGAACCTGAGCAAGGACTACAAGTTGTTGTAGCTGGAGAGCCTGCTCCGAAAACACAAGTTCCACATAGATCTGGTAGACCAAGGTTTGATCCTAAGAGATATGGATTTCTCGTGTATCAGATAGGTAATATGTTTCTTATGGATCATACTGATGAGCTTGCAACCTACCAAGAGGCTATGAGTGGACTGGACTCCGAGAAGTGGCTTGAGGCCATGAAATCTGAGATGGAATCAATGTATGAAAACTAAGTGTGGACTTTGGTGGAACCACCTGAAGGGGTAAGACCCATATGGTGTAAGTGGGTCTTCAAGAAGAAGACCGACATGGATGGGAATGTACAGACATTCAAAGGGTGACTTGTGGCTAAAGGTTTCAAGAAAATTCATGTTATTGACTATGTTGAAACTTTTTCCCCTATTGTTATGGTTAAGTCCATCAGAATTCTGCTTGCTATTGTTGCGTATTATAACTACGAGATCTGATAGATGGATGTCAAAATTTCTTTCCTTAATGGGAACCTCCTTGAGGAAGTGTATTTGACACAACCCGAGGGTTTTGTATCTCCAGGTGAATCCACTAAAATATATAAGCTGCAGATATCCATATATGGATTAAAACAGGCTTCTCGAAGTTGGAGTCTTCATTTTGATGAAAAGATCAAAGAGTTTGGTTTTATCAAGAACGAGGATGAACCGTGTGTTTACAAATGGATTAGTGGGTACATAGTTGTCTTCCTGATATTGTATGTGGATGACATACTGCTTATCGGGAATGACAAACCGACCCTGCAAGTTGTTAAGAACAACCTAGGGAACTGCTCTTTAATGAAATACTTGGGCGAAGCAACTTATATATTTGATATTAAGATCTATAGAGATAGATCAAAGAAGTTGTTGGGTTTGACCCAAAGTACATATATTGATAAGGTGTTGAACTTGTTCAACATGCTTGAGTCTAAGAAAGTATTCTTACCCAGGTCTCATGGTGTGAGTCTCTCTAAGGACCAATGTCCCAAATCTTGTGAAGATAAGGACCGCATGAAGTTGATTCCATATTCTTCGGCAATTTGGTTCAATCATGTATGCAATGATATATACTAGACTTGATGTCTCTTATGCCTTAAGCATGACTAGCAGGTATCAATCTGATCCCGGTGAAAGACACTAGATAGCCGTCAAGAACATCCTGAAGTACTTGAGAAGGACTAAGGATACATTCTTGGTATTCGGCGGAGAGGAAGAGCTCATTGTAAAGGGTTACACGGATGTTAGCTTCCAAACTGATAGGGACAATTCAAAGTCTCAGTCAGGGTTTGTGTTTTGCCTAAATGGAGGTGTTGTTAGCTCAAAGAGTTCCAAGCAAGAAACAGTCACCGATTCTACAATTGAGGTTGAGTATATCGTCACTGCAAATGCAGCGAAGGAGGTTGTATAGATTAGGAAATTCATCGATGAGTTAGATATAGTTTTTATCATTGTTCATCCCATAGATCTCTACTGTGAAAACAACGGTGAAATTGCACTTGCTTCGGAACCTAGATCTCATCAGCACTTCAAGCACATACTTTGACGGTTCCATCTAATTCGAGAGATTATCGATAAAGGAGATATGAGCATATGCAAAGTGCCGACTTAGGAGAATATTGCGAATCCACTGACAAAGTCTCTCGCACAGAGAAAGCATGATGGTGTAACATCCCAATTCCGGCTAGACCCCTAGGAGTCGGTTGGTCATGACAGAACCATGTGAAGCCCAAAAATTGAAATAAATCGGTCGAGGTTTCGGGTCACGGGTTGGTCACACCCGTGACCGACCCGTCACGCCCGTGACTTTGGGCGTGACTACTTCGACGATCCTCGATCTCCGCGAGACGATCGTCGAACTTGCTGCCCGGGCATGTCACGCCCGTGACCAAGGTGTCACGCCCGTGACCTAGGGCGTGACCCCTTCGACGATCGTCGATCTCCGTGAGACGATCGTCGATCTGGCAGCCCGGACATGTCACGCCCGTGACCAAGGTGTCACGCCCGTGACCTAGGGCGTGACCCCTTCGACGATCGTCGATCTCCGTGAGACGATCGTCGATCTGGCAGCCCGGACATGTCATGCCCGTGACCAAAGTGTCACGCCTGTGACCAGGGGCGTGACTCCTTCGACGATCGTCGATCCCCGTAAAACGATCGTCGAAATTGAACTCGGGCTTGTCACGCCCGTGACCTAAGTGTCACGCCCGTGACCTAGGGCGTGACCAGCCTTCGACGACCGTCGATCTCAGTTCGAGGATCGTCGACCTCAAAATTGTCGTTCGGGCCTGTCACGCCCGTGACCTAAGTTTCACGCCCGTGACCTAGGGCGTGACCACCCTTCGACGACCGTCGATCTCAGTTCGACGATCGTCGACCCCAAAAATTGTCACCCGGGCCTGTCACGCCCGTGACCTATGTGTCACCCCCGTGACATTGGCCGAAACGACGGTTCATGCCCGAAATTATTCTAACACGCGTGGAAATAAATGCTGGTGTGGGAAGTTGCACCAGGAGTAATTACGGACCGTTTTTCCTTCTATAATTATACAATAAAGGAGGAAGTGTTGGTCCAATAGGAAACCGCCAACTGGACACACCTGTTCATCTTCCACCGTTTCTTATCCCGTCACTGTAACCGAAAGGCTATTAAGAGGAGCCTTCATGGCCATTACGGCTTTACCCTTTCACCTCCCCACTTTCTGACTTATAAAAGCCCACTTGGGGAAAGAGGAGAAGTTTACACGCTCAAGTAAACGGATCAGATCTTTGCTCTTGTTGTAGGAGAAGTTCGGCTACGCCACCACTGCGCCATGGCACCCCGTCGCTCTTCTCGCCTCCAAACCCCGAACATGGTCCTCCTCTGCTTCTTCTCTTTCATGGGTAGATCTTAGGATTCTTAGAAAGGAAGTTCACGCTCAACAGAGCCAGACCCATCTCTCGTTTTCATGGGAAAACCATGAAAATGGTATTTTTGAGTTTGCCGGAAACCGCCACCTCCGGCGGCCAAACCACCGCCGACCGCTAGCCATCGCCTCAACGGAGGTGGTGGTGGTGGTGGCTGGCCAGGGAAGGGACCGGACGGCCGGCGACGGATCACGGAATGCTTACAGGAAAAATGGTTTTCTGTGTCTGTTTTCAGTTTCATGAAGAAGATGAACAGTAGAATAAATTTTATAATATATAGATTATTATATATTACATAATGGAAGATGTATTATTTGAATATACTTTGGGGCTGCAAAATGAGGCACTTAGAGGCCGTTTTAGGAAAAATGACCAGACACGAAAGTTGTAGCCCTTCGAGTCTAAATTAATTTAAAATTGGTTCCTACTCGTTTGGGTAAGCGGTTCGTCCGCAGCACCCGTTTTAGTGGGGGCTGTACCTAGAGTTGGGCGTAAATTAAAATGGATGCCCACTCTTCGTCCCTTGTCCAAATGACCTGAAATTTGGGCAGAGGGTTAGCCTTAGCTATAACTAACGGCAGACCAAAAATGGGAATTTTTGGAGATACTTTGCCTAAAGTTTTTGTTTTAATTTAATAAACTTAGAGGAATTTATTTAAGTGGTCAAATGACCTCCAAACCCTCCCAAATTTTGGTGAGTGGTCCCTGGCTATTAAACCTAGGTCTGTACAAAATTCCAACTGATTTGGTGGAGTTTTGGGTGGGAAACCTTCTACCCTTAACTAGGCATTAGTGAGACATCTTTTAGTAAAAAGTGCACTAAGAGTTTGGAAAGGTCAAATCACCTCAACAGAGGCTGATATTCTGACCCCTGACTTAGAAGGGTGTTATAACCAGCTTGGAGAAACATGGTGTGGATTAGGGTGGATTTTACCCTAAGAGATCGGCTCAAATCCAGTGGGTGGGAGTTTGAGGTTTGTGAAGGACATAGGAGCAAAAGCTCTTGTATGCCCTTGAAATTTGAAGGAGAGTAGGATGATATGCTGAAAACCCTCTGGTTGAAATAGTGAAGGAATTGGAGGTAATTAGGTACCTCGGAAGTTGAGATTTTGGATTAGGATAAACATGTAATTTAGTTATTTTAAGCACTAAATCTAATCTAAAAATTATGAAACTCGGGAGGAGGGAGTTTTAGGATGTTTTAGACTTATGGTAATTTTCTTAGAATTTTATGATTAAATAATATTATACTTCATGTGTTAAAGGATTATTAGCCCGATTTGTTGTTTCAAATATTTGGAGGTTTTAAATTAATTATAATCAGTTAAAATTCTGGCTTTAGATCTTAACTAGTAGAACATTGATCCCTGAATGTTTATAGAATTTTATGTTGAGTAAATCTGGTACTTTGTTAACAGATATTAGAAAGGGGTTTTATTGTTTAAAAATTAATTATGGATAAAATACTTGCTGGAAAATTATGAAACTTGGCCAGTGCTAATTTTAGGCCTTTATCTGCTTGGCATGAATTATTTATAATTTTTGGAAGAATATTTTCTGTACTTGATTCATAAACAACAGAAGTTAGAGATTATTTCTAAAATAGTTTTCATGCCCTTTTAATGATAGAAAAATTATGATACTTAGGATTTAACCTATTGAGATAATCTACTATTTATCATAAATTTGCTGGACATCTTGCATGATTACTTAGGGTAGTTCATGTTCAATCGGTAGCCCTTGGGATTTTCGAGGAATTTAATTAAATGCCAAATAGATTAGGAAGATTTCCATTTTTTGGATTTAGGTCATTTATATCATGCTGAGTCTCCAGTAAATAATCTAGGGCATTTGGGATGAGTATTGGATCATTGCATAACTGGTTCAACATAAAGTCTAGGTCGGTCTGCATATAGCAATTGTGAAATGCAATAGGACACGATCTGAGGAAGGCATTGGAGTTAATCATATTGTCTGGGTGGGCAATGGTGGAGGAAGTCACAATAGGAAGGTATAAAGATTAGTGAGAATTGGTGATAGCTAGAGTTAAGAGGTGCTCGGGTTTCGGCGAAAGATCGTCTTTTCCCGAAGAGAGGAAGGTTAAAAATCACCCTAGGATAGTCTATCGTAATATGAGAAGGGAATCGGGTTAAGGGGGATAAACCAATAACAATAAGTGCCTTGCGAAAGGGAACTTCGGGCCGTAATGTCGCCGTCTTGGTTCCTAGTGCCCCTTGAGAGCCCTTCACGGGGAATACCGGGGGCTGTCCTGGGCTAACGTAAACTGTAATAACAAACCGACAAGAGTAACTTAGTAACTAGGGCTGCACTTTTCACAAACATTGTTGGCACAGGAAGCTTGATGAGAGCTTCGGCTCGGTTGGTTTGGAGACAGACGTTTTGGTCCGGGGAGCTTCAGCTCGGTTGGTTTGGAGACGGACGTTTTGGTTCGGGGAGCTTCGGCTCGGTTGGTTTGGAGACGGACGTTTTGGTCCGGGGAGCTTCGGCTCGGTTGGTTTGGAGACGGACATTTTGGTCCGGGGAGCCTTGGCTCAGTTTTTGTGTGTTTACGATTAAACTTACATGTGCATAAAATAGGAAAAGTTAAGGTGGTGGGTTTTACGATATCGGGGAGTTCGATTGCACCGACACCGATATCGTTGACTCGGCGAGGTGATTAGCACTTCGCCAACAGAAGTCCGGTGCGCCAGCCGGCAAGAGTACGCAGGCGTCCGCTTAGTGCACCAAGCGTTGAGGCGTACGATAGGTCAGACCAGTGGTGCTTTTACTGGTTTTGAGGTGGGCGAGGCCCAACCCACCGCTTCCGTCCGCCACTACGGAGGTATCCTGGGAGGTAACGGCTCCGAAAGGGGGAACTAAAGGTCTGTGTGCACAGAGTCGGGTGTGTGAGTTGCACTTGCATGTTTCATCATACCCACTAGCATGTCATAGCATAATCGATTCATTTAACCCTGACACCTAAAGTATAAGTGGTATGGGACGCTTATACATTAGGACCTGCAAAACGACCCCTTGGTCTATAAGCTTGTGTGGGCAAGTTTATAAATCAAAGGTTAATTTCAATATATAACGACCATTGCTGTTTGATAACCGACACCCCAAGGTATAAGTGGTATGGGACACTTATACGATGGGAGCCTTGCAAAAGATCCCTTTTGCTTATGTGTTCTCGCATAAGTGAAGGTTAAAATTCATATATTTGCTTTTCTTACTGCTAGACCTATTATAACAATTATATCAACTGCTCACCGAATACAACTTGTTAGATTAGTTCCGCTGCCATCTGTTTTCTTGATTAATCTCTACTGTCATGTCCTTCCCTTTCTTCCTCCCCGCTCGGTACCTAGGAGCCATGGGGGAAGGGGTGGGGGATGATAGGGCTTAGTCTTTATGACTAACGGTTTTCGAACCGCATCATTTAGGGGATCGTGGAGCCCAGCATGGAGGAGCAGCCCCAGAGATCGGTGCGCCTAGAGATGGGGCAGTCTAGCTCCGGAGTTCATACAGCCGGGACCGTGAGTCTCGACCCTGAGTAGTTTCTATTTTAGCTTCCGCATGAGTGATATTGTAGTGAGGACATGATGTACCGGGCATAAGCCCGCATTTATAGTACTTTGATGTTTTCTGTGGACACTCCCTTCGTGGAGATTTTTATTCTATATATGTGATCTATTGCTGTGGACTGCATTGCTCTTATTTCATTTATTTTGCTACCTTTCAGTGATTCGAATTGGCCGGCAGAATCGGCGCCTTGTGGTGATAACCCTTCAGGATGAGAAGGTGTCACCGCAAAGCGGCGACTCTGGGCCTAAGACCCCGGTGGTTGAAAAAGAAAAAAAAAAGGGGTCTTACAGATGGTCATGTTAGATCAATGGGTAGATGATACCTGAATGATCAACTATAGTTTGAGTCTTGTGGATTGTATGTTTGTTGGCTGTAAAATATTTTATTTGATGAATAAAAGTACCATATACATCTCATTTATTTATTTTGGCAAGTTCTTTTATTATGCAATTATTTCTATTGTGATAGAGTAGTTCATTTTAATAAATGCCCTTAGAATGTTTGCTTCCATAGGTCAAGTAATTACTTGAAGTAAGAACCTATGATATTAGAGGCTACAATATTAAAGGTCCCTAATCGTTGTATCGTCTTAGAAGCTGAGGGCGATGATGATACCTTTAAGACTGGCATGTGAGTTGATTGATGACCCGTCCTCACAGGTCATGATATTGTGATATCAAGTCATCACATGGGTACTTATTTTGAACAAGTTGTACTGGACAGACCCACCGTGAGAATACTTTGTGGATTATTATATGAACGTGTCACAAGTATGGCTCAAGTGGCAATCGTGTTTGTGGTCCTTTGACTTTAAGTCACAACACTCACTGAGTGAGGAAGAGCAAGCTTTGATGCTATCAAAAGTCCAGTCTTGAGAAAGTTGGATGATAAAAGTGGTTATTGGGTACGTTACAAATCATTTGGGTGCTTTCATGTGAGCAAAGATGGGATTTGTCCTACTATATGATAGGAGTTGCATCCATGGGCCCCTTGATGGAATGGGACTGAGAAATGCATGGCCATGCTTGGTTGAGTCAATATATGATATTGGACTCACTAATTTTTGGAAGTCCATTCTAGATCAAGAAAACTAGGATTGAACAATTATGAGGGTGACACGATCTGTACCTCTAGTTCTATCCGGATGTAAGAGAAAAAGGGACATGACAACACTGATACATTTGTCACAATGGCTTCGAGTTTTCAACTCTTATTTCTTGGGGAGCAATGATGCATTTCTAAATGCCGCTCATTATTTGTGAAGCTTTTGTTTGATACTTTCAAGATCAAGTGAGAGACTATTGGTACTACCATGGTGATCTGGAAGTGATCAAGCATGTAGCCTCACTGCTAATGTAGTATGAGCCTATGGGTTCGCACATAAGAGCTTTGGAAAAGTTGGATAGGTTTGTGTTGGCCTTGCTCATATGTGATATGAGTGAAGTACCAAGCCTATGACGATCTGGACATGGTAGAATGTCATTTCGGGACCTGCATTATGAATGTGGATTGATCGGAATAAAGTCGGAATGAGCTAAGGGAAATTCATCGAGTATGGGTAAGTGCTTTCGACGAATGGGCTGGATTCGACTAGTGGCGTCGTGACCATTCAATGATTCGTCGAGTATTAAAGTAATACTCGTTGATTCGTCGAGTATCGCTGTGTCCTCTTAACGATTCATCGAGTATCATTGTGAGCTATCGCCAATTCGTCGAGTTTCAATTTGATCACTTGCCAATTCGTCAATTATCAAGTTGATACTCGCTGAATTCTGCTTCGACTGGTTTATTCCTTCTTGGTCTGGTTCGGCGGTTCTTTGTTGGCTTTAGCCAGTTCGGTTCAAGGTGTATATACGAGTTTATTGTTGAACTGAGTAAGACCGATTGTTCATCCCGACCTAATTTCTCGACGGCTTCTTCTTCGAGACGGAAGTATTCCGCTCCCGTGATTTCGCCGACCGTCGCTTGCTTCTGCCGACCGTCGCTGGTTGCCGCCGACTGTCCACCGTCCTTATCCGCCGCAGGAAAGTGTTTCCAAGGCTTCGTCTTCATCGATGCCACCTCTCCTTGAAAGAATCTGGTAATTCGTGGAGATGTTGAGGGAAATCCTCTTTCCAACCTAGATCTTGTGTGACAAGAGTCTAGGGTTCTCCGTGCAAGTGTGGATACCCGTAGAGGAATTGACACTATTCTACGCTCGTAACTCTGGCCGTTGTCGTTCTTTAGAATAAATCGGAACACCTAGATTGAGTATTGACTTAATCCCACAGAGGTATAATTTATTTATTGCTCATTGCTTATTGATTAATGTTTATTGCAAGATCCACAAGTTACTTTTGGGTTTTCCTTATTTTCTTATTCCGCTGCGCACAATTGTTGTGACGATGAGTAAAATCCAAAAACATGTGCCTAAGTTGTAAGATCCTTTGGATTTGAGGTAGGGCCTTTATGTCTGAGCTGTAGGAGAGTCATTCTCTCTGAGGTAGGGTTGTCCTCGCAGCCTGAGTTGTAGGGCCTTTGGGCCTGAGGTAGCTGATCTTTGGATCACTGAGTTGTAGGGCTTTGTGCCTGAGCTATAAGTCTTGGAGGAGACTGAGTGGTCCTGCGGGATCGTGTTGTATTCTCTTAGGAGCCGAGATTAGAGAAGTGTCTTGTCTAACAATCAATTAGAAAGGTGGGACGGAAAGTGGATGTACCCATAATCTAGGGAACCACTATAAATATTGTGTTTTGTGTTGTGTTCTTGAAAGCAAGCTAACTAAGCTAACTCAACACACCTAAAACACAAAGAAAATTAAAGATAGTCTCAAGAGACTAAGAAACCTATTCATCCCCCCCCCCCTCTAGGTGATTTAGCTATCCTTGAAACTAAAGACTTTCAATTAGCAACAGAACTTTAGTTTCTGTCTCCAGACTGAGCCATAACTGGAACCTCTTTCCAGAAAAACCTGCAGCTTCCTGTAGTGCCAGAAAATTGGACTTTCACACAAATTAGCTCACAAAGAGCTATCGCCAGCGATAACCATTATCGCCTGACGATATCCAACGATTATCCAAAACCATGGTATTTTCTAGGTATTTTCCTGTAGCGCATCCCTAGTACTTCATGCTACTCAATTCACAGGTTCAACCCCTCAAACTCCGTGAACTACACGTTTATACTCAGAATCTTCTCCGACATGCAAATTCAAACATCACCAATCCATACCAACCTGTCTTGATGGGCTTAACACAGCATGCCTATTCCGTACTATGATTTCCTGATTCTATATGCAAAATTACTCGGGGATATCACGTATAAATCCATCGGAATTCTATCCACTTTCCACCTTTTGGTGGGGGATTCCATTCATATGCAAAACTTAGGACTTCACTTGTTCAAGAAGGATGATCGTTACCCTCGTAGATTGTTTTGGAGCCATGATTAAGTCTTCTATCCAGATGGAAAAGATCGCCTTGCTTTCCTCTTCACGTATCTTACATCATCTCGTAAATCCGACCACAGGATCTCCTTCACCAAGCATGCAAATCTCGACTCCAGACTCTTGCCCTCAAGAACTTCAAGAAATAAGAGTGAGAGAGAGAGAGAGAAAAAAAAAGAGAATTCAATCTCATTTCCAGCTTATATCTGGAAGCTACCGCCACGCGTTAACTTGTTATCGTTGCGCAGTAACATAGGCGGTGGCCGCTCTGTTTAAACGACAATGCTCTTGTTGTCGCTGCGCGATATCTTCCTACCACTGCGCGATAAGCTACTCAATGATTTGTCAAGTGTATTGAGAGCATCGAGTGTTACCGCTATGCGGTACCTTTCTACCGCCTAACAATATCAACTAGAAACCTTGGTCTTTTAATTCAGCGAGCTATCGTCGACGATAAGACTACCACCACGCGAGAACCTCCAGAGACCAATTCTTTGATCTATCAAGAATTTTGGGGCATTACAATTCTCCCCTCCTTTAATAGATTTCGTCCCGAAATCCAAAGTAACTATAGAAGTACAAAACATGTCAAGTGTACCTCAAAGGAACATTTCAAGAAACTCTTTGCGCATGGTCTGTTCATGCTCCCATGATAGCTCCTCACGGCCATAGTTATCCCATCGGACTTTGACCATTAGAATCTCTTTGTTTCGTTGTCGCTTCACTTCTGATTCCTCGATACAAATGGGCTTGAGCTTTGTCGTAAACCCACTATCGACCGGAATTTGCTGCACAACAACTACTTACATCAACTTTTGCAAGGCTTTCCGCAGCACCGATATATGAAAAACATCATGCAAACCACTAAGTTAAGCTGAAAGCTTCAACCGATAGGCAGCTTCCCCAATCCGCTCAATGATTTCAAACAGCCCAAGGTATCTCGAACTCAGCTTTTTCAAGCATCGGATCCTCGATATGCCTTTGAACAGTTTAATCTTGAGGTAGACCCAATCTCCAACCGCAAACTCTACATTTCGGTGCTTGGCGTTATAATATTTCGCTTGCCTATCCTGAGCCACTAATAGCCGCTGTCGAATTACGTGTATAGTCAAATTTGCATCTTCGAGCTCTTTTCGCTCTTATAGCTTCGACTCGCCTGTTTCCGCCCAAGCTAAAGGAGTACGACACTTCCTACCGTATAAAGCTTCGAAGGGCACCATCTAAATTCTAGCTTGATAGCTATTATTATAGGCAAACTCGATCATATAGAGATGGTCCTCCCACCTCTTCCCAAAATCCAAGGTGCACATATGGAGTACATCCTCCATTGTCCTATTGGTCCTCTAGATCTGACCATCCATTTGTGGAAGAAAGGTCGTACTGAACTTCAGTTCAGTACCCCCAACAACTGTTGGATTAGCCTCCAATCATTTGAAGTAAAGCGCCCATATCTATCATTTACGATAGTACAGAGCACACCGTACAAACAAACTATGTTGTCAACATACAACTTAGCCAATTTTTCAACTGAATCGTCTTTCTTATTCGGTATGAAGTGTGACACCTTTATCAATAGGTAAACAATCACCCTTACAATAACGTTACTGCTCTGTGATCTTAGAAATCCGTGCACGAAATCCATAGATATGTCATCAAACTTCCATACCAGAATTGGCAACGACTTCAGGAAACCACCAGGTTTCTAACATTCAGCTTTTACCAAGGAACAAGTATGGCACAATGCCACGTAAAGAGCTATGTCCTTCCTCAAACCCGGTCACCAGAAAATCTTTTTCATGTCCATATATATTTTTGTGCTCCCTGGGTGGATTAAGTATTTCATGAAGTGTGCCTCATACATCAACTCCTCCCGCAGTTTACCAACATTTGGGACGCACAAACGACCTTACTTTCTCAAAAGACTGTCATCCAAGGAGAATTGGGAATTTGACCCATCCGCAGCATAGCGCTTCATACTCTCATTGAGTTCCATTGCTCATTGAACCATGTCTGAGAGGTCATATTGCACCTCAGTCCAATTCAAACATGCATTTGCAGTGGTATTCTTGTCAACACAAGAAATATTTAAGGCCTCCAACTCATGGATTAGATGTTCATCAAACCTTTGTAGCCAACTTGCCCGTACTGGAGTCCTACGACTCAAGGCACTTGCGACCACATTTCCCTTCCCAGGAGTGTAATATATCTGGAAAGTGTAGTCCCCGAGGAACTCTATCCACCTCCATTGTCGCATGATCAGATCCTTCTGATCTATCAAATACTTAAGGTTTTTATGGTCTGTGAATATATCAACATTCACGCCATACAAGTCGTGACGCCACAGCTTAAGTACAAAAATCACAGCCGCCAACTCCAAGTCGTGAACTGGATAATTTTGCTCGTGCACTTTCAACTGGCATGAGCCATAAGCTATAACCTTTTTGAACTACAGAAGAATGAAGCCTAAGACGCTCCATGAAGCATCACTATATATCTCATAGCCATCTGTACTACATGGCAAACTCAAGATCGGCGATGTGGTCAAATGACTCTTTAACTCCTCAAAAGCTCGTGTGCACTCAGGATTCCAAACGAACTTTTGATCTTTCCTTGTTAGTGTAGTGAGAGGTAAGTCTATCTGCGAAAATTTCTCCATGAAGCGCCTGTAGTTGCCAGCAAGTCCAAGGAAACTCCTAACTTTCTCTACCGTAGCCAACACAGGCCATTCTCGTATCGCAACGATCTTCGTCAGATCCATACCAATACCCTCTCCACTAACCACATGGCCAAGGAAAGCTACTGGCGACAGCCAAAACTCACACTTTGAGAAGTTGGCATAGAGTTTATTTCTTCTCAGGGTGTGCAAAACCATCCTCAAGTGATTTGCATGATCTTCTTCTGATTGAGATTAAACCAATATGTCATCAATAAATACGATCACAAATCGATCTAAGTACTCTCGAAAAGTTCAGAGCATCAAGTGCATGAATACCGATGACACATTTGTTCGCCAAAACAGCATTATAGTGAACTCATAGTGACCATAGCATATACCGAAAGCTATCTTGGGAAGGTCACATTCCCTAATCCGCAACTGGTAATAGCCAGACTTGCAATCTAGCTTTGAAAAGATAGTCGATCCCACCAGTTGATCAAACAAGTCATCAATCCGTGGAATCAGATACTTGTTTTTCTCCGTCAGCTTATTCAATTCTCGATAATTAATGCATATGTTGGGTCCGGCGTTCCTTCACTTGACCCGTGGCGCTCTGCTACTTATATAAAAAATTAAGTAGCGCCCTCTCTAACAGTCCGGGCTTTTGGTGCAGTTGGGTATGCGCTTGATCCTTCAATTGGTATCAGAGGAGGTCACAGGTTCAAGACCGGGGGGCTCTATTAAATCCTGATTTTTCCCTTCTGCCTGTGTGGGTTCGGTGGGTCAGGCAACCGTGGACATGTGGTAACCCCACCTCTGAGCCGTGTGGGCCATGTGGTAACCCCACCTCTGAGCCGACGGGTTGTGCTTGACGCCGAGGGGGATTGTTGGGTCCGGCGTTCCTTCACTTGACTCGTGGCGCTCTGCTACTTATATAAAAAATTAAGTAGCGCCCTCTCCAACAGTCCGGGCTTTTGGTGCAGTTGGGTATACGCTTGATCCTTCAGCATAGACGCAAGCTTCCGTCCTTCTTTTTCACAAAGAGGACTGGTGCACTCCAAGGTGATATACTTGGACGTATATAGTCTTGTTTTAGAGGTTCTTGCAATTGAACTTTCAATTCCTCCATTTCCTTAGGCGTTACTCGGTATGGTGAGCGGACCACAGGTTTTGCACCTAGCACAAACTCAATAGCGAAGTCAATCTCTCGTTGGGGTAGTAACCCAGGGAGATCTTTAGGAAACGCATCTGCATAATCTGATACAATAGGAACATCACTCAAACTGAACTTCGGCTCAACAGCCTCCAACAGCGTGAAGAAAAACTCTGTGCCCTTCCGAACAGCCTTGACTACCTAGAGAGCAGACATCAATATCTTGCTCGATCCTCGCATACTAGCGAACCTAATCTCTCGTTTGGTGTTTTGTCCCAGTGTGACTTCCTTAGAGTTGCAATCTATATAAGCATGCTACTATGAGAGCCAGTCCATACCAAAGATTACATCAAACTCTGATATCAGTAACACAGATTCTTCCAATCCGAAATCCTGACTTCCTATCTGCACTTCAACATAGCAAGACCTATCCGCATGACTCACGCATCCGTTAGGTAACAACACCTTCAATCTATCTGTCGACTTAAGAGTTGGCATTCTGATCCGCGATACGAAGTCCTCAGATAGAAACGAATGAGAAGCACTTGTATCAAATAGTGCTCTAGTCAGATAGTCCCGAATAAGAACTAAAAATATATTTATCAAGTGATACACAAGCAATTCACAAGATATAAAGTATATAAAGTTTGAAAACTATATACTACTCATACCTGTGACAACATCAGCCTATTTGATGGCCTCCTATTGGCTAAGATTGTAAAACCTTGGCTGAGCTGGAGTATAGTGGGATGCATAGGACTCCACCGCCTTTCCCTTCTCAGCATAAGATGTTCCTGTCTTCTTCTCAGTTCTTGGAAGGCCACTAGTATAGTTACAGGATATATGGCCTGACTTGCCACATGTGTAACAAATCAGCAGACCTCTTTCTGTTGTCATTTCAGGCTTGCTTGAAGAAGCTGTCCCCGAAGACCTGGACTTTGTTCTCCACTTCTTTCGGTACTCAGATTTGGCAAGATGTGGCACTTTGAACTCTGGCTTTATCACAGACAAGTCCCTCTTACCATGCACCCTCTTCATGTCCTTCTCCAACGAATGAGTTGTACTAACTAATACTTGAAAACCTTGGTTCATCGGACTGGAGAGTATTAACCTCAGCTCATCCCGCAATCCCTCGTAGAACTGATTGGTCTTACGTTCCTCGTCAGCAAAAGTAGACCCCGCATATCGTCCCAACCTGTTGAACTCATGCAAGTAGATATCTACACTACTATCACCCTGAGTCAAGTGCTAGAACTCATTCTCCATGGCAATCCGCTACGACGAAGGCAGATTCTTTGCCAAAAATAATCTCGAAAACTCCTCCATCGAGATCTTAGGTAATCATCTGCCCACAAAGTGGTGTAACTCCAACTCATCCCACTAAAGCTGAGCCTCTCCCTCCAACAGGAAAGTGGCAAAGGTTACCTTTTGCCCCTCCTCTGTTTCAATCATCGTTAATACTCTCTTGACACGCAAAAGCTAGTCCTGCTCCTGCATTAGGGATCCTGCACCCATGAATGTTGGAGGACCAAAACTCATAAAATGCTTCAGCTGCCTTTCAGTAGCTCACTTTTCAACCAAAGCCTCAACAGGACCTTGCTTAATAGTAATAGGCTCAGCCACACCAACCTGGTCCGGGACCATAGCAGGACGCACCTGCCCAGTCAGTTGTGCATTTAACATAACAAACACTACCTCAGCAACAAAGCGTATTGTTTCCGCGGAAGGGAGAGGTGTGGGCACATCAGCTGGTGCTGTACTCTCCACAGAATGTTGTGGTTCAGACTGCCCCACACCACTTTGAGTTACCTAAGAGGGTAAAATACCCAATTTAGCGACCACATACAGGGCAAACCATGACTAATAGGAACACACAGGTTCCTCAAACATATGTATTTTAATTCCAAAGTGGACATTCTAGAGTTCATTTTGTTATAACAGTAAGCACATACACGTGCTCGCCAACCCTCAAAAGAATTTGACCACGAATTCATAGAAGGAAGACTGCGACAAGTAGTTGATACCAAATTGTAACACCTCTGTCCGTCGCATAAAATATAATAGAAGGTCATGTCGGGGCCCCATGCCATATTCCATGGACAGTCCGCAGAGTTATAGGTTAATATCAAAAAGACCATTTCAATCCTAACTCAGAGCATTCTAGAAGAAGCTTCATGGGTTAAAAGAACTCAATTCATTAGAATGTCCACTATATAAAACCACATAGGAATGTTTACAAAAAACACTAAAAAGTGTGGCCTTAAGGCCTTACAATTTCACTTCAAAAAGGTGGTTTACAAACATCGGCTCGCAGGTCGACCACACATGAAAACAATAAATCATCTTTGCTTGGCCTTCGAGGGCCGGCATAGCAGCAAGGGTTGAAACCCTCTATTTCCCGCTCACCTCTCCAGCACCTGTACAGGGACATTCCACCAGCAAGGTGGCAAACAAGGCACGGTCAGCTTTAGGTGACCAATTAATAATGATCCTACCTCATTCCAGGGGCAGCGGTATTCCTTCCCTACAGGCATAACATTCATATATATATATAGATATATCATATAAAGGTACAACTGAAGCACCATTCAATATATCACAAATTTTTGCAACACAGCCAAATGTTCTGTGCACTTATGGCACATTCTTGGTGTACTATAAATACCCAGCCCCACCACAGTTCAGAGGTCTGAACCTAGACAGCCAATAATGAGCATTTCTAGTCTTTACGGCTCATTGCCTAAGACTCTCATTATGTCAACGATGAAAGCCAATTACTTTAGGCAATCAAGCATGGAGTGATATAACGCTTGCCAACGATGATAGGCAATTAATTTAGGCAATCAAGCTCAGAGTGGCATACGTGGTTATAGTTCAGCACTTTTCTCGTTGCTTATATCATACTGTCATTGTTGAAAGCCGTAGCAATCAATCCCCATGTCAAGATGCGGGTCAGCTTCCCCTTGGTCGTATTTTCAAAATGGCTCTCAAGGCCAACAAAGTTAGGCACACAGGCTCACAGCTCACCTGCTAGCCACACAGTCTCTGCGAGATAGGCTTCGCAAGCATAATGCTATCAGAGCGCTATCACCAGCAATATCTACTATCGCCTAGCATTAGCAACAAAACATTCCTTTTTGTCTCCATACTCAGCCATAACTGGAACCTCTTTCCAGAAAAACCTGCAGCTTCCTACAGTGCGAGAAAACTGGACTTTCACACAAATAAGCTCACAAAGAGCTATCTCTAATGATACCCACTATCGCCAAATGATATCCAATGATTATCCAAAACTATTGTATTTCTGGGTATTTTCGTAGAGCGCATCCCCAGTACTTTATGCCACTCAATTCACTGGTTCAACCTCTCGGAATCCGTAAACTACATGTTTATAATCGGAGTCTTCACTAGCACGCAAATTAAACATCACCAATCCATACGAACATGTCCGGATGGGCTTCACACAACATTCCTATTCTGTACTACAATTTCCGGATTCTATATGCAAAATTACCTGGGGATATCAAGTATCTACCCTTTGGAATTCCCTCCTCTTTCCACCTTTTGGTGGGGGATTCCATGCATATGCAAAACTTAGGACTTCACTTGTCCAAGAAGGATGATCGTTACCCCCATAGATCATTTTGGAGCCATGATAAAGTCTTCTATCCAGATGGAAACGATCGTCTTTCTTTCCACTTCACGGATCTTTCTTCAGCTCGTAAATCCAACCACAAGATCTCCTTCACCAAGAATGCAAATCTCAGCCCCAGACTCTTGCCCTTAAGAACTTTAAGAACTAAGAGAGAGAGAGAGAGAGAGAGAGAGAAAATGAGAATTTAATCTCATTTCCAGCTTATATATGGAAGCGATCGTCGCGCGCTAACTTGCTATCGTCCCGCGGTAACATAGGCGGTGGTCGTTCAGCCTAAATGATGCCGATCTTGCTATCGTCGCGCGATATCTTCCTACCTCCACACAATAAGCTACTTAATGATTTTCCAAGTGCGTTGAGAGCGTCGAGTGTTATCGCTATGTGGTACCTTTTTACCGCCGAATGGTATCAACCAGAGACTATGGTCTTTTAATTCAGTGAGCTATCACCAGTGATAGGACTATCGCTGCACGATAACCTATAGATACCAATTCTCTGATCTATCAGGAATTTCAAGGCATTACACCTATCAGACAGCTATTTTGAGTCTTCAGAATTAGATGAAGAGGAGGCCTACATTTATCTCATGTTCATTGAAGAAGAGGTTGATCATCCACCTTCCCCATAAGGAATAAGGGATCCACTGTCCTCTGTTGATAGTAACTATGAAGAAGATGAGTAGTTCAGTCTCATGGCTTTATCAGAAGACAATCAGGATAATGTTATCCCTGATGAGGTACACTATATCTTTAACTCTTCTTCTACCTATGAGTATGGCTCAGAATCTGATACATCCACTTCCTCTAATGGGGATGAGGGATCAATCTCTGAAGAAGATATCAATTAATTAATTGAAAGCTATAGTGTAATTCTGGAGGATCTGAAGAAGAGCAAAAGGCTTGTCAAGAGACAAGCTGAGGAGATTATCTCCCTACAGTAAGTTACTTCCCTACAGTCTGAGTCAGCACCCTTGCTAGATCAGATGAGGAGGGAAGTTAGCCAGTTGAAGACAATCTCAATTATCCAAATTAGGACCATTTGCCAGAAGAACAAGGTCATTATGGATCTTAAAGAAAAACTCATTAAGGAGAGGAAGATTGTGGCTGAATTCTCTAAGCCCAAGACTGTGTTGTCGCCGTTTGACTCCTTTACCTCTCAAAAGGATAAGAGAGGTTTGGTGTTTAAGTGGAACTCTAGAGCTGCCCATTCCAAAGGAAAAGGCAAAGCTCCTATAGAGCCTCAGACCACCTTTCACAAGGTAATCTTCCCTTCCAACAGGTATGACCAGGACAGCATGTATGGTCACTAGAAGAATGAGAATTCTTCTAATAATAATACAAGGGTATCTTACAATGGAAGGAGAAAGGGCATGGGTTTGAGTACACTGAAGGCTCCACATGAGGAAATCTAGATGGCCCATCATGGACCATTTGTATTTGGTACTCCAACCCCCACACTAAAGGATAAGGCAATTGCTTATTCTCAGGTTCCTCCAGCAAACACTTGGACTAAGGGTAAGTCAGTCAGTAGGCCTCACCTAGCAAATTCTGGAGCCATGAACTCCATTTCAGCTGTAAAGATGATATCTGTTGGTGCTACTTAGAATAAACCATATGCATCCACTAGCACACTAACTTTCAGTCAGATACTTGCTAAATGAAACAAGAAAAAGTCTACTATTCTCCCCTCTGGATAGATATCTATTGATAGCTTGCACTCTTTAAAGGCTGTTCAAAAGAGGAGATACCACATTCATGAGTATTGGTGTTGTGGTAAAGTGGGTCACTTTGCCATAGATTTTTGGCACAACCCTAGTGTGTCAAGGGCAAGGGTGAGTCTGTTGGAGCCAATGGTTCACATATCCTAAGTTTGATAATATCAATTTCCATGTTATATATGATCACATCTGGTGTTTGGTAGAGTGTGTAGGTTTACAGGTTCCAGCGAAGTGAGAAAACTTCTGGCACCTACAGCCGAGTGGTAGTAGTTACTATCGGGCAGTAGCCTGAATTAAATGACATGGCACTCGGGTTGCTACTGCGCCACTTTATCTCTACCGCCCGTGCTATCCTGTGTATTTATTTCAGCAAGGCGCTCAGGATGCTACTGCGCCAGTCATTAACTTCTTATAGCGGCACGCTAGCTCACTCAACGCTTGTCGAGACTGAGGCATCGAGATCGAGATATTGCCAAGTGATAGCTTGTTACCGCGCAGCGCTATCTCGCTCAACGCAAATCGAGTGTGTCTAGTGTGTCGAGACGACTGGGCTAATGCCAGGTGATACCTTCCTACCGCACTGCGCTAGCATGGAAAAGAGGACAATATTATTTTTGGATATTTTTCCAAGTTTGCAGGACAGCTGTCAGCATCAGCATCAGCATGTCTACCTACCACTAGTTGCTAGCTCTACCGTCGGCGATAGCCTATTTTCGAAACATATATAGGCTTCATTTTTCATTCCGAAGACAAGGAGACAGCTATTCTAAAGCATAGGTTCATGTGCAACCTCTGGAGCACCGAAATGTTGTATCCGTCGAAGGAAGAGAAAACCGCCTCCCTCCCATTTGCGCACGAAGAACTCCGGTGTGCCAAAGACATCAATGACAATGAGGAGTTGATCGATTGCATCCACACAAAGATCTCAAGCACCGGTCACGAATCACTCAATGGAGAAATCGTCTTAAGGGAGATTCAATCTAAATTCATAATTAATCTTTTATACTTGTTGTACCTTTTACTTTTCTACATTTTTGTGGTGAGGAAAATCGACCGGTGAAGTTCGTCGAAATTCGGGGAGGATTCCATGAGAAATCATCCCGGGGAAGGGACGCCAAGATCAGGGGATCTAGTGGGGCTCTAATACTCTTCCTTGTATGAAGGTGAAGAGCCGGCTCAAAGACCTTTCTTTGATGGAAATGGAGAAAGCCAACCGGTCCGGGTAGTTGGTCGGTATAAAAAACAAAAAGATTCTTGACTTACACCGCCTCTGATCTCCGGCGTCATGGAGATCAAGTACTTGTAATTGTAAACCATATTTATTTATGTTTGAATAAAAATTATTTATTGCTTTTCATTTTGCGTGTGACGTTGTGATTGCTTACCGGTAGATCTCAGAAGGGGATGTATTTCTCCAAGGAGAAATTTGCTAAGGAAAATGAGGTATGTGACCTACCGCCGCACGCTAGCAAGTTAGCGTCTGACTGTAGCTTTCAGAACTATTTTTTTTGGACAAAATATTTCGAATTTTTAATGAACGCCTTAAACCTTATTCACCCCCCACCCTTCAATGTTGGACACTAGATCCAACAAGTGGTATCAGAGGGAGGTTACTTTAAAAAGTCTTACAATCTCGAAGTAAGATGGCCAACACGATTCACGCTTTCCCTAAGGGACAAGGTGTGAGTAGAACTCCACTGTTTATGGGGAGTGACTACTGTCACTAGATAACACGAATGAAAATCTTTTTAATGACCCAAAACATGGACATTTGGGCCATGATCAAAACAAAATAAACTACACCCACTATCACTGTAGGTAATACTCTCTTAGTCAAACCGCAGGATAAATGGGATGACGGTGATAAGTTGAGAAGAATGAATAATGCCAAATACATGAACTCGATATTATGCGCATTGGTTAAAACTGAATTTAATAGAATTTGTAATTGTGAAACTTCGTATGATATATGGCGTTTACTTGAGCTTACTTATGAAGGTACCTCACAGGTGAAGGAGTCGAAGCTTATCTGACTCGAATCTAAATAAGAACAATTATGGATGGAGATCGATGAGGAGGTGGACAATATGTATATGCGCTTCACCAAGATTATTAATGCCTCAAGATCCCTCGGGAAGAGATACTCAAATAGAGATCTGGTGAGGAAGATCCTGCGATCTTTGCCTCCACATTTCAACCCAAAGGTGACTACTATAGCTGAATCACACGATATCAGCACCTTGGAGATAGAGAGCCTCATTGGAAACCTGAAGACATATGAGCTTGAATTAAAGATACAAGCGGAGGAATATCCCAAGGAGATAAAGAAGAAGGGGTTGGCATTGAAGGCTGCGAGGGAGAGGAAGGTTGCTGAAGAATCTGAGGACGACGATGAACAAAGCCTCTATGTTTGAGAGTTTAGGAGGTTCATGAAGAATCCCAAGAGGCAAGGAAAGTTTAAGAAATTCCTGAAGAAAGGTGTTGAAGAAACCAGGAGGTGGAACAAGCCATCAAAGGAGACGGAGAGCGATGATGAAAAGTCCCTACCTGAGTGTTACCACTATCACAAGCCTGGACAGCTAAAGAGGGAATGTCCAAGGATCCAGAAGGAGGAAAAGGATAAACAGAGTCGGCATAAGGGAAAGAATAAGGTGCTAAAGGCGCTAACATGGGATGAGGATGGATCTGACGAGTCAAGCGCCTCTAACTCAAGTAGTGAAGATGAGGTAAATCTGAGCCGCATGGAGAGGAATCAGGAGGAGTCAGAAGATGAATTCAGTGTCCAGAGCGACACTGAGGTAACCCCGCCCTTTTATAGTGAACTTTTTGAAATTTATGAACAACTATGTGATAAGTTATATAGTGTTATACTTGAGAAAAAGTCCATTAGAAATGAAAACAAGAAAATTAAAATAGGACCTATAAAATATAAATAGTGAATTGATAAAATGCGGCAAAGAGAAGATCAAGTGCCTAGAGTGTCCTCACTTGATGGCAACGATTGAAGAGCTAAAAGTAAGTCTCTCCAAGGCATCGTTGAAAACAAACAATCTTAGTAATGAATGGAACGTCTTGTAGAAAAGACTTCAAATATCTCTTGCTAAAATAGATGAAGGCAAAAAACAATTTGCCAATCGATGCGTAATGTTAGTCATTTAAAACACTGCCCTAAAGGCGAGGATCCATGATCTTGATGTGCTATCCAAAAATTTGGAATAGGGCAAAACTCTCTAAATATGTTGTTGGGAGCACAGTGTCATGGATCTGGAAAGTTTGGACTAGGATACATAAGTCCAACACTACTACCAAGCAGTAATCTATCCCAAGCTAAGCCTAAAATGAATTATAAAAATTCACAAAATAAGGTCAATAATTCTGAAAGGCTATCCCCATCCTCAAGCACGAGCGCAGAACACGATTAAGGCAACATCTACTGCTTATACGTTGTCTGCAAACTATCAAAGGTTTGGTCACACATCCGGCTCATGTCTGAGGAAAGGTGCCAAGAAAACTATGCAAGTCTGCCTACCAAAGTCTTCTACCTAACGTATGGGTGGGACAACTTGGGTAACCAGATCTTTACCCTCATATTTTTTAGGATTGTTGGCAGGATAAGGACAAGGAGAATGTGTGGCACTAGGACTCTTTGTATTCCAAGCACATGAAAGGAGACAAAGACAAGTTCCTTAGCCTGGAGAAGCAAAAAGGGGTCCTGGTGACGTTTGGGGACAACAATAAAGGAAGTATTCTTGGAATCGGCACTATTGGTAACAAAGCATTTTCAATTTCAAATATATTGTTTGTAGATGGACTTAAGCGTAATTTAATCTCAATTAGTCAACTATGTGATAAATGCATGAATGTTATATTTGAATCCTCTACAAACACTTGCAAGATTTTAGATGCTAAAATTAATAGTATTTTACTTGCTGTTCATAGAACTCATAATGTTTAAACTGTTAGTTGTGAAGATATATCTACTTCTGATTTGAAGTACTTAGTTACCAAGAATAAGGAATTAGATCTTTGGCATAGGATACTAGGAAACTCAGGAAGTAAACTAATTGTCAAACTATAAAAACATAAACTTATTCATGGGCTCCGTAAATTAAGTGGTAGTTTGAACTCCTTATGCGCTCCAGGTCAAAAAGGAAAATTTGTTAAAACCTCCTTATAAAGCAAAAAATGACATTTCCACGTCTAGACCACTTGAACTCATTGATATGGATTCCTCTTAGTACAAGTAGTCTAGGTGGAAAACCATACACGTTTGTTATCATAGACGATTACTCCCGCTATTACTTGATGATCTTTCTTGCAAATAAATCTGACACGTTTAGTGAATTCACAAATCTATGCACTAGACTTAAAAATGAGAAGGAACTAAAAATAAAATGCATAAGGTCAGATCATGGGAGAGAGTTTGAGAATGAATAATTCACAAACTTTGTAATAATCAAGGAATAAAGCATGAATTCTCCACCCCATACACTCCACAATAGAACGGGGTAGTAGAACGAAAGAATCGTACACTTCAAGAACTAGAAGGCACAATGCTCGCCGAGTTCGGCTTAACTCGATATTTTTGGGCTGAAGCGATTAACACAACAAGCTATATGATGAATCGGGTCATGCTTCGCCCCATTATTAAGCGAACTACGTATGAGCTATATTTCGATAAGAAACCATTTGTGTCATATTTTAGAGTCTTTGGTTGCCCGTGTTACATTCTAAACACTAAGGATCACTTAGGAAAATTTTACGAAAAATCAGACCTCGGCATCTTCTTAGGATACTCGAGTTCGAGTTGTGCCTATAGGGTTTATAATAAGAGAACCTTAGTTGTTAAAGAATCGGCTCACGTGCACTTTAAAGAAAATACACCAACTGAAGAATCTAGGCTGAATGAACAGGAAGTTGATCATGATATATAGTTAGGAGATAAGGGTAAGGAGAGAGAAGTGGTGGTTGAGGTTCCAACTCTCGTAGAAGGATATAGGCCTCCAAGCACTCTAAACTTTTCGAAACAATATCCAAGAGAACTAGTTATAGGAGAGCTCTTATATGGTGTTAGACTCGGTCGACCCTACATGAGTCCTTCTCAAAACTATGTTTGTTGTATGAAATTGAACCTAAGAACATCTAAGAAACTTTAAATGATGAATCGTGGTTCCTAGCTATTGATAAAGAACTAAATCAGTTTGAGAGAAGTAAGGTCTGGGTATTAGTGGAGCGTCCTAATAGCCATCTAGTTATAGGGTTGAAATGGGTATTCAAAAATAAACTTGATGTGATTCTATGATAACTAGAAACAAAGGTTGGTTGGTTGCACAAGGTTACTCACAAATAGAGGGTGAGGATTTTGAGGAATCATTTGCACCGGTTGCACGTCCTAAATCCATTCGTTGGTTTTTAGCATTTGTGAGTTATAAACAAATTAAATTATATCAAATTGATGTTAAGAGTGCATTCTTGAATGGATCTATTAAGGAAGAGTTGTATGTCGAGCAACCACCCGAATTTAAGAATGCTGATTACCCAAATCACGTATACAAGTTGGTGAAAGCCTTGTACGGACTGAAGTAGGCAACATGTGCTTGGTATGATAGGCTCACGACTTTTCTCCTAGAACATGGCTTTAGGATGGGTAGTGCGGACACCACTCTGTTTGTGAAGCACGAGAATCTTGATCTAATTCTTTTACAATTTATGTTGATGATATCATTTTTGGGGCCACAAATGAAAGATTATGCAAAGAAATTGTCACTTTAAAGAAATCTAAATTTGAATTGAGCCAAATTGGAGAGCAAACATATTTATTAGGATTTCAGATCTCACAACGTAAAGATGGAATTTGTATATAAGTCAATCGAAATACATAAAAGATATGCTTGTGTGATTCGGCTTTGAAAATCTGAAACAAGTCAAAACTCCAATGAGTGTGTCTCTAAAATTAGGAAAAGATGAAAGTGGCATTTCGGTGGACCAAACTATATTTATTGGAATGATTGGATCACTACTTTACTTGAGTGCCTTTAGGCCAGATATTACATTCATGGCGTGTCTCTGTGCTTGGTATCAAGCCAATACTAAAGAATCTCATTTCAAAGCTGTCAAACATATATTTAGGTATCTTATAGGCACCCAAAATCTTGGTTTTTTGTACCCCCACACCACTGACTTCACACTCTACGGGTACTCTGACTCTTATTATGCTGGATGTTCACTTGATCTCAGGAGCACAAGTGGTACCTATCACTTCCTAGGACTGACACTAGTTTCATGGTCAAGAAGAAAACAAAACTCTGTTGCCCTCTCTATTGCTGAAGCCAAGTATATTGCCTTAGGATTCTATTGAGAACAAGCCCTTTGGATATCACAAACTTTAGAGGACTTTGACATAGTCTTAAGGAACGTTAACCTTAGGTGCGACAACAAGAGTGTCATAGACTTGACAAATAATCCAGTACATCACCCTCGCTCCAAACATATTGACGTTCGTCATCATTTCATTTGGTACCACATTAAGAAAGAGAACGTGACAGTAAGCTTCATTGGAACCGACGATCAACTAGCTGATATCTTCACAAAACCTCTCCCAGATGCTCGTTTCTAGCTACTTAGACTTGAGCTAGGCATTCTAGATCTCACTACCTTATCATGCTTCATTACCAACTATCATTGGGGCATTTTTTTTTATTTATGTGAGTTACCACTGTGCGATAGCCTTAGTGCTGGCGGTACGTTACTTTTTGGTTTCTTCTATTTTTGTGTTGTTTTTGAGAAAAAACAAAACAAACAAAACAAAAAATTTAAAAATAAATCCCACTAAAAATCCAAAAATATGTATTGTTCCTTTTCATTTATTTTGCATGTGCCGTTTACTTTGTTTATTTCTGTTAAATCAATAAATCACAAAAATATATATATAACCCAAAATAAAAAAATCTGTGAATTGTTAACTCTTAGGACACACTTGGATAGAATCTAGAGCACAATGATTATGTATAATATTTGATTTAGGATTGTTAATCCTTGTGAACATTGTCTACATATGTCCTGATGTATCAAATCTTTAGGTGCTTAGCTACTGATTGAGACTAGACATGTCTGTGTTTGTTGAATATGCCTCTAGGTATATGTGAGGATATAAGTAGCGTAATGACTTGACACTGTTCACACATCCCTAGATATAGCACTCATGTAGAAACTACATGTACATGTTAGAACTCGTGATATTGTGTCTAATACCTTAGAAATAACTTAAATAATCAATATCACGATATACATGTAGTTATACAAAAGTTAGAACTTTGGGAAAAATCTTTAGTGATCAAGTCTTGCATATATAAGTTAAAGTGTATCTATCTATGTGGGTAGATTTCAATTGATTCGGGGTCCTTGAAATCAAAACTATAAAATTGATAGTATAAAACTCATAAATAAATAAATAACATGTTATCAACTAATATGTCAAGGATACCCCACAAGCACTACTCATTCCTCCTAATAAGTCTTTGTGAGCATTGTGAGGATGAGCACCTTGGTCAAAAGAATTTTCTCGATCTTATGCAAAGACTAAACCTTAAGCTTAGTGCCCCTAGTTCTAGTCTTGGTATGACATTGATGGAAACGTGACGTGATTTTTCACTTTATTTCTCTTGTGATAGCATAGTAAATTATTGAGATAAAACATGTAATGAAGGTTATTTCTACTTGATGTTTTCTCCTTTGATGTTACACTTTCACACGTTATTGCTCTATCTAACGCTTCCATGCATAAGAATTGGACTGAAACTGCATTGTATTTCTATAGCACGTAAGTACTAGTACACGATTACTACTCTTGACTCGTACAATGTTACAGTGTGTTTAACTCTATAACTCTCTTAACATTGTACTCTAAATTATTGTGTGTTGTGTTTAACCTGTGTTGTCCAATTGTTTTACTCTGAAAACTTATTTAAACTATTTTCGTGTACTCCGGTCATCTGTTTGACGTGTATGCTTTATATTCTCTGATTTATGTTTGATCACCCCCTATTATAATTCGCCTCTCGATTCACTTTTTATAACGTGCACTGTTTGTTATCTTTATCACGCTCGTCATATACTGCATTTTTTTCCGTACATGCATATGGTGTCTTTTGGTCTAGCCCACCCCCTTTCGATAATATCAAAGGGGGATATTAGAATGTTCATGAGTCATGGGTTAGGGAAGCTCACATGTAGGGGGATCTTGTTACACTATATGCATATAGATAGGGGGAGTGTGTAGAATACGCATAAAGGGGGAGCGCGTTTGTAGGGAAAGTTATATGTAACCCAAAACTTGACCTTTCTAACGATTATCTCTTATATGTGATGTATCATGCATCTAATTGTTATATCTCATGAACAGGATTTGATATTATCCAAAGGAGAAATTTGTTGGAGTCGACGGTTCACATATCCTAAGTTTGATAATATCAATTTCCATGTTGTATTTGATCACATCTTGTGTTTGGTAGAGTGTGCAGGTTTACAAGTTCCAGCAATGAGAGAAAACTCTCTTCTTGCACCTACCGCTGAGCGGTAGCAGTTACCGTCGGGAAGTAGCCGGAATTAATTGACATGGTGCTCTGGTTGTTACCGCGTCATGTTATCTCTAACGCCCAAGCTAGCCTGTGGATTTATTTCAGTGAGGCGCTTTGGATGCTACAGTGTCGGTCGTTAACTTCTTACTGCAGCATGCTATCTCACTCAATGCTCGTCGAGACTGAGGCATAGAGACCGGGCTACCACCGAGCGATAGCTTGTTACCGCTAAAATTATATAGAGTCTACCTAAATCATCTAGAGGGAGGTTAATAAGTGATGTCTGTGTCTTTTTGCAGAATAAAAATACTTTAAAAATTGAGAGCACACAAAACACAGAGATTTATAGCGGTTCTCCGTGTTGGGTATGTCCACTGTCCCTCCTCGCCTATCTACCACAAAGGGTTAGATTCAGATACTTCATCTTTCTCATATTTCAACAAATCTTACACCTCAGAGACGTAACTCCTACCACTCGAAGAAGAACCTCTCCTACCACTCGATCCATAACCTGATCTACAACTCGATCCACAAACGAATCTAAAACTCGATCCACAAACGAATCTACAACTCGATCCACAAACGAATCTACAACTCGATCCACAAATAGATCTATAACTCGGAGATAAATCTCCTACAAATATAAAAGAAAATTACACAAAAGTTTTACAAATAATTTTGACAAGATCTGAAGTCTTCTATCTGTCGGTCTTCATTTAGGTCGAACTTGAATAACTTGGAGAACACAGTAGAGTTAGAAACCTTGAAGACTTTGAATATTAAATCTCGAAATGACTAGATCTGAAGGAATAGAGATCTTCAGAATGCAAAGATCCAATCGAATCGGAAGAAGAAGATCGAATCGAGCACTGCTTGCGTCGGCAGAACAAAAGTCGTGAATCGCACAAGTGCCGTCGGTTTCACTTTTGGAATCTTTTATGATTATGAATTTTGGACAATTAGCATGATTAGGGTTGATGAAAAATCCACCCTAAGTATTTATAGAGACCCTCAATTGCAATGACTATAAAATAAATTTCAAAACAAGACTTGCAAAATTATTGTGCATGGCCGTCGTTCAACCCGAGCCGAAGTTGAAAAACAGACTGAAAAATAACCCAAGCCATTTTAGTCGAGTATCGTCGAGTATAGCATAGTATACTCGCCGAACTAGTAGTTATATTCAACGAAATTTATTTAAAGAAATTCAGCTCAAACCAGCTTGCCACTCAATGCCATGTTGAATTCATACTCGATGAATTCGATGATGTCAACGCACTCGATGCCATCGACACAGTCGACGCAATCAATGCCATCGACGCAGTCGATGCACTCGATGCCATCGATGAAGTCGATGCACTGGACGCCATCAACGCAGTCGATACACTGGAAAAAATTCCTTAGAAAAACTAGAGAAGTAGCGTCGAGATGATTCGACAAATTCGTCGTGTATCGACATGTATATTCGAAGAATTCAGCGAGTATCGTTAGATATATTCGACGAATTCGATGAGTATACTTGATGATCCCGATGAATTTTACTTAACTGTTTTTCCACTCTCAAATATTCTACCACAAGTATATATGATGAATTTGACGGGTGCTAGTAAGTATATCCGACGAATTCAACGAGTATCAACGAGTATACTCGACGAATTCGACGGGTATCCCTTACAATACTCGACGAATTTTACTTGGGTAAAATTTCTGTTCTTCTGAATCTAAGTCCTTCTCCTTCCTTGATCCTCCTCATGCACTTGGGAGAGAAGTGCACCCCAATAGAGAGATTACATGTGAGTCAACACATTGGCCTACAAAATAAGGAATTACATTGTATAGTCCTATGTTTACTGACCAACTGTAACCTTACATTATTGTGTACTTAGCAATGTAGACCTACAAGTACATACCTAAAAACAAGCATCAAATACAGACTCATTTCATCTTAGCTTAATTGGACCCTTCTTCAAATCAGGGTTATTGTGGATACAATACCCAACAATCTCCCCCTATTTTAAGAAGTCGGAATCCTATAAGCTAAGGTGAATTGCACAATAATAAAGCATAAAACTTAAATGATATATGACTAAAAGAAAATTAAACAAAGCGCACATTTTAGTCAAAACATTAAATTATATATATATATTAATAAGAGTTCATTATTTGGGGGCAAACACAACCACACATAATGACCACAATAAATAAAACCATACCCACTGCTTGCCCTAGCTCTTCTGATGTTGTCTAGCAAAATATTCCTTGGGCTTTGGATTGTATCTTGGAGGGGCTGGAGGGTCACCTGGATCATCATGCTTGTGGTTCCTGAAGTGAATCCTTCTCTTTGCACAGGCCAACTCATACTTCAGCCATTCATCTCTATCATAGTGGCTCCATCTATTTTCTCCTCCAACATCGACCAAGGTGAAGGAGTCTAGAATAATTCCTCTTGAAATCAGACTCCACACCTCAGCCATCTCTCTATTAGGCATATCTCTGACTAGCTCTTCTCTATCTGGCTCTAACCTGACGGCAGATGTGCCTTCACCATATCTTCTCCTTTTTTACATAGGAGGAGGTATATCATCAGTTACTTGAGCATCTGAAAACAGAGCAACAACAGTAGCAAACCTATCTTGAGAGAAATCCTGTGTGTATGTTCAGTATTGAGAGTAATCCTGAGCAGGATGAACCTCATCATTACTGGAGCAGGCACATCAGGTACTTGAAAGCTTGTATTATCCTGACCTGGCCTTCCAAACATCTTACCTATAGCCAAACAAAGTTGTCATAACTGTAGTAATTGACTTGTTGGAAGTTTGCAAGAATTGCAGCCTCAATATCATCCACCTTAGCTTTAAGGTCATTCTCCCCCTTTTTGACTTAATAAGCTACAACATTAGCATAAGATTCCATTATCTTGTCAAAATGATCCATTGATCGATTGTGAGCATCAATCATGGTTACAACATTCTTATCAACATTTTGAAGAACTTCCACATTATTTTTTAGACTAGCCATGTTATGAATTAGAGCTTTACGACCCTGCTAAAACCAGGAGTCCAACCTTGCATCTAATTTGTCGAAATGCACCTTGACAGCTATAAGGTCATTGTTCATATCTTTCTCAGTTTCCTGGACTATCTTCATAACCTTCTGCATGGAGGATTCAAAATGTTGTTGTTGATTGGACAACATGGCATCTATTGTCTTCAGAATAGAACTGTCAGCTCTAGAACTAGGAACATCTGGAGTAGGAATACTGGGAAGAAAGGGCAGATCTTGATAGATTTCTGAATCACTGAAGGACTCATCTATCGAAGATAAATGTGCTTTAGAAATAAATCTTGGATCTTCAGCAGATAGGACAGGAGTAAGGTCCTCTCCAACTCCTTCCTAATCAGAAATATCAACTACATCCTCTAGAATAGCTAGAAGAATACTGGACGCCTTGGCAACTCTCTTCTCGAGGTTGCACATAAACATGTCAACCTTAGTAGCAATGGATTTCAAGTTTTGAGTCACCTCCCCCTCAAAAGCTGAAGCAGGAATAATCTCTGGGAGAGGGACAATTATGTGCTCTGTTGAATCTTGCACTGAGACATATTCAACATTATCAGCAGTTTTGTGCTCATCGGCAGCAACCATTACCCCAACAGTATCTATCTCATAATCACTAACATTCAAATCATACTCAGAAGTAACATTAACCTCGGCCTCATCAGGCATTATCTCATCAACAGCAGCATGGCCTATAACTGTCACAGAAAAAACACTCAAGGGAACTTTTTCAATTACCACTTGTGTATCAGCTGGCTCCCCCTCAGCTCTTGCACTCAATCTCTCAGGAGTTTCCCTGGGGGTTGGAGAAGGAATCATATCCTCAGGAACATGTTCTTCCACCTCCTTAGGCAAATCTCTGGATCCCTCTGGCCTCAAGATCCTCCAATCCCACCTCGAGAATATTGATGAATTGATTTTCTTCAAGTGGTGGATAGGTACTCTCTTGGACATATCAAATTTGTCCTTGTCCATCTAGTTCAGATATAAGCTGAGAATCACTCCAAAACTGGGTGTGTGCAGACTATCCTTGATCTTTTCAAACAATAGTGCACTCCAATCCATTATCTTTTTGCAGATGATAGACACAAGTATCTTGAACATTTCAAAAGAAAGATAATCATGCGATCCTGTTTTGCAAAGCAGCACTTTTCCAATGATATCTGAAAGTAACTTTCCTTCCTCATTCATCCCTTTTCTCTTAACTTCTTTTGTGCTTCTGGGCAGTCCACAGAATAATAGAGCTCTAGTGAAGTCCTCCTCTTCGAGGTAATCGACCTCTTCACAAGCAGTAAGTCGCAAGTACCTTGTCAGGAGGGAAGCCTTCACTTTGACTTTGGTTGAACGAACTTTTCTCCTGATAACAATATCTTTCCTGCGAAGCTTGGCATCCAGATAGAACTCAAGAACGCCCTTATCTAATACCTTGTAGGGGTGCTATAGCATGAAAGAGAGGGCTGTCGTTCCCAACATGAGAATGTCATTCCTGAACTTATCTAAAGCTGACGCAAATCCTATCCGAACTAGTTCCCCACCACCTAGCAAACCGTTGGTGCTTCTAGGAGCTATGGAGAATCAGATAGCAAATAGAATGAGGAAACAACTCTGGGCTTATCTGTCGGACTAGAACTTGATTTCTTCTACAGACTGGAATGGCAAGAATAAGTCGACGGAGGGATCAAACCTCTTGATGAAATTGCCGGGAGATGCTGCCGGAATATCTGAACTTACATGAATGGCTTTTACTGACCTAACCAAAGAAGAACAAAACCAATGCGATAGGAGGAAGATGATGAATAGTACCGGGAAACTTAATCATCGGGAGGAAGACAGTTCGGCGAGTCGGCTTTCTGGATTCAACGAAATGTGAAGGTTTACCCCTAACCCTTATAATATATATAATTTAAATTTTACATGGGAAAGGCACGTACCTGATAAGCTGTGACTCTTCGGATCCAATATAGGAAGGAAATTTTTTGAACTAAGAAAAATTCGGCGATATTAACTGGGTTAGATTCGTCGAAATTAGCCGTGTATATCCGACGAATCGCCGAGTTCTGCTGACCGATATTCGACTAATTTGCCTTGGACAAATTTTTCTGCTTTCTAAAGAATTCCCCAAGTAAATTCCTGTCTTCTTGGCCATCTTCACGAGTCCTTGTTAAGCATACCCAGTTCTATTTTGAAAAATGAGAACTTGGCCTCATCCAAGGGCTTCGTGAAAATATATGCGACCCGCTTATCCGTCGGGATCTAGTTAAGAGCTATGTCCTTGTTCTCCACATGCTCCTGGATGAGGTGATATATAACTTCGATGTGCTTTGTCCGGCTGTGAGAGAATGGATTATTTGTGATCGCTATTGCACTGGAGGAGTCGCAATATATTGGAATCTCTTTGAACTTTAGGTTGTAGTCCTCAAACTAATTCCTGATCCATAGAATTTGTGCACAACAACTACCCATAGAGATATACTCTAACTCGGCAGTTGAAGTTGTCTCACAATTCTGCTTCTTACTGCTCCTTGAGATAAACCTTCCTTCGAGGAATTGGCACGTCCCGAAAGTGTTTTTCCTATCATCCCTGCTACCTATAAAATCTGCATCTGAAAATCCAAAGATCGACATCATTACTTCTTGGGGACCATAAGCCAAGATTTGGTGTGCCCTTAAGGTATCTTAAAATTCACTCTAAAGCGACATAATGTGATTCATTAGTGTTCACCTGAAATCTAACACACACACATATCAAGAACATTATGTCAGGTCTACTTACAGTAAGATAGAGAAAGGATCCAATTATGCTTTTGTACTTGGTTTCATCAAAAGTTTTCCCTTTCTCATCCTTGTCCAGAGACATAGTTGAACCCATTGGAGTCCTCATCAAGGTTACGTTCTCCATTCTGAATTTCTTCAGTAACTCCTTGGTGAACTTCGTCTGAGAGCTGAAAATTCCATCTTCAGATTATTTTAACTAAAGTCCTAAGATATACTTCAGCTCTCTCATACTGTTCATTTCAAACTTCCCTTGCATAAGTTTGGGAAACTTCTTGTAAAAGTTGTCTTCCGTAGAGCCAAAAATATATCATCGACATAGATTTGCACTAGCAAAATCTTACCTTTAACTTCCCTAAAAAATAATGTCTTATCTATCTTTCCTCTTGTGAACTAGCTCTCGAGAAGAAAGCTAGACAACGTATCATCCCTAGCTCAGGGAGCTTGTTTTAAGCCGTAAAGAGCTTTATTAAGAAAATAAATGTATTCATGGAAAGTAGAGTTGATAAAACATGGGGGTTGTGCAACGTATACTTCCTCTTTCAGATTCCCGTTGAGGAATGTTGACTTCATATCCATTTGATAGACCTTGAAGCCTTTGAGGGCAGTATACGCAAGAAACAACCTGATCGCCTTTAGCCTGGCCACTGGAGCAAAGGTTTGGTCAAAGTCGATCCCTTCTTCTTGTATGTATCCTTATGCTATACAGTCGGTTTTCTGCCTTTCAATAGTCCATAGGGAGTCATACGATGGTTTTTGTTGACTAGTGCTTTGTTTTGCACGTACAAGTTGTGTTGACTGCTTCGCCCTAAAAGTACTCTGGTAGTGAAGCGTCATTTAACATCATCGTACATGCTTCAATTAGGGTTCTATTTCTTCTCTCGGCAACTCCATTTTGTTATAGAGTACGCGAGGAGGTAAACTCATGAAAGATACCTTGACTTCCACAAAATTCTGTCATCATACCAGACTCAAACTATGTTCCGTGATCACTTTTGATTTTGACCACTAAGTAGTTTAATTCATTTTATATTTGCCGGACAAAATTAGTGAAAGAATCAAAGGTATCTGACTTGTGTTTCATAAAGAACATCCAAGTAAAACGAGAGTAGTCATCAATAATTACCAACGTATATACTTTACCTCCTAAACTGTGAATTGGCATAAGACTGAATAAGTCAATATGAAGTAAGTATAAGCTTCTTGAAGAATCTTTTTCAAAAATGCCCTTAAAGGTAGCCCTTATCTGCTTGCCCATCTCGCATGCATGACATGGACTCTCTTTAAGGAACTTAATCCTGGTGGCATCAAGCACTAAGTTGAGAGAAAATAACATATTTAAGGTTTTGAAATTAATATGTGATAATCTCTTGTGTCATTGGTCACAAAGAGACGCACTATCTTTAGCCAAAAAGCATATGGTGTAGAATTGTCTAAACACGGAAAATTTAAACAGAAAATATTTCTACTCCGAGTGTCTGTTAAGATCCTCTCCAAATTTGCAAACGATTTTATCAAACACTTGTCCATGTATAACTCAACGATATAGCCTTTGTCATATAGTTGACTTATGCTTATCAATTTATGTTGTAATCCTTCAACATAAGCCATGTCTGTGAATGAGACTATGTCGGTTGAAATCATAATGTAGCCTTTAGTTATTCCCCTATCTGACCCTCCAAAGATGACCTTTGGACCATCTTTAACTGGTGTAAATTCTCACAGTAGGCTTCTTTTCTTGTTCATATGCTGAGAGCATCCACTGTCCAAGTACCATATTGGAGTTTTATTGGCCTTTGTGCATACCTGCAGTCATAGATCATTTTACCTTAGGAACCTAAATGGATGTGGGTCCTTGGTTCCTTGTCAGCTTAAAACCACTATGAACATTAACTTTGCGAGTGGTCGGACTCGCACAGTTAACTTGTGGAGTTTCAAAATTAGCAGGGTTAAACCAGTAATCTAGACAAAATGACCAATTTTGTCGCAGCACCAACACTCAAAGCTATTGTAACTTTTAACCAGCAATCTACGCCAAAATGACCAATTTTGTCGTAGCACCAATAGTCAAACCTATTGTACCTTATCTTATATTCTTGTTTTACCTATTGTACTGGAGGTCTAGCATGGGCAATAGACTTGGAGGTGGAAGCCTCCTGATTACAACACACACAAGGCTTCTCAATTACCTTAGCCTTAGGTATGATAGTTTTGGCTTTCTGTGCCTTCTTAAAATTATGTACATGAACATAAGGAACATACTCATTTAGAGTTATCTCTTAGTAAGGAGCCTTAAAAACACTTGCCCCAAAGTCTCGGGGATGGGTCAATCCTTGATAGCGCTTCCTAGGCTCTACATAAATAGGCCTAGCAAAGTGCCCATAGGACGTCTCAGATTACTATTTATATATGATGTATCATGCATCTAATTGTTATATCTTATGAACAGGATTTGATATTATCAAAAGGAGGAGTTTGTTGGAGCTGACAGTTCACATATCATAAGTTTGATAATATCAATTTACAAGTTGTATTTGATCACATCTTGTGTTTAGTAGAGTGTGCAGGTTTACAAGTTCTAGCAAAGAGAGAAAACTCTCTTATGGCACCTACCGGTGAGCGGTAATAGTTACCATCGTGCAGTAGCCGGAATTAATTGACATGGTGCTCAGGTTGCTACCACATCGTGTTATCTCTACCGCCCAAGCTAGCCTGTGGATTTATTTCAGCGATGCGCTTTGGATGCTACATCGCCAAACGTTAACTTCTTATCGCGGCGCGCTATCTCACTCAATGCTTATCGAGACTGAGGAATCGAGACCAGGCTACTGCCGAGTGATAGCTTGTTACCGCTAAAATTATATAGAGTCTACCTAAATCATCTAGAGGGAGGTGAATAGGTGATGTCTATGTCTTTTTACAGAATAAAAATACTTTAAAAATTGAGAGCGTACAGAACACAGAGATTTATATTTATTCCCCGTGTTGGGTATGTCCACTGTCTCGCCTCGCCTATCTACCATAAAGGGTTAGATTCAGCTACTTCAACTTTCTAAGATTTTAACAAATCTTAAACCTCAGAGCCGTAACTCCTACCACTCGGAGAACAACCTCTCCTACCACTCGATCCACAACCGGATCTACAAGTCGATCCATAAACGAATCTACAACTCGATCCACAAACGAATCTACAACTCGATCCACAAACAGATCTACAACTCGATCCATAAACGGATCTACAACTCGGAGATAAATCTTCTACAAATATAAAAGAAAATTGCACAAAAGTTTTACAAATAATTTTGACAAGATCTGAAGTCTTCTATCTGTCGGTCTTCTTTTAGGTCAAACTTGAATAACTTGGAGAACATGGTAGAATTGGAAACTGATGGCTAAAACGCCGGTTCTTATTTAGGTGTGAAAGTGGAGGTTTTTATTTATAAAAAGAAGAGCGTTTTATTTTTGTTAGAAACCGAGTTTTAACGAGAGGGAGGCAAGTGCACCTATCGCGTGTAGTACAGGATATTCCGGTGTGGAATATCGGGGTCGTATTGTTCTCGGGGCCGGCTTAACTATATCTACTCTTTCCCTGAAAGCCTATTATTCTACCGATAATATTTTAAGTGGATTATATATAAAAAGGGGGAATGGTGAACATAAAAATAAATACAATGCAGAAAATGAAAGCAGGAAATAAAATGCAGAAAGCCGAAGAAGAACTCGGCACGACAATATCAAAAGAGAATTTGAACTAAAATAACTTTTAATAAAAAGAGATCCTAACTTTCAAATTAATTAAGGCGGAGACTCGGCCGTGGAGGTTCCTTAGATATGAGCTCACCTTGGTCTAGGGATATCGCTCACCTGAACGCTAAGACTATTCGACCGATCGTTAGACCGACGAAGGATTCCTCTTAACGCCCGCATTACACTGAGAACCCCGCTATTGGGTGGGGAACCCAATCCGGTAGAGTCACGCGCCTCCTCTTTCGAGGGTTAGCGCGGAGCTCTCTTTACCCAAGGGTGATTGGTCCATACGTGCGGCCTCTCGGCGTTGCGTATGGATAACGGAAATAGAGCCCGCACATCGATTATGCGGTCCTACGCATCCTTAACCTGGGGCAAACCTTAAGAAATTTAATTAAATAGAAAACAGGACCTTTAATTATTTAAAGCCATTTTATCTGTCCCAATGCTCTTCGATATTGAGGGCTAAGGGCGGTTAGCCACTCATCGGAATGGGGACACTTACACTAGAAAGCAGAAAAGAAAGCTGTAAGAAAGCAGGAAGAAAGCAGTAAATTGCAAGTCCTACCCAAACGAGTAGGACTGAAGAAAGCAGTAAATGCGAATCCCGGCTCAAATGAGTGGGCGGGGGTAAATTTATACTCATACACGCACACACTCTACAGGAAAGTAAAATCACACACACGCACTCTGCAATAAAGTAAAAACACACACACACTCAAAGTTTTCCTACTCAAGTGAGTAGGAAGAAAATGAAAGCAGTAAAAAGACAAGTCCCACTCAAACGAGTGGGCGGGAAATGAAAGCAGAGCGCCATTTAACTCTTAACGAGTAAGCGGAAATAAATGCATACACACACACTCTACAGAAGCTGAAATAAAGCTATAAAATCTAACTCATACACGCACGTACGCTTGCAAAAATAAGAAAAAGCAAAGTGACTGAAAAATTAAAACAACTGCATTACTACCGCTAAAATGCGGTAGAAATGCATAAAAAGTGAAAATAAAAATTAACCGGACAAAAAGTTTTGAAAATTAAAACGAAAAGCTAAGTGCTCGGAAAATTAAAACGACTGCATTTCTACCGCTAAAATGGGGTAGAAATGCATAAAAAGAGAAAATAAAAATTAAACGGAGCGAAAAATTTTGCAAATAAACGCAAAATGGAAGTTGGCGAAAAATTAGAACAACTGCATTTCTACCGCTAGAATGCGGTAGAAATGCATAAAAAGTGAAAATAAAAATAAACTAAAGCTAAACGGGTGCAAAAAATGAAAATAAAATGGACATTACAACGGCTAGAAAGTGCGGAAAAAATCCTAAACTAAACTGAGTTATAAAGCTGAAAAAGATAAAACATGAAAAGAACAAAAAATGGAACGAAAAATTACTTAAGTTAGGGCGCTTAATTGAATTCCAAGCCATGCGAAGAGAGAAAAACTAACATTTTATAAATAAAAAGGCTATTACATGGTAGAATAAAGCAAACATCCTAATACAAATTAGGAGAGAGAGGGGGGATAAAATTCCCTTACATAGCATTTGGAATCGAAATGGGCAGCACCTCCCCTAAGTAATTTGGACCAAAAAGTGGACAGAATTCTCATACAGCAGCTGCCCTTTTATAGGCAAAATTTCGGGTTGGTCACGCCCTAGGTCACGGGCGTGACAGGGGGGCGTGACCCGGACAGCTGGCATCCTGATGTTGGCAGCGTTGACTGTTTGACAAAGCGTTGCGTGTCGGCCTCGACACGGGCGTGGCAGGCTTTGACACGGGCGTGACGTTGGGCGTGTCGGGCTCGGAAGAGTGAAATTGTTGATTTTGACTGGCTGATTGCGTTGAGAGCCTGACACGCCCGTGTCGGGCGGTGACACGGGCGTGACAAGGCCGAAAATTATTTTTCTAGAAAAATTCAAAAAATAAAAAATGCTAAGTTAGAATATATTTTTACAAAAAAGAAACATTTTATTGAATAAAACAAGCTAAAAACTATGAAAATAAATTAAAATGACAAAATAAATACACTAAAAAATAAGTATATTTACATCTCATCAAATACCCCCATACTTAAGCTTTTGCTATTCCAAAGCAAAAGTTGGAGATGAACCTATAAGGAATTAAAAAGAATCCTAAATTTAACTACCGCTTGATTTAATTGTACGAAAGATCGAAATGAATTTCCGGGGTTTCGGAATTAAATCCTAAATTATGAAAATGTTAAAAAATAGAGGAACTGTTTCAAAAAATACTTCTAAATGGAAAAAAGAAAGCGAAAATTATTTTTGTTAGTTTAACAAAAATGGATTGGAATTATCGAAAAAACTTTAGCTAAAAAGAAATTGATAGGAAATAATTCAATTTAAAAATTATGCTCTCAAAAAAGTTTTAAATTAATTCTAGAATCATGAAAAATAGGCTAAGTGGTTTGGCGGATATGAAGAAGGCTTGGATTTTTGAGGCGAGGTAATTTTTTCTCGAACCTCTATAATAATAATTTTTTGAATAATTAGGAAAATGAAATCTTATTTTCCTAACTTATAATTTTTTCTTTCTTTCTTCATAAATATAAATAAACCCAATGTATATGTATAGGAGTAATGAATTTTATCCTCTTACTCCGTAACATATAATCTTTTTTTAAAATATTGGGTGCCTATGTTTACGGGACGAAATCTTATCTCATTGACATAAGATCTTTTAAAGGTGAGTGGGGAATCATGCCAATTAAGGTATGAAAAAAAAGGTGGATGGTATAGTTTCTAAAAGAAAGCTAGAGTTTAATAAAAATTTCGAGAGCAACCTCTTTAATTTGGATGTTCCTACGTTTCTAAAAGCATAAGTGGAAATAATGTAAAATCCATAAATGTTATTTTCTAACATAAAAATGTGCTTTTATTCAAAAAATCAGAAGTGAAAATGAGAAAGACAAGTTCCCTATAATAAGAAAAAGCCATAAAAAATTCTTTAAAATCTTAACCCCAGAAATTTAAGTCTATCGAGCTACAATTAAAAAACGAATAGTAAATAAAGAATTAATTAAAATTCGCTTATAAATAAACTCGAAACGATTATTTTGGAGAGCAAAGAGGTTAAGAAATGAGGTTTTCAAATTATTTATTACAAAATAAATTTTTTTTGATTTTTCTGAGTTTTTCTAATTTTTTGATATTTTGGGGTTATTATAATAATTTTTTTGGAAAAATTATTTTTTTTTTTAAAAGGTTATGCAAATTTTTTTGAGTTTTTTTTGATTTATATAGAGATTTTTTTTTTGAATTTTTGGATTTACAGAAATAATTACAAGAAAAGAGAGAGATTTTTTACAAGATAGGAAAGAGAAGGGGAAAGAGACGAGAATATTTACAAAATATTTACAAAGTAAAAAAAGGATCGCCCGCGAACAGACTCTTATTTGTGGTTGGTTCGATGAGTCGAACGTCGCGGAGCGATGTTTTTATTTTTTGAAATTTTATTTTTATTATTATTATTTAAAGCATGAAAATATATATATATATATATTTTTTTTTTAATTTTTGCAAAAAAAAATTTTGGAATTTTTTTTTAAGTACGGGAAATAAAAGGACAGAAAATAGGAAACACCCCCATACTTAAGTCCAACATTGTCCCCAATGTTGCAATAAGTATGAGGAACGAGATATATAAAAACAGATATGTACAAAAAGTAAAAACAGGGGTTTAGAAATCTGCCCTAAACCGCGTTCGGGGAAGCCCGTTAAGTTTAACCCTGCAAAAGTTTAAAAAATAGCAAAAATATAATATAAAAAAAATGAAAACGATATATTCGGCGAAAAATGTGCGGGTGATAGGGGGCGCGAGTGAGTGTGACTCGTAAGCTAACGTCTTAGCTAGGAGCGCGACCGATATGCGATCCCCTAGCGCTCACGATTGTGAAGCGCGCCGAAACGACAAAAATAAATACCTAATTTAATTGTATTGTTTTATAAAAATTTTTCTTAGTTGTTTTTTTTTGAATTTTAAGAGTTTTTTTAAGTTTATGTTTTTAGTTTTTGATTTTTTTTTGAAAAGAAAAAAAAAATGAAAAAAAAAAGAAAATAAGATAAAGGCAAAATAAAATAAAGAAGAAAAATATATTTTTTTTGAATTTTTTAAATTTTTTGATGAAAAGGAAAAAAAAATTCATCAACATTTTTTATTATTTTTAAGTTTTTAAATTTTAATTTTTATAAGTTTTTAAGTTTTTTTTTTTATTATTTTTTTTTATTATTTTTTATATTTTTTTTTTAGTTTTTGATTTTTTTTTTTTTTTAGTTTTAGAATTTTCTGATTTTTTTTTTGTTTTAAAGTTTTTTTTAAAAATTTTTTATTTTATTTTATTTTATTTTTATTTTTGATATTAATAATAATATTGATATTATTATTATTATTATAAATATAATTTTTTTTGGTGGCCATTTTGTTGGTTTTTTTTTATAGAAATAAAAGGTAAAATTAATAGGGTTCAGGAATTCAAAATAGTAAGTCGAAATTTCCCCGGCAACGGCGCCAAAAACTTGATGGCTAAAACGTCGATTCTTATTTAGGTGTGAAAGTGGAGGTTTTTATTTATAAAAAGAAGAGCGTTTTATTTTTGTTAGAAACCGAGTTTTAACGAGAGGGAGGCAAGTGCACCTATCGCGTGTAGTACAGGATATTCCGGTGTGGAATATCGGGGTCGTATTGTTCTCGGGGCTGGCTTAGCTATATCTACTCTTTCCCTGAAAGCCTATTATTCTACCGATAATATTTTAAGTGGATTATATATAAAAAAGGGGAATGGCGAACATAAAAATAAATACAATGCAGAAAATGAAAGCAGGAAATAAAATGCAGAAAGCCGAAGAAGAACTCGGCGCGACAATATCAAAAGAGAATTTGAACTAAATTAACTTTTAATAAAAAGAGATCCTAACTTTCAAATTAATTAAGGCGGAGACTCGGCCGTGGAGGTTCCTTAGATATGAGCTCACCTTGGTCTAGGGATATCGCTCACCTGAACGCTAAGACTATTCGACCGATCGTTAGACCGACGAAGGATTCCTCTTAACGCCCGCATTACGCAGAGAACCCCGCTATTGGGTGGGGAACCCAATCCGGTAGAGTCACGCGCCTCCTCTCTCGAGGGTTAGCGTGGAGCTCTCTTTACCCAAGGGTGATCGTTCCATACGTGCGGCCTCTCGGCGTTGCATATGGATAACGGAAATAGAGCCCGCAGATCGATTATGCGGTCCTACGCGTCGTTAACCCGGAGCAAACCTTAAGAAATTTAATTAAATAGAAAACAGGACCTTTAATTATTTAAAGCCATTTTATCTGTCCCAATGCTCTTCAATATTGAGGGCTAAGGGCGGTTAGCCACTCATCGGAATGTGGACACTTACACTAGAAAGCAGAAAAGAAAGCTGTAAGAAAGCAGGAAGAAAGCAGTAAATTGCAAGTCCTACCCAAACGAGTAAGACTGAAGAAAGCAGTAAATGCGAATCCCGGCTCAAATGAGTGGGCGGGGGTAAATTTATACTCATACACGCACACACTCTACAAGAAAGTAAAATCACACACACGCACTCTACAATAAAGTAAACACACACACTCAAAGTTTTCCTACTCAAGTGAGTAGGAAGAAAATGAAAGCAGTAAAAAGACAAGTCCCACTCAAACGAGTGGGCGGGAAATGAAAGCAGAGCGCCATTTAACTCTTAACGAGTAGGAGGAAATAAATGCATACGCACACACTCTACAGAAGCTGAAATAAAGCTATAAAATCTAACTCATACACGCACGCACGCTTGCAAAAATAAGAAAAAGCAAAGTGACTGAAAAATTAAAACAACTGCATTTCTACCGCTAAAATGCGGTAGAAATGCATAAAAAGTGAAAATAAAAATTAACCGGACAAAAAGTTTTGAAAATTAAAACGAAAAGCTAAGTGCTCGAAAAATTAAAACGACTGCATTTCTACCGCTAAAATGCGGTAGAAATGCATAAAAAGAGAAAATAAAAATTAAACGGAGTGAAAATTTTTGCAAATAAACGCAAAATGGAAGTTGGCGAAAAATTAGAACAACTGCATTTCTACCGCTAGAATGCGGTAGAAATGCATAAAAAGTGAAAATAAAAATAAACTAAAGCTAAACGGGTGCGAAAAATGAAAATAAAATAGACATTACAACGGCTAGAAAGTGCGGAAAAAATCCTAAACTAAACTGAGTTATAAAGCTGAAAAAGATAAAACATGAAAAGAACAAAAAATGGAACGAAAAATTACTTAAGTTAGGGCGCTTAATTGAATTCCAAGCCATGCGAAGAGAGAAAAACTAACATTTTATAAATAAAAAGGCTATTACAAGGTAGAATAAAGCAAACATCCTAATACAAACTAAGAGAGAGAGGGGGGATAAAATTCCCTTACATAGCATCTGGAATCGAAATGGGCAGCACCTCCCCTAAGTAATTTGGACCAAAAAGTGGACAGAATTCTCATACAGCAGCTGCCCTTTTATAGGCAAAATTTCGGGTTGGTCACGCCCTAGGTCACGGGCGTGATAGGGGGGCGTGTCAGTACTGTTCATGAGCTGATTGGTGATTTGACTGGAGCTTTGACTTCGGCTGAAAACGTGGCGGTCACGCCCCAGGTCACGGGCGTGATAGGTGTCAGGCACGGGCGTGACTAGGGCGTGACGGGGAGCTGCCTCTGGGGATTTGACGCGCGCTTTGACTTCGGGGCAGCCCACGTGGCGGACACAGGCGTGACACAATTGTCACGGGCGTGACAGGGGGTGTGACCCGGACAGCTGGCATCCTAATGTCGGCAGCGTTGACTGTTTGACTAAGCGTTACGTGTCGGCCTCGACACGGGCATGGCAGGCTTTGACACGGGCGTGACGTTGGGCGTGTCGGGCTCGAAAGAGTGAAATTGTTGATTTTGACTGGCTGATTGCGTTGAGAGCCTGACACGCCCGTGTCGGGGGGTGACATGGCCGTGACAAGGCCGAAAATTATTTTTCTAGAAAAAATTCAAAAAATAAAAAATGCTAAGTTAGAATATATTTTTACAAAAAAGAAACATTTTATTGAATAAAACAAGCTAAAAACTATGAAAATAAATTAAAATGACAAAATAAATACACTAAAAAATAAGTATATTTACAACTCATCAAATACCCCCATACTTAAGCTTTTGCTATTCCAGAGCAAAAGTTGGAGATAAACCTATAAGGAATTAAAAAGAATCCTAAATTTAACTACCGCTTGATTTAATTGTACGAAAGATCGAAATGAATTTCCGGGGTTTCGGAATTAAATCCTAAATTATGAAAATGTTAAAAAATAGAGGAACTGTTTCAAAAAATACTTCTAAATGGAAAAAAGAAAGCGAAAATTATTTTTGTTAGTTTAACAAAAATGGATTGGAATTATCAAAAAAACTTTAGCTAAAAAGAAATTGATAGGAAATAATTCAATTTAAAAATTATGCTCTCAAAAACTTGATGGCTAAAACGCCGGTTCTTATTTAGGTGTGAAAGTGAAGGTTTTTATTTATAAAAAGAAGAGCGTTTTATTTTTGTTAGAAACCGAGTTTTAACGAGAGGAAGGCAAGTGCACCTATCGCGTGTAGTACAGGATATTCCGGTGTGGAATATCGGGGTCGTATTGTTCTCAGGGCCGGCTTAGCTATATCTACTCTTTCCCTGAAAGCCTATTATTCTACCGATAATATTTTAAGTGGATTATATATAAAAAAGGGGAATGGCGAACATAAAAATAAATACAATGCAGAAAATGAAAGCAGGAAATAAAATACAGAAAGCCAAAGAAGAACTCGGCGCGACAATATCAAAAGAGAATTTGAACTAAAATAACTTTTAATAAAAAGAGATCCTAACTTTTAAATTAATTAAGGCGGAGACTCGGCCGTGGAGGTTCCTTAGATATGAGCTCACCTTGGTCTAGGGATATCGCTCACCTGAACGCTAAGACTATTCGACTGATCGTTAGACCGACAAACGATTCCTCTTAACGCCCGCATTAAGCTAAGAGCTCCGCTATTGGGTGGGGAACCCAATCCGGTAGAGTCACGCGCCTCCTCTCTCGAGGGTTAGCGCGGAGCTCTCTTTACCCAAGGGTGATCGGTCCATACATGCGGCCTCTCGGCGTTTCGTATGGATAACGGAAATAGAGCCCGCACATCGATTATGCGGTCCTACGCGTCGTTAACCCGGGGCAAACCTTAAGAAATTTAATTAAATAGAAAATAGGACCTTTAATTATTTAAAGCCATTTTATCTGTCCCAATGTTCTTCGATATTGAGGGCTAAGGGCGGTTAGCCACTCATCGGAATGGGGACACTTACACTAGAAAGCAGAAAAGAAAGCTGTAAGAAAGCAGGAAGAAAGCAGTAAATTACAAGTCCTGCCCAAATGAGTAGGACTGAAGAAAGCAGTAAATGCGAATCCCGGCTCAAATGAGTGGGCGAGGGTAAATTTATACTCATACATGCACACACTCTACAGGAAAGTAAAATCACACACACACTCTACAATAAAGTAAACACACACACTCAAAGTTTTCCTACTCAAGTGAGTAGGAAGAAAATGAAAGCAGTAAAAAGACAAGTCCCACTCAAACGAGTGGGCGGGAAATGAAAGCAGAGCGCCATTTAACTCTTAACGAGTAGGCGGAAAGAAATGCATACGCACACACTCTACAGAAGCTGAAATAAAGCTATAATTTCTAACTCATAAACGCACGCACGCTTGCAAAAATAAGAAAAAGCAAAGTGACTGAAAAATTAAAACAACTGCATTTCTACCGCTAAAATGCGGTAGAAATGCATAAAAAGTGAAAATAAAAATTAACCGGACAAAAAGTTTTGAAAATTAAAACGAAAAGCTAAGTGCTCGGAAAATTAAAACGACTGCATTTCTACCGCTAAAATGCGGTAGAAATGCATAAAAAGAGAAAATAAAAATTAAACGGAGCGAAAAGTTTTGCAAATAAACGCAAAATGGAAGTTGGCGAAAAATTAGAACAACTGCATTTCTACCGCTAGAATGCGGTAGAAATGCATAAAAAGTGAAAATAAAAATAAACTAAAGCTAAACGGGTGCGAAAAATGAAAATAAAATAGACATTATAATGGCTAGAAAGTGCGGAAAAAATCCTAAACTAAACTGAGTTATAAAGCTGAAAAAAATAAAACATGAAAAGAACAAAAAATGGAACGAAAAATTACTTAAGTTAGGGCGCTTAATTGAATTCCAAGCCATGCGAAGAGAGAAAAACTAACATTTTATAAATAAAAAGGCTATTACAAGGTAGAATAAAGCAAACATCCTAATACAAACTAAGAGAGAGAGGGGGGATAAAATTCCCTTACATAGCATTTGGAATCGAAATGGGCAGCACCTCCCCTAAGTAATTTGGACCAAAAAGTGGACAGAATTCTCATACAGCAGCTGCCCTTTTATAGGCAAAATTTCGGGTTGGTCACGCCCTAGGTCACTGGTGTGACAGGGGGGCGTGTCAGTACTGTTCATGAGCTGATTGGTGATTTGACTGGAGCTTTGACTTCGGCTGAAAATGTGGCGGTCACGCCCCAGGTCACGGGCGTGACAGGTGTCAGGCACGGGCGTGACTAGGGCGTGACGGGGAGCTGCCTCTGGGGATTTGACGCGCACTTTGACTTCGGGGCAGCCCACGAGGCGGACACGGGCGTGACACAATTGTCACGGGCGTGACAGGGGGCGTGACCCGGACAGCTGGCATCCTGATGTCGGCAGCGTTGACTGTTTGACTAAGCGTTGCGTGTCGGCCTCGACACGGGCGTGGCAGGCTTTGACACGAGCGTGACGTTGGGCGTGTCGGGCTCAGAAGAGTGAAATTGTTGATTTTGACTGGCTGATTGCGTTGAGAGCCTGAAACGCCCGTGTCGGGGGGTGACACGGGCGTGACAAGGCCGAAAATTATTTTTTTGGAAAAAATTCAAAAAATAAAAAATGCTAAGTTAGAATATATTTTTACAAAAAAGAAACATTTTATTGAATAAAACAAGCTAAAAACTATGAAAATAAATTAAAATGACAAAATAAATACACTAAAAAATAAGTATATTTATAACTCATCAAATACCCCCATACTTAAGCTTTTGCTATTCCAAAGCAAAAGTTGGAGATGAACCTATAAGGAATTAAAAAGAATCCTAAATTTAACTACCGCTTGATTTAATTGTAAGAAAGATCGAAATGAATTTCCGGGGTTTCGGAATTAAATCCTAAATTATGAAAATGTTAAAAAATAGAGGAACTGTTTCAAAAAATACTTCTAAATGGAAAAAAGAAAGCGAAAATTATTTTTGTTAGTTTAACAAAAATGGATTGGAATTATCGAAAAAACTTTAGCTAAAAAGAAATTGATAGGAAATAATTCAATTTAAAAATTATGCTCTCAAAAAAGTTTTAAATTAATTCTAGAATCATGAAAAATAGGCTAAGTGGTTTGGCGGATATGAAGAAGGCTTGGATTTTTGAGGCGAGGTAATTTTTTCTCGAACCTCTATAATAATAATTTTTTGAATAATTAGGAAAATGAAATCTTATTTTCCTAACTTATAATTTTTTCTTTCTTTCTTCATAAATATAAATAAACCCAATGTATATGTATAGGAGTAATGAATTTTATCCTCTTACTCCGTAACATATAATCTTTTTTTAAAATATTGGGTGCCTATGTTTACGGGACGAAATCTTATCCCCATTGACATAAGATCTTTTAAAGGTGAGTGGGGAATCATGCCAATTAAGGTATGAAAAAAAAAGGTGGATGGTTTAGTTTCTAAAAGAAAGCTAGAGTTTAATAAAAATTTCGAGAGCAACCTCTTTAATTTGGACGTTCCTACGTTTCTAAAAGCATAAGTGGAAATAATGTAAAATCCATAAATGTTATTTTCTAACATAAAAATGTGCTTTTATTCAAAAAATCAGAAGTGAAAATGAGAAAGACAAGTTCCCTATAATAAGAAAAAGCCATAAAAAATTCTTTAAAATCTTAACCCCAGAAATTTAAGTCTATCGAGCTACAATTAAAAAACGAATAGTAAATAAAGAATTAATTAAAATTCGCTTATAAATAAACTCGAAACGATTATTTTGGAGAGCAAAGAGGTTAAGAAATGAGGTTTTCAAATTATTTATTACAAAATAAATTTTTTTTGATTTTTATGAGTTTTTCTAATTTTTTGATATTTTGGGGTTATTATCATTATTTTTTTGGAATTTTTTTTTTTTTAAAGGTTATGCAAATTTTTTTGAGTTTTTTTTATTTATACAGAGATTTTTTTTTGAATTTTTGGATTTACAGAAATAATTACAAGAAAAGAGAGAGATTTTTTACAAGATAGGAAAGAGAAGGGGAAAGAGACGAGAATATTTACAAAATATTTACAAAGTAAAAAAAGGATCGCCCGCGAACAGACTCTTATTTGTGGTTGGTTCGATGAGTCGAACGTCGCGGAGCGATGTTTTTATTTTTTGAAATTTTATTTTTATTATTATTATTTAAAGCATGAAAATATATATATATATATATATTTTTTTTTTTTTTTGCAATTTTTTTTTTGGAATTTTTTTTTTAAGTACGGGAAATAAAAGGACAGAAAATAGGAAACACCCCCATACTTAAGTCCAACATTGTCCCCAATGTTGCAATAAGTATGAGGAACGAGATATATAAAAACAGATATGTACAAAAAGTAAAAACAGGGGTTTAGAAATCTGCCCTAAACCGCGTTCGAGGAAGCCCGTTGAGTTTAACCCTGCAAAAGTTTAAAAAATAGCAAAAATATAATATAAAAAAAACGAAAACGATAAATTCGGCGAAAAATGTGCGGGTGATAGGGGGCGCGAGTGAGTGTGACTCGTAAGCTAACGTCTTAGCTAGGAGCGCGACCGATATGCGATCCCCTAGCGCTCACGATTGTGAAGCGCGCCGAAATGACAAAAATAAATACCTAATTTAATTGTTTTGCTTTATAAAAAAATTTCTTAGTTGTTTTTTTTTTTTTGAATTTTAAGAGTTTTTTTAAGTTTATGTTTTTAGTTTTTGATTTTTTTTTGAAAAGAAAAAATAAAATGAAAAAAAAAGAAAATAAGATAAAGGCAAAATAAAATAAAGAAGAAAAATATATTTTTTTTGAATTTTTTTAATTTTTTGATGAAAAGGAAAAAAAAATTCATCAACATTTTTTATTATTTTTAAGTTTTAAAATTTTTAATTTTTATAAGTTTTTAAGTTTTTTTTTTTTTTTTTTATTTTTATATTTTTTTTTTAGTTTTTGATTTTTTTTTTTTAGTTTTAGAATTTCTGATTTTTTTTTGTTTTAAAGTTTTTTTTTTAAAATTTTTTATTTTATTTTATTTTATTTTTATTTTTGATATTAATAATAATATTGATATTATTATTATTATTATAAATATAATTTTTTTGGGTGGCCATTTTGTTGGTTTTTTTTATATAGAAATAAAGGGTAAAATTAATAGGGTTCAGGAATTCAAAATAGTAAGTCGAAATTTTCCCGGCAACGGCGCCAAAAACTTGATGACTAAAACGCCGGTTCTTATTTAGGTGTGAAAGTGGAGGTTTTTATTTATAAAAAGAAGAGCGTTTTATTTTTGTTAGAAACCGAGTTTTAACGAGAGGGAGGCAAGTGCACCTATCGCGTGTAGTACAGGATATTCCGGTGTGGAATTCCTGTTTGAACTGTTGAATCAGTCAGGGTTGTTGTACATTTTTGCTTTCTATCTCCATCCGGTAAAGCAGTAGAATCGGAATCGGGGTCGTATTGTTCTCGGGGCCGGCTTAGCTATATCTACTCTTTCCCTGAAAGCCTATTATTCTACCAATAATATTTTAAGTGGATTATATATAAAAAAGGGGAATGACGAACATAAAAATAAATACAATGCAGAAAATGAAAGCAGGAAATAAAATGCAGAAAGCCGAAGAAGAACTCGGCGCGACAATATCAAAAGAGAATTTGAACTAAAATAACTTTTAATAAAAAGAGATCCTAACTTTCAAATTAATTAAGGCGGAGACTCGGCCGTGGAGGTTCCTTAGATATGAGCTCACCTTGGTCTAGGGATATCGCTCACCTGAATGCTAAGACTATTCGACCGATCGTTAGACCGACGAAGGATTCCTCTTAATGGCGCATTACGCTAAGAACCCCGCTATTGGGTGGGGAACCCAATCCGGTAGAGTCACGCGCCTCCTCTCTCGAGGGTTAGCGCGGAGCTCTCTTTACCCAAGGGTGATCGGTCCATACGTGCGGCCTCTCGGCGTTGCGTATGGATAACGGAAATAGAGCCCGCACATCGATTATGCGGTCCTACGCGTCGTTAACCCGGGGCAAACCTTAAGAAATTTAATTAAATAGAAAACAGGACCTTTAATTATTTAAAGCCATTTTATCTGTCCCAATGCTCTTCGATATTGAGGGCTAAGGGCGGTTAGCCACTCATCGGAATGGGGACACTTACACTAGAAAGCAGAAAAGAAAGCTGTAAGAAAGCAGGAAGAAAGCAGTAAATTGCAAGTCCTACCCAAACGAGTAGGACTGAAAAAAGCAGTAAATGCGAATCCCGGCTCAAATGAGTGGGCGGGGGTAAATTTATACTCATACACGCACACACTCTACAGGAAAGTAAAATCACACACACGCACTCTACAATAAAGTAAACACACACACACACTCAAAGTTTTCCTACTCAAGTGAGTAGGAAGAAAATGAAAGCAGTAAAAAGACAAGTCCCACTCAAACGAGTGGGCGGGAAATGAAAGCAGAGCGCCATTTAACTCTTAACGAGTAGGCGGAAATAAATGCATACGCACACACTCTACAGAAGCTGAAATAAAGCTATAAAATCTAACTCATACACGCACGCACGCTTGCAAAAATAAGAAAAAGCAAAGTGACTGAAAAATTAAAACAACTGCATTTCTACCGCTAAAATACGGTAGAAATGCATAAAAAGTGAAAATAAAAATTAACCGGACAAAAAGTTTTGAAAATTAAAACGAAAAGCTAAGTGCTCGGAAAATTAAAACGACTGCATTTCTACTGCTAAAATGCGGTAGAAATGCATAAAAAGAGAAAATAAAAATTAAACGGAGCGAAAAGTTTTGCAAATAAACGCAAAATGGAAGTTGGCGAAAAATTAGAACAACTGCATTTCTACCGCTAGAATGCGGTAGAAATGCATAAAAAGTGAAAATAAAAATAAACTAAAGCTAAACGGGTGTGAAAAATGAAAATAAAATGGACATTACAACGGCTAGAAAGTGCGGAAAAAATCCTAAACTAAACTGAGTTATAAAGCTGAAAAAGATAAAACATGAAAAGAACAAAAAATGGAACGAAAAATTACTTAAGTTAGGGCGCTTAATTGAATTCCAAGCCATGCGAAGAGAGAAAAACTAACATTTTATAAATAAAAAGGCTATTACAAGGTAGAATAAAGCAAACATCCTAATACAAATTAAGAGAGAGAGGGGGGATAAAATTCCCTTACATAGCATTTGGAATCGAAATGGGCAACACCTCCCCTAAGTAATTTGGACCAAAAAGTGGACAAAATTCTCATACAGCAGCTGCCCTTTTATAGGCAAAATTTCGGGTTGGTCACGCCCTAGGTCACGGGCGTGACAGGGGGGCGTGACCCGGAAAGCTGGCATCCTGATGTCGGCAGCGTTGACTGTTTGACTAAGCGTTGCGTGTCGGCCTCGACACGGGCATGGCAGGCTTTGACACGGTCGTGACGTTGGGCGTGTCGGGCTCGAAAGAGTGAAATTGTTGATTTTGACTGGCTGATTGCGTTGAGAGCCTGACACGCCCGTGTCGAGGGGTGACACGGGCGTGACAAGGCCGAAAATTATTTTTCTGGAAAAAATTCAAAAAATAAAAAATGCTAAGTTAGAATATATTTTTACAAAAAAGAAACATTTTATTGAATAAAACAAGCTAAAAACTATGAAAATAAATTAAAATGACAAAATAAATACACTAAAAAATAAGTATATTTACAACTCATCAGAAACCTTGAATACTTTGAATCTTAAATCTCGAAATGACTAGATCTGAAGGAATAGAGATCTTCAGAATTCAAAGATCCAGTCGAATCGGAAGAAGAAGATCGAATCGAGCACTGCTTGCGTCGGCGGAACAAAAGTCGTAAATCGCACAAGAGCCGTCGTTTTCACTTTTGCAATCTTTTATGATGTTGAATTTTGGACAATTAGCATGATTAGGGTTGATAATAAATCCACCCTAAGTATTTATAGAGACCCTCAATAGTAATGACTATAAAATAAATTCCAAAACAAGACTTGAGAAATTATTGTTCATGGCCGTCGTTCAACCCAAGCCGAAGTTGAAAAACAGACTGAAAAAAATCCCAAGTCATTTTCGTCGAGTATCATCGAGTATAGCATAGTATACTCGCCAAACTAGTAGTGATATTGAACAAAATTTATTTAAATAAATTTAGCTCACATCAATTATCCACTCAGTGTCATGCTGAAGTCATACTCGACGAATTTTATGATGTCAACGCACTCGACGCCATCAACATAGTCGACGCACTCGACGCCATCGATGTAGTCGAAGCACTCGACGCCATCGACGCAGTCGATGCACTGGATGTCATCGAAGTAGTCGATACATGAACGAAAATGCCTTAGAAAAACTAGAGAAGTAGCTTCGAGATGATTCGATGAATTCGGCGTGTATCGACATGTATATTCGACGAATTCGGCGAGTATCGTTAGATACATTCGACGAATTCGATGAGTATACTTGATGATCCCGATGAATTTTACTTAACTATTTTTCCACTCTTAGATATTCTACCACAAGTACATATGATGAATTCGACGGGTGCTAGTAAGTATATCCGATGAATTCGACGAGTATCAACGAGTATACTCAACGAATTTGACGGGTATCCTTTACAATACTCGACGAATTTTACTTGGATAAAATTTTTGTTCTTCTGAATCTAAGTCCTTCTCCTTCCTTTATCCTCCTCATGCACTAGGGATAGAAGTGCACCCCCAATAGAGAGATTACACGTTAGTTAACACATTGGCCTACACAATAACAAATTACATTGTATAGTCCTATGTTTACTTACCCACTGTAACCTGACATTGGTGTGTACTTAGCAATGTAGACCTACAAGTACATACCTAAAACAAAGCATCAAATACAGACTCATTTCATCTTATCTTAGTGGGACCCTTCTTCAAATCAGGGTTATCATGAATACAATAGCCAACAATCTCCCCCTATTTGAAGAAGTCGGAATCCTATAAGCTAAGGTGAATTGCACAATAATAAAACATAAAACTTAAATGATATATGACTTAAAGAAAATTAAATAAAGCGCACATTCTCGTCAAAAGATTAAATTATATATATATATATGAATAAGAGTTCATTATTTGGGGGCAACCACAACCACACATAATGACCACAATAAATAAAACCATCAGCCCTGCCTGCCCTGGCTCTTCTGATGTTGTCTAGTAAAATATTCCTTGGGCTTTGGATTGTATCTTGGAGGGGCTATAAGTGCACCTGGATCATCATGCTTGTGGTTCCTGAAGTGATTCCTTCTCTTTGCATAGGCCAACTCATACTTCTGCCACTCATCTCTATCATAGTGGCTCCATCTGTTTTCTCCTCCAACATCGACCAAGGTGAAGGAGTCTAGAATAATTCCTCTTGAAATCAGACTCCACGCCTCATCCATCTCTCTAATAGGCATATCTTTGACTGGCTCTTATCTAACTGGCTCTGACCTGACGGAAGATGTGCCTTTACCATATCTTCTCCTTTTGTACAAAGGCAGAGGTATATCTTCAGTTACTTGAGCATCGAAAAACATAGCATAAGTAGTAGCTAACCTATCTTGAGAGAAATCATGTGTGTATGTACAGTATTGAGAGTCATCCTGAGAAGGATGAACCTCATCATTTACTGGACCAGGCACATCAGCTACTTGAAAGCTTGTATTATCCTGAACTGGCCTTCCAAACATATTACCATATAGCCAAACAAAGTTGTCATAATTATAGTCATCGACTTGTTGGAAGTTTGCAAGCATTGCAGCCTCAATAGAATCCACCTTAGCTTTAAGGGCATCCTCCCCCTTTTTGACTTTATCAGCTATAGCATTGGCATAAGATTCCATTGTCTTATCAAAATGAGCTATTTATCAATTGTGAGCATCAATCATGGTTACAGCATTCTTATCAACATTTTGAAGAACTTCCACATTACTTTTTAGACTGGCCAGGTTATGAATTAGAGCTTCACGACCCTGCTCAAACCAGGAGTCCAACCTTGCATCTAATTTGTTGAAACGCACCTTGACAGCTACAAGGTCATTGTTCATATCTTTCTCAGTTTCCTGGACTTTCTTCAGAACCTTCTGCATGGAGGATTCAAAATGTTGTTGTTGATTGGCCAACATGGCATCTATGGTCTTCAGAATAGAATTGTCAGCTCTAATACTAGGAACATCTGGAGTAGGAATACTAGGAAGAGAGGGCGGATCTGGACAGATTTTTGAATCACTGGAGGACTCGTCTATCAAAGTTAAATGAGCTTTAGAAATAAATCTTGGATATTCAGCAGATAGGACAGGAGTATGCTCCTCTGCATCTCCTTCCTCGTCAGAAATATCAACTACTTCCTCTAGAACATCTTGAAGAATACCAGACACCTTGGAAACTCTCTTCTCAAGGTTGCAAATAAACATGTCAACCTGAGTAGCAATGGATATCAAGTTCTGAAAGTTAGGGGTTAGATCTGGTATACTCTAGATGGGGGGTGAATAGAGTATTCTTTGGGTTTTAAAACTTTTGTTGTAAATAAATAATTTTTCCTAAACCTATATGATTTGTCACAGGCAAACAACAAATATAAGTAATCACAACCACAACAACCTAACTAGCACAGCCAAAGCAAGAACAAAAAGAAAAGGGCATCCAGACAACACAAGAATTTTATAGTGGTTCCCCAACCTGGGTACATCTACTCTTCTACCACCCTGGTAGAAATCTACTCAGGTTTTTGATCAGGTGACTGCAACCAATGAGCTTTTGATCAGGTGCTCAAAAACAAAACCTCAAGTCTTTTGATCAGGTGACTTACAACCAGGAATAATTTTGAAGGAATTAAAACCCTATATGCAGTGGGGTGAGAGAATGATTTTGTCTTCTCTTTCTCAAATACAACTGAGATGACTTTTGTGGATATTGACTTTAGCAAAGAGCTCCCCCTGAGATATTGAATGGTTTCGGAAGGTGGAGCTTTTTTATAGGGTGATAGGCATTCAGGCTTTTTGCTTTCACCAGAAGATCTCCAGGAATTTATTTACTGATGCTGTAATAGTTGTCCTTTGAAGAATCCTGAGATGAGGACAGAAGAAGACTCTTGATTTTTTATGGCTGTTCTTCTTCATCTTCAACTAAAAGTTCTTCCTCTAGTCTAGCACTTGTTTCTCTCTATCACTTTATTCTGTGTACTCTGCGTCTCCGAGTGTTGTTCAGAGAGAGAGAGAGCAGAAGATTCTTGTTCACTATTGTTATTTTATTCTTCTGTATGTCTTGTTGTTCTCTGTGTGCTTGCCGGAAGGAAGAAAATCCCCTTTTATATTTTACATATAAATTTGCTTTTTGAATTTTGAATTCCTTCACACATTCAATGCTGATGGCCTTGAGAACGTCTGCATTGATTGATTTCCCCAACTGTCCCTTTGAAAAATGGCAAGCAATAATACTGATGAAGACCATAACTAATGCTCCGTCTAAAAGTAATATTCAGAGAATATTTTAGCATTAATTACTAAGGAATTATTACATTATAATAGGGACAGAAGGATGAAAATAACCAAGTCTGGATTCGTCGTGCTCAGTCCACAGTTCGTCGAGCTGAGAATTATTGTTCGTCGAGCTGAGATTCATGATCGTCGACCTGAGAACTGTTGACTGCTGCTTGATGAATCTTTCCAATTCTGTGCATCAAGATCGTTGAGCTGAGAACCAAGTTCATCGACTGGAGTTTGATTCTGGACTTAGAAATATTGAGATGTTTTCTGGACTTGAGTGTTGAAGAAGATGATCAAGAAATCGTCGACCTGAGGACTGAGTTTGTCGAGCTCAGCTCAGAGAATTTTTCTCTGATTTCATCGAGCTGAGCACGACTTTCGTCAACCTGAGTTCGACGAACGTCAAACTCTTTTTCTGAGTCTTGATATTTCTCTAAGTCTTGAATCTTTGGCAGACTATTGATGGCTGGTCAATGCATTGTTGACTCTAAGGACTTGGCCTAGACTCTAGGACACAAACATGACCCTTACTATACATGTTGGGTCATATGATCCTAACTTAGTGAACCTAGCCTAAATATAACTAGGGATCCAACAATCTCCCCCTATTTGGGTGAGGTCACTAATTACAGACTCAAAACAAAAAATGTACAAAGCAAGAAAAACATATATCTGGTAGAAAAGAAAATAGCATATGCAGCAGATATATATATATATATGTACAGTAAGCTTTGTATCATGAATGAGAAAATAGTTTTAACAATACCATAATCAAAGTAGTTCAAAATTTATTTCTTCTGCTTCTTCTCCTTGTGCTTCTCCTCTTTGCTTTTGTCCCCAGGCTGAGTGAATATGATTTCACTGCTGAGATTGGCTGCTTATTTCTTTGACATATACAGATTTGATGCTCCAATCATAGTCAGGGTTGAAGTCTTAGGCACAACAGCCTCTGGGTGAAGTGTCATGTACTCTACTGGATTAAAGACCTTCTTGCTTACTTGAAGTTTGTTCAGTTCCTTTTCTCTGTAAGATGACATAGTGGTGAATTTTGATAGATCTTCTCCTTCTTATATAGCTTTCTTTATCTGTGATAGGCCAATTAGCTCTTGGAGCCTTGCCATTCTGAAATTTGGATCAACATCTTGATTAACAGTTGATTGATCATCTTGAGGAGATAGCAGGGTGACAGGTTTGAATTGTGTATATTGAGCTTGAAAACTTGTCATGCTATGTTTTTCATCACTTTGAGTATAAAGATATTTAGGAGGAGCAGCTTCACTAAACTTCCCTTTAGGCTTATGATATTCACTATGCCTTCTGGATTGATGTTGATGAGCTTGTTGTTGATAAGGAGAGAATGAAGGCTTTTGGTAAACAACTTCTTTTATTTGCTCAGTTGAACTTATATTCCTTTGTTGCTTACTGCTACCTTGGGATTGATGTCTAGATGATCTTTCCTGCCTTTGATAGGTTCTTGGGAAAGATGTAGGCTTAAGGGATACATCTTAACTTTGAGGAGCAACTCCTGAGGCACCAACAGGAGGAGGAGGAGGAGGAGGAGGAGACCTCTCCTAAACTTCTGAGGTGGAGAAGAGTATCTCCTGCTCTTCTTCCTTGCCTTTTGTTCATTCTTAGATAGCCACATCCATGCTGGCATACCCTTATAGGGCGTAATATTTTGCAGAATATAGTATGGTGTGTCATTTGCAGGATTGGGTTTAGGGGCAGGAGGTGGAGGAGATTTCCTCTTCTTGGAGACTTTCTTTCTCTTGGGATCCTCATCTGAGTCTTCATCATCATCATCATCATCTGACTCTTGTGGATTGTCATATAGTGCATCTATTTCTCTTATTTTCTCATCAGGTATTGTAGATTTTTTTGTCTTGGAGGAAGCTAGAGGAGGAGCTGGAGAACACACATCAGTGCTTTCAGCAGCTGACTTATTTTCTTCTTCTATCTCAGCCATGACTAGTGCATCTAGATCAGGCATTGGAGAATCATCCATAACATAAATTGGTGCAAGAGGGGATGAGATTGTGGGGGAAACAACTCTGGGAGGAGACTCTGGAGTAGAAAAAGTGGCCTTGAGCCAAACTTTGGGTCTTATTGGTGTGGTATAAGGAATTATAACCATGGATGGCTTAGTGTTGTCTGCTGGAAGGTTATTAAAATAGATTGTATCTATTGGTTCTGCTGTTGCTGCTTCTGCTGGTACATCTACTATTGCTTCTGCTTGTACATCTACTGTTACATCTGATACTGTTTCCATATTAGTTTCAACTAACTCTGCTACTGCTTCTGCTGCTATATCTGCGGCTGCTTCTTCTTCATTGAGTATCTCCCCTGCCTGGTTTCAGTGGAAACTGAAGCCAGGCCCCTTCCTGAAGAGGGAGCAGTAGAGAGAGCAGAAATTTGGGCAGCAAGGGTGGAGATGGATGCAGCAAGATGAGAAATAACATCTGTCATGATTGTTTTTAGGAGGTGTGTGAGAAGGGCAATGAGTGGAGGGATAATGGAGAAGTCCAACAGTAAGGAGGTAGATGTTGTGGCAGGGGGTGTTTGAGTGGAGGTGGTAGTAGCTGGTGGAGTTAGAGATGGAGCATCTTGCATATGAGTGTCTTGAGGAAATTCATGTTTAGGATAAGGAGTATTTAAGCGGGATGTTAGTAGATTGAAGGCTGGTAGGGATGACAGATTGGATAGGGGAATGTCAGCCAAGTGAGCTGGAAGAGGAGATGAGGGTGGTGATGGTGTTGATGTATCATGATGGGGGGAAGGAGTATGAGAGGTAATATGGTTTGGAGATGTTTGTATTGGGGATGATGGAGGTGTGGGAGTAGAGACTATAATATGAGTGGAAGGTGGGGTTTGTTGATTTGTTGGCTGATATGGAGTTTGGAGAGCTAAAGGTTGTGTAGTGGTGGATGGAACCTCTTCAGTATGGTGGGAAGTGGCTGGAGCAGCCTTTGTACTCTCTAAAGTGTTGATGGAAGAGGAGGTAGCCTTGGAGGGCTTGGTGATGGTCCTCTCCCATTTGCTAAAGGGCACAGGTTAGCCTCTTGCTAGTATTTATGAATGTGGTCGGGGAGACCAGGGATTCAGCAGCCTTTTCCTTTAGGAAGATCCCTAGGATCCTTCCAAAACAAACCTCTTTCTTTATAATCTTTTTATTAATTAGATCAAACAGGATCTGAGCCCAGTTAACTTGTTTCTTATTCACCACTGCACACATGACCAGGAATTGGTGCCTGGTGATGTAGTCATGGGTAGTATGCTTGCCCAACAAGACTTTCCCTACAATGTCTGTTAGAAACTTGAATTCAGTAGACAATTGTTTCTTCAGCAATTTGTTAGGGTTATCTCCAGAATAACCGATTTGGATGAGCATCTCAGTATATTCCTCATTCAGAATTTCTAGTTCTTTTGTGCCATTATTCAAATAAAAAATTTCAATTAAAACTTTAGGGGTAAGGGAGACGGCATTACCCGATATAGTTCCATTCATCGTATTCTCTTCTGTTTTGGAGGATGTATATACCCACTCCCTAATTTAAGTGTCGGGTATGAAGGATCAAGCGCATACCCAACTGCACTAAAAGCCCAGACTGTTGGAGAGGGCGCTACTTAATTTTTTATATAAGTAGCAGAGCGCCACGGGTCAAGTGAAGGAACGCCGGACCTAACAATCCCTCCCCCCCGGCGTCCAGCATAACCCATCGGCTCAGAGGTGGGGTTACCACATGGCCCACATGGCTCAGAGGTGGGGTTACCACATGTCCACGGTTGCCTGACCCACCGGACCCACACAGGTAGAAGGGAAAAATCAGGATTTAATAGCGCCCCCCCCCCCCCCCCGGTCTTGAACCCGTGACCTCCTCTGATACCAATTGAAGGATCAAGCGCATACCCAACTGCACCAAAAGCCCGGACTATTGGAGAGGGCGCTACTTAATTTTTTATATAAGTAGCAGAGCGCCACGGGTCAAGTGAAGGAACGCCGGACCCAACAGGGTATTTTAATCCTTATAGAGAGAAGATTCTTCAACTGTTGTCCTTCAAACAGTTGCAGGATTTCCAGAAAGACGGGGTCGGAATATTGAAATGACTCGAAATCAACATCAAATCCAGTATCAAATTTCAATTCCGCGAGAGCTCCTGCTGGAATCGCCATGAGAGCACCTGCAAGAGAAAAATGAAGATCAAGTGCAAGGGAACTGAAAGGGCAGGATGGAGGTCGAAGAAAACCTAAATATAAGGTTTTCCAGAATATGAATCGACAAACTCCGTTCCACTAAAAGAAAATAATTCTTCGATCTGAGGTCGACGAAATAATTTGGAGTTAATCAATTCGTCGAGCTCAGTCTGAAGGTTTAAGGACATTTAGTCGAGCTCCGTTCGACGAAAGTTTTCTGAAGTAGATTCGTCGATCTCCGGTCGATGAAACTAACTTCACTAACAGAGAGTTCGTCTATCCCAAGTCGATGAATATCTCAAGAACCTTTCCCAGTTCGTCGACCTTCGTTCGACGAAATTTGAAGAGTTCTTCGAGTGCAGACAGAAACTTAATTAAGTCTTCTTCATTGATCATTCCAAGCTAATTTACAAAGAATAAGTGATTTCTTTCATCCAGGGGCTTGGTGAAAATATCAGCTCTTTGTAAATCTGTGTAGATATAGACAAGTTTGATTTTGTTTTTGTCTACATATTCTCTAATAAAATGATGCCTAATGTCTATATGCTTAGTCCTACTGTGATGGACTAGATTTTGTGTTATAGCTATAGCACTTGTATTACCACATAAGAGAGTTGAATTATTTAAGTTGAATCCATAGTCCAGGAGTTGGTTTTGGATCCACAGCATCTGGGAACAGCAACTGCAAGCTGTAATATATTCTGCTTCAGTAGTTGATGTTGACACAGATACCTGCTTCTTACAAAACCAGGACACTAATCTCATACCAAGGAACTGGTAGGTTCCTGAGGTACTCTTTCTATCCACTCTCCATCCAGCAAATTCAGCATCTGAGTATCCAGTTAACTCAAATTCTGACTCAGTAGGATACCAGAGTCCTAGACTGGGACAACTCTTTATATATCTCAAAATTCTTTTTAGAAAAACTAGATGAGATTCTTTAGGGTTCACCTAGAACCTAGCACAAAGACATGTGGAAAACATGATATCAAGTCTGCTTGCTGTAAGGTATAGTAGGGACCCAACAATGCCCCTATATAATTTCTGATCCATAGGTTTTCCATGTGCATCAGAGTCTATTATAGAATTTGTAGCCATGGGTGTTTTCTTTGCTGAGGCATCAGCCATCCCAAACTTCTTTATAAGCTCTTTAGCATATTTAGCTTGGGAGATGAAGATGCCATCAGGGAGCTGCTTTACTTGGAGAACAAGAAAGTAGGAGAGCTCACCCATGCTACTCATATCAAATTTTTAATGCATTAGGTCATAGAACCTCTTGCATAATTTGGGATCAGTAGACCCAAATATAATGTACTCCACATATATTTGTACTAACAAAGTTTGGTCCTTATGATGTCTAGTGAATAAAGTTTTATCTACTATACCTCTAATGAATTTATGCTCTATTAGAAAGCTAGTTAAGGTCTCATACCAAGCTCTTTGAGCTTGCTTTAGACCATAGAGAGCCTTATACAATTTAAATACATGATAGGGATGAATTGCAGAGATAAAACCTGGAGGTTGTTCAACATAAACCTCCTCCTTTAGTACTCCATTCAGAAAAGCACTCTTTACATCCATCTGATATACTCTGAACTTCTTATAGGCAGCATAGGAAAGAAAGATTCTGATTTCCTCTAATCTTACAACTGGTGCAAATGTTTGGTCATAGTCTATCCTTTCTTCTTGCCTATAACCTTGAGCAACAAGCCTAGCCTTGTTTCTCACAATTACACCTTGGGCATCTAGTTTGTTTTTATATACCTATTTGGTTCCAATGACTGGGTAGTCTTGGGGTCTTGGAACCAAATCCCAAACTCTACATCTCTCAAATTTGTTGAGTTCCTCTTGCATAGCAATGATCCAGTGGGGATTTTTCTCAGCATCTTTTATGGATTGAGGTTCAACTTGAGAGAGGAAACAGGCATTCATCATGTCTTGGTTGAGTTGATGCCTTGTCTATACACCTGTTGTTATGTCTCCAATCACTTGAGATCTGGGGTGATCCCTTAATGTGATAGGATCAGTGGGTAGAGTTGGTTCAGCAACAACATTTTGATTTAATTCCTCTTGTGGAATTATATTTGTTGTTGGATGAAGTTCATTCTCTTCAGTTCCATCTTATTCACTTTCTTCTTCATCTTGTGGAGAAGGATGTGTTGGAGCCTCTTAGGTGAGGCATAGTCCATTCAAATTCTCACACAAGTGAGGTACCTGCAAAGGATTATTGGTAGAAATCTCTTTCTCCTTACAAGACATGTTAGCCTCATCAAAAGTAACATGAACTGATTCTTCAATTTTTAGAGATGATTTATTGAATACCCTATAAGCTTTGCTTACTTGGGAATATCCTAGAAAAATTCCCTCTTCAGCCTTAGCTTCAAACATTCTAATATATTTGTTGGAACCTCTGTTTGGCTTTGTGCTAGGTTCACTCTTAGGTTGTTTAGACCCTCTTGTATAGTCAGGGTCTCTATCTTTAGTCTTAATTAGATCCCCTTTAAGATCAGGTTTGGGCAGACCAGCTTTGCTTTGGACTCAGTGTCAGATTAGAATATGTTGTGATCCATCATAACAGTTCGACTATAGTCGAACTCTGCTCGACGATCGCCGATCTCCCATCGCGATCTCATAGTCTCCTACTCTGAACTGAGCTCGACAATCCCCGAGCTCAGGTCGACGATCTCTTGTTTCTCTCCAGTAATCGAAGCTCGACGATCTCTTATCTCTGGTCGGCGATCTCTGATCAGAGCCTTATGATTTTATGTTGCCTTTTTCTATCAGTTTTTCAGATCAGTCAGAATTCCTTATTTGGTATGGCTATGGTCAATTAGTTTAAGGCAAGATATATTCTGATAATAAATTTTGATACTCCCAAGGATGATAGCTGTATTTCTTGAAGCATTTATTATGGCATTCACAGAATATTGTGTAGAGACAGTTATGGATAGTATTTATGATTGCCAGCCATTCTAGCCGTTTGAGCTCCTTATTTCTTGTAGTAAATTATGCCTTGCCTTGGGAATTCAAATTCAGGCCGTTTTTATTCTCACTGACAGAACATATATCTCAAGATAACAAAAAGAGAATCAGATAGTACACAAGTTAGTAATCAAGCAGAAAAAAAAAGATCTTTTGCTCTCAAAGGATACTACATGTTTTGCTAAGAAGAAGAAGAAGAACTCTCTTTGAACAATTTTTCTCCAGTCTTCTTCTCTCTTCAGTCTTCAAAGATTCACAGAGAATCTCAACATCAACCACTGTTATCAGATTCAAAAAGGGCTCTACAACATTTTCACTTTGAAGACCTACACCCAGGGCCAAGCTTCATCTTCCTGGATTCATACAATATCCCAGGGGGAGCTTGGACTTTTTATTTTAATCCACAAAATCTTCTAACTTGTATGAGAAAGAGAAGATTCTCATATACTTTTTCTTTTACCTCCATCTGTACAGGGTTATCTCTCCCTTCAAAAGTGAACTCTTTGGTGATAGGGCACCTGATCAAAAACCTATTGGATTTTGAGCTCCTGGTCAAAAGCTCAAAGGGTTTCTAGATCTACCTGAAGCAGATCTTTTGGTGATAGGGCACCTGATCAAAAACCTAAGTGGATTCCTACCTGGGTGGTAGAAGAGTGGATGTAACCAGTTTTGGTGAACCACTATAAATTTTCTTGTGTTGTCTGTGTTGCTTTGTGATTTCTTTGTGTGATGTGTTGTTGTGGTAGTCCCTCTTATTTATTTTCTCTAGTCTCTTTTATTAGTATTTCTATTCCGCAATTAATTTTTTTAATAAGTTTTAAATACTCTATTCACCCCCACCCACCCACCCACCCCCCCCCCCCTCTAGAGTAAGAACCTATCTATCCCCTCACTTTCAATTGGTATCAGAGGGTGTGTTTTTTGTTGAAGGTTATACAGGCTAACACCTGAACCTAAGATCTCTGATAGATATTTTCTTACTCTATTCCTCTTTGTTGTACCATGGCTCAGTACAAGGATTTTGCAAGCACCAGACCTCCAGTTTGCAACTTGCAAAAGTTTGGAATCTGGAAGGCAAGAATAAGACTTTATATGAACTCTATTGATGAAGATATTTATGCTTCTATCTTAACAGGAGTACCTTTTCCACCAGTTGCCACCCCAAGCACTTCCACAAATATGACTGAAGTACCTCCTCAAGACTACAATGATGCATACAAGAAAGCAAAAATTGCTGATGCAAAAGCCATGAATATACTGGCACAAACAATGTCTGACGACATATTTAGGAAGGTAGCTGAATGTGAATCAGCTAAGGCCATCTGGGATTCCTTAAACCAGATGGTTGCAGGATCAGCAGATGAAAGGAAGGATAGGAGAGCTCATCTCATCTCCCTGTATGAGAATTTCAAAAAGGAAGAAACTGAGCAAGTTTCTGAGATGTATAACAGACTAAGTATCATTGTTAATGAACTGAAAACCCTTGACAAGGACATCTCAGTCATAGAAATAAATGACAAGATTCTCATGTGCTTCCCCACCTCATGGAACTCTAGAATCTAGCCTATCAGAGAGACCAGAAGCACACATGAGATGACCACTGAATCAGTCTTAACAAAGCTAAAATCCTATGAACAGCTGCTGAAGACAAGAGAAGCTAAGCAACAAAAGAATGCTACACCAACAAGGAATGAGCAGAATATTGCTTTCAAAGCTTCAGAAGAATCAAAAACTTCTCCATCAAATGAAGAACTGATGAGTCTCTTTGCAAAGAGATTCTTCAAGATGGGGAGAAAAGAATTTAGAAGAAAATCATCAAGGAGTGATGATAAACCAAGGTATGAAAAAACTCCTTCTAAAGAAATCATTTGTTTTGGTTGCAGAAAAGATGGACACATTCTTCCAGAGTGTCCAGAAAACAAGCACAAGGAAAGGAGAAAGGAGAAAGACTCCAAGAAGCACTCCAGCAAACCATTCTCCTATAAACACAAAAAGAAGGAGAGAGAATTTGTTACAGAAACATGGAGTGATACTGAAGAATCATCTTCCTCAAGCTCTAGTGAAGATGAAGAAGAAGCAAAGGCCAAGGAAATGTGCTTAATGGCCATCAATGCTTCAGGAAATGTCTCAGAAGAAGAGGAATCTACAGAATGTTCAGATTGTGATCAGGTATTGGAAGATTTTGACTTTACCTCTGAAGATTTTAAATCAAACTTCAAATCTATGTACAGTGATCTAATTAGTTCTGAGAAGGAAATCAAACTTCTCAGAGATTGGCAAGTTAACTATGACACTTTAGTATCAGAAAACAACAAATTAAAAAATGAAATAAACTTGTATAGCTAACAAATCATTTTTCTGAAAATGGAATTAAGTAAGGCAAAACAGCTAGAGGAATCATTAAATGGAAGAAGTAAACAGCTAGAAGAAATAACCAGCACACTCAATGCTAGACTTAATAAAAGTAAGTTGGGATTAGGTACATCATCTAGTGAACCACCAGTCATCCAGAAAAATCATCTCTCACAACCCATAAAGTTTATTTCAGAAAAAGGAAAGAAAAATACAAAGCAAATTAAAAAGGTTAAAAAGGTTCTAAAATAAATTGAGAAAAATAAAGAAAAACAAACAACTAAGTCTCAACAAAAATCATCAAACCAAGATCGACGATCTCAACATTATGTGTCGAACGCCGATCAATGATCGTGGAACCCAGATAATAGCTACAATTACTCTGAGAATCGAGATCGATGACATCAATGTTGGTCGTCGAACGCAGATCGACGATCTCAACCTAAAACGTCAAACTCAGGACAGAGTTTTCAAAACTTCAATTTCAACAGGAACAAAAATCTCAATAAGAACCCTAACTCTAAATCATTTCATCCCTTAACTAACTGGATAATACCACCTAGGAGATTTCATCCCTTAGGCTATAAATGTTAACTTGAATATTCTTATATTTCAAGTTTTAAGTATGAAAAGAAGCCAGGACCCAAGGTTACCTGAGTCCAAAATGTATAATCTGCCTTCTTACAGGTGAAGACCTATCCTACCATACAGGAAAGATTATATCTGGATAGTGGGTGCTCCAAGCACATGACAGGAAACAAGGCCAACCTAAATAACTATAAGGCAAAGCTAGGTCCAAAAGTTGTATTTAGTGACTCAAGCTTTGGCCAAACAGAAGGATATGGAGAATTCACACTTGGAGATGTCACATTCAGGAAAGTGGCATATGTAAGTGGTCTGAAACATAACTTGATATCCATAGGTCAGCTATGTGATGCAAGTTATGAGGTATGCTTTACTGATTCAAAGTGCAATATTTCTTTAAATAACAGCATTGTGCTTTCAGGACATAAGTTAGGCAATATTTACTTAGTTGATTTTCATTCTGCTTATTCAGAAATCTGTTTATTTAATCAAGTTAGCAATAATAATACTTTATGGCATAAAAGGCTAGGGCATGTAAACCTTAGAAACATTGCTAGGTTATCTAGGGACAACCTTGTTAGAGGATTGCCGTCTTACCCCTACAAGAAGGAAAGCCTTTGCAAGGCTTGTCAAGAAGGAAAGCAAACTAAAAATAGCTTTAAACCAGTAAATAAGAGTGATTCACCTAGGATTTTGTATCTGCTTCATTTGGACTTTTTTGGACCAATTGTTGTACAAATCCTGGGAGGGAAGTTCTATACTTTAGTCATTGTAGATGACTTCTCTAGGTTCTCTTGGGTTTTCTTCTTGAGAAACAAGTCAGATAACTTCAAGGTTCTTACAGACTTTCTAAAATGCATAAAGATTGAGTACTCTACTCAAGTTGCATTGATCAGAAGGGATCATGGCACTGATTTTGAATCTCTTCCTATGCAAGAATTCTGTGAGAAGGAAGGTATCAGACATTGCTTCTCTGCTCCCAGAACTCCCCAACAAAATGGGGTAGTTGAAAGGAAAAATAGAACACTCATTGAAGCTGTAGGCACATTGCTTGCTGATGCTCACATTCCTCTATCCAATTGGGCAGAAGCTGTAAGCACAGCAAATTATGTCCTGAATAGAAGTTTGATACACAAACTTAAGGGCAAGACTCCCTATGAATTACTCAAAGGTAAGAAACCTAAAATATATTATTTTAAAATTGTGGACTGTATTTGTTTTATTCATAATAACAACAAAGATTACATTAGAAAGTTTGAAGCCAAAGCTACAATGGGAATTTTTCTACGATATTCCCAAGTTAGCAAGGCATATAAGGTTTTCAATAAATCATCTTTGAAAATTGAAGAATCTGTTCATGTTACTTTTGATGAAGCTAATATGTTTTACAAGGAGAAGGAGGCTTCTACCAGTAATCTCTTGCAGGTACCAAATCTATGTGAGAAATTGGATAAATTGAATTTCACCCAAAAGGTGATATCTCATCCCTCTCCACAGGTTGATGAAGATAGTGAAGAAGAATCTCTAGAAACTACTGAAGGCTCTCCAACAGCAAACTTAATTCCACAAGAGGAATTAATTCTTGATGTTGTTGTTGTCTATCAAACTCCACCTCCTGATTATGTTACACTTAGTGATCATCCCATATCTCAAGTGATAGGAGACATGTCAGTGGGTGTGCAGACAAGGCATCAACTCAATGAAGATATGATGCATGCCTGTTTCTTATCTTATATTGAACCCTCATCCATTAAAGATGCAGAGCAAGATCCACACTAGATTATTGCAATGCAAGAGGAGCTAAATCAGTTTGAAAGATGCAAAGTTTGGAATTTGGTTCCTAGACCAAAGGACAGCTAGTAATTGGAACTAAATGGGTCTTCAGAAATAAATTGGATGCTCAAGGCATAGTTATCAGAAACAAAGCAAGATTAGTAGCACAAGGCTACGGGCTAGAAGAAGGTATTGACTATGATCATACCTTTGCACCTGTTGTAAGGCTTGAAGCTATCAGAATTTTATTAGCATATGCTGCTCACAAGAAATTCAAGGTATATCAAATGGATGTCAAAAGTGCATTTCTCAATGGGGAACTTAAAGAAGAAGTATATGTGGAACAGTCACAAGGTTTTATCTCTTCAACTCACCCATCCCATATTTTCAAATTGCATAAGGCTCTCTATTGTCTTAAGCAAGCTCCAAGTGCTTGGTATGAAACCCTAACTAGATTTCTTTTAGAGCATAAATTTTCTAGAGGCACTTTAGATAGGACTTTATTTGTTAGAAATCATCATGATAGGATTCTGTTAGTTCAAGTATATGTTGATGATATTATATTTGGATCTACTGATTCTAAACTTTGCAAAAGGTTTTCTGACCTTATGCACTCAAAGTTTGAAATGAGTAGCATGGGTTAACTCTCTTCCTTTCTTGGTCTTCAAGTAAAGCAAGCTCCTGATGGCATCTTCATATCCCAGTCCAAATATGCTAAGGAATTAGTAAAAAGGTTTTGGAGGGCTGATGCCTCAGCTATGAAGACACCTATGGATTCTAATGCAGTAATTGATTCTGATGAAAAGGGCAAACCTGTGGATCAGAAAAATTTTAGGGCCATTGTTGGGTCCCTATTATATCTTACTATAAGTAGACCTGATATAATGTTTGCAACATGTCTTTGTGCTAGATTTCAAGTCAATCCTAAAGAATCTCATTTAATTCTTCTCAAAAGAATTTTAAGATATTTAAAGGGTTTCCTAATCTAGGACTTTGGTATCCCACAGAGTCAGATTTTGAATTAACTGGATATTCTGATACTGACTATGTTGGATGCAGAGTTGACAGAAAAAGCACTTTAGGAACCTGTCAGTTCCTTGGTGAAAGATTAGTTTCCTGGTTTTGAAAGAAACAATCTTTTGTGTCTACATCAACTGTAGAGGCTGAATATATAGCATCTAGTAGTTGCTGTTCATAGATCTTATGGATTCAAAATCAGCTACTGGATTATAGGTACTCTCTCAAAGATTCCACCATATTTTGTGACAGTACCAGTGCCATATCTATTGCACAAAATCCAGTCCTGCATTCTAGAACCAAGCATATAGAAATAAGGCATCATTTTCTTAGAGACTGTGTTGACAAAAACAAGATTAACCTCAAGTTTATCTCCACTGATTTGCAAAGAGGAGATATTTTTACCAAGCCTCTAGATGTGCAAAAACATCTATTCTTTTTGAACCAGCTTGGAATGATAAATGGAATAGATTAATCCTGAATTTTGTCTGTGTGAAGATGTGGTCAATGATCGTCGAACGGAGATCGACGATCTTCAAACTCATCTTGAGCTCAATCGTCGACCTGAGAATGATGACAGGTCTGCGTGAAGAAAAAATCGTTGACCGGAGATCGACGACTTTGCTTCAAAAAACTAATCGTCGACCTCATCACGACGATTGATTTTACGTCTGAGATCAGAGACCAAAAATATTATTTGCTTATAAATTAAATCTTTGACCTAAGATCGACGTTTTTGTTTTTATCGTCGGGCAGAGATCGTCTCTTCATATTCCAAAAACCTATATATAGGTTTCTTCTCGATCTCTGTCCCACGCTTTCATATTTCCCCTCTGCTCTTGATTTTTGCTCTCTCTAGTTTACAGGTTTTCCATGGCAATCTCTGGAGTAGTTCTCACAGTGATGATGTTCGACACCGGATTTGATGTCGACTTCGGCTTTTTCAGTCATTTTGATGTTGTGTTTCAGGAAATGCTGCAGCTTTGCGACGATCAGGGGTTGAAGAAACTTAAGTCTACAAGGATAAAGCTATCTGTTGCTGAGATAAAGGAATGGGTTTACACCTCCTCTGTCAATGATTCTTCGATGATTAGTTCCATCTCGGGACAGCAGGTTACTCTAAACCCTGCATCTCTTATAGAAATTTTTGAGCTAAAGAATGGAACAGATGATTTAGATCAGGATAGTGCAGAATATAGCAAGATGCTTCTGAAGATGGGTTATGCTGAGGGCATTCCATCTAAGTTATTAAAGAAAAACCTATCTGTAGGGTTTAAGTTTCTCACGGATATAGTGGGCAAGGTTCTGGTTTGCAAGCACTCGGCCCATGATAATATCAACAGGAAGCAGTTTGCCATAATGTCTGCTTTAGTAAACAAGAAGGTCATTGATTGGGCTAGTTTGTTTTTCGATTTGATTAAAAGAAAGAATAATTAAAAGGAAGTCTGTCTAGGAAGGATTATAGGAATCTTCCTTCAACAGAAAGCAACAGAGCTTTTGGTTTATCCAACCATAGCTATCAATGCCAGCAAAAGGATGGATTCATCTTTGTTCGGGAAGTGGGAGAGGTCAATTCAGAAACCCTCCAGGGCTGGAACCTCCTCTCGCACATCTGAGGACACCAGGGCTGTCACAGCCACTCCTCACCCTACTGATGAAGTTCCTTCCCTTCCTTCCTCGCATACCCAGTCTCCTCAACACCATATTACATCTCAAATCTTCTCCAACTTGTCATCTCCAAATTTTTATCTGCTCTCTCCTCATTCTTCCCCTTCTCATCAACCTAATTCACCAATACAACTCTCCTCAAAATTCCCCCATCCATTTCCCCAGAATCTCTCCAATCCAAGATGAAATCATGACAGATTTCACTCCTCCTCCCTCTCATACTTCTGTCTCAACTCACACTCAAGCTGACTTTCTTCAAGATGATCATATCTCTCTCTCTCATATTCTAGAACTTCTCACTCCCACCCTATAATCCCTGATTGCAGAGGCAATTTCACCTCTTGCTCAATATATTTCCTCTCTTTCTGCCCTCATCACTTCTTCTCTCTCTACTTCCTCTGTCCCTTCTTCATCTAGGGGCCTGGTTCCAGTCCTCACTGAAACTAGGCAGGGGGAGATGTCCCATGAAAATGTTGTAGGTACAGTCAGCAGAACTTCAGGTTCAGATTCCTCCAGCAGAACAGGAAGACGAAGTTTTTCAAAAGTTTTGTTCAGACATAGTCCTATTCAGATTTGCTGATGACAGATGAGGACACTGATGTGTCAATCTCTGAGATTTACAGTAGTTATTATTTTATTAACCCATATATTGATTTGAAAATTCTTTTATATTCTTTCTCTATGTTCAGAACAGTTTTGTTTTCAGATGAGGCTATTTCTTCTAGGGCTATGGTCTGTTATACCAGACCCATAAGTCCCTCTGTTATGAAACATCTTCTGCAGAATAAATCAGCTCTAGCTTGTTCAGACACTCTATCAGTTACAGAATGCACAGACATATCATCCTCTATGGATGTTGAGTTTTTGCTTTCTCCAGAAAAGAAGAATGAGAATGATTCTCTCTCATTTGCTGATGATTTACTTGATCAAGTGGCCTCAGAAAATTTGTCTTTAGCCCTAGAAACAAGTCTAATCAATCTTTGTGAGCCTATTAGTCCTTATCCCTCTTTGGATGATTTGACTGCTAATGACATTCTGGAAGAAGCCAAAGAAAAGGCTGCTAAGAAGATAAATGACAAGCAAATAAAGGAAATAGATGAATTATATGTCAATCCTCAAGTTTTATCTGATGATGATGATTCAGATGATAGTGATTCTAAGAAAAAGAAAGCCTCAAAGAAACGAAAAGCTGCTCCCCAGGCTGCTCCCAAACCGGGAAATACTAATGATACACCTTATTACATTTTGAAAGAAATTACCCCATACCCTGGCATGGAGAGCTGGATGTGGCTATCCAAGAATGAGAAAAAATCAAGAAAGAAGAGCAGGAGATATTCTCCACCTCCTCAGAAATTCAGAAGAGGTCCTCCTCCTCCTCCTCCTCCTGCTGGTGCTTTAGGTGCTACCTCTCGAGCTTCTAGTGCATCTTCCCAGCCTTCCTCTTATTCAAGATCATCTCAAAGGCAGGACAGATCCTCCAGAACTCAGTTTTAGGGAAGCAGTCAGCAGCACAGAAGTCAGAGCTCCTTAGAGGAAGTGAAAGAAGTAATTTATTAGAATCCTTCATCTTCCCCTTCTCTCCAACAAATTGCTTCAAAGACTCAAATGACAGCTACTTACCCAGTCAAAAGACATGATGTATCTCTCAGGTCTAAAGGAAAATATAGTGAGGCTGCCCTCCTAGTTCACTCTACTCCCAAAATGATTAACAGCTTAATTCAACATGCTTTCAAGCTCAATCCACTCAGTTCAAAGAAGTCACTGTATTGCCTCCTCAAGAAGATCAACTACCTGTTGAACAGGAACTTGACCCAAACTTCAGGATGGCTAGACTTCAGGAACTGATTGGCCTTTCTCAGATCAGAAAAGCTGTAGAAGAAGGGAAAGATCCATCTTCATTCTCTACTATGTCATCTTTCAGAGAAAAGGAGCTGGATAAACTTCAAGTAAGCAAGAAAGTCTTCAATCCAGCTGATTATATGGCTTTGCATCCAGAAGCAGTTGTGCCCAGAGTCAATACTCAGACATCTCTTGGTGGGCAAGACTTGATGACATCCAAGAAGAATGTGCTAGACCCAAGCAGGAAGATAATTTTCTCTAAACCTTCATCTAGCTCTTCTTTTGATAAACCATAATTTATGTATATGTTTAATGATTAACTGAATATGTACAATGTACTGCTATAATATATCTGTTGATAGTATTTCATTCCTTAAGATATTTATGGTCTTTGCATTTCATTTCTTTTCAGTTTTGTTTTTGAGTGACCTCACACAAATAGGGGGAGATTGTTGGAACCCTTATTTGGCTTTGTGCTAGGTTCAATCTTAGGTTGTTTAGACCCTCTTGTATAGCCAGGGTCTCTGTCTTTAGTCTTACTTAGATCCCCTTTAAGATCAGGTTTGGGCAGACCAGCTTTGCTTTGGACTCAGTTTCAGATTCAGAATATGTTGTGATCCATCTATAAAAGTTCGACTATAGTCGAACTCTGCTCGACGATCGTCGATCTCCCATTGAAAATCTCAAAGTCTCCTACTCTGAACTGAGCTCGACGATCCCCGAGCTCAAGTCGACGATCTCTTATTTCTCTCCAGTAATCGAAGCTCGACAATCTCTTATCTATGGTCAATGATCCCTGATCCGAGATTTACAATTTTATGCTGCCTTTTTCTATCAGTTTTTCAGATCAGTCAGAATTCCTTATTTGGTATGGCTATGGTCAATTATTTTAAGGCAAGATATATTCTTATAATAAATGATGATACTCCAAAGGATGATAGCTGTATTTCTTAAAGCATTTATTATGGCATTCACAGAATATTGTGTAGAGACAGTTATGGATTGTACTTATGACTGCCAGCCATTCTAGTCGTTTGGGCTCCTTATTTCTTGTAGTAAATTATGCCTTGCCTTGGGAATTCAAATTCAAGCAGTTTTTCTTCTCACTGATAGAACATATATCTCAAGATAACAAAAAGAGAATGAGACAGTACACAAGTTAGTAATCAAACAGAAAAAAAAAAGATATTTTGCTCTCAGTGGATACTACATGTTTTGCTAAGAAGAAGAAGAACTCTCACTGAACACTTTTTCTCCAAACTTCTTCTCTCTTCAGTCTTTAAAGATTCATAGAGAATCTCAACATCAACCACTGTTATCATATTCAAAAAGGGCTCTACAACCTTTTCACTTTGAAGACCTACACCCAGGGCCAAGCTTCATCTTCCTGGATTCATACAATATCCCAGGGGGAGCTTGGACTTTTTATTTTAATCCACAAAATCTTCTAACTTGTATGAGAAAGAGAAGATTCTCATATACTTTTTCTTTTACCTCCATCTGTACAGGGTTATCTCTCCCTTCAAAAGTGAACTCTTTGGTGATAGGGCACCTGATCAAAAACCTATTGGATTTTGAGCTCCTGATCAAAAGCTCAAAGGGTTTCTAGATATACCTGAAGCAGATCTTATGGTGATAGGGCACCTGATCAAAAACCTAAGTTGATTCCTACCTGGGTGGTAGAAGAGTGGATGTAACCAGTTTTGGTGAACCACTATAAATTTTCTTGTGTCGCCTGTGTTGCTTTGTGATTTCTTTGTGTGCTGTGTTGCTGTGGTAGTCCCTCTTATTTATTTTCTCTAGTCTCTTTTAATAGTATTTCTATTCCACAATTAATTTTTTAAATAAGTTTTAAATACTCTATTCACCCCCCCCCCCTCTAGAGTAAGAACCTATATATCCCCTCACTTTAAATATTTCTTGTTATTATTATGTATATAACATACACATCCAAATACATTAAAATAGGTGAGTTTAGGTTTCTTCCCTTTAAGTAATTCATAGGGAGTCATATTCTTTAGTTTATGTATCAAGCTTTTGTTTAGTACATAATTGTTGTGCTTACAGCCTCTGCCCAAAAGGATAGGGGCATGTAAGCATCTGCAAGTAATGTATCTGCAGCTTCAATAAGGGTCCTATTTTTCCTTTCAACTACCCCATTTTGTTGGGGAGTTCTAGGAGCTGAGAAGCAGTGCTTGATACCTTCCTTCTTACAGAACTCGTGCATAAGAAGAGACTCAAACTCTGTACCATGATCACTTCTGATTAATGCAATATGAGTAGAGTACTCAATTTGTATGGTCCTGAGAAAATCTGTAAGAACTTTAAAGGTATCTTACTTAGATCTCAGAAAGAACACCCTAGTGAACCTTGAGAAGTCATCTACAATAACAAAGTGTTGGATTTCCCTCCTAGGCTTTGTACAGCAATGGGTCCAAAGAGATCCATGTGTAGCAAGTACAAGATCCTAGGTGAATCACTTTTATTTACTGATTTAAAGCTAGATTTAGTTTGCTTGCCTAGTTGGCAGGCCCTGTAGAGGCCTTCCTTTTTGTAGGGACTAGAAGGTAAACCTCTCACAAGGTTGTCTTTTGATAGCCTAGCAATATTTTTCATGTTTACATGCCCTAGCCTTTTATTTCATAATTCATTCTGATTACTAATTATGTTAAGTAAGCAGATATCTGAATAGATAGCATTAAAATCAACTAAATATATATTTCCTTGTCTATTCCCAATTAAAACATTTTTTTTCTTTATTTGAAATAGTACAAGATGTTGGGTTAAAGTGTACTGGTAACCTTCATCACATAATTAACTTATGGAGATGAGGTTATGCTTGAGTCCACTTACATAGGTCACTTTCTTGAATGTGACAGCTCCAATTCTTACTTGTCCATGGCCTTCAGATTGGCCACACTTTGAATCACCAAAGATTACCTTTGTTCCTAGCTTGGTCTTGTAGTTGAGTAGATTTTCTTTGTTGTCAGTCATGTGTTTGGAGCAACCACTATCCAGGTACCATAGTTGATTCACAACTGGACAGCTCTTTATCTGCAAGAAAAACAGTTAGTTGTTCTTGACCCAGGTTACCTTGGGTCCTTTATATTGCTGATATGAAAAGCTAGATATTACAGAAAATTCTGGTTGAGATTTGTATCCTAATGGATGATATCTTCTATATGGAATTATCCAATCAGCTAATGGATTAAATGGTTTCCTAGATTTATTAGAGTTGTTGTTATAGTTATTATTATTAGTAAGTCTTTTTGTGTTCGATGAAATGTTGTGAGTTCGTCGATAAGAGTTTGACGAATTGGGATGCGATCGTCGATCTCTGCTCAGAGGATGAACAAGTTCATTTTCTATGCCCCAAGTTCGTCGATCTCTGCTCGACGAACCATACACAATTCGTCGGTCAAGTAAGACGAATGATTATTATTGAAATTTGCATTCAAGGATCGTCGTACTAAGGTCGACGATTTGTTAATGTATCGTCGATCTGAGTTCGACGATAACTGCTGAACATTGTTACTTTTATTATTCTTCTGGTTTTTAAGTTTGTTCTTAGTTTCAATCTGTTTAAAAACTTCATTAATCTTATTAACCTGTTCAGTATTTTTCTTTCTTTTATCAGAAACAAAATTTACAGGTTTAGAAAGATGATTCTTTTGGATTAGGATTGGTTCACTGGATGAAGCTCCTAACCCTAGTCTACATTTATTAGTTCTAGCATTTATTGTGCTGGTTATATCTAACAATCTTAAACTTTTGTCATTCAATGATTTTTCTAATATCTTAGCTTTGCTAAGTTCAGATTTCATAAAGATAATTTGTTCATTTGCAGAATTTAGTTCAGTCTTTAACCTATTATTTTCAGAAATAACATTTTCTTGGTTTTCTAGTCTTTCCCTAAGTGTCTTAATTTATTTTTCTGAATTTATTAGATCTATGCACATGGTTTTAAATTCAGATTGAAATGATTCGGAACTATAATCAAAAGAAGACAATAACATATCAGCTTCAGATGCTGAGGCTTCTTCAGTGTCTGATTCTTCCTCCTCTGAATGACTCCTGGAAGCATCAATGGCCAGGAGGCAAACTTCTTTGGCCCTTGCCTCCTCTTATTCTTCACTGGAGATGGAAGATGAGGATTCATCTTCAGTTTCACTCCAGCTTTCAGCTATAAATCCTTTCTCCTTCTTCTTATGTTTGTTGGAGGAAGGCCTGCTGCTTTGCTATCTTCTGGAGTCCTTCTCTCTTCTCTTCTCCTTCTTCTGATTCTCTAGACACTCTGAGAGGAAGTGTCCAGGTTTCCTGCATCAAAAGCACACCACTTCTTTAGTGGGGGTTTTATCATACCTTGGCTTGTCATCCTGCCTGGATGACTTTCTTCTAAAATCATTCTTTTTCATTTTGTAGAATCTTTTGGCAAATAGACTCATCAACTCTTCATTAACTGTTGGAGTCTCTGTCTCTTCATCAGCCTTGAATGCAATTTTTGCTCCTTCCTTGCTGGTGGAGGTGTTATTTGCTCAGCTGCTTCTCTGGATTTGATAAGATGCTCATAGGACTTCAGCTTTCTCAAAAGAGATTTAGTGGAAATCTCATTTAGGCTCTTGGCCTCCTTGATGGGCTAGATCCTTGAATCCCATGAGCTTGGAAATCACATAAGGATTTTATCATTCACCTCTATGAGGTTGATGTCCTTATCCAAGGTTTTTAGCTCATTGATGATAGAACTTAACCTATTGTACATGTCAGCTACTGATTCAACTTCCTCCTTCTTGAAGTTCTCATATTGGGATATGAGAGTTGATCTTCTATCCTTTCTTTAATAAACAGATCCATCCACCATTTGATTTAGGGAATCCCAGATGACCTTGTCTAATGTGCATTCAGCCACTTTCTAAAAATGTCATCTGACATTGTTTGGGCCAGAATGTTCATTGCTTTGGCATCAACAATTTAGGCCTTCTTCTGAGCCTCAGTCCATTCAGGTGGTGGAACTACATTAGTGCTGGTTGATGCTGTAGAGCTTGATGCCTGATGGGGACCAGTCAAGATAGAATTGTAGATATCTCCATCAATAGAATTCATATATAATTTTATTCTTGCCTTCCAGATGGCAAACTTTTTTAGGTTGCATACTTGAAGACTGGTACTTGCATAATCTTTGTTTTGTGCCATGTTGTGTGTATAATTCAAATAGAAATGAAACGTCATATCTAACTTAGGATCTTTGGTTCAAGGGTTAGCTTGTACAACCAAAAGAACTCCCCTCTGATCCCAATTGAAAGTTAGGGGTTAGATCTGGTATACTCTAGAGGGGGGTGAATAGAGTATTCTTTGAGTTTTAAAACTTTTGCTGTAAATAAATAATTGTTCCTAAACAAATATGATTTTTCACAAGCAAATAGCAAATATAAGTAATCACAACCATAGCAACCTAACTAGCACAGCCACAATAAGAACAAAAGGAAAAGGGCATCCAGACAATACAAGAATTTTATAGTGGTTCCCCAGCCTGGGTACATCCACTCTTCTACCACCCTTGTAGGAATCCACTCAGGTTTTTGTTCAGGTGACTGCCACTAATGAGCTTTTGATCAGGTGCTAAAAAACCAAACCTCAAGTCTTTTGATCAGGAGACTTGCAACCAGGAATAATTTTTAAGGGAATTAAAACCCTGTATACAGTGGGGTGAGAGAATGATTTTGTCTTCTCTTTCTCAAATACAACTGAGATGACTTTTATGCATATTGACTTTAGCAAAGAGCTCCCCCTGAGATATTGAATGGTTTAGGAAGGTGGAGATTTACTGTAGGGTGATAGGTTTTCAGACTTTTTGCTTTGACCAGAAAATCTTCAGGAACCTCTTGACTGATGCTGTAATAGTTGTCCTTTGAAGAGTCCTGAGATGAGGACAGAAGAAGACTCTTGATTTTTGATGGTTGTTCTTCTTCTTCTTCAACTTAAAGTTCTTCCTCTGGTCTAGCACTTGTTTCTCTCTATCACTTTATTCTGTGTAGTCTGTGTCTCAGAGTGCTGTTCAGAGAGAGAGAGAGAGCAGAAGATTCTTGTTTATTATTGTTGTTCTATTCTTTTGTATGTCTTGTTGTTCTCTGTGTGCTTGCCGGAAGGAAGAAAAACCCCTTTTATATTTTACATATAAATTTGCTTTTTGAATTTTGAATTCCTTCCTTCATTCAATGCTAGCTGCCTTGAGAACGTTTGCATTGATTGATTTCCCCAACTGTCCCTTTGAAAAACGGCAAGCAATAATCCTGATGAAGACCATAACTAATGCTATGTCTAACGGTAATATTCAGGGAATATTTTAGCATTAATTACTCAGGAATTTTTTCATTATAATAGGGACAGAAGGATGAAAATAACCAAGTTTGGATTCGTCATGCAGATTCCACAGTTCGTCGAGCTGAGAATTGCTGTTTGTCGAGATGAGATTCATGATCCTCGACCTGAGAATTACTGACTGTTGCTTGATGAATCTTTCCAATTCTGTGCATCAAGATTGTCGAGCTGAGAACCAAGTTCGTCGACTGGAGTTTGATTCTAGAAATATTGAGATATTTTTTGTACTTGAGTGTTGAAGCAGATGATCCAGAAATCGTCGACCTGAGAACTGAGTTCGTCGAGCTCAGCTCAGAGAATTTTTCTCTGATTTCGTCGAGCTGAGAACGACTTTCGTCGACCTGAGTTCGACGAACGTAAAACTCTTTTTCTGAGTCATTATATTTCTATTATTCTTGAATCTTTGGCAGACTGTTGATGGCTGGTACATGCATTGTTAACTCTAAGGACTTGGCCTAGACTCTAGGACACAACCATGACCCTTGTTATACATGTTGGGCCATATGATCCTAACTTAGTGAACCTAGCCCAAATCCAACTAGGGATCCAACAAGTTCTGAGCCACCTCCCCCTCAGAAGCTGAAGTAGGAATAATCTCTAGGAAAGGGACAATCATGTGCTCTGTTAAATCTTGCATAGAGACATATTTAACATTATCAGTAGTTTTGTGCTCATCGGCAGCAACCATAGCCCCAACAGTATCTATCTCATAATCACTAGCATTCAAATCATCCTTAGTAGTAACATTAACCTCGGCCTCATCAGGCACTATCTCATCAACAGCAGCATAGCCTGTAACTGTCTCATAAGGAACACTCAAGGGAACTTTTTCAGTTACCACTTGTGTATCAGCTGGCACCCCCTCAGCTCCTACACTCAATCTCTCAGGAGTTTCCCTAGGGGTTGGAGAAGGAATCCTATCCTCAGGAACAAGTTCTTCCACCTCCTTAGGCAAATCTCTGGCTCCCTCTTGCCTCAAGATCCTCCTATCCCACCTCGAGAATTTTGATGAATCAATTTTCTTCAGGTGGTGGATAGGTACTCCCTTGGACATATCAAATTTGTCCTTGTCTATCTAGTTCAGATATAAGCTGAGAATCCCTCCAAAATTGGGTGTGTGCAGACTATCCTTCATCTTTTCAAACAATAGTGCACTCCAATCCATTCTCTTTCTGCAGATGATAGACAAAAGTATCTTGAACATTTCAGAAGAAAGATAATCATACGATCCTGTTTTGCAAAGCAGCACTTTTCCAATGATATCTGAAAGTAACTTTCCTTCCTCATTCATCCTTTTTCTCTTAACTGCTTTTGTGCCTCTGGGCAGTCCAAAGAATAATAGAGCTCTAGTGAAGTCCTCCTCTTCGAGGTAATCAGCCTCTTCACAAGCAGGAAGTCATAAGTACCTTGTCAGGAGGGAAGCCTTCACTTTGACTTTGGTCGAACGAACTTTTTTCTTGATAACAGTATCTTCCCTGTGAAGCTTGGCATGCAGATAGAACTCAAGAACGCCCTTATCTAATACCTTGTAGGGGTGCTCTAGCATGAAAGAGAGGTCTGTTGTTTCCAACATGAGAATGGAATTCCTGAAACTCATCTGAAGCTGACTCAAATCTTATCCGAACTAGTTCTCAACCACCTAGCAAACCGCTGGTGCTTCTAGGAGCTATGGAGAATCAGATAGCAAACAGAATGAGGAAACGGCTCTGGACTTATCTGTCGGACTAGAACTTGATTTATTCAACAGACTGAAATGGCAAGAATAAGTCGATGGAGGGATCAAACCTCTGGATGAAATTGCCGGGAGATGCTGCCGGAATATATGAACTTACCTGAACAGCTTGTACTGACCTAACCAAATAAGAACAATACCAGTGCGATAGGAGGAAGATGATGAATAGTACCGGGAAACTTAATCGTCCGGAGGAAGACAGTTCAGCGAGACGGCTTTCTGGATTCAATGAAATGTGACGATTTTCCCCTAACCCTTATAATATATATAATTTAAATTTGACATTGGGAAAGGCACGTACCTGATAAGCTGTGACTCTTCGGATCCAATATAGGAAGGAAATTTTTTGACCTAAGTAAAATTCGGTGATATTAACTGGACGCAGAGCTAGATTCGTCGAAATTAGTCGTGTATATCTGACGAATTGCCGAGTTCTGCTGACCGATATTCGACTAATTTGCCTTGGACAAATTTTTCTGCTTTCTAAAGAATTCCTTGAGTAAATTCCTGTCTTCTTGGCCATCTTCACGAGTCCTTGTTCAGCATACCTAGTTCTATTTTGAAAAATGAGAACTTGGCCTCGTCCAAGGGCTTCGTGAAAATATATGTGATCCGCTTATCCGTATGGATATAGCTAAGAGCTATGTCCTTGTTCTCCACATGCTCCCGGATAAAGTGATATATAACTTCGGTGTGCTTTGTCCGGCTGTGAGAGACTGGATTATTTGTTATTGCTATTGCACTGGAGGAGTCACAATACATTGGAATCTCTTTGAACTTTAGGTTGTAGTCCTCAAGCTGATTCCTGATCCATAGAATTTGTGCACAACAACTACCCACAGAGATATACTCTAACTCGGCAGTTTAAGTTGCCTCACAATTCTTCTTCTTACTGCTCCATGAGATAAACCTCCTTTCGAGGAATTGGCACGTTCCGGAAGTGTTTTTCCTGTCATCCCTGCTACCTATAAAATTTGCATCTGAAAATCCAATTAGCTCGATATCATTACTTCTTGGGTACCATAAGCCAAGATTTGGTGTGCCCCTAAGGTATCTTAAAATTCGCTCTGAAGCGACATAATGTGATTCCTTAGTGTTCACCTGAAATCTAACACACACATATCAAGAACATTATGTCAGGTCTACTTACAGTAAGATAGAGAAAGGATCCAATTATGCTTCTTTACTTGGTTTCATCAAAAGTTTTCCCTTTCTCATCCTTGTCCAGAGACATAGTTGAACCCATTGGAGTCCTCATCGAGGTTGCGTTATCCATTCTGAATTTCTTTAGTAACTCCTTGTGAACTTCGACTGAGAGATTAAAATTCCATCTTCAGATTATGTCAACTAAAGTCCTAAGAAATACTTCAGCTCTCTCATACTGCTCATTTAAAACTTCCCTTGCATAAGTTTGGAAAACTTCTTACAAAAGTTGTCTTCCGTAGAGCCAAAAATATTTCATCGACATAGATTTGCACTAGCAAAATCTTTCCTTTAACTTCCCTAAGAAATAGCGTCTTGTCTATCTTTCCTCTTGTGAACTAGTTCTCGAGAAGAAAGCTAGACAACGTATCATTCCTAGCTCAGGGAGCTTGTTTTAAGCCGTAAAGAGCTTTATTAAGAAAATAAATGTATTCATTGAAAGTAGAGTTGACAAAACCTGGGGGTTGTGCTACGTATACTTCCTCTTTAAGATTCCCGTTGAGGAATGTTGACTTCATATCCATTTGATAGACCTTGAATCCTTTGAGGGCAGCATACGCAAGAAATAACCTGATCGCCTTTAGCCTGGCCACTGGAGCAAAAGTTTTGTCAAAGTCGATCCCTTCTTCTTGTATGTATCCTTATGCTACAAGCCTGGATTTTTTCTTTATAATTACGCCATTCTCGTTCAGCTTGTTTCTGAAAACCCATTTGGTGCCGATCACGTTCTATCCTTTGGGTCTCGGCACCAACTCCCCAACTTTGCATCTTTCAAACTGGTTGAGCTCCTCTTGCATTGCCATGATCGAAGAGGCATCCTTGTTTGCTTCTTTAAATTTCTTTGGCTCAACCTGAGATAGAAAACAAAGATGCAATATCTTGTTAGTTATACCTCTTCTAGTTCTAACACCGTCGTCTGGTTCTCCAATGATTTGATCAGCTGGGTGATCTCTTAGGTGTCTGAACACTAGGTTTCTTCCTCTTCCACCAGAAGGTTCTGCCTCATCAGGTACATCCTCTGTGGTTGGTTCATCTAGTTGTTCTTCATCCACCATACTAGGATCAACGACCTTGAATGAGCTTGGAGCCACTTCTTTGACAGCTTCCTCCATGCTTAGATCCTTGAACCTTGTACCTGTATCTACACCAACAACACTAGACGAGCTGCTATGAAGCATGTTTGTCTCATCAAATGCAACATTGATAAACTCTTCTACCACCAGGGTTTTCTCATTAAAAATCCTATATACCTTACTATGGCTACTATAACCTACAAAAATACCTTCAAAACATTTATCACTAAACTTCGTGCGGTAATACTTCCCATTATTAAGTACGAAGCATTTACTTCCAAAGATCCTAAAGTAGGACACAGTCGGTTTTCTGCCTTTCAATAGTCCATAGGGAGTCATACGATGATTTTTGTTGACTAGTGCTTTTTTTTGCACGTACAAGTTGTGTTGACTGCTTTGCCCCAGAAGTAATCTGGTAGTGAAGCGTCATTCAGCATCATCGTACATGCCAAGACCACTACCCTTCTTTGGAGCAGAAATTTCATCGATGAGAGGGAGAATAGTTCTCGGCTTGGAGTAGCTTTCAATAAGTTTCCTCTCCATCAAGAGCTTTTCATCTAGCTCATCTAATTATTTCTCTTTTAGGCTTAATGTATCAGCCAAGCATTTCAATTCCTCTTTCAAGGAGTGGACTTCATCTCTGAGAGGAAGAACTTTTGCAAGTTCCTCCTCCAGGCTTGTTTCCACTGCCTTGAGTGAGGCAATTTCTTTTGCTTGCTTTTTGACTACCTTGTTTCATTTGTCAAAAGCAATCAAAAGTTCCTAATGTTGAGCCATCAAGTCGGAATCGTCTTCCTCAAAAGAATAGCCTTCATGACCATTAGTTGATGTTTCCGATCCAGAGAGTATTGTGTGCGATTTTACCTTCTCGTGATACTCAGAGTCGCCAACTTCTTCGTCTGATCAAGCCATAAGCCCAAAGTAAGCTTCCTCATTCTCTGAACTAGACTCACTCGAGTCACTATTATTGAGAGTCTTTGACTTCTTGGCGATTAATCTCTTTTCTTCTTTCCTCTTGCCCATGAAGGATCTCTTTCCCTATTTCTTGGATCCTTCCTTCTTTTTATACAGACACTCTGCAATCATGTGTCTTATTTTATTACAATAATAGCACACAACATTAGAGGAAGAATGTTTATTCAGTTTAGATTTATACCTATCCTCTTTGTTGTAACTTTTTTTTGAGCGATCACCATCACGATGTGATCTTCTAAAGTTAGATGAGGAAGACTGATTCTTCATTTGTATCCTCTTGCTTAGCAGTCTCTTCAACTTCTTGGAGATGAGTGAAAACTCTACATCAGATAACTCGGAGCCTAACGTGCTTAGCTCAGAGTCTTCTGGAGTATCTGGAGCTCGTGTCCTTACTGGTGACACAGCTTTGGATTTTCTCGAACCTTCTGCCTGTAGAGCAACTGACTTCTCTCTGGTTGAAGTCATGTTGCTTTGCTCCTCCCTCTTTCTAGTATTCATTTGAAGCTCATAGGAGAGCAGCTTTCTGAAGAGGTTCTGGGCGGTCAATATCCGGCAACTTCCCAAACTCCCTAATGGATAAAACTTTAGTATCCTAGTCCTTTATCAAGGATCTAAGGAATTTGTCATTTAATTCACAATTAGTGAAGGTGCGGCCGTAGTTTGTGAGACCGTTGACAATCTTAAAGAATTTCTCAAAGCTGTCTGCACTAGTATCACTTAATCCTTTCTTGAACGCTTTGTACTCTTTATTCAGTAATGATCTGCGATCGTCTCTGACTATTTCGGTTCCTTCCATGAGAACAACTAGACAGTCCCACATTTCCTTGGTAGATTTGTAGTGGAATAAATTTTGAAGCATAGAATCTCCCACTGTACTCACAATAATGTTCTTCGTCTTCTTATCCAGGGAGACCAAGGCAATTTCATCCTTAGTTAAATCCATCATCATCTTAGGGATCATGACTGTAGGATTCTAGGCAGAGGCTTGTGTTGGAATATGAGGTCCTTCTTCCACAATCTTAAAAATCCTCAGATCTGCTGCTTCCATGAAGAATCGGACTCGTTCTTTCCACATGGAAAAGTGTTGGTTATTGTATCCATAATTACCCTGATTTAAAGAAGGGTCCAGTTAAGTTAAGATGAATTGTGATTGTATTTTATATTGCATTTTCAGTTATGTACTTGCAGGTTTACATTGCTAAGTACACACAAATTTCATGTTACAGTAGGTCAGTAAACATAGGATACCACAATATAAGCTTTCATTTTGTAGGCCAATATGTTGACTCATGTGTAATCTCTCTATTTGGGGGTACTTCTATACCAAGTGCATGAGAAGGATCAAGGAAGAAGTAGAACTTGAATCCAGAAAAACAGAAATTCTACCCAAGTAAAATTCGTCGAGTATTGTAAGGGATATTCGTCGAATTCGTCGTGTATACTCATTGATACTCGTCGAATTCATCGTATATACTTACTAGCACTTGTCGAATTCATCATATGTACTTGTGGTAGAATTTATGATAAGATGGAGAAACAGTTTAGTAAAATTTGTCGAGTATCATCAATTATACTCATCGAATTTGTCGAATATACATGACGATACACGCCAAATTCGTCGAATCATCTCGACGCTACTTTTCTGGATTTTCTTAAGGCAAGCTCATCGAATTCCGCTGGGTCAATGGAATTGAGTGCGTCAATGGCGTCGAGTGCATCAAGTGCGCCGAGTGCATCTTGGTGTCAAGATCGTTGAGTTTTCTAGCCTATACTCGACGAATTCGTCGAAAATACTAGCTGATACTCGACGAATTCGTCGTGTATGATTTCAACCTTGTCGTTGAGTGGCTAACTAGCGTGAGCTGGATTTCTCTAAGTCAAATTCATCGTATATCAACAACTATTCGGCGAGTATACTAGCGATACTCGACGATACTCGACGAATATGACTTAGGTCATTTTTCTGACAATTTTTCAAAATCAGGCTCGGGTTGCGATGGCAATGCACAGTAATTTTCGCAAGTTTTCTTTTGGAAATTCTTTTATAGTCGTTGCTTTTATGTTGCCTATAAATACTTAGGGTGGATTTTTCTTCAACCCTAATCGAGCAAATCGTTCAAAATTCAAATCGTACAAGTTTCCAAAAATATACTCATCGGCACCCGTACATTTCGCGAACTACATTCCGCCGACGATTTTTGTGCTCAATTCGATCTTCTTCCAATACGATTAGATATTATCTTTTGAAGGCTTCTATTATCCTAGATCTAGTCGATTCAAGATACAAGATTCAAGTCTTTAAGATTTTTGATTTCCCCGTGTTCTCCAAGTGATTCAAGTTTGACCTAAACGAAGAACGATGGATAAAAGACTTAAGATCTTGTCAAAGTTAATTTGTATAAATCTTGTATAAATTTCTTTTACATTTGTAGGAGATTTTTCTCCGAGACATAGACCTGTTTGTGGATCGAGTGGTAGATCCATTTGTGGATCGAATCGTTGATTTATTTGTGGATTGAGTTGTAGGAGAGGTTGTTCTCTGAGTGGTAGGAGTGTCGTCTCCGATTTGTAGGAGTTGTTTCTCCGAGGTGTAAGATTTGTTAAAATCTGAGAAAGGTGAAGTAACCAAATCTAGCCCTTCGTAGTAGATAGGCGAGGCGGAAAAGTGGGCATGCCCAACATAGGGAACCACTATAGATCTTTGTGTTCTTTGTGCTTGCAATTTTAAGTAATTTTTTATTCTGCGAAAAGACACAGACATCACCTATTCACCCCCCCCCTCCCCCCTCTAGGTGATTTAGGTAGACGCTAGATACTTTCAATTGGTATCAGAGGGGCATTTTGTTCGATATAAGGTTAACAACTTGAACAAGATCCCATATCTAGCGTCAAGAGATTCTGCATAGTAGTCATAGACATAAGCAAGGACATGTCTTCTATGAAGTTACCAATGTGCACCAAAGAGAACTTTCCCATATAGAAAGAACGAGCCAGGTTCTTCATGGAAGCAGCAGATCTGAGAATTTTTCAGAGTGTGGAAGAATGACCGCATATACCTACACAAGCCTCAGCTCTGAACCCAGCTATCATGATCACCAAGAAGATGATGGATCTCACAAAAGATGAAATTTCCCAAGTCTCCTTGGACAAAAAGGAAAAGAACATTATATCCAGTGCAGTGGACGATTCGATGTTATAAAATTTATTCCACTGCAAATCTGTCAAGGAGATGTGGGATTGCCTTGTAGTTCTGATGGAAGGTACAGAAGAAGTTAGAGACGATCGCAGATCATTGTTGAACCAAGAGTACGAAGCATTCAAGCAAGCTGCAAATGATATTATTGCGGATAGCTTCGAGAAGTTCTTCAAGATCGTGAATCGTCTCAGAAACAACGGTCGCACCTTCACTAATGGTGAATTGAATGACAAATTACTCAGATCCTTGACAAAGGACTGGGACACTAAATTGGTATATATTAGGGAGTTTGGGAAGCTGCCTGGGATTGACCCTCAGAACTTATTTAGAAAGCTGCTCTCCTAGGAGCTTCAAATGAACACCAGAAAGAAGGAAGAGCAAAGTAGTAGGATGTCAAGTAGAGAGAAGCCAGTTGCCCTAAAGGATGAAGGTTCGAGGAAGTCTAAAGCTGTATCACCAGTATGGATAAGTGCTCTAGACACCCCAAAAGACTCTGAGCCAAGCACATCAGGCTCTGTGCTATCTGATGGGGAGTTCTCCCTCATCTTTAAGAAGTTCAAAAAACTGCTCAGCAAGAGGAGATAGATGAAGAATCAGTCATCCTCCACTGACTTCAGAAGATCACGTCGTGATGTTGATCGCTCAAAGAAAATCTATGTTGGGTCCATTGTTCCTAATGTCCCTAATTTATGAGAAGTCAAACAGGTCAATGTCACACAAATCAACTGCATTTGATGTATATTTGAGGTCATGAGTGCAGGTTAGTCCATATCACATTGATTGGACAAGTGGGCGCAATAATGGGCTGCTGGACATAACAAAAATCCACTAAGTCCACAGGCGTTGAGTGGAGTAAGCTCACTCAACACCAGAGGTAAGGAATCAATATTATCTAGCTGGAAATTTTCCTAAGTCCACAGTCGTTGAGTGAGTAGAGCTCTCTCAACTCCATATAACAAATAGCGCTAAGTCTATCTTAGCCTAACTGGTAGATAGCCAAAAATATGGCTAAGTACACAGGCATTGAGTGTAGTCTACTCACTAAATGCCATATAGTAGAAAGCTATGAGTCTGGATGAGTTAGTCAAAGCCTAGAGAAATAGGCTGAAAATGTGGCTAAGTCCACAGGCATTGAGTGTGGTCTACTCACTCAATGTCATACAGCTTTTTAGCATTAAGTGTTGTTGTGCCTGTCAACGCCACAAAAAAGCTGGGCAAAATTTTAACTAAGTCCACTGGCGTTGAGTGTAGCTTACTCACTCAACAACATGATAGAAAATCTGTCTAAGTAGCAAGGTGTTGAGTGTAGCTTACTCACTCAACGTCGTGACAGAAAATCTGTCTAAGTAGCAAGGTGTTGAGTGTAGCTTACTCACTCAACGCCATAGAGCAATAGCATTGACTGTATCCATTCTTATGTGTTTTTAGACACAGATATTTGGCTAAGTCCAAAAGCGTTGAGTGTAGATTACTCACTCAACGCCAGATAACAGATAAATTCTGTTAAGTAGTTTGGCATTGAGTGGAGCTTACTCTTTCAACGCCAAGGCTCAAAAAATCTAGCTAAGGCAAAAAGCTTGGAGTTCATCGAACTGAATTTACTCTTTCATCGATTTGAGCTTGGCTTTCGTCGAACTGAGCCTAGAGTTCGTCGAACTGAATTTACTCTTTTGTCGATCTGATTTTTGAGTTTGTCGAACTGAGCCTGGAGTTCATCGAACTGAATATACTCTTTCGTTGAACTGAGCTTGGATTTCATCAAACTGAGCTTAGCTTTCATCGAACTGAGCTTTTTGAGTAGAGATCAGAGTTCGTCGAACGGAGCTCAGCATTCGTCGAGCTAATCTCTCTCAATGCCTAGACAAATAGAATTTTGTCTAAGTGTTGTGGCGTTGAGTGATTCTTACTCACTCAATGTCTTTGCTTCTAATGCTTGAATTTTTTCTAAGTCCACAGATGCTGAGTCATGCTGACGTCTGCAAAGTCAAAAAGTCAACCAAAAATTCAAATGTTGTGAAATTGCTGCCAGAGGCGCTGACCAGCTATCATCATCCTCTACACTTGGAAAGATATATTTTCATCTTTAAGTGTTGGGGCCCACACACAGCATAGAGCCATTGAATCAAGAGTAGCCATAAATCCTGGTGGGGGACCCACTGCTCGATTGGCCATCAAAGAATAAAAAGGATCAGATTGGCCATCAAAGAATAAAAAGGATAAAATCGGCAAGAGCAAAAACAATCAAATCCTTCTCTAGGTTTTCTGAAAACGAAAGTGCGGCCGAACTTCATCTTCTTCCTCGCCTTTCTTGTCGAGCCTGAAGAAGCTGTTATGTATAGAAAACTTAGCAGACGAATGAGATAGCTGAAGCAATCACCATCTGCAATAGCAGGTTCAGAAGCAATTATGAGGAAGCAGAACTACAAGCTCTGCAAAAGAAAAGATAGTTGTTTGAAAAAAGATTCAACTGTTGACTTCATTATCTTCAACAGCAAAAGCTTGGGCCGATATCTGCTCAGTCTAGGAAGAAGTAGACACGGAGTTCTTGCTCTAGTGTCTAATCAAATAACCTTTTATTTCTTCTATTTAGATTCTTTGTGAGTCTGAAGTTGTAAGCCTGTGTTATAAAGGCTAAGGTCTTTGTGACCTATGGTTTGGCTTAGTGCCAAGTGAAAGGCCTTTTTGACCTGTGGTTTGGCCACCACTTCAAAAGTTATAAACGCTTGGTGCACGAAGTGGACTCCTGCATACTCTTGTCGGCTGACGCACCGGACTTCTATGGTATGGCCACCACTCCAAGACAACTCACATTTCAGCCTTTGCTGAAATCATCATTTGCTGGAGCAGTAATACATTGAAGGCCTATCACCCTTTGCAAAGCTCTCCTTCCTGAACTGAAAGTGAGGGTAAGATCTATCTCAACTCTAGAGGGGGGGGGGTGAATAGAGTATTTTAAAATAATTTTTCACAGTTGAAATAAACAACACATATAAAATTCAATTTATGATATAGTGTAGAGTGCTAGTAAGAAGTTAAAAACCAAGAAGTAAAGAGCACAGCACACAGCAAACAAATCACACAAACAAACCAGAAGACACAAGGAGATATAGTGGTTCCCCAAAAACCTGGGTACATCCACTCTTCTACCACCCTTGGTAGGAATCCACTCAGGATGAGTTGATTAGGTGTCCTGACACCAATGAGCTTTTGATAAGGTGCTCAAAAACCAAAACTGGATTTATTGATCAGGTGTCTTGCCACCACTGAGTTTTGACAAGGCTCTCAGAACCAGACATAACTTTTGAAGGGATTTCAAGAACCCTTTACAGCAGGAAAAAGAAAAAGGTAAAGAGGTGAGGTTGTCTTCTCTGTTCTCAAATTAAATGAGAGAAGACTAGTGGATCTTTTGTTGTCAAGGCTCCCCCTGAGATGTTGAATGAATCAGGAATGGAAGCTTTGCTCTAGGGTGATAGGTCTTCAGATCTTTAGATCTCTAGCAAAGAATTGTTTCAGTAAAGAGGCTGAAAGATGAGGTGTCTGGAGTTCTTTGAGATGAGGCTTTGATCACTTTTCTGTAAGCAAGAGGATGGTTATCTTTCACAGCTTAATTCTTTCTTGTTCTTCTGTAACAATGTGTGTCTCTTGATTCTATCGTGTATTGACTTTTGATTAATTCTCTTGAAGAGTAGTGTTGGAGAAGACGATCTTATTCTCTGAATATAATTCTTCCAAGATAGCCGTTATCAGGCATTAAATGCCTTCCATAAAGGATTTGTCTTCTAGAGGAAAGTCCAATGAAACATTCCTGAATAATTCCTTGAAACTTGTTCCAGAATAAATGAAAACGGCTGGCAAATCTTCTTGAAATTAAATGCTGAGAAAACATTCCAAAGACCGACAGCATTTGAATCCTTAAGAACGTCGATCTCTCAAAATAAACGTCGATCTGAGCTCCACGATCGTCGACCAGAGCTCAGAGAAGGAATAGATCATTCTGACAGAAAACGTCGATCTGAGATCGACTATCGAAGTTCTTGGTCTGGCAGAAATAGTCGATCTGATTAAGACAGAGATCGTCGACCTAAACTTCAATAGAAAACGTCGACCTGAAGCAAACGGAGATCGTCGACCTGAACTTTTCCAGAAATAGTCGACCTAAGCACAGCCAAAGATCGTCGACCAAAGCTCGACGATCGTCGGACTGAAGCTCGACGATAGTCGACCGAAGCCAGCAACAAGCAGAAGGCTGAGGACATAAGTAGTCAACCTAAGCTCGACGATCGTCGACCGGAGCTCGACGATAGTCGACCGGAGCTCGACTATTTTTATCTCTTTACTTAGCTTGAAATCCTGAGCTTAAATGGTCCTTGGGGGCAGCTTCAAACCTAAGTTCTAAGCCCTAGACTCATTCTAATGTTGACCTTTACACTATACAACTAGGTCAACCTAGTTTCCTAAGAGAAACATAGTGATCCTTGCCCAAATTAGTAATAGGGTGTTCCAACATGAACAATTGCAGATCTCAGGGGGAGCTTTGACATCATCATCAAAATCCACTTATGCTTCTCTTTAATTGTTGAACAGAGAAGACAACAACAACTCTCCCTTCCCTCCTGTAAAAGGGTTCTTGAACTCCCTTAAAAAAATCCAGTTTGGTTTTTGAGCACCTTATCAAAAGCTCATTGGTGCCCAGGACACCTGATCAACTCTTCCTGTAGTGGATTCCTACCTAGGGTGGTAGAAGAGTGGATGTACCCAAGTTTAGGGGAATCACTATAAAATTTCTTATGTTGTCTGGTTTGCCTTTATTTCTTGTCTTTATTATTCTTGCTGTGTGTTTGCTCTAATCTCTAGGATAGATCTCACTTTCAATTGGTATCAAAGGGAGGTTGGTTATTCAACAACTAGATCATCACTAGTTTGGTTGTTTATATAGGCTAACACCCGAACCAAAAGATCTCTCTTGATCCATTCTAGTTAGATTAATCATTTTGTTTTTCACATAACAAGAATATGGAATATTCTAGCACCAGACCTCCAAAGTGCAACATAAACAAATTTGCACTTTGGAAGACAAGAATTAAGTCATTTATGGATAATATTGATGAAGAAATATTTTATGCCATTATGACAAGTCTCCCAACCTCAGCAACAACAACTAAAAGGGCCAGACTAGCTGATGCCAGAGCCATGAATATCCTAGCACAGTCATTATCTGATGACTTGTTCCAGGAAGTTATTGAATGCTCAACAGCTAAGGAGATCTGGGATTCACTTCATCAAATGGCTTCTGAACCAGTGGATGGAACAACAGAAAGAAGCTACAACATCTTATTTGAAGAAGGAGAATCAGTATCCCTAGATGTCATTTGGGATGTATCAGATGATGAATCATGTAACGACCCTGGCGCGTAGCGATGCCTGGAGAGTTCGCTCATCAAAGGGAGGCTGTGGCCACCAACAACCCGCCTGTGGAGGGAGAGGGGTTGGGGTGCTTGGGCTGCAGCCCGGTAGCGATGCCTGGAGAGCGGAGCCGTAACGCTGTTACGTACGCGCCAGGGTCGTTACAATAAAAAGTGTCGAGTTCGCTCATCAAAGGGAGGTTGTGGCCACCAACAACCCGCCTGTGGAGGGAGAGGGGTTGGGGTGCTTGGGCTGCAGCCCGGTAGCGATGCCTGGAGAGCGGAACCGTAACGCTGTTACGTACGCGCCAGGGTCGTTACAATAAAAAGTGCACTTTTTATTGTAACGACCCTGGCGCGTACGTAACAGCGTTACGGTTCCGCTCTCCAGGCATCGCTACCGGGCTGCAGCCCAAGCACCCCAACCCCTCTCCCTCCACAGGCGGGTTGTTGGTGGCCACAACCTCCCTTTGATGAGCGAACTCGACAGTTAAGTTGGGCCGTACGGGGACTTCCCAGGAGGTCACCCATCCCAGTACTACTCTCGCCCAAGCACGCTTAACTATGGAGTTCTTTCAACTCTCATCACCAATTGAGCTGCAGCTCAATATTGTAACACCCAAAAATCTCAAACTTGGATTTGAGGTGCAGGCTGGTTGACACGGCCTGGGACACGGGCGTGTCCCAGGGCATGTCGGGGGTACACGGCCTGGGACACAGGCGTGTCCCAGGGCGTGTCACTCAATAAATAGCCGGTTTGAGTCAGAAATGTACACGGCCCGGAACCAAGCCTTGCACACGGCCGTGTCAGATTTGACACGGGCGTGTCCAAGGGCGTATGCCTACCCGTGTACTGCTCTGACTGGATTTAGCACTCGTGGAGTACCGTGTAACAGGTGTGACACGGGCGTGTCACATGACTGACACAGGCGTGTCAGGTCAGACACGGGCGTGTCCAAGCCCGTGTTCTGTTATCTTTTAAGTCAGTTGCTAACCGACTAGGGGTACACGGCCTGTGACACGGGCGTGTCACAGGGCATGTCAGGCCTGTTGAAATGTTTTTCAGAGCATATCTCGGCCGTTCGTTTCCTTCTATTTGGATCTTGTGGTCCAAAGCCTTTCCAGCTTCTATATGGCCGTGGATTGAGATGAAATCTCATTCTCACTTAGCCATTCTCTTTCTAAAGAGAAGAAAGAGAGGAGTGCTTGGAGGAGGAGGAGCTTTCCGGCCGCCGATGGAGATTCGTTGGTCCGAATCGAGAGCCGAGTTCAGCGTTGCGGAGGCAAGGCTGCTGCGGTGATTTCCATCCGTCTAGTTCTTCCATGGCGCCAAAGCGATCGTCAAGGGTAACGGTCTTTCTTCCTTGGGCAGGTGAAGCCCTTTGTTTATGCATGTGCATGGGATCCTCCATCAAGAGATGGAAAAGCGTAAGCGATTCCAGCAGTTGAGTCTGCATCTAGAGCCGGAAGTATGTAGTACGGCATAGGCATGCTGTGTGAAGCCCATCCAGACGTATGTCGGGATTCGTGATGTTTATATTGCAAACCGGAGAAGACTCCGTGTATTCATCGTTTAGCCTACGGAGATGGTGAGGACGATGTGCTTGGTGTGAAGGATGCTTTGCATAGCTCCTTTGGTTGCATGCTTGTTAAGAGCTGGTTGTTGGAGTGCGAACACCTTTGAGTGGGTGGGCGTGTGAGGTCTTCAACAGGGGTTTGGAGGCTTATGCCCATTCCACCAAGTGGCGATGTTAAGATCGGATGAGCAGTCGATTGGTAGCAAAGCAGCAGGGCGAATTCCCTAGGCTTGTTACACTACATGGGTAGGTCGACTGGTAGTGCTCACGAGTTTTGGTGAGGTGCGTACCTCTGAGTGAGACAGGTGCGTGAGGTCTTCAACAGGGGTTTGGAGGCTTATGCCCGCCTACCAAGTACAAACCATAAATGTGCCCTGAGTGCACGGAGCGCCTGGCATTGAGGCCGACGTTTGTGATGCTGTGTGTGTGATATATATATATATATGTTGTGATTGCTTTACATGCAGGGAAGGAACCACTGCCCCGGGTAAGGGGTAGGGTCGTTATAATTGGTCAGCTGAATGCTGACCGTTGCTTTGTTTATCACCCATGGGGTGGACGTCCATATGCAGGTGTTACGGGCTGATTGGATTGAGCGGGTAGAATCCCATGCTGCTGGTAGGCCCTTGAAGGCCGTGCGAAGTGTTGGATTTCATGTGTGGCCGGCCTGCGTGCCGATGTATGAATTTATATATTTGTAAAGAGAAACCTGTAAGGCCTTAAGGCCGTGTGCGGTGTATTCGTGTAAACATTCCTGGTATGATATATAAATGTGAGATTTATATAGTGTGGACATTCAGTATTTTGAGTTCTATAACTTAATAATTCTCCGCTAGAATGCTCTGAGTTAGGATGCATGTAGACAGGTTTTTGATACTCTCAAGTGGCTCTCTCGTTTGTCTGTGAAATATGGCGTGGGGCCCCGGCCGGACCCTCTGTTATATTCCATGTGACGAATGGGGGCGTTACAACTTTGGTATCAGAGGTTAAGGTTGAGTTGGGAGCGCATAATTGAACTCAAGAATGTCCACTAGGAATGTGTGTGTGTCTTTTCGGTTTGTTTGCCATTTTAGCATGGAGAGTAATGCTTTCTTGTTCACCTATAGGTGACAAGGAGTGGAGCTGGGCAGTCTGAGCCCCAGCGTTCGGATGAGAGTGCGGCACCAGCTGAGGTGCCTACACCTCCCCCTTCTGTGGAAACGGTGCGCTTAGTTGCGGAGGTGATCTTTGCCATGCTTCAAGCACAACCATTCGGGCAAGCGAGGCCTGCTGTGGCGCCAGTACAGGTTGGTGCGAGGTAAGAGCATGTTGAGGTTCCGGTTGCTGTGCAAGCACCGGACGAGCAACTGAAGCAATTTATGGAGTTTAATCCGCCTACGTTTGTCGGGACGACGTCTCCAACAGAGGCAGAGGATTGGCTCTCCAGAGTGAAACGAATCCTGGCTGCGCTCAGGATTAGTGAGGAGCAGAAAGTCCCGTTAGCCACTTTCCTACTGGAAGGAGAGGCGAGGCATTGGTGGGATGAGATCGAGTTGCACCAGTTGAGAGGTAGAGACCTGGGCGACATATCGATGGACGAATTCTCCAGATTATTCTGGGCTAAATACTTGCCAATGTCGCAGAGAATTGCAATGGAAAATGAATTTCAGCGTCTGACGCAGGGTGATAAGACCGTAGACGATTACCTGCATGAGTTTACCAGACTTGGTCGGTATGCGGGGTCGACGTTTGCGGAAGAGGCGCGAAAGACGAATAGGTTCTATGAAGGACTGCGTGATGAGCTGAGGTTGGCTCTCCCGAGTTCAGTGAACCAAGGATTTCAAGTGTTGGTACATACCGCTAGTGCGCTGGAGAAGGATTTGAAGCGGGTGCGGGAGAAGAAGAATGCGGCAGTGGAAAAGTCCAAATTCAAAGTTCCGCAATCAGAGCAATCAGATTTGAGGAAATGTGATAAGAAGCGGTTCAGGCCTGCTGAACAAACTTCGGATGTTGCGTCAGGAGCTACGTTTGAGCAAGGACGGAATGGGCCGCGTACATGTTTCATTTGTGGGAAGCCAGGGCATATCGCCCGATTTTGCTGGAGTGGTGGTGAGAAAAAGGCAGGTGCGTCCTATGACAAAAAGGGCAAAGCCGTGGCAGAATCGTTTGCATCGCGAGCGCAACCTCGAATTTACACTCTTGAGTTGCAGGAGCCGCAAAGTGCAAACCAAGCAGAATAGCAAATCCGTGCTTTGGACTTAATGGAAGTTGCGAAACGGATTCTGCGAGATGCGGAGAAGCCGAAATAAAGTGAAGTTGCACTTCATTATCTTTTGTTATATTGTATGTATGTATCTATGTTTGTGACAAACAGTTATGGTGGTACGATTCCATGGGGCGAGACAAGCTGCGGCCTCTGAGCTCTAAACCTGGATCATTTTGGTTTGTATCGCAACATCGTGGTTGTGTTGATACATGTGTGTTGTGCTAAATTTCGGGATGAAATTTTATTAAGGAGGGGAGGATTGTAACACCCCAAAAATCTCAAACTTGGATTTGAGGTGCAGGCTGGTTGACACGGCCTGGGACACGGGCGTGTCCCAGGGCGTGTCGGGGGTACACGGCCTGGGACACGAGCGTGTCCCAGGGCGTGTCACTCAATAAATAGCCGGTTTGAGTCAGAAATGTACACGGCCCGGAACCAAGCCTTGCACACGGCCATGTCAGATTTGACACGGGCGTGTCCAAGGGCGTGTGCCTACCCGTGTACTGCTCTAACTGGATTTAGCGCTCGTGGAGTACCGTGTAACAGGTGTGACGCGGGCGTGTCACATGACTGACACGAGCGTGTCAGGTCCGACCCGGGCGTGTCCAAGCCCGTGTTCTGGTATCTTTTAAGTCGGTTGCTAACCGACTGGGGGTACACGGCCTGTGACACGGGCGTGTCACAGGGCGTGTCAGGCCTATTGAAATGTTTTTCAGAGCAGATCTCGGCCGTTCGTTTCCTTCTATTTGGATCTTGTGGTCCAAAGCCTTTCCAGCTTCTATATGGCCGTGGATTGAGATGAAATCTCATTCTCACTTAGCCATTCTCTTTCTAAAGAGAAGAAAGAGAGGAGAGCTTGGAGGAGGAGGAGGAGGAGCTTTCCGTCCGCCGGTGGAGCTTCGTTGGTCCGAATCGAGAGCCGAGTTCAGCGTTGCGGAGGCAAGGCCGCTGCGGTGATTTCCATCCGGCTAGTTCTTCCATGGCGCCGAAGCGATCGTCAAGGGTAACGGTCTTTCTTCCTTGGGCAGGTGAAGCCCTTTGTTTATGCATGTGCATGGGATCCTCCATCAAGAGATGGAAAAGCGTAAGCGATTCCAGCAGTTGAGTCTGCATCTAGAGCCGGAAGTATGTAGTACGGCATAGGCATGCTGTGTGAAGCCCATCCAGACGTATGTCGGGATTGGTGATGTTTATATTGCGAACCGGAGAAGACTCCGTGTATTCATCGTTTAGCCTGCGGAGATGGTGAGGACGATGTGCTTGGTGTGAAGGATGCTTTGCATAGCTCCTTTGGTTGCATGCTTGTTAAGAGCTGGTTGTTGGAGTGCGGACACCTCTGAGTGGGTGGGCGTGTGAGGTCTTCAACAGGGGTTTGGAGGCTTATGCCCATTCCACCAAGTGGCGATGATAAGATCGGATGAGCGGTCGATTGGTAGCAAAGCAGTAGGGAGAATTCCCTAGGCTTGTTACACTACGTGGGTAGGTCGACTGGTAGTGCTCACGAGTTTTGGTGAGGTGCGTACCTCTGAGTGAGACGGGTGCGTGAGGTCTTCAACAAGGGTTTGGAGGCTTATGCCCGCCTACCAAGTACAAACCATAAATGTGCCCTGAGTGCACGGAGCGCCTGGTATTGAGGCCGGCGTTTGTGATGCTGTGTGTGTGATATATATATGTTGTGATTGCTTTACATGCAGGGAAGGAACAACTGCCCCGGGTAAGGGGTAGGGTTATTATAATTGGTCAGCTGAATGCTGACCGTTGCTTTGTTTATCACCCATGGGGTGGACGTCCATATGCAGGTGTTGCGGGCTGATTGGATTGAGCGGGCAGAAGCCCATGCTGCTGGTAGGCCCTTGAAGGCCGTGCGAAGTGTTGGATTTCATGTGTGGCCGGCCTGCGTGCCGATGTATGAATTTATATATTTGTAAAGAGAAACCTGTAAGGCCTTAAGGCCGTGTGCGGTGTATTCGTGTAAACATTCCTTGTATGACATATAAATGTGAGATTTATATAGTGTGGACATTCAGTATTTTGAGTTCTATAACTTAATAATTTTCCGCTAGAATGCTCTGAGTTAGGATGCGTGTAGACAGGTTTTTGATACTCTCAAGTGGCTCTCTCGTTTGTCTGTGAAATATGGCGTGGGGCCCCGACCGGACCCTCTGTTATATTCCATGTGACGAATGGGGGCGTTACAAATCATCACTCGAAGATGAAGAGGAGGAAGCAAGGGACAAACAATTCTGCTTAATGGCCATCAATACTTCCTGCCACCACTGAGTTTTGATCAGGTGTCTTGCCACCACTGAGTTTTGATAAGGTCTCAGAAACCAAGCAAGACTTTTGAAGGGAGTTCAAGAACCCTTTTATAGGAGGGAAGGGAGAGTTGATGTTGTCTTCTCTGTTCAACAATTAAAGAGAAGCATAAGTGGATTTTGATGATGATGTCAAAGCTCCCCTTGAGATCTGCAATTGTTCAGGAAGGAGAGCTTTGCAAAGGGTGATAGGCCTTTAATGTATGACTGCTCCAGCAAATGATTATTTCAGCAAAGGCTGAAATGTGAGTTATCTTGGAGTTTAATGATGTTGATAATCCAGTAAGCCTTCAGACTGATGTAGAGTAGTTGTCTCTTCAGTCTTCCTGGAACAGTAGATCTGAGAAGAGCACAGGCAATATAGGTGATGTTGAGTTCTTCCTGGAACTATGATTCCAGTACTACTTTCTTCTCTCCTCCTTGTTCTCCCCTTTTTTTTCACCTTATTTTCTTCTCTGTATCTCTGTGTATATATTCTGATAGGAGACCAATGGTCATTTGAATTCTTGCATTTATTACTGCTACCTCTTAGTTACTCCAATGGCTATAATCTCCATAACTGCATTCTTGTAACTGTCTTGTAATAAAGCTGTGTTGGAATATGAACAGCTCACTTGATTGGACCAATCCTAAAAATCTGCCTGGAAACTTGTGTTCAGTGAGATGGAAGAAATCGTCGATCTCAACAAGATGATCGTCGATCTGAGCTAAACTATCGTCAATCTGAGCTCAGATATATTGGAGCTGGTCTGGGATAGAAAACGTCGATCTGAGCTCGGTGATCGTCGAATGGAGTTTGACGCCTCGTGGACCTGAGCTCAGAGATCGTCGATCTCAGCTCGACGCCTGAACTCATCTCGTCGATCTGAGCTCGACGCCTTGGTTGAATTCTGAATTCTTCTCTAACTGATTTCTCTTGGCTGATTTCTTCAATCTCTGAGAGCCTCTGACTTAGCACATCCTATGACCCTTAGCTATACATGGATGGGTCAATCTAATAGTCCTAAAGACATAGTGATCCTGAACCAAATCCAAACTAGGGTGTTCTAACAAAGGTCTTTTTGATTTGTGGTTTGGCTTAGTGCCAAGTGAAAGGTCTTTGTGAACTGTGGTTTGGCTTAGTGCCTAAGTGGTAGGTCTGTATGACCTGTGAGTTCCTACGACATCTGTGTTGTAAGCTCTTAAAGAGCCGAGTTTTAGGGGAAGAGCCTAGTCTAACAAACTGTTAGAAAGGAGCAGAGGGACAGTGGACGTACCCAAGATTGGGGAACCACTATAAAATTTTTGTATCATCTGTGATTGTTCTTGAAAGTTAAAACTAACCTAATCACTAAGCACAGAAATTGGCTAACAAGTAAGAAGATTGAAATAGAGACAAAAACCTATTCATCCCCCCTCTAGGTGTTTAGCTAGCCTTGAATACAAGACTTTCAAGCTATAACAAGGAGGACAGGTATAAATCTAGACCAAGTAAACTTTTTTCCTCTGATGTTGTTTTCTAATATTATAATAAGCAAGGACACATGATTGTGGAGTGTCCCTATAAGAAGAAGGAAGGATTAAAGACAGAGGAGAAGAGATCCTTCAAGGACAAGAGGAAAGAAGAAAAGTGCTTCGTCTCCAAGAAGTCCAAGACTCTGAGTGACAGTGACTCGAGTGAGCCAAGTTCAGAGAATGAGGAAGCTTACTTCAGGCTTATTGCTCGATCAGATGAGGAAGTTGGTGACTCTGAGTACCATGGGAAGGTAAACTCGCACACTATCCTCTCTGAGTCGAAAACGTCAACCAATGGTCATGAGGACTACTCTTCGTTTGAAGGTGAAGTTAACTTGATGGCTCTGCATGAGAACCTTTTGAAAGCTTTTACAAATGCCAAAAGTTAGTCAAAAGGAAAGCAAAAGAGATTGCCTCTCTCAAGGAAGTCAAAATGGGTCTGGAGGAGAAACTTGAAAAATTACTTCCTCTTAGAGATGAAGTCCACTCCTTGAAAGAGGAATTGAAAAGTACGGCTGAGACATTACGACAGAAGGAGAAATATCTAGATGAGCTGGATGAAAAGCTGGCGGTGGAAAGGAAGCTAGTTGAAAGCTTCTCAAAGCCAAAGACTATTCTTCCTCTCATTGATGAGTTCTCTTCCCCAAAGAAGGGTAGTGGTTTTGGTCATACTACTGGAAGAGGTAAGGATGCTAGGAAAGACAACGCCAAAGAAAAAGGGAAGGCACCTCAAGGTCAAACTTCGTTTTAGTCATCTTCCCGATGAATAAATTTGACCTTGAGACGTCATACGGTTACCTTGCTAGGCCTACATATGTGGAACCAAATAGGCTCTACCAAGGTTGGACCCATCCTAGAGACTTTGGTGCCAGTGTCTTCAAAGCACTTTATGAATAAATTGCCCTTAAAGACTATAGTCCTTATGTTCATAGACATACTTATAAGAAAACCCCGAAAGCCAAGACTGTGGTACCCAAGGCAAAGGAGATGGAGAAGCCTTGTGTTTGTTGCAATCAGGAGGTTTCCACCTCCAAGTATGTTGCCCCTGCTAGACCTCATATTCAAAAAGTAAAGCAGGAGTACAAAAGAAGATACAATAGGTTTGACTATTGGTGCTATGAAAAAATTGGTCATTTTGGCGTAGATTGTTGGTTTAACCCGATAAATTTCAAAACTCCACGAGTTAACTATGCGAGACTGACCACTCGCAAAGTTAAAGTTTCTAGTGGTCTTAAGCTGACAAGGAACCAAGGACCCAAATATATTTGGGTTCCTAAGCTAAAATGATTTATGATTGCAGGTATGTCCAAAGGCCAATAAAAATCCAGTCTAGTATTTAGATAGCGGATGCTCTCGGCATATGGCCAGGACAAGAAGCCTACTACAAGAATTCACCCCAGTAGAAGACGGACCAAAAGTTATATTTGGAGGGTCAGATAGGGGAATGACGAAAGGCTACGGAATGATTTCCAACGGCATAGTTTCTTTCACAGACGTGGCTTACGTTGAAGGATTAAAACACTATCTGATAAGCATAAGTCAATTATATGATAAAGGTTATATCGTTGAATTCTACAAGGACAAGTGTCTGATAAAGTCGGTTGCAAATTTGGAGACGATCTTAACAGAAACTCGGAGTAGAAATATATTTTGTTTAAATTTTTTATGTTTAGATAATTCTATACCAGTGTGCTTTTTGACTAAAAGTAATGAGTCTCTTTGTGACCAATGGCACAAGAGATTAGCACATATTAATTTCAAAACCATAAATATGTTATTTTCTCAAAACTTAGTGTGTGATGCCCCCAACATTAAGTGCCTTAAAAAGAGTCCATGTCACGCATGCCATATAGGTAAGCAGACAGGGGCTACCTTCAAGGGTATTACTGAAAAAGATTCTTCGAGAAGTTTATGTTTACTTCATATGGACTTATTCGGTCCTATGCCAATTCACTGTTTAGGAGGTAAGGTCTACACGTTAGTAATTATTTATGACTACTCTCGCTTTACTTGGGTGTTCTTTCTGAAACACAAGTCAGACACCTTTGACACATTCACTAATTTTGTTCATCAAATTAAGAACGAATTTAACTGTTCAGTGGTAAAAATCAGAAGTGATCATGGAACGGAATTTGAGTCTGGTGCCATGACAAAATTCTATGGAAGTCAATGTATCTTTCATGAGTTTTCCTCCCCGCGTACTCCACAGTAAAATTGAGTTGTTGAGAGAAGAAATAGAACCCTCATATAAGCTGTTGATGCAGAAAATGCCTCTACACGCTCGAGAGTGGAGCACGTTCGATCCAACTTACGGGGATAAAGGGAGGTTGATGAGGAACTATCGAGCAGACGGTTACTTTAACGGTTAGGGTTAGCGGTAGAGGCCGAGAGAATGGAGAAGGAAAGAAGAGAGGCTTCTTGCAGCGGCAACAACAGAGTTTGCCCGCCATGGCTTAAATGCCACTGCTACGACAGGCTTTCCTTTAATTAAGAATCAATATTACAGCTTGAGTTTGCTCCTTTACATGGAAAAATATAAAGGGTACAAGAGGGGAAGCTGGTGTCTAGAAGAGAGAAGATTGTTAGAGGCCGCGCGGACTGATCAGATAGGTCGTCAGACCGTACAGAATGCTGATCCCGCAGCTCGCTGCCTTAGGCTGAGCTGGCTGCGCAATCAGGCAGGGAAGACCACTGAGTTCATTGGGACAGGCTGCTTGAGGAGATAAATTCAGGGACAAAACATCAAGGCTTGGCAGCTGAGGCCGCACGGACAGGAAATTGTAGCCACGGGGTTTGATGCCAATGTTGCTCCCCGATGATTGTCCTCCACAATGAGAGGTATGGAGGGCTATTTATAGGCTTGAGAAGGAATCTTACAAAAGTGGGCTTAATGACATCACCCCGATGATACGGGCGAGCTGCATTCGAGTCTGCGACTTATTGCGGACTGAAGAGTAGTTCGCTTACTGTTGGGAGAAGCTAATGGTGGGAGGCTAAAGTGCTTCTAGCGGACTGCGCAAAGTGTTCGCCTCTGCTGCTGGATGAGACGATTCCACCACCTTCTAGCGCACTGATTGTCCTTTATTTGTTGGCGGACTGAGACTGGGTCTGTCACCTTTGGGTGAACTTTGATTGAGTGTGCCTACTCCTAGCGGACTGAGGTGGAGTCCACCTCATTCCTAGGCGGTCCACTTCAAAGCGGTCAACAAGGTTGTCACGGACTGGGATTTGAGGCCGTCTTTCACAGGCAGACTAAAGAATAGCCTTGTTCTAGGCCAGTTCTTGCTTGCGGTGACCTGAAGGAGAGTCAGCGAACTAGCGGCGGGCTAGAGAAGAGATCGCCACCCGCCCGGCTAACCACGCGACCTGATGGTGCAGACTAGGAAGCAGTACGCGCCATTGCAGTACTGGCGACTATCGGGCGGCTAGCCTAGCCACGCAGACAGAGAAGTCTATCCACACGGTTAGCTATTAAATAGGTCGTGAACCCTCCGGATGAGACGGAGCAGTCCACAGCTTGCAAGCTATCCACCTTTGGAGGGATCGTTGATTTCTTGGTTAACATAATCCCCGCACTTTTTTAGGTTTGTAGGAAACTTCGAAAAAGTAGAGGTAACCTTTGAAATTGTGATCTGCCCCAAGTAGGAAAAATAAAGACAGAGGGAGAGATATAGAACCTGATGTCTCTCTTCAAAAATGTCTGTAAACTTATTTTTCTCCTGCAAAGGAAGATATTATAAGTGAAAAAAGGCACATCTTGTGTGTACCTAAATTGTTCTTGCAAAGTGAAGAAGACTTGTGAATGCCTTTTACTGAGCTCTGCAAAACAAAAGTATGAGGAGGTATAGAAGAACAATAGCTTGCAAGTACCTGAAGGGAGCTTGCAAGCAGCTGCTAATCTCTGTAATTAAGAAGGGTAAGAAGTAAATATGAAAGAAAAAATGATTTGCAAGTACCTGAGGGGAACTTGCAAGCATCTGTTAATCTCTACAAAAAAAGAAGAGTAAGAAGCAGATATGAAAGAAAAAGAACTTGCAAATATCTACTAATCTCTACAAAAAGAAGAGTAAGAGCAGATATGAAAGAAAAAGTACTTGCAAGTGCCAGAAGAGAGCTTGCAAATATCTGCTAATCTCTACAAAAAGAAGAGTAAGAAGCAGATATGAATGAAACACAAAGCGTGGGTACCTGCTAAATGTTGAGGTGGTAAGGATTGGATAGCAGGAAGAATATCCAACAAACTCAGCTATCAACCGAGTAAAAGAAGGGGAAGAATCGAGTAGAGACCAAGTCATAACAATAATCTTCTTGCGCGGTCAGGTATGATATCCATAATATGAAATCTGGATTAGCCAGATAAAACCACTTTGATTAGATTTCAATAACATGGCTTGTCGATCAAGAGAACCAGATTCTTTGATTAAACAATTGGTACCAAAAAAGAGTTCAATAAGCATAATAGAGGTATTGTCCGCGAATAAAGCTTTATATGAGCTGAGCATACAAGACGAGTATACGACGTCAAGAATCCTTCAACCAGGTCGAATTTCTCCTGCTAACCTGAAATAAGGTAGTTTGAAAGAGATCTGCACCTGAAGATGATCAATTAGGCCAGGTGCGTCAAAAGGTCCAAATCATTGCTCGCCCTAAAGGATCATCAAAAGTGTAGATTACCAGGGGCGTATTAGCCGCGCTCCCTCGAAAGGGAACAAAAGAGAAAATGCAAAACTCCTAAAAAGGAACTAAGGACACACTACTCTCATGCCTTAGGGCTACAAGCTACGTTGATCAGTTTGGCCAGGTGCGCCAAGTGGTCTATAGCATTGCTCGCCCTAAAAGATCTGCGATGTTGTGTGTCCCCGAAAGGCACGGCTTGAGAGTACCTTTGAGTGTTCGACCATTACAATTGTGAGATGATCGTAGAGACAAGCTATACTTGAACTCCATTGCTTTCCAAGCAACAATCACCTTAGCTGTAATGTATCCCTAATAGAGCATAGTAGAGCTAACATATTGGACATCCCTTGATGCACATTTTGTGTTAGATACCGGTTAGGATCTGAAGCCCTGAAGTCCGCCTACACAGATTGGATGGCTCCCACTGCACATATGTGAACACTCCCCGCTATATGTTGATATGGTGGTATTAGGCCAGGCACCAATCTATGGGGGGTCAAACAAGACTCGACGATATCTCGTCGGTTCAGCGATACCTTTTGCAAAGAGAAAATAGAGGACAAAGCACTCCAAAAAGGGAAATGTGTCAGTACGGGATCTCTGACATAAAATTTATTTAAATGAATGAAAAAAAACTTAGAAAATGTTCAGAACATATGTTAGAGAAATCATTAATATGGATAACAAAACCTATCGGGAATGATCGCGAAAAGCTTTTGGAACTTTGTCATGTCCATCTTCACCTCAAAATAGAATTACAAGTACTCCTACATCATTCGCATCAATGGTCTCACTGTTAATGAAATTAAGATCATTATTGATTTGGCTCACTCCCTTTGAGCTGAAAGGAATGTCTGCTACTTCTTTGCCTTTTGAAGTAGACGAATCAGAGTGGTCATCCTTCTGGAATAAGTCACGACACTTGCCTTACCTCAGCATCTTCTCCACCAGTTGACGAAGCGCTCGGAAGTTTTCAGTTGGATGTCCTTTCTCTTTATGGAATTCACAATAGGGATCCGAGTCCTTGAATCTTTGATCAGCGGGTTGGTACGGTCTCTTATAACCGGTCTTGCCTTTCATCACTTAGATTACTTCCTGCATAACTTGGTCTAGTTCAAGTTCTGGCAAGTTGCCACCCTGCTGTTGGTAAGCTGAAGCTGCTAGAAGATCTAGTGTCATAAAAGCAGGAGGAACTTACAATTGTGATCTTTGACTTTGGAAGTGATCTTGGCCTGGGAAGAGGCGTTGATGATGTCGAAAATTCCTTCCCTTATTTTCTCGGGGTTGAAAATCCTTCTGAGGAGACTTTGGAGGTTGCACGTATGAAGAAGAAGGATCTTTCTCTGTTACAAGCCTGAAGACGTAGTTGGTATTACTCTTTTCACCTCGTATGTATAAGTTGGCAAGACTGATCATCTCCTGATATGTCCTCAGCACTCAGATGTTAGCTTTGAACTTAAGTGGCCCTTCTCTTAAACCACTTATCAGAGAACCTCGATACATCTCTAGATTGACATTTTCAATGTCAAGAATCTCTCTTTGAAAACGATCGCCAAAATAAGCCCAAGTTTCATTCTCTCGCTGCCTGATCTCAAATAGGGCTTCTGGCCCGCTCTTCCTCTTGGTAGAGGTAGAAAACCTGAGTAGAAGCTCTCTTCGCAGATCATCAAAGGAAGCGACGGACTGAGGGTGCAGTCCGTAGAAATACTCTCTTGCTTGTCCATTAAATGACGTTATGAAGAGCTTGCACCTTCTAGCATCGGTAAGAGTCTTAAGGGCGACAGCTGACTCAAAAGCTTATAAGTGTGCAACTGGGTCATACTCCCTAGTTTAAGTTGGTAATCGCGGCTCTTTGAAGTGAGCTGGAGTTAGTTCTTGCTGGATACTATCTGTAAACAGTGACGAATCTCCCCGTTCTCCTAGAACATGAGGAAAATGAAAAAATGGAGGATAAGCTGTAGTTGAAAAATAAGCGAGAGGATAGAAAGGAAAAGCTACTGCGGGTGTAAGACCCCAACCTCGGAGTCGATCGCGGGGCAATCAAGCAGCCTTTTGGAGGTCTGAACAGGGGCACACGGCCTGGCACACGGCCGTGTGACTACCCGTGTTCAGTGATTTATTGTGTTTTTTGTGCGTCTCGAGTCAGAGAAGTACACGGCCTGAGACACACGGCCGTGTCTCAAGCCGTGTGTGGGGCACACGGCCTCGAACACGGATGTGTTCGAAGCCGTGTTCTGGAAGCCCGACGATCGTTCCTGAAGCTCCAGGTAACACGGCCCGTGGCACACGGCCGTGTCAGGACCCGTGTCGATCGGCGAATGAGCTACACGGCCAGACACACGGCTGTGTGTCAACCCGTGTTCGGCCCAGTTTTTGGATTTTTAGATCTAATCTCGGCCGTTCGTTCCCTTGGATCTAAATCCGACGGTGGGGGCTGCTCCTGGGGGGTTATTAGCCGGGAAATGGGGGGAGAAACCCTCATTTTCATCTTGAGTTTCTCTTTCTTCATCTTAGAGAGAGGGGAGAACTCCCTTGGTTGTGTGAGCCCAAGATCTGGCCGCCGGAGGAGTTTTGAAGCACCGATTCGCGATCCGAGTCCGGATCCTCGAAGGCAAGGGCGAGGCGAAGCTTTCCATCCGACTACATCTTCATGGCGCCGCGGAAAAATGCGAGGGTAACGATCCTCTTCATAGGGCATGTGTAGTCGCCCTTCTTTCTATGCATGGGGAAATCCCCCTCTCGCGAGTGAGCGTTGAGGCGCGGAATCCCTTCGGGTAGATATGTAAAGTCCACGTTGTTAGAGCCCGGAATCGGAGTACGGGCGTAGGCATTGTGTGTGAAGCCTATTCGGGTTTAACCCAGATCGGTGATGTTTGCATTGCATGGCCGGAGAAGACTCCGCGCCGATGATTTCAGTTTTCCGAAATTTCTACGCGGTAGATTGCATACAAGGATCCTTGGGGGTTAACCTCGAGGCGCACCCGGAAAGCTTGGGCGGAATCGCATTGCCGCCACAATGTTGCCTTGGAGGGCAAATCGGTACATAACGGGGTTATGTGCGTGTTTTGATCGATTGTGGGAATGGAGGAGAAACTTGGCCCGCACCGATGGCTAAATGGCCGTGGTGAAGTGAGCAACGGGCGGGTGGAACTCTACCCATTCCAAGTGGTCTCGGTAGAAGCGACCTAAAGTACATGGGACTTCCCGGGGGGCTGGAAACGGGCCTAGGCTTCGGCTGAAAGGGCTAAATGCTCACGTGTGTTGCCATCCGAGGGATGGTGGTGGAATCGCGGTGTCAGACTGGGTCCGGACTGGGTTCACCGATTAGTGCCCTGAGAGCACGGAGTGTGCGGCCGTGCGTGCCGACACTTGTGGCGAATAGAATACTTTATAGAATTGCTATGGTAGTTTTATATGCAGGGAAGGAGCACCGCCGTCCCGAGAAACGGGACGGGGTCGTTATAATTTGGTCAGCTTTGCTGACCGTTGCCCTTTTGTATTGCCACCTCTTGGGTGGGTTGTTTCTACAGGTACTGTTGCGGAGCCAAGCGGCAAATAGCGGGCTAAAGCCCAAGTTGCAGCGCCAGCCCTCGAAGGCTTAGTTATTAGCTTTTTCATATTCATGTATGGCCGGCCTGCGCGCCGATGTATGAAAGACGCTATCTTGTTAAGCGAACACTTTTGTAAGGCCTTAAGGCCGTGAACTCTTTCGTGTATGTACTCATTCCTGAGTTGTAGTGGACATTCATGCTCTGTGGCAGGGTTCTTATCTTTTTGCAACTTAATTAAATTGCTTCCGCTAGGTGTTGTGTAGGACGCTCTGATTGGTTGTATGGTTTCAACGCGTAACCAACCGGTCTGTCCGTAGTATATGGCGTCGGGCCCCGGCCGGACCTACTGCTATATGCTATGCGACGGATAGGGGTGTTACAAATTGGTATCAGACTTCTGGTTTCGGTCACGCTTAAATGAATTCGTGGGCGAATTCACTTTAAGGGGTGGTGAGCACCTGTGTGTGCGTCATCGTTATAACATGAAAAGAACCCATGAATGTCCACTTAGGAATGAAAATACACTTGTTGAGGAACCTGCGTGTTCCTATAATTGCTGTTTGCAGTAATTTTTGGTCGCTTATCGGTGTTTTGCACGATTTTAGGTGACCAGAAGTGGTGCTGGGCCGTCTGAACGGCCAGGTTCTGAGGCGAGCAGTGCGCCAAGCGATGCGCCTGCAACACCTTTGTCTGTTGAGACCATTAGGTTGGTGGCAGAAGCGGTCATGGCAATGATCAATGCGCAGCCTGCAAGGCAGGTGCAGCAGCCTGCTCCTGCTGTGGAACAGGTACCGCTTCAGACGGCAGAGCAAAGGAGGGTTGAGCAAGTAGTTTTGGAGCCAGAGTTGCCTAGGAGAGCAACTGAAAGACAACTGAAGCATGTCATGGGCTTTCACCCACCGGTGTTCACGGGGGCAGAAACCCCGACCCAAGCAGAGGATTGGCTCTCAAGGGTCAACAGGGTGATGACTGCGACGCAAACTGAAGAGTGGTAGAAGACCACTATAGCGACGTTCCTTTTGGATGGGGACGCAAGACTATGGTGGGAGGGCCTATAGCTGCATCAGTTGAGGGGAAGGCCGTTGGCCGAAGTCCCGATGGAGGAGTTTGCGAGACTATTTATGGCTCGATACCTCCCCTCGGCGCAGAGGATTGCGCTAGAGAGCGAATTCCAGATGTTGGTGCAGGGTGATAGCACCGTTGATGAATACCTCCACGAGTTTACTCGGTTGGGGAGATATGCCGGCGCTACCTTCGCAGACGAGGAGCGCAAGACGAGCCGCTTTTATGAAGGGCTAAGGGATGATTAGAGGTTGTTGCTGTCGGGGCCCAAGACGCAGGGTTTCATGACCCTGGTCAGTTCGGCCCGGTCCTTGGAGAAGGATATGAGAAACGTGCAAGCAAAGAAGGAGAGGGAATCTGGTGGTAAGAGATCAGAGTTTAAGGCGCCGACTACGTCGAAGTCGGGCTACCGCAGATTCTCCAAGAAGTCTAGGACGTCGGGTCCAGCTCCTTCTGTAGGTGCCTCGGGGACAACTACCAATCGAACCCCGGGCGCTTGTTTCACGTGCGGAAAGCCAGGGCACTTTGCCCGTGACTGCTGGAGTGGACGCTCAAAGTTCGAAAGGAAACAAGGAGCTACCTACGAGGAAAAGGGCAAAGCGGTGGAGTCGACCGCGTCCCACTATGCTCCGACTCAGCCTAGAGTCTACAACTTGGGCCAACAGGAGGCCATCAAGCAAGCGGATGTGGTGACAGGTATGAGTTAATTTATGCAAGTTGACTTGAGAATACTATTACCTATTGCTTGTTAAGCTAATGTCTTTTGCTTAGGCTTTGTGGTGATTAGCGATAGTCCGGCACGGGCACTGTTCGACACCGGTGCTTCGCATTCTTTCTTGTCCGAATAGTTTATATCGCGTATCGGAGTCCCTTCTTCGATGGCGAAGGACAAGTTAGAGGTGTTGCTACCGAATGGGTGCTCGATGCGTGCGGACAGAGTGTGCGCCGTGAACGTTCGCATAGGGAGCCAAGAGTTCGACTTGCTAGCGTCATTATTGCCGTTGGTAGAGTTCGATGTTATCTTTGGAATGGATTGGCTATCAGAGCAGAAGGCTTGGATCGATTGCGACCGTAAGGAGGTCAAGCTGGGTGTAGGGCGGGAGACTACTTTCGAGGGGCTTAAGGGGTCGAGCAAGACACTGATGTCTGCTCTTCAGGTGGTAAAGGCGGTTCGTGCTGGGGCAGAGCTGTTCTTTGCGTTTGTGGGGGCCGTGGAGCCAAAGTCCCCGTTGGATAGCATCCCCGTGGTTTGCGAATACTCCGATGTGTTCCCGGATAGCCTTCCCGGAGCCCCACCGCAGCGAGAGATTGATTTTACGATCGAGCTCGTGCCGGGTGCCAAACCCGTGTCACATGCTCCTTATAGGTTAGCGCCAAAGGAGATGGCGGAGTTGAAGGTTCAGTTGGAGGAACTGATGGAGCAAGGTTATGTGCGTCCAAGTTCGTCGCCTTGGAGCGCACCGGTCCTCTTTGTTAAAAAGAAGGACGGTAGTATGCGGCTGTGCATCGACTACAGAGAATTGAACAAGTTGACGGAAAAGAACAAGTACCCGATCCCGAGGATTGATGATCTCTTTGATCAGTTAGTCGGATCGTCGGTATACTCCAAGTTGGACTTGAAGTCGGGGTACTATCAGCTGAGGATCAGGGAGTGTGATATCCCGAAGACGGCGTTCAGTACGAGGTATGGGCATTTCGAGTTCACGGTCATGCCGTTTGGACTAACGAATGCGCCATCGGTGTTTATGGATCTGATGAACAGGACGTTCAGAGATTTCCTGGATCGCTTTGTGATCGTCTTTATTGATGATATTTTGGTATACTCGCAGTGCGAAGAAGACCACTTCAAGCATTTGCATTTGGTGTTGGAGACTTTGAGGAGGAATGAGCTTTACGCAAAGTTCTCCAAGTGCGAGTTCTGGCTACCCTCGGTAGCGTTCCTTGGTCATATAGTGAGTGGGGAAGGTATAGCGGTGGATCCGGCGAAGATTGTTGCGATACGGGAGTGGCCTGCGTTATCTTCCGTCGCAGAAGTCCGTAGTTATCTCGGGCTTGCCGGATATTACAGGCGCTTCGTAGAGAACTTCTCGCGGGTAGCCTTACCTCTCACGAAGTTGACAAGGAAGGATCAGAAATTCTTGTGGACGCAAGAGTGCGTGCAAGCTTTTGAGGAGCTGAAGAGGCGGTTGACCACGGCGCCAGTGCTTAGTTCGCCGAGTGGGACCGAGGGCTTTGAGGTGTATAGCGACACTTCGGGTAGCGGTTTGGGCTGCGTGTTGTTGCAGCATGGAAGTGTGATCGCGTATGGATCGCGTCAGCTGAAAGTGCATGAAAGAAATTATCCGGTGCACGACTTGGAGTTGGCGGCCGTGATTTTTGCACTCAAGTTGTGGAGGCACTACCTATACGGCGTAAGAGTCGATATATACACCGATCACAAGAGCCTAAAATACTTGTTGGATCAAAAGGACCTTAATATGAGGCAGAGGAGGTGGATGGAGTTCCTGGGGGACTACACCTTCAAGATACATTATGTACCCGGGAAGGGCAACGCAGTTGCGGATGCGCTGAGCCGCAGGGCTCCCGCCCGAGCCAACTGGTTGTCGGTGCATGATGAGCGGCTAGTGCGGGAGTTGGAGGAGCTTGAGATCTGTTGCGTCGACAAGCAGATGAGCGCCAAAGCAATGTTAAACTGGACAGAGGTGCAGTATGACCTGGCTGACCGGGTTCGGCAGGCATTGGAGTTGGATGACTCCATGAAGGAGCTTTTGGAGGCCGCTCTAGATGGGTCAAATTCCCAGTTCTCGGTAGAAGATGGGTTATTAAGGAAGGATCATCGGTTGTGCATCCCAAGTGGGGGCAACCTCCGGGCGGAGTTGATGTACGAGGCTCATCATACTAAGTACTCAATCCACCCAGGGAGCACGAAGATGTATCGCGATCTCAAGATGTTGTTTTGGTGGCCGGGGCTTAAGAAAGATGTGGCGTTGTATGTGGCCAAATGCCAAACATGCGCCTTGGTGAAGGCGGAGTGCCAAAAGCCGGGAGGACTTCTGAAGTCCTTGCCTATACCGGAGTGGAAATTTGACGACATATCCATGGACTTTGTGCACGGGTTGCCAAGGTCGCAGAAGGGGAACGACGCCATCTGGGTGATCGTAGATCGGCTATCTAAGGTGTCGCATTTCATTCCGCATAGGAAGGATGATCCAGTCGAGAAATTGGCAAAGTTGTACGTTGACAATATTGTTAGGCTGCATGGTGTGCCTCGTAGCATTGTGAGTGATCGCGATGGGCGGTTCACGTCAAATGATTGGAGGTTGGTGCAGCAGATGCTGGGGACAAAGTTAAAGTTCAGTACAGCTTTCCATCCGCAGACGGATGGGCAGACCGAGAGGGTCAACAGAACGATGGAGGACATGCTCCGCATGTGTGTTCTAGACTTCGGGAAGCATTGGGAAGACCACCTTTATTTGGTGGAGTTTGTGTACAACAACAGCTACCAAGCGAGTATACAAATGGCGCCCTTCGAGGCCTTATATGGTAGGAAGTGTCGCACGCCGTTATCGTGGCTTGAAGCGGGTGAGGCAAGGTTGTACAAGAAGCAGGAGGTGGAGAGTGCTACCTCGTTAGTGCGGATCATTCGGGAGCGCTTGTTGATCGCTCAGGACCGGCAGGCGAAGTATTACAATGCCAAGCACCGGAACGTGGAGTTCGCGGTAGGCGATTGGGTGTACTTGAAGATCAAGCCGTTCAAGGGTGTCTCACGGATTCGACGCTTGAAAAAGTTGAGTCCGAGATACCTTGGGCCATTTGAGGTTCTGGAGCGAGTCGGCGAAGCGGCATACCGTTTGAAGCTATCGGTGGAGTTGAGTGGATTACATGATGTGTTCCATATTTCTGTGTTGCGGAAGGCGGTGCAAGAGCCTTCGCAGGTGATCGCGGCTGATCAAGTACCGGTTGAGGAAGGGTTGACAACGAAAGTCAAGCCCATATCTATTGAGGATTTCGAAGTCAAGCGGCTTCGGAACAAGGAAATCAGAATGGTGAAGGTCCGTTGGGATAACTGCGGACGCGAGGAGCTCTCTTGGGAGCGAGAGCAGTCAATGCACGAGGAGTACCCCGAGTTGTTCCCCTCAGGTACTCGTTATGTTTTTGTTTTTGTGTAGTCTCTGTTCTTAATTTCGGGACGAAATTCTCTTAAGGGGGAGGGAGTTGTAAGACCCCAACCTCGGAGTCGATCGCGGGGCGATCAAGCAGCCTTTTGGAGGTCTGAACAGGGGCACACGGCATGGCACACGGCCGTGTGCCTACCCGTGTTCAGTGATTTATTGTGTTTTTTGTGCGTCTCGAGTCAGAGAAGTACACGGCCTGAGACACACGGCCGTGTCTCAAGCCGTGTGTGGGGCACACGGCCTCGAACACGGCTGTGTTCGAAGCCGTGTTCTGGAAGCCCGACGATCGTTCCTGAAGCTCCAGGTAACACGGCCCGTGGCACACGGCCGTGTCAGGACCCGTGTCGATCGGTGAATGAGCTACACGGCCAGACACACGGCCGTGTGTCAACCCGTGTTCGGCCCAGTTTTTGGATTTTTAGATCTAATCTCGGCCGCTCATTCCCTTGGATCTAAATCCGACGGTGGGGGCTGCTCCTGGGGGGTTATTAGCCGAGAAATGGGGGGAGAAACCCTCATTTTCATCTTGAGTTTCTCTTTCTTCATCTTAGAGAGAGGGGAGAACTCCCTTGGTGGTGTGAGCCCAAGATCCGGTCGCCGGAGGAGTTTTGAAGCACCGATCCGCGATCCGAGTCCGGATCCTCGAAGGCAAGGGCGAGGCGAAGCTTTCCATCCGACTACATCTTCATGGCGCCGCGGAAAAATGTGAGGGTAACGATCCTCTTCATAGGGCATGTGTAGTCGCCCTTCTTTCTATGCATGGGGAAATCCCCCTCTCGCGAGTGAGCGTTGAGGCGCGGAATCCCTTCGGGTAGATATGTAAAGTCCCCGTTGTTAGAGCCCGGAATCGGAGTACGGGCGTAGGCATTGTGTGTGAAGCCTATTCGGGTTTAACCCGGATCAGTGATGTTTGCATTGCATGGCCGGAGAAGACTCCGCGCCGATGATTTCAGTTTTCCGAAATTTCTACGCGGTAGATTGCATACAGGGATCCTTGGGGGTTAACCTCGAGGCGCACCCGGAAAGCTTGGGCGGAATCGCATTGCCGCCACGATGTTGCCTTGGAGGGCAAATCGGTACATAACGGGGTTATGTGCGTGTTTTGATCGATTGTGGGAATGAGGAGAAACTTGGCCCGCACCGATGGCTAAATGGCCGTGGTGAAGTGAGCAACGGGCGGGTGGAACTCTACCCATTCCAAGTGGTCTCGGTAGAAGCGACCTAAAGTACATGGGACTTCCCGGGGGGCTGGAAACGGGTCTAGGCTTCGGCTGAAAGGGCTAAATGCTCACGTGTGTTGCCATCCGAGGGATGGTGGTGGAATCGCGGTGTCGGACTGGGTCCGGACTGGGTTCACCGATTAGTGCCCTGAGAGCACGGAGTGTGCGGTCGTGCGTGCCGACACTTGTGGCAAATAGAATACTTTATAGAATTGCTATGGTAGTTTTATATGCAGGGAAGGAGCACCGCCGTCCCGAGAAACGGGACGGGGTCGTTATAATTTGGTCAGCTTTGCTGACCGTTGCCCTTTTGTATTGCCACCTCTTGGGTAGGTTGTTTCTACAGGTGCTGTTGCGGAGCCAAGCGGCAAATAGCGGGCTAAAGCCCAAGTTGCAGCGCCAGCCCTCGAAGGCTTAGTTATTAACTTTTTCATATTCATGTATGGCCGGCCTGCGCGCCGATGTATGAAAGACGCTATCTTGTTAAGCGAACACTTTTGTAAGGCCTTAAGGCCGTGAACTCTTTCGTGTATGTACTCATTCCTGAGTTGTAGTGGACATTCATGCTCTGTGGCAGGGTTCTTATCTTTTTGCAACTTAATTAAATTGCTTCCGCTAGGTGTTGTGTAGGACGCTCTGATTGGTTGTATGGTTTCAACGCGTAACCAACTGGTCTGTCCGTAGTATATGGCGTCGGGCCCCGGCCGGACCTACTACTATATGCTATGCGACGGATAGGGGTGTTACAGCGGGAGGAGCAACTGTGGGAGCTAAAGGGTAGGGATGACTTCCTTGAAAATTCAAGAATCTTGCTGGACATCCTCGGGCAGCCTCTTGGAAGAAGTTTTTGACGAGCTATGAACTCGTCATTTTGAGATCGCAAAGGAACGGCGGCCTGCCTAGGAGGATAGGTTGGTGGATAAATAGGAGGATAGACCGGTGGATAGGCCGGAGGATAAGTTTTTGGATTCTCCAATGCTGGTGTTGGATTGACTGGAGGAACTGGTGCTGCTGCGGATTACACCTCTAATAGATGCGTGATAGAAGCTAGAGTACGGTTGATTGCCTAGAATTGATGGGCGGTTTCCTAACGCGATTGCTCCAAGGCTTCCCAGAGAGGAACTTCACTAGGACTTGAAGGAGCAAGGTTCTCGGCAAGTTGATGATCTGTCATGGCTAACCGTTGGTTTTCACCGTCTATTCGAGATCTTATGGTGGCGTGTTAACTGTTGATGAAGAAAATTCCTCTATACGTTCGATCTGGGTTGCGGGGATAAAGGGAGGTTGATGAGGAACTATAGAGCTATCGGTTACTTTAACGGCTAGGGTTAGCAGTAGAGGCCGAGAGAAGGGAGAAGGGAAGAAGAGAGGCCGCTTGCAGCGGCAACAACAGAGTTCGCCCGTCGCATCTTAAATGCCACTTCTGTGACGGGCTTTCCTTTGATTAAGAATCAATATTATAGCTTGAGTTCGCTCCTTTACATGGAAAAATATAAAGGGTACAAGAGGGGAAGCTGGAGGCTAGAAGAGAGAAGGTTGCTAGAGGCCATGAGGACTGATCAGATAGGTCGACAGACCGCATGGACTGCTGATCCCGCAGCTCGCTACCTTAGGCCGAGAGGACTGCGCAATAAGGCAGGGAAGACCACTGAGGTCGCTAGGACAAACTGCTTGAGGATCCAAGTTCAGGGACTAAACCGCAACGCATACCCGCTGAGGCTGCACGGACAGGAAATTGTGGCCGCAGGGTTTGATGCCAATGTTGCTCCCTTATGCTTGTCCTCCATAATGAGAGGTATGGGGAGCTATTTATAGGCTCGAGGAGGAATCTTCCAGAACTAGGCTTTATGATGTCACCCCGATGATACGGGCAAGTTGTGATCGAGTCCGCAATATGCTGCAGACTGAAGAGTAGTTGACTTACTGCTAGGAGAAGCCGGTGGTGGGAGGCTGAATGCTTCTAGTGGACTGCGCAAAGTGTCCTCCACTGCTGTTGGATGAGGCGATTCCACCACCTTCTGGTGGACTGACTGTCCTTTATTTATTGGGGGATTGAGACCGAGTCTGCCACCTTTGGGTGATCTTGGATTGAGTCTGTCTACTGCTAGCGGACTGAGGTGGAGTCTGCCCCATGCTTAGGCGGTCCACTTCAAAGCAGCCAACAAGGTTATCGCGGACTGGGATGCGAGGCCACATTTCGCAGGCAGACTGAAGAAGAGACTTGGTCTAGACTAGTTCTTGTTTGAGGTGACCTGAAGAAGAGTCCACGAACTGGTAGCGGGCTGGAGAAGAGACCGCCACCCGCCCGGCTAACCACGTGACCTGATGGTGTGGACTAAGAAGCAGTCTGTGCCATCGCAAAGCTGGCGACTACCGGGTGGCTAGCCTAGCCGCACAAATAGAGAATTCTATCTGCGTTGTTAGCTAGAAAATAGGCTGTGAACCCTCTGGATGAGACAGAGCAGTTCATGGCTTGCAAGCTAGCCACCTTAGGAGGGATTGCTGATTTCTAGGTTAACAGAAGCATATACAACTATGTTGAACGACGCTTCACTTCCGGAGTACTTCTGGGCTGAAGCCGTCAATACAGCTTGCCATGTGCAAAACAGAGCACTAATCAACAAAATTTATCGCATGACCCCCTATGAACTATTGAAGGGCAGAAAACCAACTGTGTCCTACTTTAGAATCTTTGGAAGTAAAGGCTTCGTACTTAATAGTGGGAGGTATTACCGCACTAAGTTTAGTGACAAATGTTTTGAAGGTATTTTCGTAGGATATAGTAGTCATAGTACGACATATATTATTTTCAATAAGAAAACCATGGTGGTAGAAGAGTCCATTAATATTGTATTTGATGAGACAAGCCTACTCCAAAGCAACTCGTCTAGTGTTATTGGTGCAGATGCAGGTACCAGGTTCAAGGAACTAAGCTTGGATGAAGCAGTCAAGGAAGATGCTCCAAGCCCAGTCAAGGTCGTCGATCCAGGCTCGGTGGATGAAGAACTTCTAGAGGAAGAATTGCTTCAACCTACAGAGGATGCACCACATATTGCAAAACCTGCTAGAGGGAAAGAAAGAAACCTAGCGTTCAGACACCTAAGAGATCACCAACCTAATCAAATCATTGGAGATCCAGGAGACGGAGTTAGAACCAGAATAGGTACAGCTAACGAGTTATTGCATCTTAGTTTTCTATCTCAAGATGAGTCGAAGAAGTTTGAAGAAGCAAACAAGGATGCCTCTTAGATCATGGCAATGTAAGAGGATCTCAACTAGTTCGAACGATACATAGTCTGGGAGTTGGTGCCCAGGCCCAAGGGACATAACGTGAACGGCACCAAGTGGGTTTTCAAAAACAAGCTGGACGAGAATGGAGTAATCATAAAGAACAAAGTCTGGCTTGTATCTCAAGGATATAGACAAGAAGAAGGGATTGGCTTTGACCAGACCTTTGCTCCAGTGGCTGGGCTTGAGGCGATCAGGTTGTTTCTTGCGTATGTTGCCTTCAAATTCTTCAAGGTATATCAAATGGACGTGAAGTCAGCAATCCTCAACGGGAATATGAAAGAGTAAGTATAAGTAGCGCAACCCCCAGGTTTTGTCAACTCCACCTTCCCTTAACATGTTTACTTTTTAAATAAAGCGCTCTACGGCTTAAAGCAAGCTCCACGAGCTTGGTATGAGATGTTGTCTAGCTTTTTTCTTGAGAACAAGTTCACAAGAGGAAAGATAGACAAGATATTATTTCTTAGGGAAGTAAAAGACAAGATTCTGCTAGTGATTATCTATGTCGACGACATTATATTTGGCTTTACAGAAAACAACCATTGCAAGAAGTTTTCCAAACTTATGCAAGGGAAGTTTGAAATAAGCAGTATGGGAGAGCTGAAGTATTTCTTAGGACATCATGTGAAGCAATCTGAAGATGGAATTTTCATCTCTCAGACGAAGATGACTAAGGAGATTCTTAAGAAATTCGGAATGGATTACACAACCTCTATGAGGACTCCAATGGGTTCAACTGTCTCTGGACAAGGATAAGAAGGGGAATCCTTTTGATGAAACCAAGTGCAAAAGCATAATTGGATCCTTATTCTACCTCACTGCTAGTACACCCGACATAATGTTTTCAACATGCGTCTGCGCTAGATTTCAGGTGAACTCAAAGGAATCTCATTACGTCGCTGCAAAGTGAATTTTAAGATACATTAAGGGTATCCCCAATATTGGCTTATGGAACCCGAGAAGTAATGATGTCGAGAAAAATTTGTTTTCAGATGCAGATTTTACAGGAAGCAGGGATGCAGGAAAAGCACTCCTGAGATGTGACAATTCCTCGGAAGGAGTTTTATTTCATGGAGCATTAAGAAGCATAATTATGTGGCAACTTCAACTGCCGAGTCAGAGTACATCTCTGTCGGTAGTTGTTTATCACAGCTTCTATGGATCAGGAATCAACTCGAAGACTACAACCTAATGTTCATAGAGATTCCAATATATTGCAACTCATCCAGCGCAATAGCGATCGCGCATAATCCAGTCTCTCAAAGGCGGACAAAGAACATTGAAGTGCAATATCCCTTCATCCGGGAGAATGTGGAGAACAAAGATATAGCCCTCAGCTTTGTACCGATGGATAAGCAGGTGGCGAATATTTTCACGAAGCCGCTTGATGAGGCCAAGTTCTCATTTTTCAATATGAAACTAGGCATGTTGAACAAGGTTTCGTGAAGATGGACAAGAAGACAAGAAGTTTCTTGGGAAATTCATCAAGGTAGAAAATTTTCCCATGGCCAATTCGTTTGATATCGTCAGCAGATTTCGCTGATTCATCTGATATTCACAAGAACTTAGTCATTTCGTCGGATGTGCTTGTCGAAACTCGCCGAATCTTACTCTACATTCGATGTATCTCGCTGAATTCTACTTAGGTCAAATTTTCTTTCCTATATTGGATCTGAAGAGCCGCCGAATATCCGGTACGCGCCGTCCTAGGTCAAATTTAAAATTATATATATATAATCGAGAGTTAGGGGCAACCGCACTACACTTCGTCGAAACCAGACCGCCATATCCGCCAAACTGTTTCTCCCGACCTTTCGGCTCCAGCGAACTACTCATCTCGCCAAACTATTCGTCGTCTCTTCCGTGGCCCAGCTCTCATCCTTCACTGCTTAGGTTAGTAACAGCAGTCCCCCATTCCAAGTTTCCAGCAAAGATTGAGTTCCAGTAGCGATTTCCAGCAACTGTTTCTCCCGATCCTTAACGTGTTCTCGCCGACCGTCAGTGACAGCAAACCGTTTCAACTGTTAGTTAGTCCAGACATTTTCCTTGTTCCATTCTCTGATTCTCCATATCTCATCGAACCACCAGTGGGTTGCTAGGGGGTGGAGAGTTAGTTCGAATAGGTTTTGTCTCAGCTTCTGATGAGTTCAGGAATGTAATCTTGATATTCAAGACAGCCTGTCTCTCGTTTATCCTAGAACACCCTCGCAAAAATTTGGACAAGGATGTTCTTGAGTTATTCGAGAATGCCAAGCTCTGGCATGAAGATACCGTCATCAAAAGCAAGGTTCGTAAGATTTCAATTAAAGTGAAAGCCTCTAATCTCACTCGATTCTTGAGGATTCTAGCCTGTGAAGAAGCAGATTACCTCGAAGAGGAAGACTTCTCAAGGGCATTATTGTTCTGTGGATTGCTAAGGGGCACAAAGGCTGTTAAAAGGAAAGGGATGAACGATGAAGGGAATCAACTATCGGATATTATTGGAAAAGTATTGCTATGTAAGATTGGTTCACACGACTACCTATCATCTGAGATGTTCAAGATTCTAGTGATGATCATCTGCAGAAAAAGAATAGATTGGGGTGTAATGCTGTTTGAAAAGATCAAGGCCATTCTCTGCACTCACTTTGGAAGGAATATCAGCTTGTACTTGAACCAAATGGATAGAGACAAGTTCGATATGACCAAAGGTGTGTCTATCCATCACCTCAAGAAAATCGACTCATCAATACTCTCAAGGTGGGATAGGAGGATTTTGAGGCAAGGGGGAGCCCCAGATATGCCTGAGGAGGAGGAAAAACATGCTCTTGCTGATAGGATTCCTCCTTCCAACCCTAGTGAAGCTCCTGATAGTTTGAGTGCAAGAGCTGAGGGGGAGACAGCTGCTACTTCAGTTGTAGAGAGTCATGTTCCAGTTCTAGGTGCTGAGATTACAGTTCCAGAAACAGAGAATCTTCTGATAGAGGTTGCCAAGATTGCTCATGTTGTTGTTGCTGAGCTACTGCTTGCTGAGGATGATGTGTCTGTTGTTGTTGAGGATGATTTGACTGTGGATGACTCTGAGATAGATGTTGATGAGGAAATGATTGTTACTGATGAGGCCAAAGCTGTTGATAATGCTAATGATGGCTCTAAGCAGGTTTAAGTGGACAACATGATTGTCCCTCTCCCAGAGATTACTTCTGCTTCGGCTTCTGAGGGGGAGGTGACTCAGTCCCTGATATTTGTCTCTACTCAAGTTGACAGGTTTATCTACAACCTTGAGAAAAGAGTTTCCAAGGTGACGGGTATTCCTCTAGTGGTTCATGAGGAGGTAGTGGATGTTTCTGATGAGGAAGGGGATGCAGAGGAGCATCCTCCTATCCTAACTGATGAAGAGCCGATGTTGATTTCTCAAGCTCGATTATCTCTCATCCGTGAAGATCTGACCTCTCTCCCCAGTATTCCTTCTGAATATGTTACCACTTCAAGTGTAGACAGTTCCATTCTAAAGACGATAGAGATTATGTTGGCAAGACAGCAAGAGAAATTTGAAGTCGCAATGCAGAAGGTTCTAAATAAGGTCAAGGAAATAGAGAACGATCTTAACAATGGCCTTACAGAAGTTAAAGTCCAGATTAACAAGCTTGATGCCAAGATGGATTCGATGTTTGTCGAGGGTGGTAAAGTTATCACTCTCAACATGCAAGGGCTCAAGTTTACTTCAGAAGTTCTTAATAATGATTATACGAATGCAAAGACAATGATTGATGCCCATAATAGATCGATGGCTCACTTTGACAGCACTATTCCTGCTTATTCTAACGATGTTATTGAAGATGTCTGAAAGGGGGAGGAGGTTATGAAAGCTAACGTTGTTGCAGTTGAAGCAGCCATGTCAGAGAATTTCAAATAGACAAATGAATACTGTTATGATAATTTTGTGTGGCTACATGGTCAGATATTTAGCTCTCAAGTACCTGTTGTGACTGCTCATGTTGACATTTATCCTACTGAGTATTACTCTCAACACTGGATAGACACACAGGATTTCCTTTCAAGACACTGCTGCTACTGCTGCTGAAGTTCAAGTGGTTGAAGATATTCCTTCTACTCCAGTCTACAAGAGAAGAAAGTATGGTGAAGGCCCGTAAGCTGTAAGATCAGAGCCTGCTAGAGACCTACCAGTCAGAGAGAGAGAGAGAAATGGGTGAAGTGTGGAGCCCAACTTCAAGAGGAATTATTCTAGACACCTTCACCCTGATTGATCTTAGAAATGAAAACATATGGAAAAACTACGATTAAGATGAATGGCACAAGTATGAATTGACCTCTACCAAGAGAATGATACACTTCAGAAACCATAAGAATAATGATTCTGCGCCTCCAGCCCCTCCAAAATATTATCTGAAGCCCAAGTCTTATTTTGTCAAGCAGTGTCAGAAGAGCCAAGACAAGCAGGGCTGAGGGTTGTTTGTTTTGTTTTGAATTATTATGTGTGTGGTTGTAGTTGCACCCCCCCCCAAACAAAAAACTCTTATTGATATATATATAAATATATATATACTAGCATCTTCGAACGGGCTCCGCCCGTTCTCGATGCGTCGCTGCGGGCTTCGCCCGCAATCAAGCGGGCTTCGCCCGCTTGACCCCCCGGCGGGCTTCGCCCGCCCCCCCAGCGCACGAGCCCATTCTCGATGCGTCGCTGCAGGCTTCGCCCGCTTGACCCCCCGGCGGGCTTCGCCCGTCCCCCGGCGCGCTTCGCTCGCCCCCCGGCGCGCGAGCCCGCCCCCCGGCGTGCGAAACCTAATTATAAAAGCTTTTAAAAGGATTATTAAATTAATTATTAAATTATTAAATTAATTATTAAAAAAACTATAAATTATTAAATTAATTATATAAAAAAATACCCATCCCGCCCCCTCCCTTTCGCGTACGCGTCGCTGCCCTCCCCCACTGCCGCGGGAGGAGCCGCCGACGGCCTGCCCGGCGCCCACCGGCGGGTTCGCCAGCCTCCGGCGAAACCCGCCGGGGATTGTCCGGCGGCGAGCGGGCAGGTCCACCGCCGGCGGTGGCCATGCCCGCGAGCTCCAAAACTGGAGCTCGCGGCAGGGCCACCGCCGGCGGTGGCCATGCCCGCGAGCTCCAAAACTGGAGCTCGCGGGCAGGGCCACCGCCGGCGGTGGACCTGCCCGCTCGCCGCCAGACAACCCCCGGCAGGTTTGCCGAAGGCCGGCGAACCCGCCGATGGGCGCCAGGCAGGCCGCCGGCGGCTCCACCGCCGGCGGCGGGGAGAATCTGTGAGGGGCGGGAGCGGGCGGAATGGTATCGGGATTTTTTGTAGGATGAACAGTGCAGGGGCAGGGGATTTAGATATTAGCAGGCCAAATATTATAGATTCAATGGCCAGATTTGATTTCCTAGAGATCGGACGGCTCCTGTTCATTTCATGGTGTGCCTCCCAAATGCTATATTGCTTTATATATAAAGATATATATATGTTTTAAATTTGTTAACTGGAATGTGCGTTGTGTTATTATTTTTGATAATTCATATATCTTATCATTTGTATGCTTTATTATTGTTATGCAATTCACCTTAGCTTATAGGATTCTGACTTCTTCAAATAGAGGGAGATTGTTGGGTATTGTATCCACAATAACCCTGATTTGAAGAAGGGTCCAGTTAAGCTAAGATGAATTGTAATTGTATTTGATATTGTGTTTTCAGTTATGTACTTGCAAGTTTGCATTACTAAGTACACATCAATGTCAGGTTACAGTGGGTCAGTAAATACAGGACTATGTTAAAATTTGATATAGCGAAAGAAAGGAAATCAGGCGCAGGAACACTCAACCAATTCCGAGCTCAAATAAACCAGATGCAAACCAGAAGAGCAAGAATCTTGTACTGAACAATCTTTACATGGCGAGACATATATGGAAAGACATGATTCGCCAAAGTAACCAAAGGGAAAGCAGAAACATTTACAAGGCAAAACCTAACCGTGCGGACTCAAGGAGTTAGTCGCCGTCTCTTCTACTGCACTACGGAGTCTGCCCAAACCGCCAGGTCGCCAGACCGCAAACCAAGCCGCGTGGACTGCCCGTATTCTAATGCAAGAAGGAACTCTACTCGTCGATCAGCAAGCCGCCTAACCACAAGGTCGCCTAGCTGCATGACCGTACAATCTACTACTGTCGAACTAAACAGGCCGCCAGAAGCGATTAGCTTATCGAACCGGGAAACTAGATGTAGAAGAGAGACCGCCTACCCACAACTCGCGACCTACCGCTGGTTACTATCCGCAGAGTCGGCACTGTCATTGACCACAGTCAGAACCAAGTCCCTGGCTTCCAGCGCTATCCGCACAACCTACACAGCACAACCCAGTCAATCTTCAAATCGCACGGATACAAAATTCAGTACGCAGCAACTATCTGCGAGTTCACTTACTATTCATTCACTAATCATTGATGTGATAGGGGGTCCTATTTATAGGCACGGTGAAGAGTGTGGTCACCGCTCTAGCCAATAGGATAACCGCCCCATCCCGCAGCAAGAACCAAGTGTATCTATAAGCCGCAGATACACATCCAGTCTGCCGCAACCTATGCCGGATAGCCAGCCCGCCAAGAGCATCACTAAGGACGGATAGAAAACCTATCCGCCTTATCGCCAAAGGCCAAGCCAGGACGCTGACACCAGCAAAACTCTACAGCAACACCTTGTACGCCTATCAGCGGACACTGCTTCAGTCCACGCACCCTGCGGACACAGCACCAGCCCGCTCCCCCAAGTAAGCAACAAAGGCACAATAGCCAAGCTACCGAGCTTGGTGGATACTGCACTAGTCCGCATGCTTTGCTGACTCAACTCCAGTCTATATTCCCAAAGCTCGCAACCAAGGCACACATCAACTATTGCTGAGCTTGGCGGACTGAGAAGAAGTCTGTGCTAAATCGCGCGATCTCGTCGTACTGAGCCAAACCTGGACTTAATTTAGAACCAACCAAGTCCACATCACCAGCCACAAGGGCAAGTCCGCATTTACTGGAAAAAACTGGACCCAGATCGCCAATCTAGGCGAACTCCAGCACCTGTCCACTCTAACTGGCGAACCCTGCGGCTTCCACCAGCCGTACCACCAGAGCTAGACCAAGGCATCTGCCATGCTGGTCTACTGAGCTCCAGCCAAGTCCGCATCTTGTCGGACTATGCGGATAGTGAAGCTATCCGCCATGTTACCTTTTGGGATCTAACTGCCTGCTGATCATAAGCTAACCTTGCTTGATGCCGCCTCTATCCGCAAAGTCCACGCGAACAGACAGCCCAAGCCGCCAAAGAACAGGCTGTCTGTAACAGCTCTGCCAACCTGGCTAACTGCTAGTCCTTTCTGCATAGACCGAGTGGATAGGTCTTCCAATCACCCACTTTCACTTCACCATTTTCAAAACTCCCCATTGAAGTGATAAGTGGTGAGCAACCACAGCAGTTCTAGTAACCTTACACCTAGTCCTTCCGTTAGCGCCGTCGAGAAGATGTCTGAGACATAGTCCCCGCCCCGCATATCCTGGACGATGAGGGATCCCTCCAACATCTCCTGAAAGGAGCCATGCTTCCCTCTACCTTCTTCTTTAGCCTCGACCTCCACTTGCATGCCATAGGAGTAACACCAACGACCTTGGGCACAGAATCCCAAGCCCCATCTCCTCTGAGGGTAGTAACCTCCTCAACATTGGCATCATCCACCCCCTTAACTCCAGTGGTGTCATCACAGCTAGAAGACACTCGCTGGATCTGAGGTCCTGTGAGAAAACAAGAGACCAAGCTCACCGTGTTTCCTCCGCAATATTGAGTTGGTGGGTTGGTGATCCTCTTCGATCTATGAAGAACCTGATCAAGGTTAACCACCTCCGCTGCTCCTTCTGAACTAGCTCCGTTCCCAAGAAAACCCGGAACAATGCTCCCCTTGCTTCCTAAATAAGAAACAAATGCACTGGAACAAGAAGCACTTGGATCACCGCTCCCCTTGCTACCTTAACTAGAAGCCTCCGCTCTTGAACAAAAACTGCCTGGAACATCGCTCCCCTTGCTACCTGAATAAGAAGCATCTAGAGCAATGCTCCCCCTACTTCCTGAACCAGAAGAAACCGTCTTCGAGACAGAAGCACTTAGAGCATCGCTCCCCCTGCTTCCTGACCCAGACGCCTCTGCCCTAGAGCTAGAACAACCTGGAGCTCCTGGTGATACAGACAGCTCAATCTGAACCTTAGCAGCAGCCTCTTCCAGCCACCATCTGACCTGCTCACATCTAGCTCCATATCTAAGCTACCCCAATACGACGTCAGCTCATTGAAGACAACGTATCTCGACGCGATGAACTTTTTCATCGCAGGATCCATACACCTCCATCTCCTCTTCTGATTATCATACCCAACGAAGATTAGCTTCTCCTTGAGAGCATCCGGAGTGTGTACAAAGCAGGTAGATCCAAACACCCAAAGATGCTTCACGCTGGGCTTTATCCTGAACATCAACTCATACAGAGTCTTTGTGTTGATCGGACTCAAATGCATCTGATTGATGACATGAGCCGCGCAGGCTATCCCTTCCACAAAAAATGCCTTAGGAATACCTTTGCACTGAAACCAACACTTGCAGGTCTCCATCAAAATATGGATCTTCTGATCTGCTACTCCACTTTGTTTTGGAGTATGTCCATAAGAGAGCTCCCTTCATATTCCATGCTCCCTGCAGAAGTTAGAAAATACGGTTGAGCCGAACTCACCTCCATTGCCCTTTCTCAACTTCTTGATCCGCAGACCAACTTGGCCCTCCACAAACTTCTTGAACTCCACAAACAAACGGAATGCATTCGATTTCTCCTTCATGAAGTACACCTAAGTATACCTCGAGTAGTCATCAACCAATATCAGCATGTACCTTCTGCCTCCAAGACTGACGGTGACAGTTGGTCTCACCAGATCATCATGGACAACCTCCAATGGTGCCTTACACCTGGACTGTGCCTTATCAAATATAAAGCGTTAAGCTTCACCATGTTGACATCCCGCGCAAGCTTGACCGTCACTGAAGGATGACATCCTAGGCAAGCCTCTCACAAGGCTTCTCACCGCCATTGCTTTCAACTTGTCCATCCCCACGTGCCCCAGTCTTTCATTCCAGATAGCTGCACTATCACTGGCCTTCAACCGATCAGTATAAGAACTTGTTGATGACCCAACCATGTTCTTCTCCTTACTCCCAATATGAGCAATTTTCACCGAGTGCAAGACAATCTTAGACTCCTTCTTGAGATGAACAGGTTGCTTGCATCTATAGCACCTTGGTACTTCCTTCCTCTTCCCAAAATGCCTAGGAGAAACACTCCTCTCTTGCTGATCAGAAGAAGAGGGTCCAACCTCAGCAGCCAACTTCACCTCCTTGTTGAACAACCCATCGAGCGAAGTCCAAATCTCTACAGCTGACCGACATCTGCCGATATGGTCCAAGATTTACGATGAGATCACCTGCTTGAGAACAGCCTCCGCTTTCGTGTTTGTCTCCTTCCAAGCTCTCATCACTTCAGCATTGCCAGCAATAACCACTTGCCTTCTGTCTCGGCAAACCACCTCCCAAAGGTCCTCGCTAAGAAGATAGCTTTTCATACATGACTTCAACTTTCTGATGTTAGTCGATGTAAGAAGCTCCATTCCAAGATCCCTTCCAAAAACAACTTCCATTACACTTAACCCTGGTTCACTTAGACTCACAGAAGCACTGAAGAAAACTGCCGGTTGATCCACTACTCAAGCCTCTGTTCCCTCTGATACCATGTTAAAATTTTATATAGCGGAAGATGGGAAACCAGGCATAGGAACACTCAACCAATTTCGAACCCAAATAAACCAGATGCAAACCATAAGAGCAAGAATCTTGTACAAAACAATCTTTACAAGGTGAGACATACATGGAGAGACATGATTCGCCAAAGTAACCAAAGGGAAAGCACAAACATTTACAAGGCAAAACCTAACCGTGCTGACTCAAGGAGTTAGCCGCCAGCTCTACTGTTGTACTCCAGAGTCTGCCCAAACCGCCAGGTCGCCAGACCGCAAACCAAGCCGCGTGAACTGTCGGTTATTCCAATACAAGAAGGAACTCTACTCGCCGATCAGCAAGTCGCCTAACCGCAAGGTCGCCTTGATGCCTGACCCCACGATCCGCTGCTGTTGAACTGAATAGGCCGCCAAAAGGGGAAAGCTTATCGAACCGGGAAAATAGTTGCAGAAGAGAGACCACCTAGCCGCAACCCGTGACCTGCTGTTAACCGCTGGTTGCTATCCGCAGAGTCCGTACTATCCCTGACAGCATTCAGAACCAAGTCCTTGGCTTCTAGCGCTATCCGCACAACTTCCACAGTACAACCCAGTTAATCTTCAAACCGTACGGATACAAAATCTAGTCCGCAGCAACTATCTGCGAGTTAACTTACTTTTCATTCACTAATCATTTATGTGATAGGGGATCCTATTTATAGGCACGATGAGGAGTGTGGACTCCTCCCAAGCCTATAGGATAACTGACCCATCACGCATCAAGAACCAAGTGTATCCGCAAGCCGCGGATACACAACTAGTCCGCCGCGACCTGTGCCGGATAGCCAGCACGCTAAGAACTTCACCAAGGCCGGATAGTAAAAATATCCGCCTTGTCACCAAAGACCAAGCCAGGATGCTGCCACCAACAGAACTCTGTAGCAATACCTTGTCTACCTATCAGCGGACACCGCTTCAGTCCACGTGCCCTGCAGACACAGCACCAGTCTGCTCACCCAAGTTAGCAATAAAGGCACAACAGCCAAGCTACCGAGCTTGGCAGATACTGCACCAGTCTTCATGCTTTGCGGACTCAACTCCAGTCCTCATTCCCCAAGCTTGCTACCAAGGTACAAAGCAACTGTTGTCGAGCTTGGCGGACTGAGAAGCAGTCCATACTTAACCGCGCGATCTTACTGACTGAGCCAAACCTGGACTTGGTTCAGAACCAACAAAGTCCAAACAACCGGCCACAAGGGACAGTCCGTGCTTACTGGCGGACACTGGACCCAGTCAGCTAATCCCGACGAACTCCAGCACCTATTTTCTCTAACCGGCGAATCCTGTGGCCTCCACCATCCGCACCACAAGAGCTAGACCAAGGCATATGTCATGCTGGTCTACCGAGCTCCAGCCAAGTTCGCATCTCGCTGGACTCCGCGGATAGTGAAGCTATCCTCCTTGTTACCATTTGGGATCTAATTGCCGTCTGAGCATAAGCCGGCCTGGCTGGACGACGCCTCTGTCCGCACAGTCTGCATGAGCAGACAACCCAGACCGCCAAAGAATAGGTCGTCTGCAACAGCTCTGCCAAACTGGCTAACCGCCAGTCCTATCAATATAGACCAAGCGGACAAGTCGCCCAGGTTGCCCAGGTCGCCCAATCACCAACTTTCACTTCACCATTTTCAACACTCCCCCTTGAAGTGAGAAGAGGTGAGCAACCCCAGCAGTTCAAGAAACCTTTCACCTGGTCCTTCCGTTAGCGCTGTCGAGAAGATGTTTGAGACATAGTCCCCACCCCACATATCCTGGACCATGAGTGATCCCTCCAGCATCTCTTGAAAGGGGTCATGCTTCCCTCTACCTTCTTCTTCAGCCTCGACCTCCACTTGCATGCCATATGAGTAACACCAACGCCTTTGGGCACAGAATCCCAAGCCCCATCTCCTCTGAGGGTAGTCACCTCCTAAACCTTGGCGTCATCCACCTCCTTGACTCCAGTTGGGTCATCACAGCTAGAAGACACTCGCTCTATCCGAGGTCCTGTGAGAAAACATGAGACCAAGCTCACTATGTTTCCTCCATAATATTGAGCTGGTGGGTTGGTGATCCTCTTCAATCTCTGAAGAACCTAGTCACGGTTAAACAACTTCGCTGCTCCTTCTGAACAAGCTCCATTCCTGGGCAAACCCGGAATAATGCTCCCCTTGCTTCCTAAACAAGAAGCCACCACACTGGAACCAGAAGTACCTTGAGCAATGCTCCCCCTGCTACCTGAACCACATGCCTCCGCTCTTGAACAAAAACTCCATGTAACATCGCTCCCCTTGATACCTGAATAAGAAGCATCTAGAGTAATGCTCCCCCTACTTCCTGAACCAGAAGCAACCGTCTTCAAGATAGAAGCACCTGGATAAATGCTCCCCCTGATTCTTTACCCAGACGCCTCTGACCCGAAGCTAGAACAACCTGGAGCTCCTAGTGACACAGGCAGCTCCATCTGAACATTAGCAACAGCCTCCTCCAGCCCACCATCTGACTTGCTCACCTCTAGCTCCATATTTAAGCTACCCCAATAGTACGTCAGCTCATCAAAGATAACGTCTCTCAATGCGATGAACTTCTTCGTCGCAGGATCCATACACCTCCATCTCGTCTTCTACTCATCATACCCAATAAAGATTAGCTTCACCTTGAGAGCATTCGGAGTGAGTACAAAGCAGTTAGATACAAACACCCGAAGGTGCTTAACGCTAGGCTTTATCCTGAACATCAACTCATACGGAGTCTTTTGGTTGATCGGACTCAGAGGCATCTGATTGATGACAAGAGCCGTACAGGCCATCCCTTCCGCCCAAAAAGTATTAGGAATATCTTTGCACTGAAGCCAACACTTGCAGGTCTCCGTCAAAAAATAGATATTCTAATCTGCTACTCCACTTTGTTTTGTAGTATGTCCACAAGAGAGCACACTTTGGATTCCATGCTTCCTGCAGAAGTTTGAGAACACGGTTAAGCCAAACTCACCTCCATTGCCGGTTCTCAACTTCTTGATCTACAGACCAAGATGGCCCTCCACAAGCTTCTTGAACTCCACAAACAAACGAAATGTGTTCGACTTATCCTTCATGAAGTACACCTAAGTATACCTCGAGTTTTCATCAACCAATATCAGCATGTACATGCTGCCTCCAAGACTAGCGGTGATGGTTGATCCCACCAGATCACCATGGAAAACCTCCAATGGTGGCTTACACCTGGACTGTGCCTTATCAAATGTAAAGCGATAAGCTTCACCATGTTGACATCCCGTGCAAGCTTGAACGTCGCTGAAGGATGACATACTAGGCAAGCCTCTCACAAGGCTTCTCACAGCCATTGCTTTCAGCTTGTCCATCCCCACGTTCCCCAGTCTTTCCTGTCAGATAGCTGCACTATCACTGGCCTTCAACCGATCAGCATCAGAACATGTTGAAAACCCAACCAAGTTCTTCTCCTTACTCCCAATATGAGCAATTTTCACCGAGTGCAAGACAATCTTACACTCCTTCTTGAGGTGACAAGGCTGCTTGCATCTATAGCACCTTGGTACTTCCTTCCTCTTCCCAAAATGCCTAGGAGAAACACTCCTCTCTTGTTGATCAGAAGAAGAGGGTCCAACCTCAGCAGCCAACTTCACCTCCTTGTTGAACAACCCATCGAGGGAAGTCCAAATCTCTGCAGCTGACCGACATCTGCCGATATGGTCCAAGAGTTATGATGAGATCACCTGCTTGAGAATAGCCTCCGCTTTCGCATTTGTCTCCTTTCAAGCTCTCATCACTTCAGCATTTCCAGCAGTAACCACTTGCCTTCCGTCTCCTCAAACCACCTCCCAAAGGTCCTCGCCAAGAAGATAGCTTTTCATACATGACTTCTACTTTTCGAAGTTAGTCCATGTAAGAAGCTCCATTCCAAGATCCCTTGTAAAAACACCTTCCATTGCACTTAACCCTGGTTCACTTAGACTCACAGAAGCATTGAAGCAAACTGTCAGTTGATCCACTGCTCAAGCCTCTGTTCCCTCTGATACCATATTAAAATTTGATATAGTGGAAGATAGGAAACCAGGCAGAGGACCACTCAACTAATTCCAAACCCAAATAAACCATATGCAACCCAGAAGAGCAAGAATCTTGTACTAAACAATCTTTACACGGCGTCGAGACATACATGGCGAGACATGATTTGCCAAAGTAACCAAAGGGAAAGAAGAAACAATTACAAGCCAAAACCTAATCGCATAGACTCAAGGAGTTAGCCGCCGGTTCTACTGCTGTACTACGGATTCCGCCCAAACAACCAGGTCACCAGACCGCAAACCAAGCCGCGCGGACTTCCCGTTATTACAATATAAGAAGGAACTCTACTCGTCGATCAGCAAGCCGCCTAACTGTAAGGTCGACCGCACGATCTACTGCTACTGAACTGAACAGACCACTAGAAGCGGACAGCTTATCAAACCGGGAAACTAGTTGCAGAAGAGAGGCCGCCTAGCCGTAACCCGCGACCTGCTGTTAACCGCTAGTTGTTATTCGCAGAGTCTGTACTATCCTTGACAGCAGTCAGAACCAAGTCCCTGGCTTCCAGGGCTATCCGTATAACCTACACAGCACAACCCGGTCAATCTTCAAACCCTACTGATACAAAATCCAGTCCGCAGCAACTATCCGCAAGTTCACTTACTATTCATTCACTAATCATATATATGACAGGGGGTCCTATTTATAGGCACGATGAGGAGTGTGGACACTGCCCAAGCCGATAAGATAACCTCCCCATCACGCATCAAGAAATAAGTGTATTTGCAAGCCACGGATACACAGCCACTCCACTGTGACCTGTGCCGGATAGCCAGCCCGCCAAGAGCATCACCAAGGCCGGATAGCAAACCTATCCGCCTTCTCGCCAAAGGCCAAGCTAGTACATTGCCACCAGCAGAACTCTGCAACAACATCTTGTCTGCCAATCAGTGGACACCGCTTCAGTCTGCGCGCCCTTCGGACACAATACCGGTCTGCTCCCCCAAGTTAGCAACAAAGGCACAACATCCAAGCTGCCGAGCTTGGAGGATACTGTACCAGTCTGCATGCCTTGCGGACTCAACTCCAGTCTGCATTCCCCAAGCTCGCAGCCAAGGCATACAACAACTGCTGCCGAGCTTGAAGGACTGAAAAGCAGTCCGCGCTTAACCGCGCGATCTTGCTGACTGAGCCAAACCTGGACTTGGTTCAGAACCAACCAAGTCCACACCACAGGAAACAAGGGCCAGTCTGCGCATACTGGCGGACACTGGACCCAGTCCGCCAATCTCGGCAAACTCCAGCACCTGTCCGCTCTAACCAGCGAACCCTACAGCTTCCACGAGCTGCACCATTAGAGCTAGACCAATTCATCTATCATGTTGGTCTGCCGAGCTCCAGCAAAGTCTGGATCATGCCGGACTTAGCGGATAGTGAAGCTATCTGCCCGGTTACCTTCTGGGATATAACTGCCTGCTGAGCATAAGCCGGCCTGGCTAGCCGCCGCCTCTGTCCGCATAGTCTGCGTGAACAGACAGCCCAGGTTGCCAAAGAACAGGCCATCTGCAACAGCTTTGCTTACCTGGCTAACCGCCAGTCCTGTCTGCATAGATCGAGCGGACAGGTTGCCTAGGTCGCCCAATAACCGACTTTCACTTCACCATTTTCAACAGACTATACAATGTAATCCTTCATTGTGTAGGTCAATGTGTTGACTCACGTGTAATCTCCTTATTGGAGTGTACTTCTATACTAAGTGCATGAGAAGGATCAAGGAAAAATAAAAACTTGAATTCAGGAAAACAGAAATTCTACCCAAGTAAAATTCGTCGAGTATTTTAAGGCATATTCGTCGAATTCGCCGATTATACTCATTAATACTCGTCAAATTCGTCGTATATACTTACAGCACTCATTAAATTCACCATATGTACTTGTGCTAGAATTTCTGATAAGATGGAGAAACAGTAAAGTAAAATTCGTCGAGTATCATCTAGTATACTCGTCGAATTCGTCAAATGTATCTAACGATACTCGCCGAATTTGTCAAATATACATGACGATACACGATGAATTCATCGAATCATCTTGATGCTACTTCTCTTGATTTTCTTAAGGCAAGTTCGTCGAATTTCGCTGGGTCGGTGGCATCGATTGTGTCAATGGCGTCGAGTTCTTCGAGTGATTCTTGGCATCGAGAGTGTTGATTCTGTTAGCATATACTCGACAAATTCGTCGAGTATACTAGCTGATACTCGACGAATTCGTCGAGTATGATTTCAGCCTTAGCATTGAGTGGCTAGCTATCTTGAGCTGTATTTCTCTAAGTCAAAATCGTCGTATATCAACAACTATTCGGCGAGTATACTAGCGATACTCGATGAATATGACTTAGGTCATTTTTCCGACAATTTTTAAAAATCAGGCTTAGGTTGTGACTGCCATGCATAGTAATTTTCACAAGTTTTCTATTGGAAATTCTTTTATAGTCATTTCTTTGATGTTTCCTATAAATACTTATGGTGGATTTTTCTTCAACCCTAATCGAGCAAATCATTAAAAATTCAAATTGTACAAGTTCTCAAAAATATACTCGTCGGCACCCGTATGTTTCGCGAACGCCATTTTGCCGATGACTGTTGTGCTCAATTCGATCTTCTTCCAATACAATGGTATCTTGGCTTTCTGAAGGCTTATATTCAACTAGATCTAGTCGATTCAAGATACAAGATTCAAGTCTTCAAGATTTCTGATTTCCCCATGTTCTCCAAGTGATTCAAGTTTGACCTAAACGAAGAACGACGGATAGAAGACTTCAAATCTTGTCAAAGTTAATTTGTATAACTCTTGTATTATTTTCTTTTTCATTTGTAGGAGATTTTTCTCTGAGTCGTAGATCCTTTTGTGGATCGGGTGGTAGATCTGTTTATGGATCGACTGTAGATCCGTTTGTGGATCAAGTTGTAGGAGAGGTCGTTCTTCGAGTGGTAGGAGCGTCGTGTCCGAGGTTTAGGAGTTGCGGCTCCGAGGTGTAAGATTTGTTGAAATTTGAGAAAGGTGAAGTAGTCGAATCTATCCATTTGTGGTAGATAGGCAAGGCGGGATAGTAGACGTACCCAACACTGGGAACCACTATAAATCTCTGTGTTCTGTGTGCTTGCAATTTTTAAGTAATTTTTTATTACGCGAAAAGACATAGACATCACCTATTCACCCCCCTCTAGGTGATTTAGGTAGACGCTAGATACTTTCAGAAAGTTTTCTTTAGTGCACATCGGTAACTTCATAGAAGACATATCCTTGGTTGTGTCCATGGCTACTGGACGAAATCTCTTGACGTTAAATATGAGATCTTGTTCAAGGTGTTAACCTTATACCGAACAAAACCCCTCTGATACCAATTGAAAGTATCTAGAGTCTACCTAAATCACCTAGAGGAGGGTGAATATGTGATATCTGTTTCTTTTCACGAAATAAAAATACTTTAAAAATTGAGAGCACACAGAACACAGAGATTTATAGTGGTTCCCCATATTAGGTACGTCCACTGTCCCACCTTGCCTATCTACTACGAAGGGTTAGATTCGACTACTTCACCTTTCTCAGATTTTAACAAATCTTACAACTCGGAGCCGCAACTCCTACCACTCGGAGAACAACCTCTTCTACCACTCAATCCATAACCAGATCTACAAATCGATCCACAAACGGATCTACAACTCAATCCATAAACAGATCTACAACTCGGAGATAAATCTCCTACAAATGTAAAAGAAAATTATACAAAATTTTTTCAAATAATTTTGCCAAGATCTAAAGTATTCTATCTGTCATTCTTCATTTAGGTCGAACTTGAATAACTTGGAGAACACGGTAGAATCGAAAACCTTGAATACTTTGAATATTGAATCTCGAAATGACTAGATCTGAAGGAATAGAGATCTTCCGAATGAAAAGATCCAGTCGAATCGGAAGAAGAAGATCGAATCGAGCACTGCTTGCATCAGTAGAATGAAAGTCATGAATCGCATAGGAGCCAACGATTTCACTTTTGGAATCTTTTACGATTTTGAATTTTTGACAACTAGCACGATTATGGTTGATGAAAAATCCACCCTAAGTATTTATAGAGACCCTCAATAGCAATGACTATAAAAGAAATTCCAAAACAAGACTTGTGAAATTACTGAGCATGGCCGTCATTCAACCCGAGCCAAAATTTGAAAAACAGACTGAAAAATAACCCAAGACATTTTTGTCGAGTATAGCTGAGTATACTCGTCAAAATAGTAGTGATATTCGACGAATTTTACTTGGAGAAATTCATCTCAAACCAACTAGCCACTTAATGCCATGTTGAAGTCATACTCGATGAATTCGACGTTATTGACGCACTCGACGCACTTGACGCCATCGAAATAATCGACGCACTGGATGCCATCGACGCAGTCGACGCACTAGATGCCATTGACACAGTCGACGCACTGGACGAAAATGCCTTGGAAAAACCAGAGAAGTAGCGTCGATATGATTCGACAAATTTGGTGTGTATCGACATGTATATTTGATGAATTCGGCGAGTATCATTAGATACATTCGACGAATTTGATGAGTATACTTAATGATACCCAACGAATTTTACTTAACTATTTTTCCAATCTCAGATATTCGACCAAAAGTATATTTGATGAATTTGACGGGTGCTAGTAAGTACATCCGATGAATTTGATGAGTATCAATGAGTATACTCGACGAATTCGACGGGTATTCTTTATAATACTCGACGAATTTTACTTGGGTTAAATTTCTGTTCTTCTGAATCTAAGTCTTTCTCCTTCCTTGATCCTCCTCATGCACTTGGGATAGAAGTACACCCCAATAGAGAGATTACACGTGAGTCAACACATTGGCCTACACAATGAACGATTACATTGTAAAGTCCTATGTTTACTGTCCCACTATAACCTGACATTAGTGTGTACTTAGCAATGTAGACCTGCAAGTACATACCTAAAACAAAGCATCAAATACAGACCCAATTCATCTTAGCTTAATGGGACCCTTCTTTAAATCAGGGTTATTGTGGATACAATACCCAACAACCGCGCAGCGCTATCTCGCTCAACGCTCGTCGAGTGCATCGAGTTTGTCGAGATGACTAGGCTAATGTCAGGTGATACCTTCCTATCACGTCACGCTAACACGAAAAAGAGGAAAATATTCTTTTTGGATATTTTTCCAAGTTTGTAGGACAACTGTCAGCATCAAGCACACCAACCTACCTCCGGGCGCTAGATCAACTGCCGGGAGCTAGCTCTACCCTCGGCGATAGCCTATTTTCGAAAAACATATAAAAGGCATCGTTTTTTATACCAGAGACAAGTAGACACCTATTCTCAAGCCTAGGGTTTGTGTGCCACCTCTAGATCAATGAAATGCCGTCTCCATTGAAGGAAGAGAAAACCACCTCCCTCTCGTTCGCACATGAAGAACTCCGGCGAGCCAAAGACATCAATGTCTACGAGGAGTTTATCAGTTGCATCCACATGAAGATCTCAAGCACCTGTCATGGATCGTTCAACGGAGAAATCATCTTGAGGGAGATTCAATCTAAATTCATCTTTCATCTTTTTTACTTGGTGTACCATTCTCTTTTCCGCATTTTTGTGGTGAGGAAAATCGATCGGTGATGGTCGTCAGAATTCGGGGATGATTCTGTGAGAAATCGTCCTGGGGGAGGGATGTCTAGATTGGGGGATCTAGTGGGGCTAAAAGACACTTCCTTGTGTAAAGGTGAAGAGTCGGCTTGAAGACTTTTCTTGGAGAGAAAGGGAGAGAGCCAACCAGTACGGGTAGTGGGTTGGTAAAGAAATGAAAAGAATCTTGACATTCACTGCCTCCGATCTCCGGCATCATAGAGATCCAGTACTTGTAATTGTAAACCATTTTTATTTATGTTTGAATAAAAATTATTTATTGCTTTTCATTCTGCGTGTGGCGTTGTGATTTATTGCAGGTAGATCTCAAAAGGGGTGTATTTCTTCAAGGAGAAATTTGCCCAGGAAAACGAGGTATGTAACCTACCGCGGGGCGCAAGCTAGTTAGCGCCCCGCGGTAATTTCCAGAACTAGTTTTTTTCTTGACAAAATATTTCGAATTTTTATCAATGAGTTAAACCTTATTCACCCACCCCCCCCCCCTCTCTAAGGTTGGCCACTAGATTTAACAGAGTCTTCCTAACAGGACTGTTGTAGGTAGATATGTGCATTTTCAAGCTAACATGAACCTAGGACCCAATCCCTTTTGGTTTCCTAAGGTAAACTAATCTATGTTTGCAGGATATTCCAAGTACCCATAAAATGCCAATATAGTACTTGGACAGTGGATATTCCGGGTATATTTCTAGAACAAGGATCCATCTTAAGGTTTTATATGGGTTGAAGCAAGCCCCTAGGGTATGGTTGTAGAGAAGATATGAAAATCTCCTTTGGCACCTGTCAATTTCCAGGAAGGAGATTGGTCTCTTGGAGTAGCAAGAAGCAAACAAGTGTTATCATCTCAACAGCTGAATCAGAATATATATCAGCTGGTAGTTATTGTGCACAGCTACTGTGGATCCAGTATCATCTCCAGGACTACAATCTCAAGCTGAGTAGAACTCCTATGTTTTTTGATTCAACTAGTGCAATCTATATAACTAGGAATCCTGTATCTCATAACATTACAAAGCACATAGATATTAGGTATAATTTTATTAGAGAGCATGTGGAAAGTGAGGACATTAGTCTTGAGTTTGTCCTTACAGACAAATAGGTAGTTGATATCTTCACCAAGTCACTAGATGAAGCCAAGTTCAACACCTTCAAATTTGAGTTGGGTATGATGAACATAGTATAACTTCAGTATCTCTTCATGCATTTAATTGCAGGCAGTATTAATCCCTGCAGGATAATAAGGAAAATATGGACCAAGTGTCCAAGCATCGAATGAGCTGAGTCTAAGTGCCTAGGCATCCAGTGCACTGAGACAACATCAGGCATCGAGTGCGTCGAGTCTACTCAACGCATATTCCCAGGGACTTCTATTTGCGGCTATCTTTCGGGATTAATCTCATCCGATGATTTCCTCGTGATTATCACGTCAAGTATGCGCCTCTCCACATTCTCAAATAAGAGGTAAGTATAAATAGAAGTGTGTGTGTGCTTAGAATAAAATAAATTATTCCTAGCCCTTTCCTCTTTTTGTCTCCCTGCGATGAAAGCTCGAGAAATCTATAGCACAAAATAGATCAGAACAATACTGCTGAAGAACAGAATGTCCCTATGGACAATGCTGAGATTGAGGGGGAGACTACCCAGATAGTTGCACATGTTATAGGAGAGCAAGTATAATCAGTTCAAGAATAGCTGGATTGCTTCATTGAAAATATGCAGAACAAGATCGCTCAAATGTTTTGAAGTGATTCCTTTCTATCCTCAAGTTGAGGGAGAGCAAGTCCCTGATAAAATGACTGAAGATGCTCAAGCCATAGCTTATCTAAATCAGCAAATTCCTATGGTGAATGTATAGATTGAGGGGGAGATTCCAACAGAGCTCCCTGCTCAAGAAAATGAGACTATTATTGAAATTTCAGAGGATAGTTCACTATCTGGATGAAAAGATAGATCAGGACAAAACCTCCCTGACTGCAATTGTTTCTGAAGAAGTCTTAAAAGTGGAGAAGGCAATGATCAAGGGGGAGAATGATGTTTGGGTTACCAATGTAAATCAGAGGTTCATTGGGGCTTGAACAGTATACATATGACAACATTCCTATTATTTTCAAGGACTATATGATGAAAAGTATGGTGATCAGAGGGCAGATCAATGTGATGATCAAGATGGTGCTCAGTGGGTTGAACCCTCTCTTGCTGCTGATCAGATAGCTAGAGCCAAAGGCAAGTCTGTTGCTGAAGAAGAGGAAGAGATCTAGCTAAGCAAGAAGAGGTATAGAGAAGAGATGGAGACCAGGCCAGACCTTGAGATGTGGAGTCTTTAATCAAGGATAGTTATCTTGTCTACATGGGATCAAATTAAAGAAAAGAAAGTCAAGCAAGTAAAAGGCTGCAAAGAAATCCATTAGGGGGATAGTGATCAAGGAACCTGAAACATGACATGTTTCTTATTTTCCTTAAGGGCTTTAGGAGTGTGAACATTTTTGTTATATGCACACTATCTATTTTTATAAACATATTTGTATGTGTGCATAAATTACGGCTCCTATATATTGTGAATGTTTATCTTTTATATATGGTAGTGTATATCATTGACTAGGCTTCTGACTTCTTCAAATATGGGGAGATTGTTGGGTCCATTGATCACAATGTCCTAGATTTGAAGAAGGCTCACAAGTCAATGGTATACACATGAATGTATTTGATATATGTTTAAGTTCATTGTATGCAGGTTGTACTCTACTACATTGATTAGACAGGCAATCAGAGTCACAATGATAGTTGGACTCAAGACAAGTTACTAGACAGGCAGACAATCAACTAAGTCTAGAAGCATTGAGAAGACTCACTTCACTCAACTCTAGAAGCCTAAAAGCAATAACATAACTCCATGCAGTCAAAGCTGTAGTGTTTTTGACAAGAAATCTGTCCAAGGATAGAAGCGTTAAGTGAAGACAGTTCACTCAATGCCTACTCAACAGGATTTCTATCTAAGTATAGAAGTGTTGAGTGAATATGGGCAACTCAACGCCTCATCAAGAAATCTATCTAAGGACAGAAGCATTGAGTGAAGACAGTTCACTCAACGCCTACTCAACTGGATTTCAGTTCAAGAATATAAGCATTGAGTGAAGACAGACCACTCAACGCCTAATCAAGAAGACTGTCCAAGTCCAGAACTGTTGAGTGTTGAAGCTGCACTCAACGCCTTCATGCAAAGAAATTTCAACTAAGTCTAGAAGCGTCGAGTGATGAAGGATCACTCGACGCCTAAATAGTTAGACTGTAAATGTCAAAAGCATTGAGTGTTGAAGATTCAATTGACGCCTCAAGATGCAGAATTCTACTAAGAATTTCTGCGTTGAGTGACAAGGTTTCACCCAACGCTTATGCAGATTGTCTGAAATTTGCTAAGTCAAGAAGCGCTGAGTCATACTGACGTCATCAAGAATTCAAATGTCGTGGGATTTGCATGCTTGATGATAAAAGGCATCGCTTGCCTTTAGTACAACATTTAATGCAAAATAAGTGTTGTAGTTACCAACTCCGGGTGGTCCATACTACACAAAGAGCCATTGAACTGCGGGATACAAAAGCAGATTCCCGAGAAAGAAGTAAAATGGTCTTTTGGAGACAGCTTTTCGGTCATCTTCTTCCTCTAGACGAAGTTAATGCTTTCCAAGAACTTTCTCTTACAGTTAGTTTGTGGATCGCAGACAGAGTTGGCCGTTGAAGAAATAAATCACTGAAGAATAAATCTGTCTTCAATAGCAAGATTAGAAAGTTCTCTTTCTGAGTTCGAAGGAGAAGCAAAGCAAAAGTTAGCTGGTTGAAGTAATAGTGAACTGAAGAATCAGTTTGTCTTCAATAGTAAGATCAAAAAGGTCTCTTTCTGAGTTCAAAGGAGAAGTATAGTAAAGCCACTGCAATAAACTCAACTACATAAAATACTTGAAGGAACAGTGCTCTGTAGATATCTTTTCAGCACAAGCAGAAATATTCTGAAGATCTATTCTTGGTGCTGTGAAGAAGATAGGACATAGCTTTCCCAGTTCAAGAAGAAGAAGGCTCAGAGAATTATTTCTTTGGAATCAATGTTAGGGTTGCGTTTACTCAGTCTAGAAAGGCAGACTTAGAGAGCATTCTCTCTAGAGTCTGTTGGAACACCCTTTTTATATTTGGGTCAGGATAACTATGCTAAGGATTCATGACCTCATTGTATAGCATAGGTCATTGAGTGTGAGTTTAGAACTTAGGATATTTGAGATTTTAGTTCTGCTCAGCTCTGCGGATAGTCGACCCCAGCTCGACGTATCGTCGTCCTCAGCTCGACGCGTAGTCGACCGCTGCTCGACGCATAGTCGATCGCAGCTCGACGCAGCGTCGTCCTCAGTTCGACGTAACGTCGACTTCAGCTCGACGTTGTGGCATGATTCTCTCTGCATCCTTAATCACTCTCTGATCGACGGATAGTCGAGCTCAGATCGACGACTTATGATGAATTCAATGTTTTGGATTCTCCCGTCGGTTGTCATTTGAAATTCAAATTAAAGATCACCAAAGCAGTTATTACAAGAGATCCCCTGGCCGTTTCAAGACTTAATTGGTCCATATCTCAAGGAATTTTCTTTGGAAATCAATTAAGGCACTTCCTTCCAAGGCATGGACAGTTAAGGAATGCATTGAATGCCCTGCCAACGGCTATCTATCAGACAGTAGTAATTCTATTACTTAGAGATTTTTGGAGAGAGATATATACAGTTATTCAGATTTGTTACAGAGAACATTCTTCATCTTCTCTCTCTCACAGAATCTGCTGTAGAGAATTCAAAGAGAAGAACATCATTCAGAAAAAGATCATCATCAATTCTTTCTGATTCTCTTCTACTCTGCAATCAACTCTTCTACAGACTGCCTTCTACCTTCAGACATCAAACACTCAGTGTCTGAGTTATCTATTGCTGAAGAAGGACAAGCAGTGAAGAGCCTGTCACCCTTGTGCAAAGCTTCTTCTACCTGAACTCATCTACATCTCAGGGGGAGCTTTGACATCATCAAAATCCACAAGCTTCTCTTTGATAGTTGACAGAGAAGCATACTCATCATTTCTTTACCTTATTCCATCTGTACAGGGTTTTAACTCCCTTCAAAAGTTACCCTTTTGGTTAGCTGAGACCTTGTCAAAATCAGTGGTGGCAAGACACCTTATCAAAAAATCTGGTGGTGCCTAGGACACCTGATCAATCATCCTGCAGTGGATTCCTATCAAAGGGTGATAGAAGAGTGGACTACCCAAGTTTGGGGAACCACTATAATTTCCTTGTGTCTTCTGTGGTTTATGTTTACTTCTTGCTGTGTGCTGTGTGCTGTTTGCTTTATCATATATTTAACCATTGCATAACTCACTTTCTACACTAAGTAAATCAAAAGTTTTAAATACATCAATCTATTTGAACTTACTCTATTCACCCCCCCTCTAGAGGTAGATAGATCTTATCACCTAACTTTCAATTGGTATCAGAGGGAGGTTGGTCTTTCCTTCAGGCTAACACCTGGACCACAAAGATCTTTGATAAGATCAAACTCTACAGAGGGTTTATCTTGTTCTGATAAAAATTGTTTTTAATAAAAACTCATGGCACAAAACAAGGAGTATGCAAGCACAAGACCTCCAGTGTGCAATCTATCCAAGTTTGGACTCTGGAAGGCAAGGATAAAATTATATATGAACTCTATTGATGAAGACATTTTTAACTGTGTCTTAACAGATTGCCCAAGGCCTCCCACTACAACAAGTACCTCAGCTGTTCCACCACCTGCAGGAACAGACACTGATATAAAGAAATGGAAAGCGGCTGATGCAAAGGCCATGAACATCTTGGCCCAAACAATGTCAGATGACATATTTCAGAAGGTTGCTGAATGCAACTCTGCCAAAGAAATCTGGGACAAACTAACTGAGATAGTCTCAGGTTCAGCTGATGAAAGAAAAGATAGAAGAGCTCAGCTGATAACACAGTATGAGAATTTCAAAATGGCTCAAGCTGAATCTGTGGCTGACATGTACAACAGATTTAGTCTGATTGTCAGTGAACTGAAAACTTTGGACAAGGATATATCTCTCACAGAGATAAATGATAAAATTCTCATGTGCTTACCTAGCTCTTGGGATTCAAGAATCTGGCCAATTAAAGATGGCAGAAGTCAAACTGAGACATCCACTGAAGCTCTCTTAGGCAAACTCAAGTCCTATGAGCTATTTGTCAAAAATAGAGAAGGGGAGCAAAACATAACTTCTTCTGCACCCAAAGTGGAGAAGACAATAGCTCTCAAAGCTTCAGAGGAAGTACCTAAAGAGAAGGAGATAGGCAATGAAGAACTATTAAGCCTACTAGCCAAAAGATTCAACAAGATGGCTAGAAAGAACTTCAGAAAATGGTCTTCTAAAGACCAAGATAAGCCAAGGTATGACAGATCTAATAATAAAGATATTATATGCTATGGCTGCAGGAAACCAGGACACATTGCACCAAACTGTCCTGAAAATCAAGACAAGAAAGACAAGAGAGAAAGAAGAGACAAGAAAAGAGATAAAGACTCCAAGAAATACTATGAGAAATCCTCCTCCAGCAACACCAAACATACAAGGAAAGGATTTGTTGCTGAAACATGGAGTGATACTGAAGAGTCTGAAGAATCATCCAGCACAAGTGATGATGAGGATGATACCACTGAGAAAGGATTCTGCATGATGGCAATCAATGCATCACAAAGCAGCTCAGATTCAGAGCATGAATCTGAATATATGACTGATCAGGAATTAAGTGAAGATCAGGTATTTGACTCCTTTGACTTTTCTTCTGATGATTTCAGATTTAGATTTAAATCTATGTGCATAGACTTGCTGACTGCTGAGAAAACAATTGATTCTCTTAGAAGTCAGTTGTCTGATTACAGCACATTAAGTGCAAATAATCTCAAGCTTTCTGATGAGTTAGAATGCTGTAGGGAGGAGATAGCCTCACTAAAGAGTGAGCTATCCAAGGCTAAACAACTTGAGGAAACTCTCAATGGGAGGAGTCTCAAGTTAATAGACATCACAAGCACAGTGAATTCAAGAATGAATGGTTCACTAGGTTTGGGTGCCTCTTCAAGCCAACCCATAGTGCTAACAACTCCCATAAAGTTTACCAGTAACAAGGGTAAAGAAATTATGGTGGTAGCCAGGAAAAATTCTGATCTACCTAAGCCATTTCAAGTACAACAGAAAACGTCGACCAGAGCTCGACGATCTTCGACCAGAGCTCGACGCCACTCCAACAAGAATCAGCAACATCATGCTGAAGCGTCGAACTTAGCTCGACACACGTCGAACTCAGGTCGACTGGATGTTGTCCCTGAAGGTAGGCTTGTTCGAACGTCGACTGGAGCTCGACGTCCTGAAACATCAGTGTCGAACTTAGATCGACGATCGTCGAACAGAGTTCAGAGCCGTGATTTACTTACACAGGATAAATCCAAATCAAATCATAAATATCCTACATCTCAGCCTAACCCTTATGCTGAATGGGTGATTCCTCCTAGGAGATATCATCCTGAAGGCTATAAGAGTCAGCCTGAAATGTCCTTCATCTCTGATTTCATTGGTTATCAACCTCAACCCAAGGTGAACTGGGTGAAAAACAATTAAGCTGTTACATGTGCAGATGAAGAGCTATCCAGTGGTGAACCAGCATTGGTACCTGGATAGTGGTTGCTCCAAACATATGACAGGGACCAAAAGCAACCTTACATCCTTCAAAGCAAAGCCTGGACCAAGAGTAATCTTTGGTGATTCCAACTTTGGACAAACCAAAGGATATGGTCAAGTCAAAATTGGATCAATCACTTTCAAGAAGGTAGCTTATGTGGAAGGACTAAAGCACAACTTAATCAGCATCAGTCAACTTTGTGATGCTGGTTATCAGGTTTGGTTCACTGATTTGGTTTGTAATATTGCTTTAGATAACAATATTGTGTTGATTGGAAATAGACAAGATAATATATATTTAGTTGATTTCAATTCTTCTAAAGTAGATATATGCCTTTTCAATTCTCTTAGTAAGTCAAATGAGCTTTGGCATAAAAGACTAGGTCATGTTAACCTTAGAACTATTGCTAGGCTGTCTAAACTCAACCTTGTTAGAGGACTACCTTCTGGTCCCTACAAGAAGGAAGGACTCTGCAAGGCTTGTCAACTAGGAAAGCAAACCAAAAACAGTTTCAAATCACTTAATAAGAGTGATTCACCTAGAATTTTGTATCTGTTGCACATGGATCTTTTTGGACCCACTACAGTACAAAGCCTAGGGGGAAAATCTTATGCCTTAGTGATTGTAGATGACTTCTCAAGATTCACTTGGGTGTTCTTCCTGAGAAAGAAGTCTGATAACTTCAAAATTTTGACAGATTTTCTCAAGAGCATACAGATTGAGTTCAATACTCATATAGCCCTGATCAGAAGTGATCATGGGACAGAGTTTGATTCTCTTCTTATGCAAGAGTTCTGTCAGAATGAAGGGATCAGGCACACTTTCTCAGCTCCTAGAACTCCTCAACAAAATGGGGTAGTTGAAAGGAAAAATAGAACCTTAATTGAATCTGCCACAACATTATTGACAGATGCTCATCTTCCTCTAATCTTTTGGGCAGAGGCTGTGAACACCTCCAATTATGTTTTGAATAGAAGCCTGATACATAAACTAAAAGATAAGACTCCCTATGAATTGCTCAAAGGGAAGAAACCTAAAGTTAGCTTTTTCAAGATTTTTGGTTGCATTTGCTTCATTCATAATAATGACAAGAGATATTTAGCAAAATTTGAAGCTAAGGCTGATGAAGGAGTGTTTCTGGGATACTCTTTGAACAGCAAAGCTTATAGGGTTTATAACAAGTCATCCCATAAAATTGAAGAATCCATGCATATTACCTTTGATGAGTCTAATATGTCTTATAAGGAGAAGAATTCTTCTACCATAGACCATTTGCAGGTACAATCTCTAGCTGAAAATATAAATCAGTTAACCATCATGGATAATGGTCCTTTATCTTCCACTACACAACAAGAACCAAATGATAGTAACAATGAAGACACTGATCAGATTTTGGAAGGAAACAATGAAGAACTTGAAGAACCAGTTGTTGTTCCACAAGAGGAAACAACAACACAGGTTGGTGAACAATCAACACCCATTGTTGATTTAGTAACAATAAGAGATCACCCAATCTCTCAAGTGATTGGAGAAATCTCAGAAGGTGTGCAAACCAGAAATCAGATAAATCAACATCTGATGCACACCTGTTTTCTCTCCCAAATAGAGCCTCAAACAATACAAGATGCAGAGCAAGATCCAAACTGGATCATTGCAATGCAAGAGGAGCTAAACCAGTTTGAAAGAAACAAAGTATGGGAATTGGTTCCAAATCCAAGAAACCAGCAAATTGTTGGAACTAAATGGGTATTCAGGAATAAGTTAGATGATCAAGGGATCATTGTGAGAAACAAGGCAAGGCTTGTTGCTCAAGGCTATTGTCAAGAAGAAGGGATTGATTATGACCAAACCTTTGCACCAGTTGCAAGGTTGGAGGCCATAAGAATTTTCCTTGCTTATGCTGCACACAAGAAATTCAAGGTATTCCAAATGGATGTTAAAAGTGCATTTCTCAATGGAGACATCAAGGAAGAAGTCTATGTCAAGCAACCTCCAGGTTTTATCTCTCCAACCTTTCCTGAACATGTTTTCAAATTACATAAGGCTTTATATGGTCTCAAGCAAGCTCCAAGAGCATGGTATGAGACCTTAGCCTCCTTTCTGCTTGAAAATGATTTTAAAAGGGGTAGAGTTGACCAAACTCTTTTTATTAGAACCCATAAGTCCCATATCCTACTAGTACAAATATATGTAGATGACATAATTTTTGGGTCTACTGATTCAAGCTTGTGCAAAAAGTTCTCTCAACTAATGCACTCAAAGTTTGAAATGAGTAGCATGGGTGAGCTTTCCTTTTTCTTGGGATTGCAAATCAAACAACATGCTGATAGCATATTTATTTCTCAAACCAAGTATGCAAAAGAATTGGTTAAGAAATTTGGTATGTCAGATGCATCTTCTATGAAAACACCCATGCCTACTAATGCTGTTTTAGATGCTGATGAATCTGGTAAACCAGTTGATCAGACTAACTATAGAGCAATCATTGGCTCTCTTTTATATCTTACAGCTAGCAGACCAGATATTATGTTTGCTACATGTATATGTGCTAGGTTCCAAGTGAGCCCTAGAGAGTCACACCTCACATTAGTTAAGAGAATTCTTAGGTATGTAAAAAGCTGTCCAAATCTAGGTCTCTGGTATCCACATGACTCAGGATTTGATCTCACTGGATTTTCAGATGCTGACTATGCTGGATGTAGAGTAGACAGGAAAAGCACCAGTGGAACTTGTCAATTCCTTGGTGATAGACTTGTCTCCTAATTTTGCAAAAAGCAAACATCTGTGTCTACATCAACTGCTGAAGCTGAATACATGGCTGCAGGTAGTTGCTGCTCACAGATATTGTGGATCCAAAACCAGCTCCTAGACTATGGCTACAACTTAGAGAAGTCAAAAATTCTTTGTGATAATACTAGTGCAATTTGCATTGCTCAAAATCCAGTTCTCCATAGTAGGACAAAGCACATAGAGATCAGACATCACTTCTTAAGGGATAATGTAGAAAAGAATAAAATAGCACTAGAGTACATTTCTACTGATTTACAAAGGGGAGATATTTTCACCAAGCCTTTGGATGAAAAGAAGCACTTCTTCTTTCTTAATCAGTTGGGAATGATAGATGGAGATAGCATAAGTTAATCTACAAGATTTTGAAACCATAAAAATGACAAAGTCTAGGCAAATGTATCTCTTTCTTAAGTGTCTAGAGGTTCTGTCTGAACTCTGCTCGACGCTCGACGCTTTTCATTTGAAAACGTCGACTGCAGATCGACTGATCGTCGACCGCTAAAAAGCGTCGACCGTCGACCTCATCTTCGCGTCGACCAGAGATCGACCCTGTCTAGAATCTGTTAAGTTTCTGTCTCGGTCGACGACGTTAATTAACGTCGACCAGAGCTCGACGTTCAGCATCCCAATTAGCGCCGACCGTCGACCTTAAAAACGTCGAACGTCGATCTAAGCTGAACACCACCGAGTCTCTTCGTTTCCCCTAGAGCTTCTTAGCGTCGATCTAAGCTCGACGTTATTTCCTTTTCTGCATCGAACCCTAATATAAAATCATCTTCTCGGCGTCGATTTCATTTGTGCTTTCATATTTTCTGCAAGTATTTTCTCCCTCCAAAGATTTTACACTTGTTTTCGAGAGGTATTCTACAGGAAATGGAGATTCCAGCAGCAATCTTGGCAGCGATAAAATTTGATTGCGGTTTCGACATTGATTTGGATTCCTTTGAAGGATCATCCCAAAATTTTCTGGAAATTCTGGAACTGTTCAAGGAACAGAAATTGGAGAAGTTCATGACAACCAGAATGCCAATAGCAGAAACAGAAATTAAAGAATGGATTTATACTACAGTCACTCAAGATGAAAGCACCATTACTGGTTCAATCTCAGGGACTCAGGTATCCTTAACCTCTGCTATATTTACTGAGGTATTTGAATTGGAGAATGGCAATGACAGTATGGAGCTGTCCAATGAAGAATACGCTGCAATGTTAGACAGGATGGGTCATTCCTCTGAGAATGCCTCCAAACTGTTGAAAGTAGACCTTGCCATAGAATTCAGACTTCTAGCTGATGTGGTAGGCAAGGTTATTTGTGCTAAGAGAACAGCACATGATGCCATTTCCAAGCATCAATTTTGCATCATGGCTGCTCTCCTGGACAAAAAGCACGTGAATTGGGGAGAATTTCTGTTTGATCTAGTGAAGAAGAAGGTCAACAAGACCTATGTCCATTTTGGAAGAGTGTTGGGTTTGCTGCTTCATCATATCTGCCCTCAGCTTCTGGTATCCTCTAAGCATATCAATGCTTCTAAGAGACTGACCTATGCCCTCATTGGTAAATGGGACAGGAAAATCACCAATCCCAGAGCTGCTGCAGCTATGAAAACTTCTACAGAAACAAGGACTGTTGTGGTCACTTCACCTCAGCCTTCTGATCTAGTAGAAGAAGCCATGCCATCCATCACCATTTCATCTTCCTTCAGCTTTCCAACCACCTTCTCTCCATCCACATCTCAATTTTCATCCCCTATGCCAACAACATCATCAATTGCTACAATTGCTTCTTCCATTCCTCCATCCATTACCTCATCTGAAGATTTTCATCCTCTTCACTTCTTCACTCCAATGGATATTGAGATCAACAATCCAGATGATTCTTTCTTGGATGGTTCTCCTGATGACATATCTGAGACACCATCATTTTCTGACCTCATCATGTCATCCATCATTGAACCTACCATCCCCATTTCATCTATCCCAACATCATCTTATGTTGCATCTGCTTCTCCTCCCTCTACCTCTGCTCAACATCCCTTTGAGCAAGTAGATTTGCTTCCCTTGGCCAACAAGCTCTATGAGCTATTGGCTCCAAGGCTTTCTTCTCTATTGGATGCTTCCCTAGCTCCAATAATCCTCTCTTTGAACTCCATCTCATCTAAACTCTCCTCCCTTACTCCTCTTGTGGCTGGCCCTTCTTCTAGGGGCCTAGAGTCAGTTCTTACTGATTCTAGGCAGGGGGAGATTTTTGTAGAAGAAGAGCTGCCTCCTTTTGATAGAGAAGAGATGTTAGTTTCAGAAATTCAGCCTACAGATAGAGAGTTTGTTCAGCCTTCAGTTGAAGACTTTTCAGTGGCAGTGCCAGCATGCTTTTTCCAAAGGTCTTTCAGCCCATACAGATTATTGCTTCCTGAAGATTTGTCCAGGGCTATTGTTCCCTTTTCTGCTGCTGCTACTGTTATTTTTGATGAAATGATCCTTGATGATGATGCAGTGGTAGCTGATGCTCCTACAAATGATTCTCTCGATCATAGTGATGTTGCTGTTCCTGCTTGTTCTTATGTTGATGCTAGTTCTGTTGATCATTCTGTTGATAATATGACTGTTGATGAGTTGCCCAACACTTCTGATGCAGTGGTAGCTGTTGCTCCTGCCAGTTCTATTGTTTCTCAAGTTTCTGATGCAGTGGTAGCTGATGCTCCTGCTAATAAGATCTATCCAGCCAGTTCAGTTGAGGCTGTAATATCTGAAGTTATCAGTGACTTAGCTGCTCCTATGTCTGTTGCACCTGAAGCCATTTCTTTTCCTGCAGTGTTAGATACATCATCTACACTGACAGCTGCTTCTAGTCCTGTTTCAGGAATTGCCTTCAAGAAGGATTTTTATGATCCTTATGATCATGTGCAAAGCAGCTCCTCTGATGAGTTTGCCACTAGCTCAGATGATTCATCTGCCACCATTGCTAAAAAGAGAAAAGCTAGAAGCAAAGCTCTAAAGAGAGTTCCAATAGAAAGGGCCACTGACCATGATACTCCCTATCACATTCTTCACAACTGTGAGATTACAGAGCCCTGGATGCAATATTCCAAGAACTAACTCAAGGCTATGAAACAGAAGAAGAAGTATTTCAAAGGCCCCTGTAAATCTATTCTTCCTCCTCCTCCTCCTCCATCTTCTCCAGGTGCAGGAGGCAGTGCTAACCCTGTCAGCAAACCTCCCTCATCCTCCTTCCAAGGAAAGACATATCAATCCAGGAGAGGACAAAGAGGTAGCCAACCAAGAGGTTATCAGCAAAGAGGATCTTCAAGAGGAAACCAATCAAGAGGTCAAGCTAGACACCAGCCATATCAAAGGGAAGGAAAGACCATTGCTTCAACCTCTGGTCCTTTTCCCTTCAAGCTCAATGATGGTGTAAGGCAAAAACCTCCTCCTTCAGATCAAAGCAACAAATATGAACCTCCTGTCCCTTATGATGATCCAGTCAACAACCCTATTGCTTGGAAAGCTAGAATGGCTGAGCTTGCTGCTCTAGACCTGATTAAGAAGAATAAAGAAAGAGGACTGGACACATCAAATATCAGTACTATGTCTGAGCAGAGAAGACAAGAATTGGACAAATACAACTCCAGCAAATTCTTTGAATTTGATAGGTACATGCAGTTGCATCCTGCTGCTGTTCCTCCCAGTGGAAAAATCATAACTTCCTTGGGTATTTCTGAGGATTACAGATCCAGGAAAGATGCTACCAATCCTCAGAGAGAAATCAAGTTCAAGAAAAGCGTTGAAGAAGAACCAAAGAAGAAGTAATGTAAGATGGCTCCACCTCTTTACAACTGCCATAAACACTTTTGATATTTATATATCTGCTCCTGCTTCTATCTGTGGTTTATGGTTTTGTCTGTGTTTCAATCTTCTGTATGCATTTTATTTCCTTATAATCATGTGAATAGTAATCCTAATCCAAATAGGGGGAGATTGTTGGAACACCCTTTTTATATTTGGGTCAGGATAACTATGCTAAGGATTCATGACCTCATTGTATAGCATAGGTCATTGAGTGTGAGTTTAGAACTTAGGATATTTGAGATTTTAGTTCTGCTCAGCTCTGCGGATAGTCGACCCCAGCTCGACGTATCGTCGTCCTCAGCTCGACGCGTAGTCGACCGCTGCTCGACGCATAGTCGATCGCAGCTCGACGCAGCGTCGTCCTCAGTTCGACGTAACGTCGACTTTAGCTCGACGTTGTGGCATGATTCTCTCTGCATCCTTAATCACTCTCTGATCGACGGATAGTCGAGCTCAGATCGACGACTTATGATGAATTCAATGTTTTGGATTCTCCCGTCGGTTGTCATTTGAAATTCAAATTAAAGATCACCAAAGCAGTTATTACAAGAGATCCCCTGGCCGTTTCAAGACTTAATTGGTCCATATCTCAAGGAATTTTCTTTGGAAATCAATTAAGGCACTTCCTTCCAAGGCATGGACAGTTAAGGAATGCATTGAATGCCCTGCCAACGGCTATCTATCAGACAGTAGTAATTCTATTACTTAGAGATTTTTGGAGAGAGATATATACAGTTATTCAGATTTGTTACAGAGAACATTCTTCATCTTCTCTCTCTCACAGAATCTGCTGCAGAGAATTCAAAGAGAAGAACATCATTCAGAAAAAGATCATCATCAATTCTTTCTGATTCTCTTCTGCTCTGCAATCAACTCTTCTACAGACTGCCTTCTACCTTCAGACATCAAACACTCAGTGTCTGAGTTATCTATTGCTGAAGAAGGACAAGCAGTGAAGAGCCTGTCACCCTTGTGCAAAGATTCTTCTACCTGAACTCATCTACATCTCAGGGGGAGCTTTGACATCATCAAAATCCACAAGCTTCTCTTTGATAGTTGACAGAGAAGCATACTCATCCTTTCTTTACCTTATTCCATCTGTACAGGGTTTTAACTCCCTTCAAAAGTTACCCTTTTGGTTAGCTGAGACCTTGTCAAAATCAGTGGTGGCAAGACACCTTATCAAAAAATCTGGTGGTGCCCAGGACACCTGATCAATCATCCTGCAGTGGATTCCTATCAAAGGGTGATAGAAGAGTGGACTACCCAAGTTTGGGGAACCACTATAATTTCCTTGTGTCTTCTGTGGTTTATGTTTACTTCTTGCTGTGTGCTGTGTGCTGTTTGCTTTATCATATATTTAACCATTGCATAACTCACTGTCTACACTAAGTAAATTAAAAGTTTTAAATACATCAATCTATTTGAACTTACTCTATTCACCCCCCCTCTAGAGGTAGATAGATCTTATCACCTAACTTTCAGAGTCAATCATCAACAACAATCTCTTTTTTGTAGGATCTTAATTGATCTGAGCTGTAAGCCTAAGATATAAAGGCTGAGTTGTAGGATCCTAGTGTGGATCTGAGGTAGGGCTTATGTGTCTGAGGTAGGAGATATATTCTCTGAGGTAGGATTCTATTGAGAATCTGAGGTAGGGCCTTTGGCCTAAGGTAGGATCTGAATCAGATTTGAGTTATAGGAGAGTTATACTCTCTGAGTATTGGGCTATCCTCCTAGCCAGAGTTGTAAAACTTTTGATTAAGTTCGAGGTAGGTGATCTGAAGGATCACTGAGCTGTAGGAGATATTTATAGGCTTCATGGGTGGTTATGGAGGTTATGCGATTATCTGCAGCTCATAACCACCATGATCGATATTAATAGGCCGCCTTTGATATAATTATTTTTATGAGACTATGATTTAACACACACATTAATTTTATAATTTATATTAAACGTAGACCAATATATTTTTGGCAACGCATTTTCCCCATTATGGGAGATCATGCGGGCGGTTACGTGGGTGGTTACCCACGTAACTGACGGCGGAAATTGCGGGAGCGTGATCGGATGGCGGAGAATACATATGATGGGCGACAGGCGACGACGGTGGTGATGGGGACGATTGCTTGCAGGCGAAGGTCAAGTTTGACCGAAGGGACTTGGCAAGCCACCGGGGCAAGGCCAGCCGACCGAGTGGAGGGGGAAACCGCCCCTTGGTGGTGCCGGTGGAGGACGGGTGGCGAAATGGCCGCCCTCCCCAGCGATGAAGAGGCAGCCCCTTTTAGGGGCGGTCGACGGTGGAAGGATGAAGATGGGCTGCCTCACGGGAGCCCGTCCAGGCCGAGGAAGGGCCACCCCCTTTTTTTGGGGCGGCGGACGGGCGACCAAATGGTCGCTCATCGGGAAGAAAGGAACACCGCCCTTATTAGGGGCGGTAGCGCCTCCCTTGCAAAGGAAAAAAGAGGAGAGGGAGGACGATTGGGCCGCCCACCCCAGAGGGAATCCGACCACCCTTAACTAAGGGCGGTCGGCGGAGGATGGGCGGCCAAATGGCCGCCCATCTGGAAGAAAAGGACACGACCCCTATTAGGGGCGGTGGCACTTCCCTGGCGCAAGAAAAAATAAGGGAGGGCGCCGGTGGGGCAGCCCTCCCCAAAAGGAAATCTGGCCACCCTAACCGGGCGGCCTCGGAGGCGAGAAGATTTGGCAGCCTTAAAGCCGCCCGACTAGAGCAGCACAATAGCATACAAAAGCACAATGTTGGACACCCTGCACGCTCGTAGAGACGCGTGCAGAGGTGTGTGCTTCCCCCCTCATGCGTGTGCGGGAGCGGATCGCGCACTGTATTGTGTGCGGTCAGGAGAGATGTTGCTGACAACTTGGGCTAAGCTCATTAGACCGCGGCTCGACCAGACCGGGTACAGGGTACCTCATCACATGCCCCCAAATTTTCAGAGGTCATCTTGCGAGAGAATGGGCCAGAAAATTTTCCTGAAGCAACCCTTTGAACGCTCCTCTAATAGGGCAAGCGATTGCAAGCCTGCTATGTTACACTGTCCTACCAAGGTGATACAAAATACGGGCGTATTGTGTGGTGATGAGCATGCCGAGGGCTTAGTGAGGAGAAAGTGAACGGTGAGTATCATATATTGTTGTGTGCAGTAGGATCAGTATGCGCACAGTTCACATTTGGACTTCATGTGTGTGCGAACAAGAAAAAGAAGTACGAAAATTTGGACTAACACAATTTTATTATCCAAAAAATGTGTTTATTACAATGGTATGGCCACCCATTTATAGAATGGAGGAGAGAGGAGAGATTATAAATAAGCAATGTGGGACTAATAATTACACGAACATGCAACTATACAAGCCGCACAAGCCGTGGGGTTAGAATATAAATCTCGGCAACTACAATGAATAGAAGACAAGCCGACATTATCTTCAAGTCGTCTGTGTCAAGCCGCCAGACTGCCCGGTCACCACTCAGCAATAACCAACTAGCAAAACGTTAGAGAGAAACTGCCAGACCGCGTGGTCTCCAAGTCACCAGGGGCAGACTGCCAGACCGTTCGGTCTCTAAGCCGCCAGGGGTTTACAACCCCGTATTCGCGAAAAGGGGGCCCCCAAACAAGGCGTGAGACTTGCTGCAAGTTTTTAAGCTTTTTGTGAGCTTTGCATTCCTGGAGGCCAATTTTGGTGGATCTCCAGGATATACTAGATGGGGGAGGAATAATCTGCCTCCCCCCTGGCCCCTTTTAGGGGGCGGGTGTGGCGAGTTGGCCTACACCCGCCCCGGCTAACGTGTAAGGTGGGAGCAGCGAGACCGGATGGAGGCTAGGGTCTCACCCTCTACAACCTAGTCCTGTGCGGGACGAGACCGGCCGGCGTCCAGGGTCTCACCCCCTGTACCCTAGCCCTATGCGGGGCGAGACTGGCCGGCAACCAGGGTCTCGCCAAGGCACCCAACCTTGCGGGGCGAGACCGGCCGACGGCCAGGGTCTCGCCTAGGCTGTTGGTACCCTAGTTTGGATTTGTGTTAAGTCCTCTCAATTAGTTTCTTGACCCAAGATTTATTTATGGTCAAAGGTTAGTTGTTAGGTTAGATTCCCTCAGTTGTAGAGTTGTTGCTTATCCAGTTGAAAATCTGGCTAAGTTGTTTTTGGTTCGACTATAGTCGAACGGCGCTCGACTATCGTCTATCAACTATTCGAGGATATTCTATCAGTTGGTCGACTATAGTCAGTCAGCAGATCATCTATCTTTGAGTTAGTTCAACTCTTGATAGCTCGACGATCTGTGGTATTTGCCTCGTCGATCGTCGAACCCTGCTCGACTTCTTTCGTCCAGACAATCTGTTTGATAGTTCGACTATCTTCCTTGATAGTTCAACTATCTAATAGCTCGACTATCTGCTCTGATAGTTCGACTATCTGTTCTGTTTTGATAGTTCGACTATCTGCTCTGATAGTTCGACTATCTGTTCTGTTATGATAGTTCGACTATCTGCTCTGGTAGTTCGACTATCTGCTTTGTGTTGATAGTTCGACTATTTGTTTGATGGTTCGACTATCTTTTTGATAGCTCGACTATCTGCTTTGATAGTTCGACTATCTATTTCGTTCGACTATCTGTTCTGATAGTTCGACGATCTCTGTGGTTCGGTCGACGATCTCCGTGGATCGTTCGACGATCTTTTGTCTGCTGTTAGTAATTTTGTACTCCATCTCTTCTGTGATTTATTTCCTATTTATTTGGCATATTTTATTAAAGATTATTTCATTGATTTTATGCTGACATTTCAAGGCAATCTTTGCCCAATTCTTTATGCATAAGTCAAGTTCTTTCTGACAAAAGTCTTTTGTCTAATTAGTTGAAATATCTTTATGCTTTATCTGCCATGTTGTCCTTTATAGCCGTTAGACACAAAAGTCTTCTCTGGCCGTAAAGAGTTTGGTCTGATGTGGCTTTCTCTAGTATTCTTTTATCAGATTGGATATGCAGCTTCTCAGAAAGCTTTATCCCTTTATTGGATGTCTGTCTGCAGGATATATTTTTGTATTGTGCTATTTGCAGCCCAGATTACAGATCTCAGAAGAAGACAAAGTTCAAATAAAGATTAGAGCCGTTACAGAGGCTAATATATAAAGAGCTCTTTTAAAAGAAGTTTAAAAACACACATATACATAGATAGAGAGATATACTCACAGACACAAAGTCTGGTTGACAAGGATATTCATATACAGATTCAAAACAAGAAGAACAGCTCTCAGTTTCTTTCACATTCAACTGAGAAGATCTACTTTCTTCAACATTCTTCTTCAACCCTGAGTTCATCCTGCTTCCAGGAACATTCACACTCAGAGCCTCTAGAAGAATAAGAAGAAGAAAGAAAAGCTGATTGAAGAAGAACAATCATTCTGCATCAAGAGTCTTCTTCAAGCTGCTCCTTCAAGAACTTCAAGACAATAGATTTTATCTGTCAAGAGTTCAGAAGAGTTCCTGCACCCTGAAGCAAGAATTCTTCCTGGATATCACAAAGCCAGGGAGAGCCTTGATTCCTTAAAGCTTTCTAGCTCTGTGCAATCCACTTCCTTCTCTAATATTATTTTAACAATAGAGAAGACACTCTAACTCTCTCTCAACCTCCTGTAAAAGGGTTATTACTCCCTTCAAAAGTGAACATTAGTGGCAGGGCACCTTAGCAAAAACCTGTGTTGGATTTTGAGCTCCTAATCAAAAGCTCAAATGGTCGACTTGATCTACCTGAACTAGATCAGTTGGTGGCAGGGCACCTGAACAAAAACCTGTAGTGGATTCCTACAAGGGTGGTAGAAGAGTGGATGTACCTATTTAAAGGGAACCACTATAAACCTCTTGTGTTGTCTGTGTTGCTTACTTTAATTATTGCACTGTGGCTGTGAATAGAACTAACTAGGATTGTTAGTTACTGTGTTAGGACTAAAGCTGAAACTGTAATTACAGTTAGCTTTCTCTTGTGCACCACACTTTGTGTTAGGCTCTAGGGTTTCAAATATCTATAAACTCTTTCCGCAAACTAACTCTAAGGGAGTTGAGTAGATTGTCATAATTTTTGTATTCACCCCCCCCCCTCTAGAGTTGTATCTATCCTCACTTTCACAGGTGAGCAGCCATGCGGGGCGAGACCGACCGACGGCCAGGGTCTCGCCCCGGCGCCCAGCTTAGCAAGGCGAGACCAGCTGGCGGCCAGAGTCTCGCTCAGGCACCCAGCCTTGCCAGATGAGACCGGTCAGTGGCCAGGGTCTCGCCCAGGCGCCCAGCCTTATCGGGCGAGATCGGCCGGCGGCCAGGGTCTTGCCTAGGCATCCAGCCTTGCCGGGCAAGATCAGCCACCGGCCAGGGTCTCTCCCAGGCGCCCAGTCTTGCGGGGTGAGACCGGACGGTAGCCAGGGTCTCGCCCAAGTGCCCAGCCTAGCGGGGCGAGACCGGCAGGCGAACAGGGTCTCACCTAGGCGCCCGGCCTTGTGGGGAGAGACCGTCTGGCATTCAAGATCTCGCTCAGGTCGCCTAGGCACCCAGTCTTGCGGGGCGAGACAGGGTATCACCCCTGCTCCCGGTTCTTCTGCGGGGCTCGCCAACTCGCTCGGTCATAAGGAGAAGGAGGAGTGGAGTGGTTTAACCCCCACTCACCTCAGGTGTCCAGGGAAGGTGAGGGGCATGGTTTAGCCTCCGTTCACCCCTAGACCTCTTTTGGCCATGCTTTTACCGTTGTGCCCCCGGGGTGGAATTACCTCTTTACCCCCCTATATGGAGGTTTTCTATTGGCCTAGGACCTATTTGTCTTATGGGTATTTCTAACCTTTCGGTCCCTTGATTTTGAAAAACTATAAATAGACCCCTTTGGGTATCTTTGGAGAGAGAATGGTTTTTGCTTCCTCCTCCCTAGGCTTCTTCTTGGTAGAGTTTGAGAGCTCTCCAAGGTACCCAGCTCATCCATTGGTGAGGGAGGGGAAGTGCTCTCGTGACCTTTCGGGTGTGTAGTGGGACCTCCATGCTAGAGCCGAGGGTCTATTACCAGTTTCCTGAGCCTTTGGTCTGTGACATTCTCCTTAGTGCATTAAGTGTGAGGTCACCCCTTTTTGGGACCCCGAACTCCACAGAGACCAATATTTTGGTTTCAACATCTTGGTGCGGTGAGCGTGGAGAGTGACCAGTATAGAAGATCTCAGGAGAGTGTCATGGCTGGAGATCAGGGAGGTAGTGATGACTCCCGCGAGACCCCCAACCCAGGACCCTTTGTGGGAAGGGAAGTGTTCGTGGCATCCATCCAAGGCATCTTGGAGATGCTGCAAAGTATTGCTCCTCGGGGTGGCAGCTCCACCCACACACCCCAGGAGCTAGCTCCCCCCCCCCCCCCCCGCTCTCGGCGAGTCGACTCCCAAAGGGCTACGCGAGATGACCCTAGGGGGGTTGAGGGAAGTGCACTTGGAAGAAGGCCCGAAAAGGAGAGGATGGGAGATGGGGTCGAGCGAGACCTCACCGACCGGGAGTTGTTCTCTAGCCCTGCGAGTGCCAGCCTCCTAGGCGAGTAGGTCATGAGAGTGGAGCACGCGAGACCGCCAAGAAAGGTATCACCTTTCAACGAGCTGATTGTCTCATCCCCAGTTCCCGAGGGGTTCAGGGAGCCTAATATGACTTACTACACTAGGAAAGACGACCCTATCCAGCACCTGCAGTGGTTTGAGAATACGGTCTCTATCAGGCTGATAACAGATGCTTTCAAGTGGCGCCTGCTTTCAAGTGCTTCCAGCTTCACTTCTCAACCCCTAAGAAGAGGAAGAAGAGTCCTGAGTCCATCTTCCTGATAAGACAGAGGGCAGAGGAGTCATTGGACCAATATATAGACAAGTTCCAAAAAGAGATCCTGGACATCTAGGAGATGTCGGGGTATGCCCTCCTGATGGCATTTACAATGGGGTTGCGTGAGGGATTCTTCAAGATGAGTCTGACCCGAAAGGACCCCTTATCCTTCGAGGAGTTGATGGATGGTGTTGAGAAAAATTGAGTCGAACTAGAAATCTATTTAGGCCAGTATACCTATCGAACTGTAGCTAGGGGACACAAGTGTCGTATTGAAATCGGAGAACTGTTGAGTAAACCTACTCAAATGAAAAGTATTATTTTATCGAAGGAAAGCTTTAGGGTTAAAGAGAAATCTAAACGCACTTAAGAAAGGAAATATTGCACTAAAAGAGAACTAATTGCAGTTAAGTAGAGAGCTAATAAAAACGATTACAACGAAGGGTTGAAAAGAGGAAATGGAAAAGCACTCGATCGAGAATCACCTCGGTAAGAGTTAATTAAAAATGCAATAAAAACCTAACTTAATAGGGTAAAGGTCCTTAACCGTGGAGGTTCCTAAAGCTTGAACATGCTTCTCTCGAAGTCATGCCCAACTGAGTTTAGGAAGGTCCGACCGAACTATCGTCCAAATCAGAGGCCTAAAGCTCGCTTTACGCAGTGAACCCCACTATTGGATTTTACTCCAATCCAGGAGATTTGGGCATCTGCCTCTCTCGAGGGGTGCGTACACCTCTCTTTACTCTTGAGTGTTCACTTCAAACTACGAGCCTCTCGGCTAGCTAAGAGTGAAAACAGAAATGGAAATTATATATCGATGATATAATTCAAAACATGAATAATCAAGAGTAAATCGAAGGCCCAAACCCTAAAAAGAAAAGGTAAATTCAAAGCATCATAACTTAATCAACTCGAACCTCGGATCATCAAGATCGAGTACAAGGAGGATTAGTTAATCATAGCGAAGTGGAGGAGGAGGGATGAGTAGAAAAGCATTAAGAACGCAAAGAAATAAAGGCACACTTTATATTAATAATGAAAGAGAGCTACACTTGAAATGAAAGATTACACTTGCAATGAAATAAAATAAAGTTAGCAATACATTAAACTACCAAAACAAGTACAAAAGCAATTTCAAAAGATTAAACTAAACTAGGGTTAAGAAAAACTAAAATGAGAAAGAGAGGGGGGGAGAAAAAGCATAAAAAGGACTAGTAAAAAAAGGGCAGCACCTCCCCACTCAACCCAAACTGTTCTGGAATGCAAGGGGTGGCCTTGTATTTATAGGCAAAATTCTCGAGTTGGTCACGCCCTCTGTAACGCCTGTGGAGGGCTTTTCAGGGGGGCATGACACGTACGGGGTTGACCTCGGGCTCTAGATTCTGGCGGGAAGGATGATTGCCTCTTTACGATGGTGGACATGCCCTAAGTCATGCCCGTGTAGGGGGGGGGGGGGCGTTACACGCACGTCGCGTCAAAATCATTGGTCGGAAATCCATCAGACATCGGAAAAGGTTGAACACGCCCATGGACACGCCCGTGTATTCGGGGCGTGTCAGTACAGTTGACGTGCATCAACAGAAAATCTTTAAATACAGCAGCAGGCTTCGGGATGAGGGTGACATGCCCTGAGACACGCCCAGGTAGGGCATGTCAGGGGGGCGTGACAGCGGTTTTTCTCGTTATGTTGGCTCTATCAACAGACTTCCTCGGGATCGGGTCACACGCCCTATGACACGCCCAGGGAGGGCGTGTTAGGGCATTTTTGGCCAAGATTTTTGGAAACCTGAAATAAGAGAAGAAAAGATTAGCGGCAAATACATAAGGAAGTCAAAATATAAGCATACAAGATATGATTTGCACATTATAAACTAGAAAATACCCTAATAGTTTAGACTACAAAACGTACTATCAAATTCCCCAAGCTTAAGCTTTGCTTGTCCCCTAGCAAAGATATAAAAACTAGATAACCATAAAAACGTGACTAATCAAAAAGTTCAATTTATGCCTACACAAGTACTATGCAAAATTCTTAGTAGGGAGAAGGTGAAACGTAAACCTAAAACAATTATTTAAACATGGTTTATAATTTATAAATTTTACTAACGAAAATAAATCGTCCAAAATTTTAACAAATTTCTTTATATAGATTTAAGCAAAGCACCAAAATGAAAAATGCATTGAGTTGTTACTAGATCCAAGCAACGCATTATGACTATATCAATTAAATAACAAAAATCTAAATTTAAATCCAAAACTAATAATGATTTACTTTTCTTCTTTTCTTAGCTAATAAAAAAATCAAAGGCATGAATCAAAAGGACTTATTAGGACCGAAACGTTTGGTTTAGGATTATGATTAGGAGTGGAATTCAAAGATAAACAAGGAGACTCAAAAATCACACTAAATCAAAACAAAGAGTTTCAAAATTTTCATTTTAAATAAAATATTTTTTTTCTTTCTTTTTCTTCTTTTCCATTTTCTTTTTTTATTTTTCAAAATAAAGGCCATAATTAATTTTTCTTTTCATTTTGAATTGGCCAAACAAAAGTAAACACTTATTTTGAGCATACTTTTTCAAAAACTTCTCCAAAAATATCACAAAATAACCTATCATAATCATGAAAATTTTTAAATGAAACTCAAAAAGGTTAGTGTGATTAGATAGGTTGGAAAATTTGTCTTTGGTGAAGATGAAATGATAACTGGAGCTATTAATTGAAATTGGAAAAAAGGCTCAAAAGCGGCTAACTAGGGGTAAAAATGTTTAGGTTGGCAAGAAGGCTCAAACGAAAACAAAAACGGCGTAAATAATTTTCATGCTTTTAAATTCATTTAAAACATAGATTTGAACATTTTCAAAAAGCAAGTCCTAGATAATAAAAGAAGATTGATGAAATTGTCTTGAAAATAGAAATAATAGGCGACTTGGATCATTCACATCTACTACACTAATCAAAAGTTGACTTTACAAAAATTATCAAAAATGAAAAGGAAAATAGTGGATGATGAATTTTTGAGAAAGTAAAGAAAATAAAGGATGAAAACCATAATAAAAATGCGAGTTTTAGAAAAAACGTTTCACGTAAACATGCTACCGTGAATTAGAAACACAGCATGGCCAACATTTTACTTGTGAAATATAATTAAAAAGAACGATTAGAAATATTATAATTAGCTAAGTTGTTTATATGGGATTTTGAGAAAAACAAAAGCAAGGGGTACTATTGAAATACCAAAAAATGTCTAAACTATTAAAGTAAAAACAAATAGTACATATTTTTTTATATTTTGAAATATTCTCTTTTTTTGGATTTTTGAAATATTTTCTTTTTTTTATTATTTTGAAATATTTTCTCTTTTTTATTTTGAAATATTTTCTTTTTTTTGGATTTTGAAATATTTTCTTTTTTTTATTATTTTTAAGAAATATAAATAAAATAAAGACAAGAGAAGGAGCAAATCATCCCCAAAGCTTAAAATAGACATTATCCTCAATGGAGAAGAGAGGTTAGAGAGAGAGAAATTAAAACAGAAAAAAATACAGCATTGAAAAACAGGTCTCTCCCCGGATTTATGCGTCGCGAAAGTTTAGTGATGTCGCTCCCCCATGCTTGCACTTTGGATCTTCATGAAATGTCTTCTTTGGACTTCGTGATGGGTTCAGCAGCGTTGGAGCAGTCGATCGCAGAAGCTTCGGCTTGTTGGAGCCGTCCGGGGCAAAAATTGTAAAATAAAGAAAACAGAAGAGATAACTTGGGTTGCCTACCAAGAGCGCCCTTTGTTTAAAACATCGTTTGAGATCGACGCAACAAAATAATATTGTCCAAAAAATATTTTGTCCAAAAATAAAATTCAAAGTTTTTAACAAAATAAAATAGTTCTAAGTTAGCTAAAGTTCGTGCATAAGAAACTTAACATTGTTTGGACTGACATCATCATCACCAGAAAAATAAAGTTTAAGATGTTGCTTGTTCACTTTGAAATCACTCTTATTAGAGTGTGAAATTAAAACAGCACCATAAGGAAAAACTTCTAAAACTGAAAACGGGCCAAACCAACGAGACTTTAATTTGCCCGAAAATAAATGTAAACGAGAGTTATACAAAAGAACTTGGTCGTCCGGCTTTAAGGTTTTTGGGTGCCTTAAGTGCTTGTCGTGAAAATGTTTCGTCCGCTCTTTATAAAATTTGTTATTTTCGTAAGCGTAAGAGCGCTGATCATCGAGTTCGTTAAGTTAAATTTTTTTAAGGTCGCCGACAGAGTGGGGATCAAAATTTAAAAACCTTAAGGCCCAAAAAAGGCAGTGTTCTAATTCTACGAGTAAATGGCACGATTTTCCATAAACCAACCGGTACGGTGTACATCCAAGGGAGGTTTTGTACGCTATTCAGTGGGCCCATAGAGCATCGTCTAATTTGGCTGACCAATCTTTCCTAGAAGTTGAAACAGTCTTTTCTAATATTCTTTTTATCTCTCTATTCACTACTTCGACTTGTCTGTTAGTTTGGGGGTGGTAGGCAGTTGAAAGCTTATGCGTAACGCCGTATTTAATAAGGATTTTAGTAAACTGCGCGTTATAAAAATGAGAACCCTATCGCTAATGATGGCTCGCGGCGTACCGAATCGAGAAAATAATTTTTTTCAAAAACATAACTACAACTCGGGCGTCGTTAGTAGGAAGAGCTTGGGCTTCATCCCAATGAGAAACATAATCGACGGCAACTAAGATGTATTTATTCTCGAAGCTAGAAGGAAGGGGGCCAACAAAATCAATTCCCAAGAGGTCGAAAAAATCGCACTCAAGGAAATAATTTTGCAACATTTCATTTTTATGGTAAATATTGCCCAACCGTTGGCAACTATCACACCTACTCACAAAGACTTCTGCGTCTTTAAACAAGGTAGGCCAGTAAAAACCCCCAACAAAGCACTTTGTGGGCGGTGCAAGCAGCTTGATAGTGACCACCAGTCCGTCCTTCATGCAAATGTTTTAAAATATCTGAACCTTCTTCATAAGAAACGCATCTCCTTATCACTTGGTCCGCACAGATTCGGAAAAGATGCGGGTCTTCCCAAAAGTAGTTCTTCAACTCAGAAAAGAATTTCTTCTTTTGTTGAGAGGAGAACTCTTTTGGGAGCACACGGGCCACTAAATAGTTGGCTATGTGTGCTAACCAAAGAGAAGGAGAAGTGTTAATTGAAAGCAGCTTCTCATCAGGAAAATAATCATTAAAAGATTTTTCATCTAAATTTTCAATAAAAGGATTATCTAATCAGGAGAGGTAGTCGGCAGCCAAATTCTTAGCACATCGCTTATCACGGATTTCTAAGTCAAACTCCTGAAGGAGTAAGACCCAGGGAATCAGGCGCGGCTTGGCAACCGTCTTAGCAAGAAGATATTTGAGGGCCGATTGGTCCATAAAAACGATAATTTTTGAAAGTGTAATATAAGGGAGGAATTTATCAAAATCGAATACTACAGCTAGGAACTCCTTCTCGGTTGTGGTGTAATTCTCTTGTGCCGATGTAAGTGTTTTACTTGTATAATAGATGGGATGGAAGTTTTTAGATACGTGTTGACCTAATACGGCTCCCACCGGGAAACTAGTCGTATCGCGCATAATTTCAAAGGGAAGGTCCCACACCGGAGCTATCATAATGGGGCATTAATTAATTTATCTTTTATTAATTCAAAGTCAGACAGACAAACATCATCAAAAATAAATGGGGCGTCTTTTTCTAAGAGTTGAGTAAGGGGTTTGGTGATTTTGTAGAAGTCTTTTATGAAGCGACAGTAAAATCCAGCGTGACCTAGGAAACTTCTTATATCTTTTACGTTCGTAGGCGGCGGTAGCTTCTCGATAACTTATATCTTGGATATATCTACTTCAATCCCTCTCGCAGAAATCTTATGACCCAAAACTAACCCTTCCCTCACCATAAAATTTCATTTTTCCCAATTTAGGGCAAGATTAGTTTCTTCACATCTTTCTAAGACTTTTTCGAGGTTTTCTAAACAACTATCGAAGGCATCGCCGAACACGGAGAAATCATCCATGAATACCTCCATAATGCTTTCTACGTACTTGTCAAAGATAGCAAGCATACATCACTGGAATGTAGCTGGAGCATTGCATAATCCAAATGGCATTCTTCGGTAGGCGAAGGTGCTGAAAGGACAAGTAAACGTAGTTTTCTCCTGGTCCTCGGGAGAGATGGGGATTTGAAAATACCCTGAGAGGCCATTGCGAAAACAATAAAAGCTATGGCTGGATAATCGCTCTAAGATTTGATCTATGAATGGCAAGGGGAAGTGGTCCTTGCGGGTGGCGTCGTTTAACTTACGATAGTCGATACACATTCACCACCCGTCACCATCCGTGTTGGGATTAAATCATTATTTTCATTTACAACTACAGTTATCCCTCCCTTTTTCAGCACTACCTGGAGAGGACAAACCCACTTACTATCAGATATAGGATACATAATTCCTGCGTCTAAGCGTTTCATAACCTCGCCCTTTACGACTTCTTTCATGTTCGGATTTATACGGTGCTGAGGTTGTATAGAGTTACGCGAATTATCTTCCATTAGAATTTTGTGGGTGCAGAAAGATGGGCTTATGCCCTTGATATCAGATATTTTCCAAGCAATAGCTCGGCGATGCTTAAGTAAAACTAGTAGGAGTTTATCATTCTACACTTCAGTCAGGTGGGCCAAAACTATTACTGGTAGCTTGGAATCCTTTTCTAAGAAGGCATACCTAAGATGTTCGGGTAGTTCCTTCAACTCTAGGGTAGGTGGGTGTTCATACGAGGTTTTAGAAATTCTTTTTTTTTCAAATACTATGTCTTCGTAGAATTTTTTATGTGGAAAATTAAAAGGGGTGGGGCTAGTGGCCATGGTGGATTCTTGCAAAAGGTTCCATTGGAATAGTAGAGGGAGGACAAAAATCAGAAAATTCATTTTCACTATTAGAAGGGCAATAGGAAGATTCATCACTTAAGGTATCTAAGAAGAAACAGGCGTCATCATTTTCAAGATTTTTCATCGAAGGGGTGATAGAGAAGGTCACTTCATCGTTGCCTACTCGAAGGAAGAGTTTACCATTGCTTATGTCAATGATAGCTCGGGAGGTGGCAAGGAAGGGTGGACCAAGGATCAAGGAAACCTCGACATCTTCTTCGATGTCCAATATGACAAAATCTACCGGGAAGATGAATTTGTCCACTTAGACTAAGACATCCTCCACTATTCCTAACAGGTACTTAACTGAACTATCAGCAAGCAGGATACTCATGCGTGTGGGGTTGAGGCTACCAATTCCTAACTTCTTGAATAATGAGAGGGGCATCAGGTTGATACTTGCACCTAAGTCGTCCAATGTGTGCTTGACAAAAAGATCGCCAAAGACACACGGAATAGAAAAACTACCCGGATCACTGATCTTCTTTGGTAAACCATTTGTCAACACAGCAAAGCACTCGGCATTTAGCATGATGTGCGATAAGTTCTCTAACTTCCTCTTTTTTGTCAGGAGGTCCTTAAGATACTTAGCGTACTACGACATGTAAGAAATAGCTTCATGGAAGGGTAGGTTTATGTGGATTTGCTCAAATATTTCTAGGAAGCGAGAGTATTGATCATCCTGACATTATTTGCTAAGTTTGGAAGGGTATGGTGGGGTTGGATTATTTTTAAAGATGGGTGGTGGAGTGAGATCTTTTTCTAATGCAAGGAGAGGAGTGATAACTTCTTTTTCAGCAGAGGGTGGAATTTTTAAAACTGGAGCGAATCTTGCCTCGGGCTCTTCGCTAACCATATGGGAAACTAGCTTCCCACTCCGAAGAGTTATACCTTTAGCTTGCTCTCTCAGGTTGGGCTTGGTATTGGAAGGAAGAGACCCTACGGGTCGCTCAAAAATAATTTTTGTGAGTTGTCCTACTTGATTTTTTAGATTTTTAATGCTTCCGGTTAAGTTTCTTATAGTAGCGTCATTTGTGGTTATATATTTAGAAAGTAACTCCTCCAAGCTTGGAGGTTTTGGATAGTTTTGAAAAGGTGGAGGTGGTGCAAAAAAATCATTTCGAGGTGGCGCAACAAAATCATTTTGAGGTGGCGGGCGCATCGTATTCGAAGGGTTACTCCACAAAAAATTTGTGTGGTTTCGTAAAGCAGGATTATAACTATTCAGAAAAGCGAAACCCGAAGCATGAAAATTCGTAGCAGAAAAATTATTAAAAGCATTTCTAGGCATATTATTAACATAATCTAATTGTTCGGGAGCAGGAGTTAATGATTCCCATACCTGAGGGTAGAGGCAGCAGTCATCTCCGTAATTTTTTTACTTAATACTTCCACTTGCAGAGCTAGCTGGGAGATGTTGTCCACTTCAAATATACATGCAGGTTTGTTTGGGCGAGACCTAGGCACATTGCACTGATAGGTGTTCATGGTAATGCCCTCGAAAAGCTCAAAAGATTCTTCCGGGGTCTTATGGTTTAAAGTACTGCTAGAAGCTGTGTCTATCATTTGCTTTGTGATTAAATTTAGCCCGTTATAAAACGTCTGCACTTGTAACCATACAGGCAGCGCGTGATGGGGCATCATCTTAAGAGTTATTTAAATCTTTCCCAGGTTTGATACAAAGTTTCAGAATCAATTTGAAAAAAGGCAGAAATATCATTCCTAAGTTTTGCGGTTTTGGCTGGCAGAAAATACTTCGCCAGAAATTTTTCAGTTAGTTGATCCCAAGTGGTGATGCTCCCTCTTGGCAGAGTGTTCAGCCAATATTTTGCTTTAGTTTTAAGGAGAAAGGAAATAATCTTAGCCTAATAGCATCATTTGTAACACCATTTATATTGAAGGTGTCACAAATCTCAAGAAAGCTTGATATATGCGCGTTCGGATCTTCATTTTAAAGTCCATCATATTGCGCATACTGCTGCACCATTTGATTTATGCTAGGCTTTAGTTCAAAATTATTATTAGCTATAACAGGGCGCACGATGCTTGATTCTGTTCCCTCTAGATTCGGTCGAGCATAATAGGACATAAGCCTATTCACGACTTCCTCCACGTGGGGTTCTTCCATTCTTAAAGTGGGAAATTACTCGGAATCCTCAATCGGTATTTGGGGAGTAGGGCCTTGAAATCGCGATCCTCCCTGTTGGAACACCCTATTACTAATTTGGGTAAGGATCACTATGCTTGTCTTAGGAATCCCAGTTGACCTAGTTGTATAGTTAAGAAGGTCAACATTAGAATGAGTCTAGGGCTTAGAACTTAGGTTTGGAGCTGCCCCCAGGATCATTCCAAGATCAAGGTTGAAGAGCTAAGTCTAAGGCAATTTTCGTCGAGCTCAGGTCGACGAATCGTCGAGCTCCGTTCGACGCTCTCTGAGCTCAACTTCAATAAATCGTCGAGCTCCGGTCGACGATCTTCGAGCTCAGATCGACTATCTGCTTTTGGCTAGCTTCTGCTTAGTCGTCGAACTCCCCTCGACTATCTTCTAGCTCAGTTCGACGATCCCTCCCTAAAGTTATTTCTCAGGTCTCTGAGCTCGGTTCGACGATCGTCGAGCTCAGATCGACGTTTTCTGTCTGCTTGTCCATTTCATCTCTGAGCTCAGTTCGACGATCGTAGAGCTCAGATCGACGTTTTTTTTGGAGAGATCGACGCTTCCAGGAATTCAAATGCTGCTGTTCTTTGGAATGTTTTTGAATATTATCAGCATTTATGTCAAGAGATCTTCTAGCCGTTTGTCTTTATTCTGGAGCAAGTTTCAAGGAATTATTCAGAGAATGTTTGCTGGACTTTCCTCTAGAAGACAAGACTCTTTTTGGAAGACATTTATGACTCCCAACGGCTATCTTGGAAGAGAAAATTTCAGAAAATTTTAATTCCTCTCTCCTGTTTTAAGATATACAGAATACACAAGAGAAAATACACACAGAGATTGACAAGAAAGAAAGTGAACACACAGAATAGAGAATACTGATAGCAGAAGAACAACAGAAGAACTATGACTCCAAAAATCTTCTTGCTGACTGAAAAGTGTTCACAATCTCATCTCAGAACTCCAGACACCTTATTTTCAGCCTTCTTGCTGAAACCATCCTGTGCTGGAGATCAAAGTTCTGAAGACCTATCACCCTAGAGCAAAGCTTCTTTTCCTGAACCTTTCTACATCTCAGGGGGAGCTTTGACATCATCAATCCACTTGTGCTTCTCTCATTTGATTGAGAACAGAGAAGACACCCTTCACTCTTATTTTTCTTTTCCTGCTGTAAAGGGGTTCTTGAACTCCCTTCAAAAGTTCTGTCTGGTTCTGAGAGCCTTGTCAAAACTCAGTGGTGGCAAGACACCTTATCAAAAAATCTAGTTTTGGTTTTTGGGCACCTTATAAAAAGCTCATTGGTGTCAGGACACCTGATCAACTCATCCTGAGTGGATTCCTACCAAGGGTGGTAGAAGAGTGGATGTACCCAGGTTTTTGGGGAACCACTATAATTCCTTGTGTCTTCTGGTTTGTTTGTGTGATTTGTCTGCTGTGTGCTGTGCTCTTTACTTCTTGGTTTTTAACCTCTTACTAGCACTCTACACTATATCATAAATTGAATTTTATATGTGCTGTTTATTTCAACTGTGAAAAATTATTTTAAAATACTCTATTCACCCCCCCTCTAGAGTGAGATAGATCTTAGCCTCACTTTCAATTGGTATCAGAGGCAGGTTGGTTGCTCATACAGGCTAACACCTGAACCAAAAGATCCTTGATAAGATCAATCTCTTAAGAGGATTATTTTTTTTATCTAGTTTTTTATTTAAAGACATGGCACAGAACAAAGATTATGCAAGCACCAGACCACCAGTGTGCAACCTTTCTAAGTTTGCACTCTGGAAGGCAAGGATTAGATTATACATGAATTCTATTGATGAAGACATTTTCAATTCTGTCTTGACAGTTTGTCCAACTCCACCAGCAAGCTCAAGTACAAATGCTGTTCCACCTCCTTCTGGAACAGATGCAGATATAAAGAAGTGGAAGACTGTAGATGCTAAGGCTATGAACATCTTAGCCCAAACAATGTCTGATGAAATTTTTCAGAAGGTAGCTGAATGTCACTCAGCCAAAGAAATCTGGGACAAACTCTCTGAAATTGTCTCAGGATCTGCTGATGAAAGGAAAGATAGAAGATCTCATCTGATAAGCCAATATGAGAACTTCAAAAAGGGAGAAGCTGAATCAGTAGCTGACATGTACAATAGACTAAGTCTAATTGTCAATGAGCTAAAAACCCTAGACAAAGAAATCTCACTGACTGAGCTGAATGACAAAATCCTGATGTGCTTCCCCAGCACTTGGGACTCAAGAATCTGGCCAATCAAGGATGCCAAAAGTTTAAATGAGATTACTACTGAAGCTCTCCTAGGCAAGCTCAAATCCTATGAGCTGCTCATTAAAAATAGAGAAGAAGAACAAAAGGCTATCTCTCCAGCTACAAGGAAAGAAAAGACCATAGCCTTCAAAGCTGCAGAAGAGGAGCCTGAAGATAAAGCTACAGGAAATGATGAGCTCATAAGTCTACTGGCCAAAAGATTCTACAAGATGGCCAGAAAAGACTTCAGAAAGAGACCATACAAGGGTCATGATAAACCAAGGTATGATAAATCAAATAACAATAAAGAAATCATATGCTTTGGTTGCAGGAAACCAGGCCACATTATGCCTGACTGTCCAGAAAACAAGAATAAGGACAAAAGGGAAAGAAGAGAAAGAAGAAAAGAAAAGGATTACAAGAAGAACAGCTCAGACAAAGCCTCCTCCAGCAAGAACAAACATACAAGGAAGGGCTTTGTTGCTGAGACATGGAGTGAGACTGAAGAAGAATCTGAAGCCTCATCCAGCTCCAGTGATGATGAGGATGATGCAGATGAAAAAGAATTTTGCATGATGGCTATCAATGCATCACAGCAAAACTCTGATGAAGAATCAGATTCAGATTCAGAAAGTCAACCAGATGAGGATCAGGTAATCAACTCTTTTGATTTTAATTCTGAGGACTTCAAAGATGAATTTAAGACACTGTGTCTAGATCTATTAAAATCTGAGAAGGAGATAATCTCTCTCAGGAATCAATTATCTGAGCATAGTGTCCTAAACTCAAAGAACCTCAAACTCTCTGAGTAGTTAGAATGCTGTAGGGAGGAGATAGCTTCACTGAAAAGTGAACTATCAAAGGCCAAAAAGTTTGAAGAATCCCTAAATGGGAGAAGTATCAGACTGATGGACATCACAAGCACAGTGAACTCTAGATTTAATAGCACACTGGGCTTGGGTGCCTCATCCAGCCAACCTATAATTTTGACAACTCCAATCAAGTTTGTCTCTGACAAAGGAAAGGGAGTAATAGAGGTACCCAGGAAGAATGCAGATCTATCAGAGAAGAATTCAGTTCAACAGAGGGCGTCGAGCAGAGCTCGACGATCGTCGAACAGAGCTCGACGATCTAACTACAGATCGTCGACCTCAGCTCGACGATATCCAAACTCTGAACTTCAGCATAATCGATCTTCGAACAGAGATCGACGATCTGACCCAAGATCGTCGACCTCAGTTCGACGATCGTCGAACAGAAATCAGGACTGTGAACAATCCTTCAATGGCACATCTAGATTCAATCCTAGAAGTCCCACATCCCAAGGCTTTAATCCCTATACTGAATGGATAGTACCTCCTAGGAGATACCATCCTGAAGGTTATAAGGATCAACCTGGGATGTCCTTTATTTCAGAGTTCAAGGGATATCAACCTTGGCCCAAGGTTAACTGGGTCAAAAACAAATAAGCTATTTTTGTGTAGGTGAAGACCTATCCAGCATCAAATCATCAATGGTATCTGGATAGTGGGTGCTCAAAGCACATGACAGGGGATAAGGACAACTTCACTTCCTTCAAAGCCAAGCTTGGACCCAAAGTAATCTTTGGAGACTCAAGCTTTGGAACTACAAAAGGATATGGTGCAGTCAAAATTGGCCCAGTCACATTCAAGAAGGTGGCATATGTTGAAGGACTCAAGCACAACTTGATAAGTATCAGTCAACTGTGTGATGAAGGATATCAAGTGACATTCAACAAAGCCATATGCATGGTCAAGACAGAGGACAACACAACTGTGTTGACAGGTAATAGAAGAGGTAACATTTACTTAGTGGATTTTCATTCACCTATAGTAGATATTTGCCTGTTCAACTCCATTTCAAAATCTAATATTTTATGGCATAAGAGACTAGGGCATATTAACCTTAGAACCATTGCTAAGCTATCTAAAGACAACCTTGTTAAAGGACTACCTTCTGGTCCCTACAAGAAGGAAGGACTTTGCAAGGCTTGTCAATTAGGCAAGCAAACTAAAAGTAGTTTTAAATCAATTAATAAGAGTGATTCACCTAGGATCTTGTACCTATTGCACATGGATCTTTTTGGACCCATATCTGTGCAAAGCCTAGGAGGGAAGTCCTATACTTTAGTGGTTGTAGATGACTTCTCAAGATTCACTTGGGTATTCTTTCTGAGGAAGAAGTCTGATAACTTCAAGCGTTTGACAGATTTTCTCAAATGCATTCAGATTGAGTTCAACACTCACATTGCCCTGATCAAAAGTGATCATGGGACAGAGTTTGATTCTCTTCTCATGCAAGAGTTCTGTCAGAGTGAAGGGATCAGGCACACTTTCTCAGCTCCTAGAACTCCTCAACAAAATGGGGTAGCTGAAAGGAAAAATAGAACACTCATTGAATCTGCAACTACATTATTGGCAGATGCTCACCTACCTTTATCCTTTTGGGCTGAGGCAGTGAACACCTCCAACTATGTGTTGAACAGAAGCCTGATACACAAACTGAAGGGCAAGACTCCCTATGAATTGCTCAAAGGGAAGAAACCTAAAGTAAACTATTTTAAAGTTTTTGGTTGTATCTGTTATATTCATAATAATGACAAGAAATATCTAGCTAAATTCCAAGCTAAAGCTGATGAAGGAGTGTTTCTGGGATACTCCATGATCAGCAAGGCCTATAGGGTTTATAATAAATCTTCCTGTAAAATTGAAGAATCTGTTCATATTATTTTTGATGAAGCTAACATGTCTTTCAAGGAGAAGAATGCTTCTACCATAGAACCTCTGCAGGTACATTCTCTAGCTGAAGACTTGAACAAACTGCAAGTTGCTGAAAAGAATGAGAGCAGTGATGATGAAGAAGAAGTTCAACATCTTGAAGGAAATAATCCTGAAGAGCCAGTTGCTGTTCCACTAGAGGAGACAACAACACAGACTGGTGAACAATCAACACTCCCTATTGATTTAGTAACAACAAGAGATCATCCAATCACCCAAGTAATTGGAGAAATTTCAGCTGGTGTGCAAACTAGAAATCAGGTCAACCAGAACCTGATGCACACTTGCTTCCTATCTCAAATTGAGCCTCAATCCATACAAGATGCAGAGCAAGATCCATACTGGATCATTGCAATGCAAGAGGAGTTGCATCAATTTGAAAGGAACAAGGTTTGGGAACTAGTGCCTAAGCCAAAGGATCATCCCATTGTTGGAACAAAGTGGGTATTCAGGAACAAGCTGGATGATCAAGGAGTTATAGTCAGAAACAAGGCAAGGCTAGTTGCTCAAGGGTACTCTCAACAAGAAGGAATAGACTATGATCAGACATTTGCACCAGTTGCAAGGTTGGAAGCCATCAGAATATTCCTAGCCATTGCTGCTCACAAGGGCTTCAAAGTGTATCAAATGGATGTAAAGAGTGCATTTCTCAATGGGGACATCAAAGAGGAAGTCTATGTTAGAAAACCTCCAGGTTTTATCTCTCTAACTCACCCTGATTATGTTTACAAATTGCATAAAGCATTATATGGTCTCAAGCAAGCTCCTAGAGCATGGTATGAGACCCTAGCATGCTTTCTTCTGGAAAATGATTTTGTTAGGGGAGAGTAGACCAAACTCTTTTTATTAGAACCCATAAGTCCCACACCCTACTAGTGCAAATTTATGTAGATGACATTATTTTTGGTTCTACTGATTCAAAATTGTGCAAAAAGTTTTCCAAGCTTATGCACTCTAAATTTGAAATGAGTAGCATGGGTGAGCTGTCCTTCTTCTTAGGACTGCAAGTCAAGCAACATGCTGAAGGCATATTTATTTCTTAAACCAAGTATGCAAAAGAATTGGTTAAGAAATTTGGTATGTCTGATGCATCATGTATGAAAACACCCATGCCCTCAAATGCTGTAGTAGATGCTGATGAACATGGGAAACCTATTGATCAGACAACATATAGAGCAATAATTGGCTCTTTATTGTACCTTACAGCTAGTAGGCCTGATATAATGTTTGCCACATGTATTTGTGCTAGATTCCAAGTTAGCCCTCGAGAGTCACATTTAATCTTAGTTAAGAGAATTCTTAGGTATGTTAAAAGTTGTCCAAATCTAGGTCTCTGGTATCCAAAAGATTCAGCATTTGATTTAACTGGATTCTCAGATGCTGATTATGCTGGATGCAGAATAGACAGGAAAAGCACCAATGGAACATGTCAGTTCCTTGGTGACAGACTTGTCTCCTGGTTCTGTAAGAAGCAAACATCTGTGTCAACCTCAACTGCTGAAGCTGAGTATATGGCTGCAGGCAGTTGCTGTTCACAAATATTGTGGATACAGAATCAGCTCTTAGACTATGGTTACAACTTAGAGAAGTCTAAAATTTTCTGTGAGAATACTAGTGCTATCTCTATAGCTCAAAATCCAGTCCTCCATAGTAGGACAAAACACATAGAAATTAGGCATCATTTTCTAAGAGATAATGTAGAGAAAAATAAAATTGAACTTCAATATATTCCTACTAATTTGCAAAGGGGAGATATTTTCACCAAGCCTTTGGATGAAAAGAAACACAGTTTCTTCCTAAATCAGTTAGGCATGTTAGATGGAGGAAGCCTTAATTAAATTACAAGATTTTGAAAAGCTAAAACAGACCAAGACTAGGCCAAAAATCCTTCCTTTTGTGTCTGTAGAATGTGTTTATACTCTGAACTGCACTCGACGTTTTCCCCAAAATCGTCGAACAGAGATCGACGATTTTCCAAAATCGTCTACCAGAGATCGACGCTTTTGCAGTCGTCGATCTGAGTTCAGAGTCCTTGCTAGAACTAGGCTTTCTCTCTTTCTGATCAGAGGGCGTCGAGCTGAGCTCGACGTTTTTCAACATCGTCGAACTAAGATCGCCGATTTTGAAGACTCTTCAGATTCCCTCTGTAGCCCAAATCGTCGAGCTAAGCTCGACGTTTCGTCGAGCTGAGCTCAACGATCTTCCTTTTCGCCGTCGAACCCTAATATAAAATCTTTCTTTCAGCCGTCGTTCTCCTTTTACGCTTTCATACTCTGCAACTCTCTTTCTTTTCCCTCCAGATTCTCTACGCTTGGTCGTTTTTGGTTTTCTGTTGCAGGTGAATATGGCTGAATCAAGTGCTACTATTGCTAAGATGAAGTTCGACACAGGCTTTGACATCGACATAAACTCCTTTGACGGAAGCGACCAGCGCTTCAAGGACATCCTAAACTTATTCAGAGAACAACAGCTGACTCCAATAATGACTACAAGGATGAAGATCTCCTCAGAAGAAATTAAAGAGTGGTGTTTTACCGCAACAGACGAGACTGAGAATTCTGTTGTCGGCACCATTAAGGGGACTCAGGTATTTCTATCCCCGGCTCTTTTAACAGAAGTCTTTCAACTCAGTACTGGAGAAGACTCCATTGAACTGTTTGGAGAGGAGTATGACTCCATACTGGATAGGATGGGTCACAATGCAGTCAACCCTAATAAGCTACTGAAGAAAAATCTGGCTATAGAATTTCAATTCCTGGCTGATGTAGTTGGGAAGGTGCTGTTGGCCAAGCATTCAGCCCATGACACCATTTCCAGATATCAGTTCTGCCTGATGGGAGCTTTATTAGATAAGAAACACCTGGACTGGGGCTCCATCTTCTTCACTCTGATTAAGAAGAAGATCAACAAGAATGCAGTTAGTTATGGGAGAATCTTAGGGGTCTTTCTGCACAACAGGTGCCCTGACCTTTTAACCTCCTCTGGCATGTTTATCAATGCATCCAAGAGGCTTTCCTGTGCCCTCTTCAGTAAATGGGACAGTGTTGGGTCCGGCGTTCCTTCACTTGACCCGTGGCGCTCTGCTACTTATATAAAAAATTAAGTAGCGCCCTCTCCAACAGTCCGGGCTTTTGGTGCAGTTGGGTATGCGCTTGATCCTTCAATTGGTATCAGAGGAGGTCACGGGTTCAAGACCGGGGGGGGGGCGCTATTAAATCCTGATTTTTCCCTTCTACCTGTGTGGGTCCGGTGGGTCAGGCAACCGTGGACATGTGGTAACCCCACCTCTGAGCCGTGTGGGCCATGTGGTAACCCCACCTCTGAGCCGACGGGTTGTGCTGGACGCCGGGGGGGATTGTTGGGTCCGGCGTTCCTTCACTTGACCCGTGGCGCTCTGCTACTTATATAAAAAATTAAGTAGCGCCCTCTCCAACAGTCCGGGCTTTTGGTGCAGTTGGGTATGCGCTTGATCCTTCAGACAGGCAGATTATAAACCCCTCCAGGGCTGCTGCACCACTTCATTTAGGCACAAGGACTATCTCAGTCACTCCTCCAGCAGAAGAGATGCCTGCTTCTTCCCCTCCTCCAGCCATATCCACCCAAGCCGTCACCTCCTCACCACCAGTCACCACCATAATCATCTCATCCCCAATTACCATTTCCTCACCTATGTCATCCCCTCCTCTATCCACCTCAGAGGAATTCCATCCTCTCTTTTCCCATTCAACCTTCTCCCTATCATCCTTCTCACTCATTGATGATTCCTTCATGGATGATTCACCCTCTACTCCTCCTGAGCCACCCTCAACTTCCTCCTTTCAACAAATGCTCCATGACATTCTCTCTCAACCCTCCTTCACACCATCTCTTACTTCCCCTATCTCTACCTCAACCTTCTCTATCTCCATAATTCCATCTTCTGAACCAACCATTCCCTCTCCACCTTTCTCCACATTTTCAGTTTCAGCCACCATCCCTCCATCCACCCTTGCCTCTACCTCTGCTCAAGCCCCACTTGAGCATATGGATCTTCCTAGTTTGGCAGACAGGCTGTATGAGTTGCTAGCTCCCAAGCTGACATCTCTACTGGAGTCTTCCCTGGCTCCACTCCTGAAGCAAGTACAGGAGCTGTCTACCAAGCTTGCCTCCCTTTCCTCCTCCCTGGCTATCCCATCTTCTGTGTGCCTTGACTCACCTCTCTCTGAACCAAGGCAGGGGGAGATGCCTTATGAAGAAGTGGATGTGCCAGCTGCTGATATTATGTCTGCTCCAGCTCTTGGATGTGCTTTTACACTGAATCTGCAGAGGCTGCTATCTATATTTGATACAGTCCATTTCAGCTGTCTGCCTGCAACTCCTGCTGAAGATTTGTCTAAGGCCATTGTGCCTGTATCTACCTGTGATCCCAGCCATATTGATTCCTACATCAAGTCCTGGAAGGCTGTGGATATCTCTGATGCTGCTACTAAGGCCACTATGCCTCTTTCTATTGAAATTGCTGCTACTGCTACTGCTGACATAGAAATGATTCCAGCAACTGATGCTGATGAAATTTCTGCTCCTGCTCTAGTATCTGCTCCTGATTCTGTCTGCTCTGCTGCTACTCTCTCTCCTCCTGCTCCTGCTGTTTCTGCAAAACTTAAAGCTCAAGAAGAGCTTATCAGAAGAATTGATGATCTGTATGATCAACCTCAAAGTTCTGAGAGTGACCAGTACATGACTGATTCTGATGATTCTGCTAGCACTATTGCCAAGAAGAGAAAAGCCAGAAGTAAAGCAATGATGTCAGTCCCTCCTGCCAAAGCCAAAGACTCCAATGATATTCCATACTACATCCTACATGACTGCCCCATCTCTGATCTATGGATGCAATACTCAAAGAATCAACTGAAAGCTATGAAGAAGAAGAGGAAGCTTGACAAATATGAAAAAGGATCTTCTCAATATCAGCCTCCTCCTCCTCCTCCAGATTATGGCTCAGGTTCAGCCCCTCAAGCTCCAGTCTCCAGACACAGTTCTTCCCAGTATTATCAAAGATCATATCAAAGGGGACAGCATCAAAGGGGATATCAATCCAGAAGAGATCAATTTAGAGGAAGCCAGAGAGGGCATAGACTTCATCCAAGGGAAGGGCAAGGTCACTCTGACCCCTCTTCAGGTCCTTACCCTTACAAGCTGAAAGACACAATTGTCTCCAGGACTCCTTCTACTGTTTCTGAAATCATCAACAGATATGAACCTCCTATTCCTTTTGAAGATCCTGAGAACATCCCTGTATCCTGGACATCCAGAATGAAAGAATTGGCTGCCCTTGATCAAATAAAAAAGGCCAGAGAACAAGGCAAGGATACTTCAAACATAACTACCTTATTAGAGCAGAGAAAGAAAGAACTGGAAAGATATGCATCAAGGAAATTTTTCAATCCAGAAGATTACATGAAGCTGCACCCAGAGGCTGTTGTTCCAAGGCCCAAATCTCAAACTTCTCTAGGTGCAGAGGATGACAGAAGGTCAAAGAAAGAAAGTCAGAATCCAAATAGAGAAATTTTATTTAAAAAGAGATCTGAAAGGAAGTGAACTGTGTAAGCTAAACATTTCATCCACCTTTGGATATCTGCTGCTATTTATCTGTGATCTGCTTTGCTGCTATATATCTTCTCTGTAATTTTGTATTAGCTTATGTATTGTTGTATGCTTTTCATTTCCTATGATTGTCTGTAAATAGTAATCCTAACCCAAATAGGGGGAGATTGTTGGAACACCCTATTACTAATTTGGGTAAGGATCACTATGCTTGTCTTAGGAATCCCAGTTGACCTAGTTGTATAGTTAAGAAGGTCAACATTAGAATGAGTCTAGGGCTTAGAACTTAGGTTTGGAGCTGCCCCCAGGATCATTCCAAGATCAAGGTTGAAGAGCTAAGTCTAAGGCAATTTTCGTCGAGCTCAGGTCGACGAATCGTCGAGCTCCGTTCGACGCTCTCTGAGCTCAACTTCAATAAATCGTCGAGCTCCGGTCGACGATCTTCGAGCTCAGATCGACTATCTACTTTTGGCTAGCTTCTTCTTAGTCGTCGAACTCCCCTCGACTATCTTCTAGCTCAGTTCGACGATCCCTCCCTGAAGTTATTTCTCAGGTCTCTGAGCTCGGTTCGACGATCGTCGAGCTCAGATCGACGTTTTCTGTCTGCTTGTCCATTTCATCTCTGAGCTTAGTTCGACGATCGTAGAGCTCAGATCGACGTTTTTTTGGAGAGATCGACGCTTCCAGGAATTCAAATGCTGCTGTTCTTTGGAATGTTTTTGAATATTATCAGCATTTATGTCAAGAGATCTTCTAGCCGTTTGTCTTTATTCTGGAGCAAGTTTCAAGGAATTATTCAGAGAATGTTTGCTGGACTTTCCTCTAGAAGACAAGACTCTTTTTGGAAGACATTTATGACTCCCAACGGCTATCTTGGAAGAGAAAACTTCAGAAAATTTTAATTCCTCTCTCCTGTGTTTTAAGATATACAGAATACACAAGAGAAAATACACACAGAGATTGACAAGAAAGAAAGTGAACACACAGAATAGAGAATACTGATAGCAGAAGAACAACAGAAGAACTGTGACTCCAAAAATCTTCTTGCTGACTGAAAAGTGTTCACAATCTCATCTCAGAACTCCAGACACCTTATTTTCAGCCTTCTTGCTAAAACCATCCTGTGCTGGAGATCAAAGTTCTGAAGACCTATCACCCTAGAGCAAAGCTTCTTTTCCTGAACCTTTCTACATCTCAGGGGGAGCTTTGACATCATCAATCCACTTGTGCTTCTCTCATTTGATTGAGAACAGAGAATACACCCTTCACTCTTATTTTTCTTTTCCTGCTGTAAAAGGGTTCTTGAACTCCCTTCAAAAGTTCTGTCTGGTTCTGAGAGCCTTGTCAAAACTCAGTGGTGGCAAGACACCTGATGATTACAATTATGATAGATTTTTATTGTAATAATTGTAATCATGTCCGCTGTTTTCTACCTCTTTATTCAAGTAATTGCACTAAATAATTGAGAATTGGTATTGTCATGAATAGTAGAGCATAGTTTAAAGTTGTTACTATTTTATGTATTGAACTTCTCCTTTACTATGTCATTTTTCTAATGCAGGTACGACTAGCCAGTGGAACTAAAAGTCTTGGAGCAAACAGGGGAGTTTACGGGGCCAACAGGACTGATCACAGGAGAAGAATTGCTCAAACACGGGTAGGAACACGGCCGTGTGCCTACCCGTGTTCCATCCCAGCTGAAACAATTTTCCAGCCCTCGTGTCTGAAGAACATGAAGAACAACACGGCCGTGTTCCAGAACACGGCCGTGTCAGTACCCGTGTGATCCAACACGGCCCATGATCAAACACGTCTTTTCGTGTGGAACTGCCCTGGAACTGCCGACACGGCCTGCAACACGGCCGTGTCGGAACCCGTGTTCGACCATGTTTGCTATTGGACTATAAAATCCTGGAGAAAATATTATTCTGCACTTTTTGGATTATTTTGCTTGGAGATTTTTCTGGAGAACGAAAGTGGAGTATCCAAGAGAAGGAAAGCTTGAAGGAGATATTTGTATGCATTTATTCTTTAATTTATCTCATTTAATCTTGTATCTCTCTTGGTAATCCAACTTTATTTATCTTTTAATTTTCATGAACAATGTGTTTGAACAAGTTAGTAATCATGTATCGTTTTGTTTTAGTCAATTTCATTGTATTTTATTCGTATATGGGCTTGCAAACATTGAGAATTATCCTTATTATGAATGATTATTTATTTTTACATGAATTCCAAATGTCTAGATTGAGAAATTGGATTGTTTGGATGATGGATAAATCTTCATATTTATGTGTTATTTCTCTTTGTAATTCAAAAATCATGATCGAGAGACATGTTTCTTGGAAAATTAGAATACGAATGAATGGAATTATGGTATTTTAGAGATAAAGCTTCATGAATCCATGTATTAGATAGGGTCTTTCATTCAATAAACATTTGAGTATTGTAAATTGTTCGAGAGAAAATTTACTTAACTTAACTTAGATTTTAAATTGCTCGAGAGAGAATTTAATAATTAATTTAACCCTTTACAATACAATGAATTTGATAGTTTGGTTATTTCATGATTACACAAAGTGATTATGTTCATTGAATGCTCTTAACTTTCGACTTGAAATTAATTTTGTAACTCTCCAATTCAATTTTTATCCAAATAGTCATGGTTAGGATTAATCTATGTTAGAACGCAATTTTAAGTTTAGGTATGATAATAGAGTGAGAGTGAGTACGAATAGTTGAAATGACCCTGTGGAATACGATACGAGATGTAGATTTCTCTTATACTATGATTGATAGGTGCACTTGCCTGAAAGATAATTCAATCTAGCTTATGCCCATCTACATAGTTATGATAAAATGTAGAATGAATCCGCATCAAGTTTAGACTTAGCGAAAATATTCATCAAGTTTTTGGCGCCGTTGCCGGGGACTCTTTTTCAATATTTTGAAAGCTTTAACTTTATTAATCTACCATTGTTGTTTACTAATAAATCTTTGTAGATTAGTTTAAAGTAAAATTATATTATTTAATCTCTGTTTTGTAGTCTGTTAGTCTATGACCAGGGCAAGAAATTCTGGGTTAGAACCATTTCATTCTGAACCGGAACGAATTATTCACAACACCAATCACAGAGACGTGGGTATTAACACCACAGATATTGTAGAAGATCTGATAGAAGAAGAAACAGTGAATCAAGGAGAACACCATCCTGAAGATCTAGATACCATGGCCAACCAAAATGAGCAAACCATGTCTGACTTTGCTAGACCCAATCTCCAAGGAACTGGGTCAAGCATTGTTCGACCACCTATTCCAACCAATAATTTCGAACTGAAACTGAGAGTGATACAAATGGTCCAACAATATGTTCAATATGATGGCTTACAAGACGAGGATCCCAATACACACTTAGCCGGATTCCTAGAGATATGTGATACTTTCAAGATTAATGGTGTCTCCAACGATGCCATTAGATTGAGATTGTTCCCATTCTCATTGAGGCATAAGGCAAAGCAGTGGCTCAATTCGTTACCTAAAGGATCCATTACTACTTGGGACATGATGGTTGAGAAGTTTTTGATGAAGTATTTTCCACCGGCAAAGACCGCAAAGTTAAGGAACGACATCTCTACGTATGTTCAAGTGGAGGCTGAATCATTGTACGATACTTGGGAACGATTCAAAGAATTATTAAGGAGATGCCCCCATCATGCCTTACCTTCTTGGCTTCAGATTCAGACTTTCTACAATGGTCTAAATCCAGCCACCAGACAGATGATTGATGCGGCTAGTGGAGGCACCTTGAACAATAAGACACCTGACGCAGCCCAGTAGTTGATAGAAGAAATGACAATGAATAGCTACCAATGGACTACCGTGCGGCCGAAGTCTACCAAGCCCGCCGGAATGTATGAAGTGGATGTCGTTACAGCCTTAGCAATACAAGTGGAGAAGCTCCATCAAAAGATGGACAACCTTTCTTTAGCGCCACCCCCAATGGTACCTCAACAATGGGACCCCTCCCTTGTTGGAATCCCTAGTGGTGAACCTCAAGTGCAAGAACATGTAGACTACATGGGTAATAATCCTAGACCACCTTTCAATCCAGGAAACAACCCATATAGTTTTACATACCATCAAGGATGGAGGAACCACCCCAATTTCTCTTGGGGAGGGCAAGGCAACCAAGGTAAACCACCCATGTTTGGACAACAACAACAACAACAACAACAACAACAACAATTGGAGCCAAGGAAGCCAACATTGGAAGATGTCCTTGCAAAGTTTATGCAAACTACCGATGTTGCCTTCCGTAATCAAGAGGGTTCTATTCGAAATTTGGAGAATCAGATTGGGCAGTTGGCAAGGATGGTATCAGAGAGACAACAAGGAACACTTCCAGGAAATACTGAGACAAACCCAAAGGAACATGCAAGAGCAATTCAGTTGAGGAGCGGGAAGGAGTTACAAGACCCAAGGCTTGCACCGGATGCACCTCAAGAGGAGTCTAGTGGAGAAGCACCGAACGTGACACCGATGGAATATCAACCAGCCGTACCATATCCAGCAAAGATGAATAAGGAGCGCATGGATGCGCAATACGGTAAATTTGTTTCTATGATTAAACAATTGCATGTTAATTTACCTTTTTCTGATATTATTTGTAACACCCCAAAAAGGCCCCAAAAGACTCAACTTGAAATTTGAGTAGCAGGTCAGGTTACACGGCCTGGGACACGGGCGTGTCCCAGGGCGTGTCGGGTGACACGGCCTGGGACACGGGCGTGTCCCAGGGCGTGTTCTATTTATTTTGCAAAATTGGCCTATTCCGGGCAGAGCCGGACACGGCCTTGAACACGGCCGGGAACACGGGCGTGTCAGGCTGGACACGGGCGTGTCAGCTGCCGTGTTCCGACCCGTGTTCTGGTTGCAGCTCGATGGAGCAGGAGACACGGGCGTGTCTCAGGTTTGACACGGGCGTGTCAGGTCCGACACGGGCGTGTCGTTGACCCGTGTTGTGCAGTCGGTTCAAGCTGTGTGCACCGTTTAAGGGGTACACGGCCTGTGACACGGGCGTGTCACAGGCCGTGTCGGCCAAAAAGTGAAATTCTGGGGAAATCTTGGCCGTTCAGTTTCCTCTCTTTTGATCCAAAGGCTCAGGTGGTTTCTTGGGCTGGATAAGTCGTGAGAGAAGGAGGTAAAGCCATTTTTCATTATTCTTAAGGAAGAGAAAAAGAGAGAGAAAGAGAGGAAGAAGGAGGAGGAGACCAAGCCACCGGCGGAGCTCCCGTGGTTCGATTCGCGATCCGAAGCCGGCGTTGTGACGGCAAGGCTGCTGCGGTTCTTTCTCACCGGCTAGTTTGCGATGGCACCGAAGAGATCGACAAGGGTAACGATCTCCCTCCTTGGACATGTGAAGTCCTTCTTTTCTGCATTGCATAGGGAAAGCCCTTCCCCGCGAGTGTGCGGTGGGTTGTGGTGTCCCTTGGGGTAGATATGTGAAGTCCCCCTTGTTAGAGGCCGGAATTGGAGTACGGCTCTAGGCATGCTGTGTGAAGCCCATCTGGATGGAATCTGGATTGGTGATGCTTGTTTGCATATCGGAGAAGGCTCCGTGATAATGGCTTGTGATGCCTATGGCTTGTGATGCCTTGTTCCTACCTGTTGCTTGGTGTGGCAGGAAGTACTGGACGATGTCCAGGAAATGAAGAGGGTTGGCGGCAACTCTTGTGGCCGTGCGTTGCCACTTTGTGAGTAGTTGAGCCGTTGGGCTGCAACTCGTTGAAAAGGCTGAGTGCCGAACAGGAAAGGTGAAACCGACCCGCGCCTATAAAATGCCATGGATACTTCCGTATTCGAGGTGGCTCGGCGACTTGAGCAACGGGAGGTGGCTGATCCGTACCTGCGTTAGGTCCGTCCGACTTGGAAGCCTGGTATAGGTTTTGTTGGAGCGCCTAATGAGAGTCTTAGGCCCGCGCGCCGGAAAGACTAGAAATGCTCAAATACCGTGTAGACGGTGGTGTTGACCCTGGTATTCCGGTACACCGAAAATGTGCCCTGAGTGCACGGACTGTCGGGCCGGGTGGCCGATGGTTGTGATGGCTTGAATGTGCCTGCGCGCACATAGTTGCTATTGATGATGCCATGCTTGCAGGGAAAGAATGCTCATGCCCCGAGAAAGGGGTAGGATTGTTATAATTGGGTCAGCTGAATGCTGACCGTTGCATTGTTTGCCACCGGTTGGGTGGATTGTTCCCGTGCAGGTGCTGGAGAGCCAAGTGGTAAGTGATGGGCGGGAGAGCCCTACTGCTGTTGCTGTTGCTGCTGCTGCGGCTAGCCTGGAAGGCTAAGCCATTGTTTTGTTTTCTCTTTTTACTCATGTATGGCCGGCCTGCGCGCCGAGGTTTGTAACACATGATGTATGTTCAGAGGAACTGTAAGGCCTTAAGGCCAAACTCTTGTGGTTGTGTACATTCCGTGGTATATATATAAATGTGGTTTTATATATTGGACATTCCGGTTAAGAGTTCAAAGTTGTAACTTAAAGCTTCCGCTAGAATGCTCTGAGTTAGGATTCGTGTTTGGTTTGGTACTCTCCTGTGACCTCACCGTCTGTTTGTGGCATATAGTGTGGGGCCCCGGCCGGACCTTCTACTATACGTCATATAACGGATGGGGTCGTTACATTTTGGTATCAGCTTTTCGTCGGTCTTCCTCTTTCGAATTCGTGGTCGAATTCTTTTGTGGGGTGGCGAGCACGTGTTTGTGCGACCTGCTGTAACGCTAATGAACTCTGGAATGTCCATTAAGGAATGTACAAAATCTTGTTTGAGGAATCTGCGCGTTCCTTTTTGTGTTGTTTTGCTTGCATACGTTCGCTAATGTGTGTCTTGTCCACCTATAGGTGACACGTAGTGGTGCTGGGCAGTCTGAGCCCCAGCGTTCTGATGAGAGTGCGGCACCAGCTGAGGTGCCAACACCTCCTCCATCTGCGGAAACTGTTCGTTTAGTTGCTGAGGCGCTCTTTGCCATGATTCAGCCGACCGGGCAAGCGCAGCCGGCAGTAGTGCCAGTTCGTGTTGATGTAAGACCCGAGCCGGTTGAGGCTGTAGATCCACGAGCAGCTGACCGACAGTTGAAGCAATTCATGAGCTTCAGTCCTCCGACGTTTGCGGGAATGGGATCCCCAACGCAGGCGGAAGATTGGTTGTCGCGTGTCAAGAGGATAATGACAGCGATCAGGGCGGAGGAAACTCTCAAGGTCACCTTAGCCACCTTCATGCTTGAAGGGGAGGCGCGGTTGTGGTGGGATGAGGTAGAGCTACACCACTTGGCGGGCAGGCAATTAACACAAGTGTCGATTGAGGAGTTCTCTCGGATCTTTCTGGCGAAACATGTCCCAGCGGCGCAACGTATTGCTATGGAAAACGAGTTCCAACGGTTAAAGCAAGGGGACGATAGTGTGGATGTCTACTTGCACGAGTTTACCAGGTTGGGACGATATGCGGGAACAATCTTCGCGGATGATCAAAGGAAAACGAATCGGTTCTATGAAGGATTGCGGGATGAGTTACGATTCCTGCTTTCGAGTTCTGTGAGCCAAGGGTTTCAGGCGTTGGTTGATACTGCGTGCGCGTTGGAGAAGGACATGAGGCGAGTGCAAGGGAATAAGGGCTTGGTGGTGTCTAAGCCAGAGTTTCAAGCACCTCGCCCAGGCAAGTCGTTTTACCAGAAGAAAGGGGGCAAGAGGTCCAAACCATCGGGGCAAGTGACTACGACCGTTGTGTCGGGAGCGACATCAAGGCCGGATGCTCGTACGTGCTATAACTGTGGCCGGGTGGGGCATATTGCTCGTGACTGTCGAGTTGTGCAGCCCAAAGGGGAAAAGAAGACGGGTGCGTCATATGCTGAGAAGGGCAAAGCGGTGGTGGATTCCTCTGCTTCCCAAGCGCAGCCCCGAATCTATCAACTTGGCCAACAGGAAGCGATTAAGCAAAGTGACGTCGTCACAGGTACGAGTTGAGTTAGTTTACTTGCTGTGCTTTTGGTTTTGGTTTTGTTTAGCTTGTGCATGTGTGCGTGCTGCAGGCTTTGTCCTGATTCGGAATAACATAGCGAGAGCCCTGTTTGATACGGGTGCTTCGCATTCTTTTCTGTCTGAGGATTTCGTATCTCGTATTGGGGTACCGAGTCATGTGACGGTGGATAGTACAAGGGTGCTATTGCCGAATGGCTGTGTGATGCTTGCGGATAGGGCTTGCGATGTGGATGTGCAAATAGGAAGTCGGGATTTCGGTTTGAGTGCAGCTGTGCTACCGTTATCGGAGTTTGATGTGATCTTTGGTATGGACTGGCTCTCGGAGCAGCGTGCCTTTATTGATTGCAACTCCAAAGAGATTACACTGGGCCAGAATACCGGGCTTGTGACGAAGTTCGCTGGTATGCGAGGAGTGAGCGGGACGTTGTTGTCTGCACTCCAAGTCGTCAATGCTGTTCGGAAGGGCGCGGAGTTATTCTTCACGCTAATTCAGGCAGTGGAGCCAAAGGCCAGTGTCGGTGAAGTGCCAGTTGTGTCAGAGTTTGCCGATGTGTTTCCTAAAGATCTTCCTGGGTTACCACCCCAGCGGGAGATTGACTTCTCTATTGAGTTGGTGCCAGGTGCGAAACCTGTGGCCCGCTCTCCATATCGCGTCGCGCCAAAAGAGATGGCTGAGTTGAAAGTCCAACTGCAAGAGTTGTTGGAGCAGGGTTATATACGCCCAAGTATGTCACCTTGGAGCGCGCCTGTTCTCTTTGTGAAAAAGAAAGATGGTAGCTTACGGTTGTGTATTGACTACCGCGAGTTGAATAAGCTGACGGAGAAAAACAAATATCCGATTCCGAGGATAGATGACCTCTTTGATCAGCTGGCGGGATCAACGGTCTATTCCAAGTTGGATTTGAAATCGGGATATTATCAGCTAAGGATTCGGGAAGGTGACATTCCCAAGACAGCGTTTGGAACACGCTACGGTCATTATGAGTTCACGGTAATGCCGTTTGGCCTATGTAATGCGCCTTCGGTATTTATGGACTTAATGCATCGAACGTTCCGAGAGTACTTGGATTTGTTTGTTATTGTGTTTATCGATGACATCTTAGTATACTCTCAGTCGGAAGAGGATCACGCAAACCATTTGCGGTTGGTCTTGCATACCCTGCGGAGGAATAAGCTTTTTGCCAAGTTCTCAAAGTGCGAGTTCTGGCTCTCTTCAGTAGCCTTTTTAGGCCATGTGGTAAGCGGAGAGGGTATCGCGGTGGATCCGTTGAAGATAAGTGCCATCCGAGATTGGCCAGTGATGTCTTCAGTGGCCGAGGTCAGGAGCTTCCTTGGACTTGCGGGCTACTATAGACGGTTTGTGGAAAACTTCTCACGGATTGCTTTACCTCTCACCACGCTGACGAGAAAAGATCAAAAGTTCATATGGACGCCAGAGTGCGCGCGAGCTTTTGAAGACTTGAAGAGTCGTTTGACCACGGCGCCAGTGTTGACGTCGCCATGTGGTACCGATGGGTATGAGATCTATAGTGATGCATCTGGGAGCGGCTTAGGCTGCGTTCTTCTGCAGTTTGGGAAAGTGATTGCTTATGGCTCGCGTCAGTTGAAAGTGCATGAGCGGAATTATCCCGTCCATGATTCGGAGTTGGCGGCGGTAATCTTTGCGCTCAAGTTATGGCGGCACTATCTCTATGGCGTCAAAGTGGATATCTATACGGATCACAAGAGCCTAAAGTATTTGTTGGATCAGAAGGATTTGAATATGCGACAACGAAGATGGATGGAGTTCCTCGGGGACTACACCTTCGAGATTCACTATACTCCCGGGAAGGGAAATGTGGTCGCTGATGCTTTGAGTCGGAAGACTCCGGTACGGGCAAGCTGGTTGCAGAGGCATGATCAGCGTTTGATCCAAGAATTGGAAGCAATGGAGATATCGTGTGTTGACAAGGGTGCGTCAACCGATGCGTGTTTGAACTGGACGGAGGTGCAGTATGACCTTACGGACAGAATTCGGCGAGCAACGGAGCTTGATGAAAGTCTCCAGCGCTATGCTAAAGATGGGCCGGATGATCAATTCTCTTGGGATAACGGGTTGTTACGGAGAAATGGTCGAGTATGCGTCCCAAGTGTGGGTAAACTGAGGGAAGAGTTGATGTACGAAGCTCACTTTGCAAAGTACTCAGTTCACCCAGGGAGCACAAAGATGTACAGGGACATGAAAAAGCTATTCTGGTGGCCCGGACTAAAGAAAGATGTGGCTCGTTATGTAGCTAAATGCAACACCTGTGCGTTGGTGAAAGCAGAATGCCAGAATCCTGGCGGTTTTCTGAAGTCGTTACCTATTCCGGAGTGGAAGTTCGATGATATTTCGATGGATTTCGTGCACGGGTTGCCGAGATCTCAACGCGGTCATGATTCAATCTGGGTGATTGTGGACCGGTTGACGAAAGTGGCGCACTTCCTTCCCAACAGAAGAGACGATTCAGTGGAAACCTTGGCCAAGCTGTATGTGGAGCAGGTTGTTCGACTGCACGGTGTTCCTCGGAGCATCGTAAGTGACCGTGATGGGCGGTTCACATCGAATGATTGGCGGCTCGTTCATCAAATGTTGGGTACAAAATTGGCGTTTAGTACGGCCTTTCATCCCCAAACGGATGGCCAGACTGAACGAACCAACAGGATGATGGAGGACATGCTCCGCATGTGCGCCCTAGACTTTGGTAAGAGATGGGAAGATTACATATTTCTCGTCGAATTTGCCTATAATAATAGCTACCAAGCGAGTATTGGTATGGCACCATTCGAGGCGTTGTATGGTCGGAAATGCCGTACACCGTTAGCTTGGGCAGAAGCAGGCGAATCGAAGCTGAATGGGAAAAAGGAAGTCGAAGAAGCTACTTCGCTCATCCGCTCTATTCGGGAGAGGCTATTGATAGCCCAAGATCGTCAAGCCAAGTACTACAATGCCAAGCACCGGAACGTGGAGTTCGCGGTGGGTGATTGGGTATATTTGAAGATCAAACCCTTCAAAGGTGTGTCCAGGAATTGGCGTTTGAAAAAGCTAAGTCCGAGGTATCTTGGTCCGTTTGAGGTGGTGGAGCGAGTTGGGGAAGCTGCTTATCGACTAGCACGTTCAGCGGACTTGGGTGGATTACATGATGTGTTTCACATCTCAGTCCTTCGTAAGGCGGTAAAGGATCCAGCTCAAGTCGTGGAGGCTGATCGGGTACCGGTCGAGTATGGGCTAACGACGAGGGTTAGACCCATTCGGATCGAGGATCGAGCCGAGAAACAGTTGCGGAACAAAGTGATCGGGATGGTCAAGGTCCGATGGGACAATTGTGGCCGTGAAGAGCTAACATGGGAGCGAGAGCAGACCATGCGAGCCGAGTTTCCCGAGTTATTTGTATAAACTGTAGACCGTGTACTTTTTGTTATAACATGCTTATAGCATTGCTGGTTTTCTTTCATTACCGTGCAAATTTCGGGACGAAATTTTGATAAGGGGGGGAGGGTTGTAACACCCCAAAAAGGTCCCAAAAGACTCAACTTGAAATTTGAGTAGCAGGTCAGGTTACACGGCCTGGGACACGGGCGTGTCCCAGGGCGTGTCGGGTGACACGGCCTGGGACACGGGCGTGTCCCAGGGCGTGTTCTATTTATTTTGCAAAATTGGCCTATTCCGGGCAGAGCCGGACACGGCCTTGAACACGGCCGGGAACACGGGCGTGTCAGGCTGGACACGGGCGTGTCAGCTGCCGTGTTCCGACCCGTGTTCTGGTTGCAGCTCGATGGAGCAGGAGACACGGGCGTGTCTCAGGTTTGACACGGGCGTGTCAGGTCCGACACGGGCGTGTCGTTGACCCGTGTTGTGCAGTCGGTTCAAGCTGTGTGCACCGTTTAAGGGGTACACGGCCTGTGACACGGGCGTGTCACAGGCCGTGTCGGCCAAAAAGTGAAATTCTGGGGAAATCTTGGCCGTTCAGTTTCCTCTCTTTTGATCCAAAGGCTCAGGTGGTTTCTTGGGCTGGATAAGTCGTGAGAGAAGGAGGTAAAGCCATTCTTCATTATTCTTAAGGAAGAGAAAAAGAGAGAGAAAGAGAGGAAGAAGGAGGAGGAGACCAAGCCACCGGCGGAGCTCCCGTGGTTCGATTCGCGATCCGAAGCCGGCGTTGTGACGGCAAGGCTGCTGCGGTTCTTTCTCACCGGCTAGTTTGCGATGGCACCGAAGAGATCGACAAGGGTAACGATCTCCCTCCTTGGACATGTGAAGTCCTTCTTTTCTGCATTGCATAGGGAAAGCCCTTCCCCGCGAGTGTGCGGTGGGTTGTGGTGTCCCTTGGGGTAGATATGTGAAGTCCCCCTTGTTAGAGGCCGGAATTGGAGTACGGCTCTAGGCATGCTGTGTGAAGCCCATCTGGATGGAATCTGGATTGGTGATGCTTGTTTGCATATCGGAGAAGGCTCCGTGATAATGGCTTGTGATGCCTATGGCTTGTGATGCCTTGTTCCTACCTGTTGCTTGGTGTGGCAGGAAGTACTGGACGATGTCCAGGAAATGAAGAGGGTTGGCGGCAACTCTTGTGGTCGTGCGTTGCCACTTTGTGAGTAGTTGAGCCGTTGGGCTGCAACTCGTTGAAAAGGCTGAGTGCCGAACAGGAAAGGTGAAACCGACCCGCGCCTATAAAATGCCATGGATACTTCCGTATTCGAGGTGGCTCGGCGACTTGAGCAACGGGGGGTGGCTGATCCGTACCTGCGTTAGGTCCGTCCGACTTGGAAGCCTGGTATAGGTTTTGTTGGAGCGCCTAATGAGAGTCTTAGGCCCGCGCGCCGGAAAGACTAGAAATGCTCAAATACCGTGTAGACGGTGGTGTTGACCCTGGTATTCCGGTACACCGAAAATGTGCCCTGAGTGCACGGACTGTCGGGCCGGGTGGCCGATGGTTGTGATGGCTTGAATGTGCCTGCGCGCACATAGTTGCTATTGATGATGCCATGCTTGCAGGGAAAGAATGCTCATGCCCCGAGAAAGGGGTAGGATTGTTATAATTGGGTCAGCTGAATGCTGACCGTTGCATTGTTTGCCACCGGTTGGGTGGATTGTTCCCGTGCAGGTGCTGGAGAGCCAAGTGGTAAGTGATGGGCGGGAGAGCCCTACTGCTGTTGCTGTTGCTGCTGCTGCGGCTAGCCTGGAAGGCTAAGCCATTGTTTTGTTTTCTCTTTTTACTCATGTATGGCCGGCCTGCGCGCCGAGGTTTGTAACACATGATGTATGTTCAGAGGAACTGTAAGGCCTTAAGGCCAAACTCTTGTGGTTGTGTACATTCCGTGGTATATATATAAATGTGGTTTTATATATTGGACATTTCGGTTAAGAGTTCAAAGTTGTAACTTAAAGCTTCCGCTAGAATGCTCTGAGTTAGGATTCGTGTTTGGTTTGGTACTCTCCTGTGACCTCACCGTCTGTTTGTGGCATATAGTGTGGGGCCCCGGCCGGACCTTCTACTATACGTCATATAACGGATGGGGTCGTTACATTATTCAAATGCCTAAGTATGCTAAATTTTTGAAGGATTTAATTTCTAATAAAAAGAAAATAGAAGAATTATCGTTAGTCACACTTAGTGAAGAATGCTCTGCTATTTTACAAAATAAATTACCACAAAAACTTAAGGATCCCGGTTCTTTTTCAATTCCATGTTTAATCGGTGATTTGCAAGTTAATAAAGCTTTAGCGGATTTAGGAGCTAGTATAAATTTGATGCCTTATACATTATATTTGAAACTAGGCCTTGGAGAACTTAGCCCGACTAGGATGAGTATTCAATTAGCAGATCGGTCGGTTAAGTACCCAAGAGGTATAGTGGAGGATGTATTAGTTAAGGTAGACAAATTTATATTTCCTGCCGATTTTGTTATTTTAGATATGGACGAAAATATCGAAGTACCACTTATACTTGGTCGCCCATTTCTAGCCACTTCTAGAGCTCTTATTGATGTTTTTGATGGTAAATTAGTTTTGAGAGTAGGGGAGGATGAAGTCACTTTTCAAATTAGCAATACTATGAAACAATCTTTAGATAGTGATGATTGTTGCTATTTTTCTCATGGTGTTGACAACTTATTGTCTTCTATTGATTCTAATTTTTATTATAAAGATCCTTTAGAAATTTGCATTACTAATTGTTTTCTAGAAGACGAAACTAGTAAAGATATTGTTGATCATTTACTTTTTCTAGATAACTCTGTTTCGATGAATGGAAATACTGAATATAACTTACTTACAAAAGGAGATAATGAAGTTCATAAGAATAATACTAAGGATCCACCTGTAGTTGAATTAAAAAAATTACCGGATCATCTTGAGTATGCATTCTTAGGAACTAACTCTTCTTACCCAGTTATTATTTCTTCTAATCTTTCTGAAATTGAAAAAGCTAAATTAATAACTGTGTTAAAGAAATGTAAAGGTGCAATAGCATGGCAAATCTCTGATATAAAAGGTATTAATCCTAGTTTTTGCACTCATAAAATCCTTTTGGAAGAAAACTATAAGTCATCTATTCAACCGCAATGTAGGCTTAATCCTAATATGAAAGAGGTAGTTAAGGCTGAAATTGTTAAATTATTAGACGCTGGTATGATATACCCTATTTCCGATAGTTCATGGGTTAGTCCTGTCCAAGTGGTTCCTAAGAAGGGTGGTTTAACTGTGGTAGCAAACGATAAAAATGAATTAATTCCGACGCGAACAGTAATAGGTTGGCGTGTCTGTATAGACTATAGGAAGTTAAACGATGCCACTAGGAAGGACCATTTCCCTTTACCCTTTATTGACCAAATATTAGAACGCTTGTCAGGACATTCATATTATTGTTTTCTAGATGGACTTTCTGGGTATTTCCAAATCCCAATAGCCCCAGAAGACCAAGAGAAAACCACGTTCACATGCCCATTCGGTACCTTTGCCTATAGGCGTATGCCATTCGATCTTTGTAATGCCCCCGCTACTTTCCAAAGATGCATGTTAGCTATCTTCAACGAGTATGTTGAAAATATCATGGAAGTGTTGATGGATGACTTCTCCGTCTTTGGAGATGCATTTGATTTATGTTTGAATAATTTAGAGAAGGTTCTAAGGAGATGTGAGGAGACGAACTTAGTACTTAGCTGGGAGAAGTGCCATTTTATGGTGCATGAAGGGTTAGTACTAGGTCATAAAATCTCCAATCAGGGAATTCAAGTAGATAGAGCGAAGATAGAAACGATAGAAAAGTTACCACCACCCACATCCGTTAAAGCAGTGAGAAGTTTTTTAGGCCACGCCGGATTTTACCGCCGGTTTATTAAAGACTTTTCAAAAATTGCTAAACCACTTACGAGACTATTAGAAAAGGATACACCGTTTCTCTTTGATCAAGAGTGTCTACATGCTTTTGAGTTCTTAAAAGAGAGATTAGTTAATTCTCCTATTATGATAGCGCCTGATTTTACTCAGCCATTTGAAATCATGTGTGACGCTAGCAGTTTTGCGGTAGGAGCTGTTTTAGGACAACGCCGAAACAAACATTTTCATCCTATATTTTATGCTAGTAAAACACTTAATAATGCACAAGAGAATTATACTACTACTGAAAAAGAACTTCTAGCAGTAGTTTTCGCTTTTGATAAATTTAGATCCTATTTAACTTTGTCCAAGGTGGTAGTTTATACGGACCACTCTGCACTTAAATATTTGCTAGCCAAGGCGGAAGCTAAGCCTCGTTTAATCCGTTGGGTACTTCTATTGCAAGAATTTGATTTGGAAATTAGGGATAAACGAGGAGCAGAAAACTTAGCGGCAGACCATCTTTCACGTTTAGAAAATCCATTACGAGAAACGTTAGATGAGTCTGAAATTTCAGATACGTTCCCTGAGGAATCGTTATTTGCCTTATCTTCGAAAATTAATAATGATTATCCATGGTTTGCAGATTATGCAAACTATCTTGTGGCTAAGGTCCTCCCAAAGGATTTTTCATACCAGCAGAAAAAGAAATTTTTCTCTGACTTGAAATATTACTTTTGGGAGGACCCTTTTCTTTTTCGGATATGTGCAGATTCCGTGATCCGAAGGTGTGTATCCGCCGAGGAAGGGTGGAGAATCCTGGAGCAGTGTCATTCAGGTCCTACTGGTGGTCACTATGGAGCAAATCGCTCTGCGAAAAAGGTTCTTGATTCGGGTTTTTATTGGCCCCTTCTATTCAGGGATGCCCAAAGGTATGTGCTTTCATGTGATTCTTGTCAAAAATCAGGTAATATTTCTAAATTACATGAAATGCCGCAAAATTTTATTCTTGAATGTGAAGTATTTGATGTGTGGGGGATAGACTTTATGGGTCCATTTCCAGTTTCATTCGGGAATAAGTATATCTTGGTGGCCGTAGATTACGTATCAAAGTGGGTTGAGGCGCAAGCTTTACCTACTAATGATAGTAGAGTAGTAATCCAATTCCTGAAATCTCTATTTGCGCGATTTGGCACACCACGAACACTTATTAGCGATAGGGGTTCTCACTTCTGTAATCTACAGTTAAATAAGGTATTGCAGAAATATGGAGTCACACATAGGATAGCTACACCATATCATCCCCAAACTAGTGGCCAAGTTGAAGTATCCAATAGAGAACTTAAGCGCATCCTAGAAAAATCTATAGAGGGGAATAGAAAACAATGGTCTAGGAAACTAAACGATTGTTTATGGGCTTATAGGACCGCATTTAAAACGCCTATAGGTACCACTCCCTTTAGATTAGTCTATGGTAAATTTTGTCACTTACCTATAGAATTAGAGCACAAGTCATATTGGGCAATACGCTCTCTAAATTTTGATACAAATTCTATAGGGGAAAAACGCAAACTTCAACTTAATGAACTAGATGAATGGAGGACTATGGCTTATGAGAACTCCAGAATTTATAAGGAGAAAACCAAACTATTTCATGACCGTCACCTTCGAAAAACCAAAACATTCAAAAAGGGTGATCAGGTGCTCCTTTTTAATTCTAGACTGCGTCTATTTCTAGGGAAGCTTAGGTCTAAGTGGTCCGGACCGTTCCAGGTTAAAGAAGTTTTTCCCTATGGCACCGTCGAACTAACTCACCCTGAAAAGGGAGATTTTAAAGTCAATGGGCACCGGTTAAAGCTTTATAACAGTACACTTCCCCAGGACTTTGCTCGACTAGAATCATGCCTTCACCTAGACTAAGAGAATATATAGAATAGTATAGTATCTTGTCTATATAGGAAAATAAAAAATTTTTAATGAAACTTTCATTAAAAATAAATAAATTCCGTAATCAGGAGAAATCACTAATTAAGAAGTGTACACGGCCATGCACACGGCCGTGTGCATGGTCGTGTCTAGCACACGCCCTATCCACCCAGCCATGTGATCACCCGTGTCGATACGACGAATTTAATTGTTTCAAGTCAGAGAAGTACACGGGTTTCCACCAAGCCGTGTACATAGCCGTGTGTAATATACGCGGCTGTCCACCCAGCCATGTGATCACCCGTGTCGAAACGACGAATTTAATTGTTTGAAGTCAGAGAAGTACACGGGTTTCAACCAACCCGTATTCTTGACCGTGTCCGATCCAGGGTTGACCACACGGGCATGGGACACGGCCGTGTTGTTGACTGTGTCCAACTGACACGGGCAGTTTCCCACGATTTGACCACACGTCTCCTTGAAGACCGTGTTTCCCGCGCAGAACGATTCCTTAACACGGGTACACACACGGCCGTGTGTGCACCCGTGTTCGACTTCTTTTTATAGGGGGCCGAATTTTTCATTCTCTTCATCACTCCCACTTTCTCCTCTTCCTATTCCTGCTTCCATTCCAGCCGGGAAATCCATCTTCTTCTCCAAAATTCGCGGACTCTTCTCATTTCTTCGCGCTCAACAAAATCGGTAAAACTCCTGGGTTATTTCCATCCAATCTCCTCTTGTTCATTTCTAGTTCTATTCTCATTCTGAAATTACTTTAAATTTTTTTTTTATTTATTTATTTTCAGATCATGGCATCATCACGTAGCCAAGGTGGTCGCCGACGTCGCCCGGATCTTCAAGCATTATCTACCGAGAGACGCGACGTCGCTCAGCCACTAGTTTTCACAGATCCTATCCACACAAACCGTTATAATCGGCTACAAGCCAAGAAGTATCAGGACATACGAATCATAGACTGGGATGTCCTAGAAACTATAGGTATAGCGGCTTCTGTGAGGGATTTAATTTATGTAGTGGTGTGGCGAGAGTTCTTTGCCATAGAAGAGATAGGATTTAGAGAACTCACACTCGAATTTTTATCCACCTTCTATGTGAACCTTCGCTCCTGTGTGGCCGATGATGGAAGACCAATAGAGGGGAATATTTCTTTTCGAGTAGGGGGTACCTTCTATACACTTTCTCTCTACCAGTTTACGCAGCATTTAGGAGTGTACGACGAGGCATTCCTCCTTAGTGCCGCCTACTCTGATTTGCAATTTGATCTCCCCAGTCGCGAGCAGGCAGGTGGTGTTTGGCGACGTCTATCTTTTGACACCGACGCCTACGAAGCCAAGAGGTCTAAGGCTTCAAAATTGGTTTCCCCCGCCGTACATTACATTCATCACCTACTTAGCCATACACTGAGTGGACGGGGCGAAAGCTCCGGTGTTGTGAGTCGACAGGACATTCTTTATCTACACAGCATGACAGCCCGCTACCCTATCCATTTGGGCTATATGCTTGCTCATTTTATTCTTCATCAGGCGGAGAATTCCCGCGTCGGGTCTATCTGTGTAGCCCCCTACATCACGCGTCTAACAAAGAATATGGGCATCTTTTTACCTCTTCCCCCGATGGCGGTGGTAGCGAAGACTGTGCCTATCACCATGGCCAGTCTTCGAGCCATCTGCCTCGTTACTGCTCGTCAAGGCCGAGGAGGGACTATATATACCATTGCGGCTCGTGGCCTTCATATCCACGACGACGACGACGATGAGGTCGATCCAGATCTCGATGAGCCTCTCATTCCACCTGCCCGTTCGACGCGTACTCAGGGGGAGTCATCATCTGCCCAGCCTCAGCGACAGTCTCGATTTGCTCAGGAGTTGCAGCGTTTTTATGACACTCAGTTGTCGCCGCGCCTTCAGCGTATCGAGGAGCAGCAGCGACGGACTGAGGACGTCATGTATCAAATCCGGCAGCACATGGGGATTACCAGCCCACCGCGACCAGCTCCTCGTCCATCTCACCCTCAGGATGATCCGACTGATCAAGCTGACACACCTATGTATTTCTGATACATCTGGCTTTGCATATCTGGCTCTGTAGTGCTATATCTTTAGTATTGTTTTTATCATCTAGTATTTGTATGATCGGTATATCTAAAAAAAAAATGTTTTATTTCAGATTTTGCTCCTGTTTCGTGCTGTGATGCTTTATATTCATGCTCATCAGTTCTTTATGTAGTGCAATTTATGTCCCCTTGTTTTAATTTTTGTTTGCAATGAGGACATTGCAACTCAAGTCTGGGGGTATGCTGTATTTTTATAATGAGTATTGACAGTGGAACACATGATTACAATTACTTATATTCTATTTATCATAATACTCTATATTTCTTTATACACCCCCTCGATAATCATGATTACTTTTCTTTAAGCTTTCATTACTTTACTCATTGGGAATATAACTATCTAATTCACTTTCGCACGCTGATTAAACCGAATTCGTGTTCAAATTTGTTGATTAGTAACTACGTATAGAAATTCATTAGATTACTTTTCTCCATATAATTTGATTTAAAAAGATTGTCCTTTATATTATTAACTAATAATCACTCCATTTTAGAAAAAAAATATTTATCTATACTAAAGTGAGTCGATGAGTGTAATATTTTGATAATTTTGTATTAGTAGATCAACAATAACAAAAATTTTCTCTATTGGTGTCTAGAACTTACTAGCGATCCTCAAACCTTTTGCACATGTTAATTAGTAAAGGTGGAAATGACTTAGGCCTCCTTTTGGATAGATTGAGCCGTTCAATCCCAAAACCTTAAACATTATACCCTTTCTCACCCAATTTGGACTTTATCCCTATATTTTTGTAATACTCCACCTCTAAAATTCACCAAGGCCAATTCTCACCTAGTAGCACCTATCATTAAGATCGTCATGAAATGAAGTTGTTTTTATGGGTTGTATTTCTTTCATAGTGATATGTGGCCTGAGTGAGCGTGTACACATGCACCCATTTGGAATGATCCCTACTATGGACTCTTGGTTAAGAAAAGAAAAAAAATATAGAGTATCCTTCCTCAAAAATAAGGGAATTATAATACGTGCAAAGTCTGGGGGTGCTCATAAAATATCAATGAATGTTAAAGGTCTTTATCATACAAAGGGCTCAATAGTGATCTAGGTGTGAAAAAAAACATCGAGTTCTCTTTTTGCTTACCCCACCTATAATCACCTATCCTAAGCCAAAACAATACACCACCATACAAGTCCTAAGGATCCAACTTTACTAATTCTCATTAGTGTTATGGAGAGGGTGTGTAAAGGAAAGTGTATGATTATCAATAGGGAGATTTTTATTTTTTTGAAAGACTAATGCATATGTTATCAAGATTGTTATTTTCTCCTTACAATAGTTATGGATAACTATAATTATAATTCTAAGAAAGAGCGAAAAGTAGTTAAGATATGTATTGGAGAAATTTTTAAGAAAAAGTTATATTTAGAAAAGTCTGCTAAACTATTTCCTATACAATTGCAGCATCAAATCTCTATTCGAATTCAAAACCATCAGTGTGCGCAAGAAGAATTGTGTATTGGTAACCCAATTGTTTGAATTAGTTTGCTTAGGGACAAGCAAACACTTAAGTCTGGGGATGTGTGATGATTACAATTATGATAGATTTTTATTGTAATAATTGTAATCATGTCCGCTGTTTTCTACCTCTTTATTCAAGTAATTGCACTAAATAATTGAGAATTGGTATTGTCATGAATAGTAGAGCATAGTTTAAAGTTGTTACTATTTTATGTATTGAACTTCTCCTTTACTATGTCATTTTTCTAATGCAGGTACGACTAGCCAGTGGAACTAAAAGTCTTGGAGCAAACAGGGGAGTTTACGGGGCCAACAGGACTGATCACAGGAGAAGAATTGCTCAAACACGGGTAGGAACACGGCCGTGTGCCTACCCGTGTTCCATCCCAGCTGAAACAATTTTCCATCCCCCGTGTCTGAAGAACATGAAGAACAACACGGCCGTGTTCCAGAACACGGCCGTGTCAGTACCCGTGTGATCCAACACGGCCCATGATCAAACACGTCTTTTCGTGTGGAACTGCCCTGGAACTGCCGACACGGCCTGCAACACGGCCGTGTCGGAACCCGTGTTCGACCATGTTTGCTATTGGACTATAAAATCCTGGAGAAAATATTATTCTGCACTTTTTGGATTATTTTGCTTGGAGATTTTTCTGGAGAACGAAAGTGGAGTATCCAAGAGAAGGAAAGCTTGAAGGAGATATTTGTATGCATTTATTCTTTAATTTATCTCATTTAATCTTGTATCTCTCTTGGTAATCCAACTTTATTTATCTTTTAATTTTCATGAACAATGTGTTTGAACAAGTTAGTAATCATGTATCGTTTTGTTTTAGTCAATTTCATTGTATTTTATTCGTATATGGGCTTGCAAACATTGAGAATTATCCTTATTATGAATGATTATTTATTTTTACATGAATTCCAAATGTCTAGATTGAGAAATTGGATTGTTTGGATGATGGATAAATCTTCATATTTATGTGTTATTTCTCTTTGTAATTCAAAAATCATGATCGAGAGACATGTTTCTTGGAAAATTAGAAAACGAATGAATGGAATTATGGTATTTTAGAGATAAAGCTTCATGAATCCTTGTATTAGATAGGGTCTTTCATTCAATAAACATTTGAGTATTGTAAATTGTTCGAGAGAAAATTTACTTAACTTAACTTAGATTTTAAATTGCTCGAGAGAGAATTTAATAATTAATTTAACCCTTTACAATGCAATGAATTTGATAGTTTGGTTATTTCATGATTACACAAAGTGATTATGTTCATTGAATGCTCTTAACTTTCGACTTGAAATTAATTTTGTAACTCTCCAATTCAATTTTTATCCAAATAGTCATAGTTAGGATTAATCTATGTTAGAACGCAATTTTAAGTTTAGGTATGATAATAGAGTGAGAGTGAGTACGAATAGTTGAAATGACCCTGTGGAATACGATACGAGATGTAGATTTCTCGTATACTATGATTGATAGTTGCACTTGCCTGAAAGATAATTCAATCTAGCTTATGCCCATCTACATAGTTATGATAAAATGTAGAATGAATCCGCATCAAGTTTAGACTTAGCGAAAATATTCATCAACACCTTATCAAAAAATCTAGTTTTGGTTTTTGGGCACCTTATCAAAAGCTCATTGGTGTCAGGACACCTGATCAACTCATCCTGAGTGGATTCCTACCAAGGGTGGTAGAAGAGTGGATGTACCCAGGTTTTTGGGGAACCACTATAATTCCTTGTGTCTTCTGGTTTGTTTGTGTGATTTGTCTGCTGTGTGTTGTGCTCTTTACTTCTTGTTTTTAACCTCTTACTAGCACTCTACACTATATCATAAATTGAATTTTATATGTGCTGTTTATTTCAACTGTGAAAAATTATTTTAAAATACTCTATTCACCCCCCCTCTAGAGTGAGATAGATCTTAGCCTCACTTTCACTCCCCAAAGAGTACGCTCAATTTCGTGGTCCAAGTCCAAAATAACAGACGCACTCTCACGGGTCATGCACTAGAAGAAGAGAAAATGAAGAAAGAGAAATAAATAAAATAGAAAAAGAGAAGCTAAAATTTTTTTGAAATAGTTTTTTTTATGTTTTAACTCCCAAACTTCCCAAGGGCTACCCAATGAAGGGTTCGCAAGGTACTAGACAAGATAGTGGTATTTAAACCACTTTGCCCTTTTCGAGAGAGTTAGGTGGTGTAGAAAAATTGTGAAGTGGGTTTCTATTAAGATCGTTAATAATTTATTTGATTTTTAATTTTTTAGAAGGAGGATGAGAAAGAGAAATGATAAAAGTAATAGGTTCGTGTTTTCAAATTATCAACAAAAGTTGCTCCCCGGCAGTGGCGCCAAAAACTTGGTGTTGAGAAAAAGAGAGTCGAACTAGCAATCCAACTAGGCAAGTATACTTATCGAACTATAGCTAGGGGACACAAGTGTCGTATTGAAATCCAGGAACTATTGAGTAAACCTACTCGCACGAAAACTATTATTTTATCGAAGGAAAGCTTTATGGTTAAAGAGAAATCTAAACGCACTTAAGAAAGGAAATATTGCACTAAAAGAGAACTAATTGCAGTTAAGTAGAGAGCTAATAAAAAACAATTATAGCGAAGGGTTGAAACGATGAAATGGAAAAGCACTCGATCGAGAATCACCTCGGCAAGAGTTTACTAAAAATGCGATAAAAAACCTAACTTAATAGGGTAAAGATACTTGACCGTGGAGGTTCCTAAAGCTTGGACACGCTTCTCTCGAAGTCGTGCCCAACTGAGTTAAGGAAGGTCCGACCGAACTCTCGTCCAAATCGGAGGCCTAAAGCTCGCTTTACGCGGTGAACCCCACTATTGGATTTTACTCCAATCCGGGAGATTTGGATGTCTGCCTCTCTCGAGGGGTGCGTACAACTCTCTTTACTCTTGAGTGTTCACTTCAAACTACGAGCCTCTCGGCTAGCTAAGAGTGAAAACAGAAAAGGAAATTATATATCAATGATATAATTCCAAACATGAATAATCAAGAGTAAATCGAAGGCCTAAACCCTAAAAAGAAAAGGTAAATTCAAAGCATCATAACTTAATCAACTCGAACCTCGGATCCTCAAGATCAAGTACAAGGAGGATTAGTTAATCATAGCGAAGTGGAGGAGGAGGGATGAGTAGAAAAGCATTAAGAACACAAAGAAATAAAGGGGCACTTTATATTAATAATGAAAGAGAGCTACACTTGAATTGAAAGATTACACTTGCAATGAAATAAATCTAAGCTAGCATTACATTAAACTACCAAAACAAGTACAAAAGCTATTACAAAAGCTTAAACTAAACTATGATTAAGAAAAACTAAAATGAGAAAGAGAGAGAGGGGATAAAATGCATAAAAAGGACTAGTAAACAAAAGGGAAGCACCTCCCCTCTAAACCCAAACTCTTCTGGAATGCAAGGGGTGGCCTTCTATTTATAGGCAAAATTCTCGGGTTGGTCACGCCCTCTATCACGCCCATGGAGGGCATGTCAGGGGGGCGTGACACGTACGGGGTTGACCTCAGGATCTGGATTCTTGCGGGAAGGATGATTTCCTCTATACGATGGTGGACACGCACTAGGTCACGCCTGTGTAGGGGGGCATGACAGGTACGTCACATCGAAATCATTGGTTGGAAATCCGTCAGTCAACGGAAAAGGTTGAACATGCCCATGGACACGCCCGTGTAGTGGGGGCGTGTCAGTATTGTTGACGTGCAGCAACGGAAAATCTTTAAATGCGGCATCAGGCTTCGGGATGAGGGTGACATGCCCTGTGATACGCACAGGTAGGGCATGTCAGGGGTGCGTGATAGTATTTTTTCTCGTTATGTTGGCTCTGTCAGCAAACTTCCTCGGGATCGGGTCACACGCCCTGTGACACGCCCAGGGAGGGTGTGTCAGGTGGGCGTGTCAGGGCTTTTTTGGCCAAGATTTTTGGAAACCTGCAAAAAGAGAAAAGATTAGCGGCAATAATATATACATAAGGAAGTCAAAATATAAGTACCAAGACATGATTTGCACCTTATAAACTAGAAAATACCCTAATAGTTTAGACTACAAAACGTACTATCAAATTCAAGGTCCAAGGAGAGGTCTCATCCAGGGTATGGGGGATTTTTATGCAGGCCAAGGGTGGTTCAACTTCCATAGACAAGCCCCTAGGCAGCTCCTACCCCTACCACAGCAAGCGATGATGATTGGTCGAAGGGAGAGGAGGAACCGTACGGGAAGAGGAAGAGTTAGGGTAGAGTTACCTTACTGTGAGTTCCACAAGGAGGAGGGCCATGCAACAGCTATTTGCCCCGAATTCCTGAAGTTGAGAAGGACAAGAGCTCTGGTACCACAGCCTCAACAACCGCAAGATCTGGTATGTATTGAAGAAGTCCAACCCGAGGCGGCAGGGGAGAGATGTAAGGACAGGGTTGATGTGGGCACCCGGGGAGGGATTCGATGATGCACGAGGGAAGAGGGAGGTAGTGAAGAAGTAGATCATCTCTTGTAATGAACTTTACTTGCATTGTATCAACTATGATTGAAGAAAGGGACCACCGAAAAACATTTTTGATCCATGAAAAGCCCCGAGATGATTCCGCAAACCAGGCTCCCACTAGCTGGCAGGGAAGGTTGATCTTTCGGAGGGGTGAGCAGGCCTTACCCCGAGATGATTCCGCTGACTAGGCTCCAACTAGCTTGTAGGGCAGTTTGATCTCTCGGAGGGGTGAGCAGGTCTTACACCGAGATGATTCTGCTGACCAGGTTCCCACTAGCTGGCAGGGCTGGTTGATCTCTCGGAGGGGTGAGCAGGCCTTACCCCGAGATGATTCCCCTGACCAGGCTCCCACTAGATGGCAGGGCAGGTTGATCTCTCGGAGGGGTGAGCAGGCCTTACCCCGAGATGATTCTGCTTACCAGGCTCCCACTAGTTGGCAGGGCAGGTTGATCTCTCGGAGAGGTTAGAAGGCCTTACCTCGAGATGATTCCGCTGACTAGGCTCCCACTAGCTGGCAGGGCAGGTTGATCTCTCGGAGGGGTGAGCAGGCCTTACCTCGAGATGATTCTGCTGACCAGGCTCCCACTAGCTGGTAGGGCAAGTTAATCTCTCGGAGGGGTGAGCAGGCCTTACCCTGAGATGATTTCACTGACCAGGCTCCCACTAGCTTGAAGGGCTGGTTGATCTCTCGGAGGGGTGAGAAGGCCTTACCCCGAGATGATTCCGTTGACCAGGCTTCCACTAGCTGGCAGGGCAGGTTGATCACTCGGAGGGGTGAAAAGGCCTTACCCCGAGATGATTCTGCCGACCAGGCTCCCACTAGCTGGCAGGGCAGGTTGATCTCTCGGAGGGGTGAGCAAGTTGTACCCTGAGATGATTCTGCTAACCAGGCTCCCACTAGTTTGCAGGGCATGTTGATCTCTCATAGGGGTGAGAAGGCCTTACCCTGAGATGATTCTGCTGACCAGGCTCCCACTAGTTAGGAGGGTATGTTGATATCTTGGAGGGGTGAGCAGGCCTTACCCCGAGATGATTCTGCTGACTAGGCTCCCACTAGCTGGAGGGACAGGTTGATCTCTCGTAGGGGTGAGCAGGCCTTAACCAGAGATGATTCTGCTGACCAGGCTCCCACTAGCTAGCAGGGCAAGTTGATCTCTTAGAGAGGTGAGAAGGCCTTATCCCGAGATGATTTCGTTGACTAGGCTCCCACTAGCTGGCATGGTAGGTTGATCTCTCGGAGGGGTGAGTAGTCCTTACCCCGAGATGATTCTACTAACCAGGCTCCCACTAGCTGCCAGGGTAGGTTGATCTCTCGGGCGAGTGAGTAGGCCTTACCCCCGAGATGATTTCGTCACCCATGCTCCCATTAGCTGGCATGACAGGTTGACCCCTCGAGGAGTCCAAGTGTTTTTTACCACGAGGTTGTCTCATCACCCAGGCTCCCATTAACTGGCATGACAGGTTGACCCCTCGAGGAGGCCAAGTGTTTTTTTTTTGCCCCGAGGCCGTCTCATCACCCAGGCTCCCATTAGCTTGCATGACAGGTGGACCCCTCGGGGAGGCCAAGTGTTTTCTACCCTGAGGTCATCTCGTCACCTAGGCTCCCATTAGTTGGCATGACAGGTTGATCCCTCAGGGAGTCCAAGTGTTTTTTCTCCGAGGCCATCTCTTCACCCAGCCTCCCATTAGCTGGCATGACAGTTGACCCCCCGGGGAGGCCAAGTATTTTCGGCTCCAAGAAGGCTGTGCAGAAAATACATTGGGTTGGATGTTTCTTTCCGAGCGTGGAACTCGCTCGAAAAGAGCGGGGATTGTGTATAACCCCATATCTACGAAAAAGGGGCCCCCAAACAAGGCGTGAGACTTATTGCGTGTTTTTAAGCTTTTTGTGTTGAAACTGAAATATCGGTCTTTGTGGAGTTCGGGGTCCCAAAAGGGGTGACCTCACACATACTGCACTCAGGCGAATGTCACGGACCAAAGGCTCAGGAAACTAGGAATAGACCCTCGGCTCTAGTGTGGAGGCCCCACCACACACCCGGAAGGTCATGAGAGCACTTCCCCTCCCTCACCAATGGCTGAGCTAGGTACCTTGGATAGCTCTCAAACTCTACCAAGAAGAAGCCTAAGGAGGAGGAAGCAAAAAACTCTTCCCTCTCCAAAGATACCCAAGGTGGTCTATTTATAGTTTTCCCAAACCTAGGGACCGAAAGGTCAGAAATACCCCTAAGACAAATAGTTCTTGGGCCAATAGAAAACCTCCACACTGGGGCATAAAGAGGTAATTCCACTCCAGGGGCACAACGGTAAAAGCCTGGCCAAAAGAGGTCTAGGGGTGAACGGAGGCTAAACCATGCCCCTCACCTTCCCTAGACACCTGAGGCGAGTGGGGGTTAAACCACTCCACTCCTCCTTCGCCTTAATACCGGGCGAGCGAGCGAGCCCCATAGAAGAACCAAGAGCTAGGGTTGAGACCCTGTCTCACCCCGCAAGACTGGGTGCCTAAGAGACCTCAGCGAGACCTTGGCTGCCAGTCGGTCTCCCCCACAAGGTCAGGCGCCTAGGCGAGGCCCTGGCCGCTAGTCGGTCTCGCCCAGCTAGGTTGGGCGCCTGGGCGAGACCCTGGCCACCGGCTGATCTCGCCCTACAAGGCTGGGCACCTAAGCGAGACCCTGGCTGTCTGCCGGTCTCGCCCGGCAAGGCTGGGCGCCTGGGCGAGACCCTGGATGCCGGCCGGTCTAGCCCGGAAAGACTGGGCGCCTGGACAAGACCCTGGATGCGGGCCGGTCTTGCCCGGCAAGGTTGGGCGCCTGGGCAAGAACATCGATGCCAGGTGGTCTCGCCCCACTAGGTTAGGCGCCTGGGCGAGACCCTGGTCGTCAGCCAGTCTCGCCCCGCAAGGTTGGGCGCCTGGGCGAGACCCTAGCCGCAAGCCGGTCTCGCCCCACCCAGGGCTAGGGTGTAGGGGGTGAGACCCTATCCATCGGTCGGTCTTGTCCCGCACAGGGCTAGGGTGCAGGGGGTGAGACCCTGGCCTCCAGCCGGTCCAGCTGCTACCACCTCACACCTTAGAAAGTCGGGGCGGGTGTCGGCCAACTCGCCGTACTTGCCCCCTAAAAAGGGCCACGGGGGAGGAAGATTTTATGGGGCGGGTGTGGCGAGTCGGCTGACACCTGCCCCAGCTTGCTAAGGTATGAGGTGGGAGTAGCGGGACTGGCTAGAGGCCAGGGTCTCACCCCCTACACCCTAGCCCTATGCGAGATGAGACCGATAAGCGGCCATGGTCTCTCCCCCTGCACCCTAGCCCTATACGGGACAAGACTGGCCAGCGGCCAGGGTCACTCCTAGGCGCCCAGCCTTGCGGGGCGAGACCGGTCGACGGCCAGGGTCTCGCCCAAGCGCCCTGCCTAGCAGGGCGATACCAGCTGGCGGTCAGGGTCTCGCCTAGGCGCCCAACCTTGCTGGGCGAGATCGGCTGGCGGCCAGGGTCTCTCCCAGGCACCCAGCCTTGCCGGGCGAGACCGGCCGGCGGCTAGGGTCTCGCCCAAGCGCCCAGCCTTGCCGGGCGAGACCAGCCGGTGTCCAGGGTCTCGCCCAGGCGCCAAACCTTGTGGGGCGAGACCATCCAGCATCCAGGGTCTCGCCCAAGTGCCTAGCCTAACGGGGCGAGACTGGCTGGCGGCCAGGGTCTCGCCCACGCGCCCGGCCTTGTGGGGCGAGACCGTCTGGCTGCCAAGGTCTCGCCCAGGTTGCCTAGGAGCCCAGTCTTGCAGGGCGAGACAGGGTGTCACCCCCAGCTCCCGGTTCTTCTGTAAGGCTCGCCCGCTCGCACGGTCCCAAGGAAAAGAAGGTGTGGAGTGGTTTAACCCCCACTCGGCTCAGGTGTCCAGGAAAGGTGAGGGGCACGGTTTAGCCTCCACTAGCCCCTGGACCTCTCTTGGCCATACTTTTATTGTTGTGCCCCTTGGGTGGAATTACCTCTTTACTCCCCGGTGTGAAGGTTTTCTATTGTCCAAGGACCTATTTGTCTTAGGGTTATTTCTGACCTTTCGGTCCCTAGGTTTGGGAAAACTATAAATATACCCCCCCCCCTCCTTGGGTATCTTTGGAGAGGGAAGGGTTTTTTGCTTCCTCCTCCTTAGGCTTCTTCTTGGTAGAGTTTGAGAGCTCTCCAAGGTACCCAGCTCTGCCATTGGTAAGGGAGGGGAAGTGCTCTCGTGACCTTCAAGGTGTGTGGTGGGACCTACACGCTAGAGCCGAGGGTCTGTTCCTAGTTTCCTGAGCCTTTGGTCTGTTACATTCGCCTAAGTACAGTAAGTGTGAGGTAACCCCTTTTTGTGACCCCGAACGCCACAGAGACCGATATTTCGGTTTCAACAAGGGGCAGACCGCCAGACCGCCCGGTCACCATACACCAACACTCCCCCTCAAGCTGGAGCATATATATCAATCATGCCCAGCTTATTGCAAATGTGAAAAAAGGAAGCAAACAAAGGCTTAGTGAAGATATCTGCTAACTGGTTGTCGGAGGTAACGAATGGAATACAAATCTATTTTTTTCAAAATCTCTTCCCGGATAAAATGGTAGTCGACTTCAATGTACTTTATTCTCTCATGGAAGACCGGATTTTTATATATATATATAGCAGCCTTGTTGTCACAGAACATAGGTAGAGGATGGTTGTAGACCTCTCCTTAGTCAAGCATGAGAGCCCGTAGTCACTTTAACTCACATGTGGTTGATGCCATACTTCGATATTCCGCTTCTGCACTTGACCTAGAGACAACAGACTATTTCTTGCTCTTCCAGCTAACAAGGTCCCCCCCTACAAATGTGCAAAAGCCCGACGTGGACTTGCGATCTCCTTTGTCATCAGCATAGCTAGAATCTGAGTACGCTTCAATCTTTAAGTGACCATTCTTCTGAATCAGTAGTCCTTTACCTAGCGCTGCTTTAATATATTCTAATATCATCAGGGTTGACTGTAGATTGCACTCCCTAGGAGCTTGCATGAATTGGCTAACCTTGCCTACAACAAAGGAGATGTCAGGTCTGGTTATCATGAGATAAATGATTTTGCCGACCAGACGCCTATACCTCGTAACATCTAATAGAGGAGACGAGTCATCTGTCCAGGTTTTATCTTCTCTAGTAGCCATGGGGCATCGGGCAGGTTTAGCCCTAGTCAACCCTTTCTCTTTTAGAAGATCAAGAGCATACTTATGTTGGGAGAGGACCAAGGAGTTGGGTTTTCGAGATATTTCTATCCCTACAAAGTATTTTGGGGAGCTCATATCATTTGTGACCAGATGTTGACGGAGTTGTTTCTTTGTCAAGGCTACCCCAGCCTGGTCATCTCTAGTGAGAAGAATATCATCCATATATACAGAAAGAACCACCAGACCCAGGGAGGTTTAGTGGATAAACAATGAGTGTATGGCAGGACTTCTTGTAAACCCCACGGCTGCCACAATGTCACTAAACTTGTCAAACCAAGCCCAAGGTCTTTGCTTTAGGCCATAAATTGCCTTCTTCAGCCTGCAAACCTGTGTCTCCCCCTGAGCAACATACCCAGGAGGGTGCTCCATGTAGACATCCTCCTGAAGATCACCATAGAGAAACGCATTCTTAACATCCAGTTGGGAAATGGGTCAATCCCGGTTGACGGCCACAAAGAGGAGTACCCGAATAGTGCTAAGACGAGCAACGGGAGAGAAGGTGTCAAAATAGTCAACCCCATAAGTCTCAGTGAAGCCTTTGGTGACAAGGCATGCCTTGTAACGATCCACATTGCCGACTGGACTGAACTTCACAACAAAGACCCAGCGGCAGTCAACAATATCGGTACCCAACGGAGGCGGAACAAGGGTCCATGTACCCCGCTTAGTAACGGTGGTAATTTTCTCATCCATGGAATCCTTCAAATGAGGAACCGCAAGGGCTTCTTGGTATGTGCGGGGAGTAGTAGTGGCATAGATATCCAACGCAAAAGCCCTACAAGAAGGAGTAAGATGAGCATAGGAAAAAACTACAGCAAGCGAGTGCTAGGTACACGTCTACACCCCGTTACGAAGAGCAATGGGAAGATCCAGGTCCACATGTTCCTCAGTATCCGAAGCTTCTGTGGCGGAGAGAGCTGGCCGGAGAGTAGAGAGAGACGGCCGCGAAGAAGATTAAGACATCAGAGGCAGAGATAGAGTAGGAGGAGACGGTGGACAAAACGGCGGAGGAGAAATCTTGGTAGGTGTAGATGTGATAGAGGGGATGGTAGCATGAGAAATGTCTGTCGAAGAAGCCAGAGCATCAGGAAGAAAGGAGGAGTCATGAGAGAAATAGGACGCATTTTCGAAGAAGGTTACGTCCGCGGAGACAAACTGCTTGCGAAGAACAGGGTCAAAATAATAATAACCTTTCTGAGTGGTAGAGTAACACAAAAAGACGCATTTGGTGGCACGTGGGGAGAGTTTGTTGCGGGTGGCGGTGGGAGCGTGCACAAAAGTCGTGTACCCAAAGATACGCAGAGGGAGAGAAAATGGATCCTTGCCCAGGTAGAGAATGGAGAAGGTGGTATGACCTTGGAGAACCGTGGAGGGAATTCAATTGATGAGATAGCAGGAAATGAGAACGGCATAGCCCCAATAGGAACTAGGAACCTGCATATGTGTCATCATAGTACGAGCGGCATCAAGAAGGTGAAGGTTTTTGCGTTCCGCCACACCATTTTGCTGTGAGGTATAAACACAGCTAGTTTGAGGAACAATGCCATTTTGCATACAAAAAGAAGAAAAATCACGAGTAAGATATTATTTGGCATTATCAGAGAGAAATACTTTAATAGATACATCAAACTGAGTTTTAATCATATTATAAAAAGATGCCCATACAGAGAATAATTCGGTGCGGTCTTTTAAGACATACACCCACATACAGCGAGAGAAATCGTCAATAAAAGTTACAAAATATGAACTACCCTAACCTATGGTGAGGGTAGGAGCAGGAACCCAGACATCGAAGTGAACGAGATCAAACGGACGGTAAGATCCATGGCTTTGCTTCGGTAGGAAGGTGGAGCGGTGATGCTTGCCAAGCTAACATGTGTCCCAGTTGAGAGGAGGACTGTGCGGAGGGAGATTGGGCAGAAGATGACAAAGAAACCGTGGTGGAGGATGACCAAGGCGAAGATGCCATTATAGAAGGTCTATAGAAGAGGAGGAGAAGGCGGACAGAGCGAAAACATTGTCGAGGAAGTAGAGGTCGCCGCTCTCATTCCTAGTAGTAATCGTCCGTTAGGAGCTCGGATCCTGAAAAGAACAAGAAGTATGAGTGAATGTGACGGAACACCGTAGTGGCTTGCACAGAGAAGTAACAGATTACAAATTACAAGGAAACTTGGGCATATAGAGAGTGTCTGCCAAGTTAAGATACGGAGTGACTTGAACAACTCCCATCCCATTGACCGGTGAGGGAGAGCCATCCGCAATAAAGACCAGGGGCAACCGATCATGTGTTTCTAGGAGATAAAAACACTGAGGATTGCCAGTCATATGATTTGTAGCACCAAAGACGATCAGCCATTTACCTTGAGTAATGACGTGGGAACTACCTGAAGACGTGACCATCGAGGCGGACTGCTTCAAAGAGGAGGTGGAAGTATCCTTTGAGGGGTGAAGATGTGGATGTTTCTTCCAGCAGCGGTCAACCGTATGACCATTGCGGCCACAATGAGAGGAGAGAAAGCGGGAAGGACCACGCCCACCGAATTGGTGGTTGCGGCTACCAGAGCCATTCTGTTGAGTCTGGTGAGCATTATTGTCTGGTTGAGGAGGGGAGGATAATAGCAGACATTGTAGTAGAGAGGTAACCGCAATGATGTGGGCAGCAGTGGCATCCAAGGAGGGAGAATCTGCCTCGCCAAGGATCTATTGACGGATCATGTCATAAGAATCAAGAAGTCGCAGAAGATAACACACAACTAGAAGCTCCTGGAAGTGCTTGTGTTGCTCAGTAAGATCCACAAAGAAGGGCGATTCTGGAGAATCTCAGCTCCGAGAGCCTGAACCTGTTGGTAAGCATTGGCAAGAGACATGGAGGGACGAGTGATAGTTCATTTTGTAGCCTAAACTATTAGGGTATTTTTCTAGTTTTTAATGCACGAATCATGTCTTGTAAGCTTATATATTGACTTCCTTATGTATATATTATTGCCACGAATGTTTTCTTCTCTTTTTGCAAGTTTCCAGAATTTTTCAGCTAAAAATTGCCCTGACACTCCCCCTAGCACGCCCTCCCTAGGCGTGTCACCGGGCGTGTCACCTGATTTAGAGAAATTTTGCTGCTAGAAGCCATTTCCAGAGAAATACCACCTAACACGCCCCCTAACACACCCTCCCTGGGTGTGTCACAGGGCATGTCACCCATATCCTGAAGTCTGATGCCGTATTTAAAGTGTTTTCCGTTGTTGCAAGTCAACAGTACTGACACGCCCCCCCTACACGGGCATAGCCCTGGGGCGTGTTCCACCTTTTCGACAACTGATGGATTTCCGACCAACTATTGAGACTTGACGTGCCTTACACGCCCCTCCTACACGGGTGTGGCCCAGGGAGTGTCCACCGATGTACAGAAGCAATCATCATTCCCTCAAGAATCCAAAGCCTGAGGTCAACTCCGTGCATTTCACGCCCCCTGACATGCGCTCCCTGGGCTTGACAGATGGCGTGACAAACCCGAGAATTTTGCCTATAAATACAGTGGTACCCCCTTGTGTCTAGAATAGTTTTGGTTTGAGAGGGGAGGTACTGCCCTTTTATTTCTTAGTAATTTTCATGCTTTCTCTCTCTCTCTCTTTCTCATTTTGTGTTTTTCTTATCCCTAGCATAGTGTGCTCTTTTTAATAGCTTTGGTAATTGCTTTAGTAGTTTAATGTAATGCTTTCCATGCAAGTGTAGCCCTTTCTTTCAAGTTGTAGCTCTCTTTAAATATTAATATAAAGTTCCCTTTGTTTACTTTGGGTACTTAATGCTCTTCTACTCATCCCACCTCCTCCACTTCTCCATGATTAACTAATCCTCCTTATACTCGATCTTGATGATCCGAGGTTCGAGTTGATTAAGTTATGATGCTTTGAATTTACTTTTTCTTTTTAGGGTTTAGGCCTTCGAATTACTCTTGATTTTTCATGTTTGGAGTTATATCATCGATATATAATTTCCATCTTTGTTTTCACTCTCAGCTAGTTGAGAGGCTCGTAGTTTGAAGTGAACACTCAAGAGTAAAGAGAGTTGCACACACCCCTCGAGAGAGGCAGACGTCTAAATCTCCCGGATTGGAGTGAAATCCAATAGTGGGGTTCACCGCGTAAAGCGAGCTTTAGGCCTCCGATTTGGACGAGAGTTCGGTCGGACCTTCCTAAACTCAGTTGGTCACGAATTTGAGAAAAGCGTGTTCAAGCTTTAGGAACCTCCACGGTCAAGGACCTTTACCCTATTAAGTTAAGTTTTTAACGCATTTTTACTCAACTCTTGCCGAGGTGATTCTCGATCGAGTGCTTTTCCATTTCATCATTTCAACCCTTTATTGTGATCGCTTTTATTTGCTCTTCATTTCGCTGCAAGTAATTCTCTTTTTAGCACTATATTTCTAATCTTAATCGCATTTAGATTTCTCTTTAACCCTAAAACCATCCTTCGATAAGATAATAGTTTTCGTGTGAGTAGGTTTACTCAACAGTTCCGGAATTTCAATACGACACTTGTGTCCCCTAGCTACAGTTCGATGGAATACTTGCCTAGTTAGATTGCTAGTTCGGCTCTCTTTTCTCAAGCGGAAAGCGATCACCAAATTTTTGGCGTCGTTGCTGGGGAGCAACTTTTATTTATAATTTGAAAACACGAACCTATTACTTTTATCATTTCTCTTTCTCATCCTCCTTCTAAAAAATTAAAAATCAAAAAAATTATTAACGCTCTTAATAGAAACCCACTTCACAATTTTTCTACGCCACCTAACTCTCTCGAAAAGGGCAAGATGGCTTAAATATTACTATCTTGTCTAGTACCTTGTGAACCCTTCATTGGGTAGCCCTTGAGAAGTTCAGGAGTTAAAACATAAAAAAAAATTTATTTCAAAAAATTTTTAGCTTCTCTTTCTCTAGTTTATTTAATTCTCTTTCTTCATCTTCTCTTCTTTTAGTGCATGACCAGCGAGAATCCGTCAGATATTTTGGACTTGGACCACGAAATTGAGCGTACTCTTCGGAGAAGATCGTGATTTCAAGGCCCTACTCTCCAAATACCGGTTGAGGATTCCGAGTCATTTTCTACTTTAAGACTAGAAGAACCCCACGTGGAGGAAGCCGTGCATAGGCCTATATCCTATTATGCACGACCGAATCTAGAGGGAGAAGAATCAAGCATTGTTCGCCCTGTTATAGCTAATAATAATTTCGAACTAAAGCCTAGCATAATTCAAATGGTGCAGCAATTTGTGCAATATGACGGACTTCAAGATGAAGATCCGAACGCGCATATAGCAAGCTTTCTTGAGATTTGTGACACCTTCAAGGTAAATGGTGTTACAAATGATGCTATTAGGCTAAGATTATTTCCTTTCTCCCTAAGAACGAAAGCTAAATAATGTTTGATGACTCTACGAAGAGGTAGCATCACCACTTGGGATCAATTAATTGAAAAATTTCTGACGAAGTATTTTCCGCCAGCTTAAACTGCAAAACTTAGGAATGATATTTCTGCCTTTGGACAAATAGACTCTGGAACCTTATATAAAACCTGGGAAAGATTTAAAGAACTGTTAAGATGATGCCCTCATCACGCATTGCCTGTATGGTTACAAGTGCAGACATTTTATAACGGGCTAAATCAAAATACAAAGCAAATGATAGACGCGGCTTCTGGTGGTACTTTAAACCATAAGTCCCTGGAAGCAGCTCTTGAGCTTTTTGAGGACATGGCCATGAACACCAATCAGTGGAATGTGCCTAGGTCCCGCCCAAAAAAACCTGCAGGTATATTTAAAGTGGACAACGTCTCTCAGCGAACTCTGCAAGTGGAAATTTTAAGTAAAAAAATTACGGAGATGACTGCTGCCTCCGCCCCTCGGGTATGGAAATCTGCAACTCTTGGTCTCGAACAATTAGATTATGTTAATAATATGCCTTGAAATGCTTTTAATAATTTTTCTGCTGCGAATTTTCATGCTCCTGGTTTTACTTTTCCGAATAGTTATAATCCTGCTTTACGGAACCACCCAAATTTTTCATGGAGTAATCCTTCGAATGCAATGGGCCCGCCACCACAAAATGATTTTTCTGTACCACCTCCACCTTTTCAAAACTATCTAAAACCTCTAAGCTTGGATGAGTTACTTTCTAAATATATAACCACAAATGACGCTACTATAATAACCTTAACCGGAAGCGTTAAAAATCTAGAAAATCAAGTAGGACAACTCGCAAAAATTATTTTTAAGTGACCCGCAGGGTCTCTTCCTTCCAATACCAAGCCCAACCCAGAGAGCAAGCAAAAGCTATAACTTTTTGGAGTGGTAAGCAAGTTTCCGGTATGGTTAGAGAAGAGCCCGAGGCAAGCTCCGCTCCCGTTTTGAAAATTCTACCACCCGCTGAAAAAGAAGTTATCACTCCGCTCTTTGTTTTAGAAAAAGATATCGCTCCACCACCCATCTTTAAAAATAATCCAACTCCACCATACCCTTCCGAACTTAAAAAAACAACGTCAGGATGATCAATACTCCCGCTTCCTAGAAATGTTTAAGCAAATCCACATAAACCTACCCTTCCATGATGCTATTTCCCAGATGTCGAAGTATGCTAAGTATCTTAAGGACCTCCTGACTATCAAAAAGAAGTTAGAAAACTTGTCACATGTCACACTAGACGTCGAGTGCTCTGCGGTCTTGATAAATGGCTTACCAAAGAAGATTAGTTATCCGGGTAGTTTTTCTATTCTGTGTGTCTTTGGTGATCTTTTTGTCAAGCACGCATTGGCCGACTTAGGTGCAAGTATCAACCTGATGCCCTTATCGTTGTTCAAGAAGTTAGGAATTGGTAGCCTCAATCCCATACACATGAGTATCTAGCTCGTCGATAGATCAGTTAAGTACCCTTTAGGAATAGTGGAGGATGTCTTAGTCAAAGTGGACAAATTCATCTTCCTAGTGGATTTCATCATATTGGACATCAAAGAAGACGTCGAGGTTCCCTTGATCCTTGGCCGACCCTTCCTTGCCACCTCCCAAGCTATCATTGATGTAAGCAATGGCAAACTCTTCCTTCGAGTAGGCGATGATGAAGTGACCTTCTCTATCACCCCTTTGATGAAAAATACCTTGTAGAATGACGACTCATGTTTATTCTTAGATACCTTAAGTGATGAATCTTCCTACAGCATTTGTGACGATGAATTTTCTGATTTTTATTCTCCCTCAACTCTTCCTAATGAAAGCCTACAAGAAACTGCCATGGCCACAAGCCCCACCCATTTTAATTTTCCGTTTAAAAAGTCTACGAAGACATAGTATTTGAAAAAGAAAGAATTTCCAAAACATCTTATGAAGAACCCCCTACCCTAGAATTAAAGGAACTTCCTGAACATCTCAAGTATGCCTTCCTAGAAAAAAATTCCAAACTTCCAGTGATAGTTTCGGCCTACTTATCTGAAGTCCAAAATGACAAACTCCTTCTAGTTTTGCGTAAACATCGCCGAGCTATTGTATGGCAGATATCTGATATCAAGGGCATAAGCCCATCTTTCTGCACTCACAAAATCTTAATGGAAGATAATTCGCATAACTCCATACAACCTCAGCATCGTATAAACCCAAACATGAAAGAAGTCATAAAGGGCGAGGTTATGAAACTGTTAGACACAGGAATTATCTACCATATATCTGATAGCAAGTGGGTTAGCCCTATCCAGATAGTGCCGAAAAAGGGAGGGATAACTGTAGTTGTAAATGAAAATAATGATTTAATCTTGACACGGGCGGTGACGGGGTGGCGAATGTGTATCAACTATCATAAATTAAACAACGCCACCTGCAAGGACCACTTCCCCCTGTCGTTCATCGATCAAATCTTAGAGCGATTATCCGGCCATAGCTTTTACTGTTTTCTCGATGGTCTCTCGGGGTATTTTTAAATCCCCATCCTTCCCGAGGACCAGGATAAACCTTGTCCCTTCGGCACCTTCGCCTACCGAAGAATGTCGTTTGGATTGTGCAATGCGCCCGCTACATTCCAGCGATGTATGCTCACTATCTTCGATAAGTATATAGAAAGCATTATGGAGGTATTTATGGATGATTTTTCCGTGTTCGGCGATGCCTTTGATAGTTGTTTAGAAAATCTAGAAAAAGTCTTAGAACGATGCGAAGAAACTAACCTTGCCCTAAATTTGAAAAAATGACATTTTATGGTGAGGGAAGGGTTAGTTTTGGGTCATAATATTTCTGCGAGTGGAATTGAAGTCGATATTGCTAAGATAGAAGTTATCGAGAAGCTGCCGCCACCTATGAACGTCAAATCTATAAGAAGTTTCTTAGGACACGCTGGTTCTTACCACCGCTTCATAAAAGACTTCTCCAAAATAACCAAACCTCTTACTCAGCTCTTAGAAAAAGACGCCCCATTTATTTTTGATGATGTTTGTATGTCTGCCTTGAATTAATTAAAGAAAAGTTAATTAACGCCCCCATTATAATAGCTCCGGTGTGGGACCTTCCCTTTGAAATTATGTGCGATGCCAGTAGTTTCGTGGTGGGAGCAGTACTAGGACAACAAGTATCTAAAAACTTCCACACCATCTATTATGCAAGTAAAACACTCACATCTGCACGGGAAAATTATACCACAACTGAAAAGAAGCTCCTAGCTGTAGTGTTTGCTTTTGATAAATTCCGCCCTTATTTTATGCTTTCAAAAATTATCATTTTTACGGACCACTCGGCCCTCAAGTATCTTCTTGCTAATACAGATGTCAAGCCACGCCTGATTCGCTGGGTCTTACTCCTCCAGAAGTTTGACTTTGAAATCCGTGATAAGCGAGGAGTCGAGAATTTGGCCGCCGATCATCTCTCCCGATTAGATAATCCCTTTATAGAAAAATTAGATGAAAAATCTTTTAATGATTATTTTCCTGATGAAAATCTGCTTTCAATTAACACTTCTCATTCTCCTTGGTTTGCACACATAGCTAATTATTTAGTGGCTCGTGTGCTCCCAAAAGAGTTCTCCTCTCAACAAAAGTAGAAATTCTTTTCTGAGTTGAAGAACTATTTTTGGGAGGACCCGCATCTTTTCAAAGTCTGTGCGGACCAAGTGATAAGGAGATGTGTCTCATTTGAAGAAGTATTAGATATTTTAAAACATTTGCAGGAAGGACCGACTGGTGGTCACTATCAAGCTGTTCGCACCGCCCACAAAGTGCTTTATGCGAGTTTTTACTGGCCTAGCCTATTTAAAGATGTGTAAGCCTTTGTGAGTAGGTGTGATAGTTGCCAACGGTCGGGAAATATTTCCAATAAAAATGAAATGCCACAAAATTATTTCCTCGAGTGCGAAATTTTCGACCTCTGGGGAATTGATTTTATTGGCCCTCTTCCTTCTAGCTTCGGAAATAAATATATTTTAGTTTCTGTTGATTATGTTTCTCGTTGGGCTGAAGCCCAAGCTCTTCCTACTAATGATGCCCGAGTTGTAATTACTTTCTTAAAAAAACTATTTTCTTGATTCGGTATGCCACGAGCCATCATTAGCGATAAGGTTTCACATTTCTGTAACACGTAGTTTTCAAAAATCCTTATTAAATATGGCGTTACGCATAAGCTTTCAACTGTCTACCACCCCCAAACTATCTGACAAGTCGAAGTAGTGAACAGAGAGTTTAAAAGAATATTAAAAAAGATTGTTTCAACTTCTAGGAAAGATTGGTCAACCAAATTAGACGATGCTCTATGGGCCTACCAAATAGCATACAAAACCGCCCTCGGATGTATGCCGTATCGGTTTGTTTATGGAAAGTCATGTCATTTACCTATAGAATTAGAACACCGTGCTTTTTGAGCCTTGCGATTTTTAAATTTCGATCCCCACTATGTCGGCAACCTTAGAAAATTTCAACTTAACGAACACGACGAGTGGCGCTCTTATGCATACGAAAATAACAAATTTTATAAAGAGCTGACGAAACGTTTTCACGACAAACACTTAAGGCACCCAAAAACCTTTAAGTCGGGAGACTAAGTTCTTTTTTATAATTCTCGTTTACGTTTGTTTTCGGGCAAGTTAAAGTCGCGATGGTCTGGGCCATTTTCTATTATGCAAGTTTTTTCATATGGTACTGTTTTAATTTCACACCATGATATTGGGGATTTCAAAGTAAATGGGCAGCATCTTAAACTCTATTTTCTGGTGATTATGATGTCATTCCAAAAAATGTTAAGTTTCTTCTGCACGAACTGTAACTTAAGACTATTTATTTTTGTTAAAACTTTATTTATTATTTTTGGACAAATTATTTTTGGACAATATTATTTTATTGCATCGAGCTCAAACGATGTTTTAAACAAAGGGCGATTTTGGAGGTAACCCAAGTTATTTTTTTGTTTTCTTATTTTACAATTTTTGCCCCGAAGGGCTCCGACAAGCTGAAGCTTCTGCGATCGCCTGCTCAAATGCTGCTGAATCCATCACAAAGTTTAATGAAGACATTTCATAAAGATCCAAAGCGCAAGCATGGGGGAGCGGCATCGCTCAACTTTCGCGATACATAAATCCGGGGAAGTACCTATTTTTCAATTTTGTACTTTCCTTTCTGTTTTAATTTCTCTCTCTCTCTCTACCCTCCTTTCTCCATTGAGGACAATGTCTATTTTAAGCTTAGGGGAGGATTTCCTCCTTCTCTTGTCTTTATTTTATTTTTTATATCTTAAAAAATCCAAAAAAAAAAGATTGAAAATATTTCAAAATCCAAAAAATATAAAATATTTCAAAATCCAAAAAAAGAGAATATTTCAAAATATAAAAAAATATTTACTATTTGTTTTTACTTTAATAGTTTAGACGGTTTTTTTTTGTATTTCAATAGTATCCCTTATTTTTGTTTTGTTTTTCTCAAAATCTCATATAAACAACTTAGCTAATTATAATATTTTCTAATCGTTCTTTTTAATTATATTTCACAAGTAAAATGTTGTTCATGCTGTGTTTCTAATTCACAGTAGTTTGTTACGTAAAAGTTTTTCTAAAACTAAGATTTTTATTATTGGTTTTC